>JAUPFN010000012.1:23041933-23705058 GCA_036924255.1 Apodemia mormo | reverse complement strand
GAACACGTAACGCGTTTATCCTTCGTCCGGTTTTTTCGAATTGCCAGGCAGGAAGGCAGAAAGCCCTGGATCAACTAGAGGGAAATTTTTTGATAGTATTTGTCTTTGTAAGCTAGTACTCATTTGGTCTTTTATTCAATCTACAAATACAAATACTTTATTTGTTCTCTCCCACAGCAATTACAAAAAACTTAAAGCTATGTCTACACTGGGTTAACATGTTTAGTCTACGTAAGAGACTGGTGTCTGTATTTCAATTCAATCTACGTAGGTACCTAATACCTCTGAATAGATAAGACAAAATCTACCAACAAAGTTTATAAATAGGATGGCCAAGTTTAATAGTAAGATAAAATCTATACGAATAATAAAATCGTAGGAAAGTCAAAACTGTACATTGAATATTTTTTAAAAAATACTTAGGGCGTGATCTATAATCGATATTGAAGCCAAAAATATAGTTTTTAGAATTTTTCTCCGTTTGTCTGTTAGTCTGTTTGTCTGCTTTTCTGTTTGTCTGTTGTTTGTATGTATGTCCGGGGTAAACTCAAAAAGTACTGCATGGATTTACTTCAAATTTTGTATGGATATTACTAATAGGTCGGGTCAACATATAGGCTACATATTATCACGCATCACCTGCGGGGGAGAGGCAGTGCGGAGTAAACGAACAACGCGCGGACGAAGTCGCTGGCAACAGCTAGTACTAAAATAATGTTAGGGAAAGAAATTTTCGTAAAATTAAAATTTTTTAGACTGTATTCTCAAAAAGTCTGTCGGAACAATTACTATTTTATTGGCGAGTATAAAATATGTTGAATATATGTAGGTATGTATATAAATTACGTGTCATGTTGTAAACTACTTTTCAATTTCAATGAAATTTTGCAGATTTCTGCTGCTTGGTCCGACTTAAAAGATACGATAGTTTTTATGTCAATTAACCCTCCCTCCCTCAAGTAACCCACTAAAATATTCAATACAAGTAATTTGTATGACAGAACAACGCTTGCCGGGTCAGCTATTAGGTACTAATTCCCAGTAGATATTTTGAACTTCTTTTTAGGAATTCGGTATTAATTAAAGAGCTTTTTGTTTCCATCCCGTACGCCTATCTGTTTGTTTTTTACTTAGCACAAATATTATTTTTGCTAGAAGTTGTAATTTGGCGTAGATTTCGACGACGAAAATATCTTGAATTTTTTTTAGGATATCTTTCTGTATGTGAAGTGATGATGATATTTATTTTTTCGTCTCTTCCATACACTATAGGCCGTCGTTGAATCGTTCGCTTAAAAATGTTAGGGGTATATGGAAACCATTTTTCGATTCAGCGATCCATTACCGAAACAGCAAGCTTTGAAATGACGATGATTACTTGAGAGTTGTGAAATTATGACGAGTAATAACGGAACCCTACACAGCGCGTGATTTGCTGCACACTTGGATGTTTTGTATAATGTTTTACGATGTTACCGCTACACGGGGCCGCATTGTCCCGTGGGACGTGGGATTTTCGCGTTATCAAATGGGAAGTATCCATAACAAAGGAACAATTTTTCGAATCGATTAATAAATGACCGAGTTCTGAGGTAACAAGGCATTAAAAATACAGCCTAATTGAGAAATTGCTAATTTCGAGAAGTCGGTTAAAATACTTATAATAAAAAAATAACTATTTTTTTTAATATTATGAGATAGCAAACAAGCAGATGGCTCTCCTGATGTAAAGAGACAGCGAATTTGTTAATGGTGCGTTGTTATCCTTGTGTGTGGGTCTTAGTGCCACGTGCATAAATAAGTTTACTGTCTAACACCCTCCGGACCGGAACACGACAATGACAAGCACTGCTGCTATTGCGGCTAAGTTGCGGTAAAACCAGGGGCGGTGGTATCAGACCCGCGCGAAACAATGCAGAACTCTACCACTTATTAGACACAATGGTAGTGACTCGCATAGCCAATTCTTCGCCTTTGTGAACTGTGAGGCAGAACGGCAGATGGTCTATTCTTAAAAAAGGGCCAGGGGGACATCACAATCGATAACATTGAATATAATTTTACTTATAAGATTACAAACAAGCAAATGGCTCTCTTGGTAGAAAGAGAAACCATCGCCTATAGACACCAAAGATGTTAATGGTGCGCTGCTATCTGAGTGGCGGGATGGCAATGCCACATACATAAGTTTACCAACTACCTTACCCTCCAAACCGGAACACTACAATGACAAGCACTGCTGCTATTGCAAGAATAGGTAAGGCGGTGGTACCAGACACAGGCGAGACAATGCAGAACTCTACCAATTAGTAGCCACCGTTGACGGTAGTGACTCGCATAGCCAATTTTTCGCCTTTTACGAACTGCTTGGCAGAACGGCAGATGAAGAATAGTCTTCAAAGCGGCCCGGACCAACAGGAGAGACATTATTATCGATGATGGTGAATACCTGCTAATTCTTATTTTACCCGTAATCCATAAAAAAACTATTTTTAAAATATTGAAATATGTAAATTAAACATCGATACCAGCAGGTATTTACAATAATGTCAAGGTCAATAAGCGATAACATTTGAAACTAAGTATTTTGTTATGTTATATAAATGATATTAATAATCGATCTATTCATTTAATGACGATAACAATTTGAGGTTTATAGGTTTATTAGAAAAAATCAAATTTGATTTAGCAGGTGATGTGTAGGGTTTCTGGTTTCTCGACGTTTTTCTAAGTTCCCGCTAAAGAAACATTACTGATATTACTGGAATTATCGAAAACTGAGTTTTCATCAGATCTTTACGTTTTGAGGTCTTAGGAATGTTTTCTTACTATTTTTAAGATGTCGTTAATATGTCTGGATATGTGTGTAATGTGTGAATGTATGTAAACCTTTCATAACTTTTGGATGGCTTGACCAATCGAAACGCGGTTGAGGGCATTCGATTGAGTTCTGCCTAACTTTTAGACTTTTTATACTGCCAAGAGATGTATACCGATTCGACCCAAAAGATTTTGAGAAATGTTGAAAAAAAAACATGTTGAAAATGTACAGCTTTTCAAAAATTAAAATAGTCTCTTGACATTTTTAAACACATTGAACTCAAAAATCTATTAAGCATCAGGTAAGGTATAGTTTTTGCTCGTTTGAGCTTAAAATACCTCAATTTAGGATGGCCTGCAGGGTCAACCGATTAACAAATTTTTTTTCGAGAATTTTCGACCAGCATTTCTCGAGTTTTTCGAGCATCTCTAGAATATATTTTTTAAATAAAACACGATGTTATTAATGTTTTTGCTTTATTACCTAGTGGTCTAGAGGTTTTCCTATTCGGGTCGGATAATGAGGTCCCAGATTCAAACCCCTGACCGTGTTAAAGAAGCTTGTGTAGAAAGAAGTGATATTGAGGTTTCTTCGAGGTTTATACCGAAAATCTCAGTAGCACTTCGGAGTCTGGCGGGTGGTGTATTACGAACCCTGTGCCTCGGGTGAAAATGTAAACCGTCGGTACTGGTTATCGTTAGAAATAGTCTATCTAATTGTTATGAGGTCTGTAAAATACGACGATGGAGATCACCATTTATCATCTTGCCAACCGACAAATCAGTGAATCGTAGTGAGCTAGAAAGTCTACAGATTTTCAGTTTATCCTATCTACCCCGCAAGGAAACATGAGCGGTGACGCTTTTTTTACTGATTGTGAATCGTACCTTTAATAATCTCTATATTCTACGCTTTAGTGTATGTTTTCTGCCATCTCAATTATCAATGTTCGATGTGAGTAATAGGGTTGTCACGAATTAAGTAACAATCAATATATTTGCCACGGATATTTGCAGTACATGTACTTGTTAAGTTAATTAAAGAACCCATGTCGGCTATCATGGAGTGATAATCTTAAACTATTTAGCACTGTGTGCGTTGCTATTTAGCACTGTGTACGCTGCTACGCTGCTGCACTGTGTGCGTTATGTGGTAGGTATATAAATTGGACAAGTACATAGGGGCAGCTGCCCCCCCCACCCTTGAATTTGTTTACCTCTCTACCAACAATATACCTACTGTTGTAGATAAAATTATAATAAGATAAAAATAATGTCTTAAACACTTACGGTTGCCCCCGCCTGGCCCAGAACCAGAACAACCCAGAACCAGAATACGCCCATGACTGTATTATTAAAGTTTTTTGAACATTTCATTAAAAAATGCATTTTTCCGGGGTAAATAAGATAATTATGTATACAGACTATCAGTATTCTATCTACATTTTTAGTCCAGCTGATTTAGAGTTAAAGAGTAAAACACGCACATACACACACAAAATTTCGTAGTTTCGTAGTTATAATAGTGACTGCCCCGTTTGTCTCTGATTGCGTAATCTATACGGCTGGGGATAAATTCCCGATATGGGTAAACATATGGGTTGAGCATAAATGTTTATGTATTTTTGGGTCTTGGTGTTTATCAAATATATTTCGGTATGTATGAGTATCATTAACGAATAATAATTATATCACGAGAAAATAATATACCTACTTACTTTGGGGTTAAATCAATTCATATTCAATGTCCAGCTACTATTTATTATTTGTCCAGCTACTATTATTATTCATGGGATTATGATTGTTACTTAAGTTGGATTATTTTATCTTCCTGAAATCGCCATTAGTGTGGTAAGGACATTAATTCATTCCTTCTATAATAATGCGGGTATAATGTGCTAGTTATACATTGTCTATTTTTACAACAAATAACCCAGAAATCAGGAAATGTGGTCATACTAGACAAATTGCTATACGTTAAGTACTATATCAAATATGTGCACAGAAATAAACACGATTGACGTAAAAAATAAAACACGTGATCTTTGTACGTTCTGATAAAATTTTAAGCAAATAAAACTTTACAGCATTCATCGTTATATCTTCGTAGAGCAAGTAGAGATTATTATATTGTCTTATCATAACCGAATAAACATTGTATAGGAAAGGCTGTAAATCAGACTTTTGATATTTCACTGTAAGGCAAATATGTGCTGACTTACTGCCATGAGTGCGTTCAAACATAACCTGATTTTGAGCAATGGAACTGCCGTAACTATATCGATGTACAGTCACCTGCAATTATTAGGATTGCCACCTATCTCCTCTTCATTTAGGTACCCTGTGCTGGTAACCCTACCTGGGTAACCAGCATCAAAAATACAAGTTTTAGATTTTTTACGTGAGATAATTAAAGTGGCGTCATTTTATTACAAAATTTTCAATGTCTTTAAAAGATCTTCATTTTTAAAGCAATTAAAAAAAAACTAGATGTTAATTAAATACACGAACATTTAAACGAACGAATTCAAAGTCAAAAAGCCACGGTGACTTGGATAGAATGCTCGTGTTTAGGTTCGCTGACCAGTCTAGATGGAATTTGTAAAAATACGGGAGTTTTATTTATTTACCCCGCATTCAATTTTTCTGATTACGGGTTCCTTTGTAGCGTGAAAAACGTGGTGAACCGTGAAATAATAATGCGCATTTGGCCACGATACTTGCAATGAAATGTAATTGTTGAAAAATATAACATTCTACATCATTACAAAACATTGCAAAATAAAGTATGCAAACTTTGCTAAAAATGTTACTGTTAAATTGTTTTTGTATTGATATTTATTAGAAAACTAGTCAACGCATACATTTAATTTCAGGTTACTGTATAGCTTAGGTAGCCGATGAATTTATGCATGTGACCATGGAACATAGAAAAAGAAGAAGTGAAGAGTAGGCGTGCCGCGTGCGTCACTATTATGCGCTTTTACTCTAAATTGCCTTAGTGATACTTACCATATCATTAGGAGATAGTCGTCGTGCGATAATCTATTATACACTGAATTATGCCGTATTGTGCCATCCTTGAATGCAGAAATGATAGTAGAATACAGATGATTAAAAATGGAGATATTTCATATCATTCGAAAGTACAATTTTCATTTTATTTTAATTATATTCCTGATTTAATATAATCTCTAATGATATAATAGAAAGTCAAGCTAAAATCAGCCGTATACCTTACATATAAAGTTTATTTTAGGTTGATCTAATTTTTCTAGAAAGATATATGTAATGACAGTCATTACGTATATCGTTCTAGAAAGTTCTCTACTCAAATATGATCAACTGAAAATTACGGAAAAATCAATACTACCATCTAATGTAGAATAGCGAAACTATTAAGATCTTAAGTTTCACTATTGTACAAATAGATGAGTCTATTTTGAATAGATTACAAAAGGACGTAAATACTCTTTTTTTTTGTAGCAAAATAAAATTTATTGTAACGCAGTTTGGTATATTTTTAAATGTTCTGTTTGTGTGTTTCGGATTATTGTTGTTTAAAATGAAAACGACCAATGAAACAATGTTTGCATTAGTAGTTTATATGCAATAATGTTTATTTTATGTGTGAGTATGGCGATCACGGTCCTGATACAAATGTTTGTACTTGCCAATTCCGCTTGTTCTATGTTCCATGCATGTGACACTATCCCATCATAATATGGACAGCAACGCAATATTTATGTCTTTCGTGTCAATAGGCTGTGTTTTTTTTTCAACTAGCAGAATCATTTGTTTGTTTTCATTTTATGCTATAAAATATAATAATATTCGTCGTATTAGTTACACCATCTATATTAATATTATAAATGCGAAAGTTTGGATGTATGGATGGATGTTTGTTACTCAATCACGCAAAAACTACTGCATGGATTTGAATGAAATTTGGCACACAGGTAGACGGTGACCTGGAATAGCACATAGGCTACTTTTTAACCCGGAAAGATTAAGTGGTCCCGCGGGATTTGCCAATAACTTTTATAATGCAGCGGGCTGCACGCTGCAGCTAGTATTTTATAACTTGAGAACGGCTGGTCTAATTTTTATGACTTTTGTGTGTTTGGATTTGTTTTAGTCGGGAATAGGATAAAATATGATATTCATTAATAAAAAAATCAAACCAAGGAAATACAAACACACGAACAATAAAACGATTAAAAATCAGTAAAATTGCAGTAACCGAGTTTAATTCGCTTGTAATATCGAAGACGTCTCTCGATTTCTCCAGGATTCCATTATCATATTTTAATCTAATAACAATAGAACTACCTAAGACTTTTTCAAATACAAAAAAATATTCCCTTCAACTCCCTCAGTCTTTTTGATGCTGGTAAATTTATATAAATGCTTCACAAATATACATTAGCATGTTATTTAATGCAAGTCGAACACGTTTTACTACAAACAGGTGTTTTAAATTTGGTCGAAAAACCATTTTTCAAAAGTTTACCTCTGTCATGAAAAACTTACAAACGAATTAATCATTTTGATCCGATTTGCAGCATTCGACGCAGTTTTTTAAGGAGAATAGCTAATTAGATTTTGAGATCAATAATTATATAAGTCTGGAAGTTAATAAAAAAAATATTTCTTAAAATCTACTAGGCCGAATCGGTTAAAATTTTTAGAAAGTCGAAGTCTGATGAAATTCAATCCAATGCCTTGCTGTGTTTTGATTAGTGAAGTTGATTTGTTTTAAGAAATTGTGACAGGTTTGCATACATACATATAACACACACGGCTCTCCTCTGTTGGTCCGGGCTTCTTTGAAGAATAGACCAACTGCAGTTTGACCAGGCAAGTCGTAAGAGGCGACCGATTAGCTAAACGTGTCACTACCATCGTGACTACTAGGTGGTAAAGTTCTGAAACGTCTCGTCCGGGTAATTGGTACCACCGCCTTACCTATTCCTCCCGTAATACCGTCAATGCTTGTCATTATCGTGTTCCGATTTGGAGGGTAAGGTAGCCGGTAGACTTATGCATGTGGCATTACCATCTCGCCACACCATGATAGCAACGCACCGTTAGCATCTTTGGTGTCTCTAGACGATGGTTTTCCTTCCATCAGGAGAGTCATTTCCTTGTCTGCTATCTTATGATATAAGGCGCCCTATAGATGTACAATAATATTGCGGAATACTTTTATTGTGCAATAATATTGTATACCCCCTTGTTTCCAAACGTTCAATAAATTCACTCAATAAAATTGACAAACCAGTCTGATCAATATTTTCGTGTGAGTAACATGTCTGACGACGAAGTTTTGGCGGCAACCATGCTGGTGATTTTGTGAAATAAATTTATACAATTCTTACACTCAAGTAAAAACTCCCGTTCTTTCATCTTTTATTGATTGGTTTTGTTTAGATCAACATTTATATTGATTAGTAATTTGGCCTGAATGTTGAATTTCGGCCGAATGTTGATTTTCGACCGAAAGTTAAATTTCGATCGAATGTCGAATTTTGGTCGAATGTCGAAATTTGGCGAAATGACGTATTTCGACTACATGTTCAATTTCGACCGAGTGTCGAATTTCGGCCAGTGGTCGAAATTTTTGCCCATTATAATAATGAACCATTAAATTAACAAGATGAATAAAATAACCGCGAAATAACGAAAATTTCTTGCTCGCCATTTTACTTAAATTTACGACACGATCATACATTAAACACCGTGGCTGACCGACCGCGACCGCTCCAAGCTCTGAAGTGAAAAATATTGTGCAATATTAAACCTACACAGTGCAAGAAAAAATATTGCACAATAAAAATTAAGCCCCCTCAAACTTTCGTTCAATCTTTGTGCAATCTTCAATATTAACCCTAAACGGTCTATGGGGCACCTAAGAAAAGCATATATAAAGAATACAGACATAAGGATATTATCGTAAATATTATAGTCGTAAAATCCTCACTCAAAACCTTACTTATTCCTCTTTTTCAAAATCGAGATAAAAACACCAAACTTCTCTAAAATGTTTTTAGCAGAAAATTAAAAAAAAATACAGTCTTGAAAGTATAATATCCAATTAACATTCATCGTAAATAATAGAGACTCATTTCTCTTTTCAAAATCGAGGTGACAACATCAACTACTCTAATTTTTTTAGCAGAAAAGAAAAAAATATATAAAATACAGTCTTGAAAGTACAATAGCGTGGTAACGCACCATTACCATCTTTAGTAACTATCTAGGTACAGGTGGTAGAGAGCGTTTTCGTTATGAGAGCCATCTGCTTGTTTGGTATCCCATAATGATTTTTATTCTCACCACAAAAGTACACATTATATAACTTTCTGTCAATACATACGAGAGCAGAACGCGCAGAAAAGAAGAGAGAGGGAAAATGATGCCTAAATAAGACAATTTCAGGACACCAGGCCTTCATGCCTTGGTCTTACTATTATAGTAGGGACGCCCAAGAAAGGATTTTAGTATTTAATCGAGCGCGGTATATTAACATAGAGAGGGGGGTACCTCGCATACAGTTAAGGCTGTCCACCACATATAAGCCCTTTATATAGGAGCATGGCATCTAGGGCAATAAAAAATTCAATAATTTGTGAAAATTGACAAAAACAAAATAAAATAAAAAAATCAATAATTTGTAAAAATTTTGTTTATAACAATTTTTTAAACAATAGTAAAAATAAAAAAAAATGATTTCAGAAGTTTTTAACCGTTACACATCGAAACGATCAAGATTTAGGAAAAAAATATCAAATATTTCTAATATAATAATCTTTTTTAAAATTTCGAAAATTTTGAATATTTTTCGAGATATTAAAAAAAACAAACACCTACATTTTCGCTTACTTTTTGAATAATTTTGCAATATTTTTCAGCGCTTTTTCGGACTTTTCCTTAAACTTTTTACGAGACAATACGAATCGAATGACACCTTGGGGTCATAATT
This sequence comes from Apodemia mormo, assembly GCA_036924255.1. Taxonomy (NCBI): domain Eukaryota; kingdom Metazoa; phylum Arthropoda; class Insecta; order Lepidoptera; family Riodinidae; genus Apodemia; species Apodemia mormo. The sequence goes on along the minus strand of JAUPFN010000012.1, from coordinate 23,695,253 downwards.
TTCAGAGACTACCTATATAAAAAATTTACAAAAATAGTACATGTGAACCAGGCTATTGTGGCATGAAAATAATGTTTGATGCAATTAACTGTTAAAGTATATGTGGGTGTGTACGTGGGTATGTGTGATACATATATTACTAACACGTTTATATGTTTATTTATATTAATGGAATAGATATGCGTATCATGTATAATTAAAATTAAATCAAAATAAACAATGATGAGATAAACATCTACCTAAATAATTACTGGTAATTAAATTTTATCAAGAGATAAGGACTAATGACGCGGTGGAAATTCTTTTTTGTTTGCTTAATACTACTTATGCCCGCGGCTTTGGTCGCGCTAAAAGTATTTTTCTCTCGCAAGAACAGTACTTTTTTCAGTCAATGTATGGAAAAATTAAGGAAAAATGTAACTTTTACGTACATTTCACGATCGAGTTTTCACCAGATCTCCCGGTTTTGGAGTCCTTGTAACCTTTTCCGACTATTTTCACGACGAATGACGTCAGTTTGTCTGTATGTGTTTGTGTGTGAATGTAAACATAGTATAATTTTTGAATGACTTAACCGATCGAAAAGTTGTTGACTGTATACGATTGGATTCACCAAACTTAGAATTCCTGAAAAACTAGAGTAATTCAGCCCAGGAGGTTTAAAATAACTTTCAGAGTAATTAAATGTTTTCCTTAAAAACTGTTTCCATTTCATTCGAAAGATCAAAATAGATCATCGTTTTGAAATTATACAGCTGTTTAAAATTAAAAAAAGATTTTTAACAATCGGTAGATTTTTGAACTCTAAAACAATTACTGCTTAGGTCTTTTGCCTTGTTCTTTTATCGGTTGAGTAAATAATCATCAATAAACCTGCAGTTATAGGTTTATGGGTGTTTAGCATAAAAAATATATGTAATACATTGTTATATAAATAAATAAATAAATAAAATATTACATACTCACACACATATACATAGCACAGAATACTGTTTTGTTCCGAACCATTCCGAGATATCGCGTCCGTGAGACGTGTATATATTATGTGTTCGTTGCTCGAATATTACTTGTATGTACATTGACTTTTTTTTTATATAGTATAAGATAGCAAACAAGCAGATGGGTCTCTGATGGAGAGAGTCAGCCATCGCCAGACCCCAAAGGTGTTAATGGTGCGTTGCTATCATGTGGCGAGGTCTTATGCCACATGCATATGTTTACCGGCTACTTTACCCTCCAAACCGGAACACGACAGTGGCAAGCACTGACGCTATTGCGACAGGAATAGGTAAGGCGGTGTTACCAGACTCGGGCGAGACAATGCAGAACTCTAGTGTCAGTTTTTTGTGTATAAGCCAAAGTGACAACCCTAGCGCGACCACCGAGTTTAGGTATAAAAAGTGAAGTACATACACAAGTTTGTCTTCTGTTAATCTCTATATTCTGTGGGGTAAATAGATGACGCTTGTTTTTTTTTTTGTTATATTACGATGATACTACGAGTACTTATTTGTACAGCCTTCTGTGTTGTAAGTTTCGACTATAGTAATAAATATTTTTAATTTTATTGCATTTTATACAATAGTTTGTTTAAAATTTTGCATCTTACCTATCCGACATTTTTATGATTTGTTTAGTTGGTCAGAAATAAAAGAAAGTGTTAAACTTGATAGCATAAAAACCTGATGAAGAAAAATCTTTGCTTGATTTAATAATAAGAAAAAGCTAAAAAAAAAATAAGAAAAGTTGTTTAATTTCATGACTTCCCATTGCATTTTAATATTGACTTACTGTAAATGAAATTATTTTAATAATTTCGACTGACGCTATATTCTTGTAGCCTTTTTACGTCGATCTCATCAATCTCCTTTTTGCACAAAAAATTTCACTGAATCGTGTCTAAGCGCGAGTGGCGCTTGCACTATTTCCAACTATTCCGAGATATCGCGTCCGTGAGAGGTGTCTATGTGTGCGTTACTCGAACGCACTTTGTATATAGATTGACTTCTGTACCTAAATGTTTTGTGACTATAGTCAGTTTTCTGTGGCTTACTTCGTAAATGTGCTGAGTGTCCAAGTGCTGAAACTCGTAAGTCCAAAAAATACAATTGAAAGAATTACATATCCTACGAATTTAACTAATTTAAAAATCTATCAATAGGAATCGAATTAATTAGCAATTCTTTACTATTTTTTAGAAAAAGAGAATTGTCATAGAACTCAATTTTTACAAGTCTATCATAAAAGATAATTATTATTTAAAAATAGTTTCTCACTCAACATATGCATGGTAACAGATAATAATGGGATGCTGAACTGCTTGTATGCGATTCTATTTTATCTGTACTGCGAACGTGTGTACGTTACTCAACTTCTAAACTCCTTGACTAATTTTCTGTGTTTTTTTGTGTTTGAGTGTTTTCTGGTTGACTGAGACACGTAATTGAATATTAAGAAAAAATATCAATTAATTAATCTTAAACTGAGTTTGATTTATAACAGATTAATTTACCTACCATATTTGTAAATGATTATGTTTATGATTATTATTTGTTTGTAACGCTTTCACGCCTGTTCTGAATATGTTTGTGCACAGAATACTGGAGACTAACGGAAGTTTTCCGCGTGTTGGCCCCGGGCTCCTTTGAAGAATAGGACAACTGCCGTTCTGCCAGGCAGGCCGTAAAAGGCGACCGATTGGCTATACGAGTCACTAACATCGTGGCTTATAGGTGGTAGAATCTTAACTCCAGTAAAATAAAGTTTTAAATCAAAATATGTCACTCTTTTTTACATTTTGCATATAATGTAGTCTTAATGATATGAAAACGATGTGTAAAGGTAATTTGGTCGGCAATCACCGGCAAGTGTTGAAAAAAAATTGAAAAAGTTCTGAATAAAATGCGTAGAACTTATAATTTTACATCAAAAAGGTTATATGACTTCCTCCTCTGGTCAAAATTAACCGAGTTAGAGAGGTTTTTAAGTTTAAGGTGAATGATTTTATAAATGACTAGCTGAGCCCGCGACTTCGTCCACGTGGAAAAATTTGGAAAATTAAAGTAGCCTAAGTTCCTACTTATTACATCAGCTATCTGCCAGGGAAAGTCCTGTCAAAATGGGTCCATTGTGAACAATGGTATTTTAGTTGTTGTTGAGTTGATGGCGTTCTAAATAAGTATATAACAATAAATGATGTGGTGTCGCGGGACACCAGGTAGGAACGAACTTCCTTCGGCTAAACGGCACTACTCGCTTGTGTACGCGACTGTCGCGCCTGCGCACGTCTCATTTAACGCTTTTACTCCACGCATTTTTCTTACGGTTTTACTATCACATTTTTTTCAGTTCGGTCGCGCAGCAAAATCCCTATCCCCTCCAAGCCTGCCGTAAGGAACTTCGTTCCAATAAAATCTAAGTTCAAAATAAATAACCCACTTACAAACAAACCAAAAATAATTTAAACAATATGCCGCGGCAGTTTGTTAACGGCGGCGAAGAATATCATGCACATTACAATACTAGATACGAGCGCGACTACCAGTTTTTTGTGCATAAGCAAAGCTTGATAACCCTAGCGCGACCGCCGAGCGTAGGTATGAAAAGTGAAGTACATATATTTTGCTATCTATATAATATGTATTTCTAATATGGTATTAGTATCGTTGACTAACACCCATATCACAAACAAATAATTTGCTTATTTTGGGGTTGGATCAATTCGTGAAATTTGTCAAGAAATATTATATTTATGTATACTGGCGAAGCAGCATTACACGTTATATACCCCGTGTTGGTTCGTGCGTTCGTGCGTACGTGCGTTTAGGTGTAAGGTAGCTGGTAAGCTTATGCATGTGGCATTAAAATTTAAAACCCCATTAACGTCTTTGATGTCTATAGGCGACGGTGGTACCTTTCCATCTCTTTGCTTTGGTGGTTTGCTGTCTTATGATATAAAAAAACTATAGACTTACATCTATTGCTTTTTATGTGTTACGTAAATTTGTTCGAGTTTTTTTTTCTTAATACTAATATAATATATTTAAATGAGCAATTCCTATGTGCATATAAATTTACATATCTTAATAAGACTCCAATAATGTGGATTTTATTTAGGTAAACTGTATTTTTTGAAAAAGAACTCTGACTATTTTATATACCTAGCGCTATTCGTAGTTTTTTTGGTAAGTACTTGTATAATTGATACTACAAACCACATGAATACTAATAGACACGCCATTGGGAAGGAAACTTGTCGCCGCGCATATGATCCAACGCTTCTGTTACAGTTAAAATGGCATACATTTGCCGTGTTGGTCCCGGCCTCGCCGTGTTGGTCCCGGCCTCCTTTGAAGAATAGGCCAACTGCCGTTCTACCAGGCAGGTCGTAAAAGGCGACCGATTGGCTATCGAGTCACTAACATCGTGGCTACTAGGTGGTAGAGTTCTGCATTGTCTCGCCCGGGTCTGGTACCACCGCCTTACCTATTCCTGCCGCAATAACGTCAATGCTTGTCGCTGTCGTGTTCCGGTTTGGAGGGTAAGGTAGCCGGTAAACTTATGCATGTGGCATTAGACCTCGCCACAAGATAGCAACGCACCATTAACATCTTTGGTGTCTATAGGCGATGGTTGACTCTTTCCATCAGGAGACCCATCTGCTTGTTTGCTATCTTATGATATAAAAAAAAAATACATTTTTAAAATATAATACCTATAATGAGAGAAAAATACAAATAAACCATGTTATACGTTTTTATCGTACCCAATGAGATGACAAAGTTTAAAAATTACCTTTTATTTTATTTCATCGGTAAGTAGTATACTCTGTATTCCTGTATGTAAATGTAAGCTACACTAACAAACTAAGAAATTGTCTTGAAAAGCGTATCCATTTAATCCATGGTTGATACTGATAACATATATCATGTGATCTCAAACAAGCAGATGGAAAGAGACCTCCATTATCTATATACACCAAAGCTGATCCATTGCTATCTGTGTGTCGGAATGGTTTTCAACATGCACAAGTTTACCAGCTAACTTATCCTCCAAACTGAAATACCCTAGTGACAAGAATTGACGCTATTGCGACAGGAATAGGTACGGTTTTTGGTACCACCGCATTACCTATTCCTGACGCAATAGCGTCGATGATTTTTGCTTATGGTTGCCTGGTTACGAGGGTAAGGTAGGCAGTAAATTTATGCATTTGACAAAGCAATTCACCTTTAACATCTTTGGTGTCCATGGGCGATGGTCATGTTTTTTGTGATTCAGCAAAACTACCTACTTGTTTGCTTTTTTTAATAAAATAAAATAAATATTTACCTTAAGTTTGCTTTTGATTTCTACTATTTATTTTCAATGATATATTTTCCGATAAAATATGATTTAAAAATATGTATCGATTTCCCTTTTTTTGATTGCATTTGCACTAGTATTCGTAGGACCCGTCGAAATATGTTTTGACACGAGGAGCATAATAAAAATACTTACTTATACATGTATGTATTATAATGTTTGTCTAATCAGTGTTTGTTGTTATATTATATTATGTATAATATATTTCTAATGCATCTATATTAATACTAGCTGTCCCGGCAAAAGTTGTTCTGCCTTTTAACTACTCTTATTTTTTTCTATATTTTCTCACGGACTTCAACAATTAATTCGAAACCAAAATTAGCCAAATCGGTTCAGCCGTTCTCGAGTTTTTGCGAGAGTAACGAACTAAAATTGATTTTTTATATATATTAATATTATAAATGTGAAAGATTGGATGTTTGGATGGATGAATAGATGTTTGTTACTCAATCACGCAAAAACTACTGAATGGATTTGAATAAATTTGGCACACAGGTACCTAGATAATGACCTGGAATAGCACATAGGTTACGTTTTATCCCGGAAAATATAGGCTATACTGCGGGATTCGCCAAAAACCTTTATGATGCAGCGGGATGCTGCTGCAGCTAGTATTATACCTATAAAATATTAGGTTTCTAAACTCCTCCGCAATATAAACTTTTACGGTGCCAAATTTCATATATCTGTTCGCGTAACTGTCGTAAAAAGAGTTCAGAGTTTTTGATTATTATGTAGTGTAGTATAAGTATTAATATTATATATTAATATTAAACTTATGAATGTGACATTAGACCTCGCCACAAGACAGCAACGCACCATTAACATCTTTGGTGTCTATAGGCGATGGTTGACTCTTTCCATCAGGAGACCCATCTGCTTGTTTGCTATCTTATAATATAAAAAAAATATAGATAGAAAAATTTTGGTCAAATTGTAATGCGTACTTCATTTGCCATGTAACCTTCATTGTGTAGCTAAGCAAACACTATATATACGTAGATAAACAATCAAGAAAGCTAAAAAATATTTTAATGCATCGCTAAACATTCGTAAATGGGTTACCCAAACATGCATACATGACTTCTTCATAAGGATATTGGATGAGATTGATCTACGTGAAAATTTATCAGTCGTCCGGGTTGTTTGTTGAAGGCTGTTTACTTCAGCGGCGGAGACGATCACGTTTTATATTAACTTATTAGTCAGTGTTTCGGAAACCTTCTCGCGACCGCGCTCGTTTCGAATTTCAACTTGCGAATATTATAACGAAAACGGTACAACCACGATGTAACGCTAAATTATTAATACTTAAACTATTTGAATACGTCATACTGATTATTTTGATGTGTGTGAGTGAGTATTTACTTGTACTTGATTTAATGTACCTACGTTCGTATTTAAAATTATAAGCGCGTAGATTGTTTTACAGGTATAAGTACCTTTACAACGTTTGACTTAGCTTGTTTTAATTATATTGTTAATCTGTATTACTATACCCATATTCAATAATTCGTTCAAAAATTTTTATTTTTAAAAGAGTTAATAGCGGTACATTTAGCGATTATTAAAGAAGTGAGTGAGAAAGTTACTAAATTTTATATAATCAAATATATATGATAGCAACATTTACAAATTTCAATTTTAATATATATTTTTGATAGCTTAGTTTTTGGTAAAACAACCCCATTAATAAGTATTTATAATATACACTTAATCAAAATACATTTCGCGATTGAAATATTTAAACGTAATCACCTTTTTATTTGTTATTACTAAAATGATGACTGCAAGTTAAAAACTGAAGTTTTATGTCACTACACTATTAAAGCAACGTAAGTACATTAGGTATATGTAGCCACTACTATATTTTTAACAGCTTTTCAAAACTTACTGCGCGCAATCATACTTGATACCTACTCCTTGTATTATATCTTCAAAATGCTTTTTATATCGATATCATAATTGCAAAATAATAAAAAAACTTTAGGGTAAGATTATTTTATGGTTTCCAATTATCGTTCCGTTTAATCGATTCGAGTGTAGGTGTGTGTTAATAAATGTCTAAGGAGAAGGGTTTCTGGACAATTTAGCAAACGAAGGAGTTAGAACTTTTTCACAGTTAAAGTTTAAACTTTAAACTATGGAGGAATGCAGAAGTTTAATATTAAAAAAAATATACACTGAAAATACATTAAGTTAATAAAAGTTACACTACATTCATGTGACACATAAGCAAAAATTGCTCATTTAAAGGTATTAGATTATATATATATATATATATATATATATATATATATATATATATATATATATATATATATATATATATATATATCGACGGGGCTCTGGGTCGATCCCCAACGGGGACAAGCATTTATGTGATGAGCAAAAATGTTTGTATTTCTGGGTATGGGTGTTTATTAAATATATTCTAGTATTTATAATGTATTTATATGTATTAATATCATCGTTGACTAACACCCATAACACAAGCAAATAATTGCTTGCTCTTTTTATTGCCTATAGACACCAAAGATGTTAATGGTGCGTTGCTATTCGTGCGGCGGAATGGCAACGCCGCATCATAAGTTAACCGGCTACCTTACCCTACAAACCAAAATATGACAATGACAAGCATTGAAGCTATTGCTAAATACCCGGGCGAGACGTTGCGGAACTCTATCGCCTAGTAGTACCGATGGTAGTGACACTTATAGCTAATCGGTCACCTTTTACGATCTGCCTGAGGGAATGGCAGATATTCAATTCTTCAGCGACTCGAAGCAATACAGAGTAAATAAAGTTATTGACCGTGGTCCCACGAACAAACTTTTTTTATTAATAACAAGCTGAATTTTTGTGAACAGCTTCAATTTGACAAGACAACCATCTTTTCTATCTTCGAAAAATCTCGAATCGGGTAACTAATAAAGTTATGAGACTTTGAAAATTTGATTCTGTGAAGGAAATATATTTATTAATAACAATAATTATTTTTCGACTTTAATCGCTTAATTATATTATGAAAAATACGATGATTTTTGTCCTGCATATTCGATTGTTTTTCTGACGAGTCTAAAGTTTCGGAATTATGAGATTTTTAAATTGATAATAATCTATTTAAAAACAATCTAATTTTCTCACAACATCTCGTTAATTATTATTGTAATTCAAGGGTAACTTTTTCCTACACGTAAAGTGGAAACTTTTCTTAGACCAAAACTCTACACTTTTCTTTTTTATCTATCTTTCTTAGTTACAAGATCCGAGATTTTTCAAAGATAGAACAAATGGTTGTCTCGTCAAAACGAAGCTGCTCACAAAAAATCAGCTTGATATTAATAAAAAAAAAGTTTGTTCGTGGGACCAGGGTCTAATTATATATGTCGTAGCCAGATCGCAGAATTGCCCACATCATGAAATGCTCGATAATTTCATGAAATGTTGGCATTTCATGATGTGAGCAACTAAAATTGAGTAGATCATTAAATCATTAACGTTTCACGATTTTATCATTCATGATTGGCCATATCGTGAAAATTGGATGTCCATAAGGTATTTCTTAAATACTCAATATATATTAGTAACTTGTTTATTGTTTTTGAGTACAACGGACATTATAAAAACTAGGAACGCTAGGAAATATTAAAAGTCCTTCTTGCTGGCGTCGGGTCGTAATGACTCCATCGCCCGCTGGTGGGATAATCTTCTTTTCTAAAAATTATTTCCCCGGTGCAGTCAGTCAACAAAAAAGTGATAGTGCCATACTTAGCTGAATGGGCCGGCACGACCGGGACCATACCACTACCTCACTTAAAACCAACGTAAAGTAACAGTTTTGCTGTTGCGTTTCGTCTGGTTAGTGAGGTTCCTGGAGGCCCTACCCCTCTCGCACTACTGCTATGGAAGTGGAATTGAAAGGTAGTTTACTCCAGGGGGTACCATTAGTGTAAGCGGTGGCGCTGGACATCCGTGTTTAGGAGTTTGCAATCAACCTGAGCATGGATGCCCAGGCTGCCCTGCGTACTCTGGGAGGACGGGGGCAAAATTGCGCTCACACACTTTGCTGCTCGGGTCAAACGGAGCAAAAAACTAAAGGCATCCCCTATGTTAGGGACTTTATTAATATAGGGGTCTCCATTCTAATTGAAATACCGTCCACTACCACCTTAAGACGGCTAAGCCGGCTTTGCTCTTTTTAACCGAGACACAGATATCTTCTCCGGCGGATACATCATATCTCTTCTACCCGTGGTACAAATTAGAGCATTCATTTGTACCCCGGGCAGGAGTTTGTGCTTACGTTAGAGAGGATATTTGTTCCCGACGTCTCAGCAGCCTTGAAGGTAGGGACCTATCCAACCTCTGACTACGCATATATTGCGACGACCATCCACGCATCTATGCATGCTATAGTGGAAATGCCGAAGTAGACCGACTCGTAGAGCATATACAAATAGCAACAGATTCTGTGATACAGCAGATTCCCTCCGCGGAGATCGTGATCCTTGGTGACTTTAACACCCATCTTGTGGAATGGCTTAGCTCACGTACCACCAATCACGCGGGGAGATCTGTTCACGATTTTGCTCTAGCATATGGTCTAACACAGCTGGTTACTTCGTCCACGCGTGTTCCAGATGTGGATGACCATTTACCTTCCTGTTAGACCTTCTGCTGACCTCTCCGGACAATTACCAAGTTTCCGTAGATGCTCCGCTAGATTCTTCAGACCACTGCCTCATTCGGAGCGAAGTGCCGGTGTTACGACTATCGCGGCCTAGTTTCTCAGGCTGTCGCCGCGTTTGGCACTACAGGTCAATAGATTGGAACGCATTGCGGTCCTTTTTCGCATCCTACCCATGGAGGCAAATATGCTTCTCACTGGATGATCCAGATGTCTTTGCTGAATGCATTTCCGAAGTGGTGCTGCAGGGCATGGAATTGTTCGTTCCGTTTACTGCGGTACCCATCGGTGGCAAGTCACGGCCATGGTTTGGTTGCCACTGCAAAACGACTTCACTTCGTAAGCAGGAGTACTACCGAGCATGTTGCGGCGGCATCTCATGATGTAAACACCAGTGCAGTTAGAAAGGAGTATAGTTTTGCCTCCAGGTCTTTCAAAAGAGCCATCCTAAAAGCAAAATCAGAGCGCATTGGCAGAATTGGTGACAGACTAGTTCGCCTTCCTTCGGGAACTCGTGCTTTCTGGTCTCTCATCAAGGCTGTCCAAGGGAATTTCTGTCTTCCCTCCTTTTCACCTCTGCGCAGAGCTGATGTCTCTCTGGCTCATGCTGCCAAGGAGAAAGCCGATCATTTGGGCTCAATCTTTGCTGCCTGCTCTGGACGACCAAGGGAACACGCCGCCTACTATCACACAGTGTGTCAGTTCCATGCCTGAGGTTAAGTTCCTCCAAAGAGCAGTGCGTAAAGTACTCATTTTCTTGGATGTCCATAAGTACAGTGGACCTGATGGCATCTCACCAATCGTGCTCAAGATCTGTGCTCCCGAGTTGACACCGGTTTTAACGCGTCTTTTCCGGCTTTTATACACAACTGGCGTTGTTCCAAAATTTTGGAAGACAGCTTTAGTGCACCCAATCCCTAAGAAAAGCGATCGCTCAGATCCGTCCAACTATCGGCCTATAGCGATAACCCCTTTGTTCTCCAAAATAATGGAATCCATTATTAACAGCCAGCTTTTGAGGTATCCAGAAGCACCAGCTGATTAGTGATCGTCAGTACGATTTTCGTCGAGGTCACTCAGCTGGTGATCTTTTAGTTTACCTAACGCACCGATGGGTGGAGGATGTGGAGAACAAGAGGGAGGCTTTGGCAGTTAGTTTGGACATAGCGAAGGCCTTTGATCGGGTATGGCACAAAACACTTCTCTCCAATCTCCATTTTTATGAGCTTCCTCATATGAGTGTCGACGGCTGAAGTTACCCTTGCCGTTGGCTACATGCCGCTCGTGTGTATGAGCCTTCACTTTTTATATTGAAAGCCGGGATAACAAAAAATTAAGGTTGGGCACACCAACCACACTAGTGTGCGTGGCTTGATTACTTTAAGTATACAAGTGACACTCGTTAACATTTCAAACAAGCAGATTTTTCTGAGGACTTTTTTATTTAATTGTCAGTTGCCTAGGAATACTCTCTCTGGAGGTATATACTCAAAGACTGTCTATTTGCTATCTGCTTGTTTATTTATCAGTAATTTAAATTTTCATAGTTTTTATTTTATTTTAGGTATTTAGATAGAAAACCGAAAAACTGGTGATCCAATTGCAGAGTTTCACACTCTGCAATTGGATCACCAGTTTATTGGCAAATCGGAGCATCAAGGTCGTTCTTGATAGCGCATTCTCTGAACTTAAACTCGTCAATGCTGGTGTTCCTCAGGGCTGTGTGCTATCACCTATACTGTTTCTTCTGCATATTAATGACATGTTGCAATCAAGCAACATTCATTGCTATGCGGATGACAGTACGGGTGATGCTTTGTACTCCGGCCGCAGTGGGGTTTCTCAACAATACGTCAACGAGTGCCGGAACAAACTTGTATTGGAAATCGAAGAACAACTTTCCTCAGCTTCAAAGTGGGGTCGACTAAACTACGTCCACTTTAACCCCAAGAAGACACAAGTTTGCGCATTTTTCACTAAGAAATCTCCCTTTGTCGTATCTCCTCGCTTCGAAAATACTTCCCTAACAGCCACAACGTGCAGTAACGTTCAGTTCCGTGGTCACTTGGAAGGCAAGGCCAAATTAGCCCCAAAAAAGGTGGGTGGCAGTATTTCACGCCGGCCCATCGCTTACTATTTTATAAGGCGCAAATTGGCCTCATATGGAGTACTGCTCTTACTTGTGGGCGGGGGCTCCTCAGTACCCGCTCCTTTCTTTTGACCGCATGCAACGTAGAGCGACTCGAATTGTCAATAATAGGTCTATTTTTGATCGGCTGGATTCTTTGGCATTACGTAGAGATGTGGCTTCGCTCTGCATTTTCTATCGGATTTATCATGGGGAGTGTTCCGAGGAACTGTTTGGATTAATTCCTGCCGCAGAATTTCACCATCAGACGACAAAATTCAAAATTTCATCCTCACCATCTCGATGTCTGGAAATCCACAATTATGCGATTCTCGAGGCACTTTTTGCCCCGCACTATTCCTCTGTGGAACCAATTACCGACAGGGGTTTTCCAAGCGAATACGACTTAGGGACCTTCAAGAAAAGAGCCTACTCTTTCTTAAAAGGCCGGCAACGCAACTACGAATCTTCTGATAGTGTGGTTGTCTGTGGGCGGCGGTGATCACTTATCATCAGGTGAGCCTCCTGTCCGTTTGCTCCCTTAAGATGCCAACTGGCAGCTCTTAAGATAAGTGACCGTCAGCATGGTTTCCGCCACATTCACGCAAGTGACCTTTTGGTCTACCTTACTCATAGATGGGCGAAGGCAGTTGAGAATAAGGGGGAAGCGCTAGCTGTTAGTTTGGACATAGTGAAAGCCTTTGATAGGGTGTGACACAAAGCACTTCTTGCGAAACTTCTATCTTATGGGCTTCCCGATAAATTATGCAACTGGATCACCAGTTTTTTGACAGATCGTAGCATTAAGTTGTTGTCAACGTTGTATACTCAGACCCAAAATCTGTCAATGCTAGTGTTGGGTTTGGGTGTGGATGTTGTGCTGGTGTTGGGCTGCGTGCTATCTCCTACTTTGTTTCTTCTGCATATCAATGATATGCTTCAAATTAGCGGCATTAATTGTTATGCAGATGACAATACAGGATATGCTGTATATTCCGGCCGCGCTAACATTTCTCGGGAACTCATGTCATCATCGGGGAGTGCCGGAAAAAACTTGTGTCTGAAGTCGGGGATTTATTGAATAAAGTCTCGGAATAGGGTCGACTAAATTTAGTCAAATCAACCCAAGGAAGACACAAGTTTGAGCGTTTACCGCCAAGAAAACACCTTTTGCCGTATCCCCTCGTTTTGAGAATACTACTTTGATTGCATCAGCCAGCATTGGAATTCTTGGTATCGACATATCGAGGAAAGTCCAGTTTCGTGGTCATTTAGAAGCTGGTGTTCTGAACAGGGTGAAACAGTACTTCACACCAGCTGACCACTTGCGACTATACAAGTCGCAAGTCAGGCCGCATATGGAGCGGCCTGACTTGCATGGACTGTTCTCATCTTTGGGCAGGGGCTCCGGAGTACCAGTTCCTTCCTCTTGACCGCATACAGCGTAAAGCATCTCGTATTGTCGATGACCGGGCTCTTTCCGATCGGCTTGATCCTTTGGTGTTGCGAAGAGATGTTGGTTCTCTCTGCATCTTCTATCGCTATTACCACGGGGAGTGTTCGGAGGAGTTGTTCGGATTAATACCACCCGCTGATTTCCACCATCAGACATCACGCCAAAATTCTAAATTCCACCCTCACCATTTGGATATCTGCAAGTCCACTACAGTGCGATTTTCAAGGCATTTTTTGCCCCGCACGACTGCTCTGTGGAATTAATTACCAGCGGATGTGTTTTCGAACTGATACGACTTAGGGGCCTTCAAGAAAAGAGCGTACTCATTCCTTAAAGGCTGGCAACGCATCTGCAGTACCTCCGGTGTTGCAGCTGTTCATGGGCGGCGGTGATCACTTACCATCAGGTCAGCCTCTTGCCCGTTTGCCCCCTATTCCATAAAAAAATATTAGACGCAGCGTGCAGTCCGCTGCATTATAAACGATTTTGGCGAATCCCGCTGGATGACCTAATTTTCCCGGTATAAAAAGGAGCTATTCCAGATCAGTATCTACCTGTGTGCCAAAATTAATTTAAATCCGTTCTAGCTGCAGCATGCAGCTCGCTGCATTTTAAAAGTTTTTGGCGAATCCCGTGGGACCACCTTATTTTTCCAGGATAAAAAGTAGCCTATGTGCTATTCCAGGCCATCATCTACTTGTGTCCCAAATTTCATTCAAATCCGTTCAGTAGTTTTGCGTGATTGAGTAACAAACATCCATCCAAACTTTCGCATTTTTAATACTAATATAGATACATACATATATTAATATGGATGTGTTGCTGTATTGATAAGAATGTGGAACATGTAAATGGTAATTTTAATGAGTATCTAATTTCGTTGCCAAGTTAACCAAAATTACTTAATTTAAATGCACAAAATAAAGCTCTTAGGTAATATATTTTTTAAATTAAATAAATGAAATGAGAATTTATTAGGCCAGTTCTTTTGCGGAGAAGGGAGAGTATGTCGAAAGTTCCAATTCAAAACGAATTCATCCGCTTGTGATCTCTCAGGGCCGTGATTTCTGTCACTGTATTTTTTAATCTTCTAACGGCTATCGCTTGTTTCTTGTGATAATCAGGAGTGACAGCTTTACATGCTAACCAGAGGCACGGGAGTGCTAACTCGCTATTAAGTATCATCAGACTCAAAATCGCTACCAGTGCCGGTACTACTTGATGCTTTAAATATTCACGCCTGCGTGTGTGCCCCCTTCCCTATCAATAAGTAAACTAATATCTTCTGCCTTGTGCTTTATAGGCATAGCACAATTGATAATGCACTTTTACTTTAATTTCAATTCAATATAATATATTTTTAGTATATCACTCAACCGGTTTCACTCTTTAAGCATCTTCAGGATGTATGTAATACATTCCTACATGTGAAGTGAAATTAAAGTACAAATGCATTATTAATTGTGTTAACATGGTGTTAACAGTAACAGTAATGAAGTTTCACCAAATGTCAATAATGTAAATTAGGTATATAATGTAATATGGATAGGGAGGGAGCAACAATTGTCTAAAAAAATAACGTATCACAACGACATAAGTGACCACAAAGGTCAACGGAATTTCTTTCATGTGCTAGAAAACATTTATTTTCAACCGAGTTCCCAAAAAGAGGAAGTTGCAAAGTCAGCCGTTTGTTTTTTTATGTTTGTTACCTCAGAATTCGCAGATTTATGAACTGATTTTGAATTTTAAACTTACCGCTACGTATATACCTAGATAAGGTAGCCCAGATTAAGCCAGCCCAGATAACATAGCCCAGTTAGGGTTTTGCCCAGATTTTCGAAAATTGAGTTTTCACCAGATCTCCACGTTTTGAGGTACTAGGAACCATTTCCAACTATTTTCACGAGTACGTCAGCATGTCTGTATGTATGTATGTATGTATGTATGTATGCATGCATGTATGTATGTATGTATGTATGTATGTATGTATGTATGTATGTATGTATGTATGTATGTGTGTATGTGTGTATGTAAACATCTCATGCCATTTGCTACAGTTAAAAAAATATTTAGCCTTCTTTCGCTTTTCCGGTCCGGATTTATACAGGAAATTATGCCACTCAAAGGTTGACTGTTTAGAATCCTTGCATTGGTCATAAAATATTTGACACAAAAAAAGATGGCAGCAATAGGTACCCGCATTTTACCTGTTTCATGATAACACATATAAAGCAATAAGTATTATTGTTCTAGTTTACTTTGTTATCACCGGCTTTTGCATATCTTATCCATTTTAACGCTATAGAAATATTAGCACATGAGACCTACTTACATACATGTGTACACAACAAAATGACAAGAGTGTTTAGATGTACCCAAGATGAACTCAAATATTTTTATAAGGTTTTTAGTTCATATAGGGTTTTATAGAATCTTAAAAAATGTTATAAATACAAACCTGAGTTGTTTTGTTATGTTTTCTTATACTGATCATTTAAAATATATGTTCATTTATTTTATGCATGGATTAGATAACTATTATGTACCTATGTTATAAGGCATGAAACTTATCAGCCACGACTGCAAATGTAATAATGTATTAAGACACATATTATCCATGCTATTGTAGCGATTCAAGCAATCTACAAACGCTGCCAGACAAAATAGAAAAAAATGAAATTTAAAATTAAATCCTGAATCGGGATATCATAATTATTTATGTTGTGGTGAAGTTGCCCCGCTGGTTATATAACTATGACCCTTCAGCGGTACGGACCAGCGGTGCCACACTATTATTATAAATGCGAACGTAACTCTGTCTCTCTGTCTGTAGACGTCTTCTTCACGCTTAAACCACTTTGGTGCAAAAATAGTTTGAGACCCGAGAAATAACATAGGATAGTTTTTATCCCGGAAGCCTCAAGGGAACGAGATCTATGCAGGTAAGTCCCCAGGACGTTTATTTTACATTTTTTCACGTGGACGAAATCGCGAGCACAGCTGATTATAGATAATTCAGATAGTTTTTTTTCTGTAAAACAAAAAATAACCAAATCTTTCCCGTAATTAAATTTCTTGATATGACACCACGGAAATAACTAATGTAGCTTGAACAAGTCCATGTTGTTTTGAAATAATTATCTTATAGTTACCTTGCGAACTATATTGCAACGGTTATTAGTTATTACAGTTCCGTAAGAACGGTGTCACAGTAACAGGTTACTTTGACACGGTTCTTTTCTGTGCGACCATTCAGCAAAATATTCAGACAGAGATTGCATTTAAATTGTGGCTGCTAGCGCCCGCGCTAAGGGTTGTCTCCTGCGAGACCATACCTAGGCTTAGTGCGGCGATCGGACTTAAAGTGGCTGCTCACACACCTGCCGCAGGACAATCTAGAGCGCACAGCTGTCGTGGCAATATCGGAGTTGTCTCTACACAGCCCGCTTTTAAGTATTCGGATATAAATTGAACTAAACACACACACTGAGAATGGCACCAGTGCTATCTAAAAATCGAAAGGTCGGTTGGTATAGTCCTGGCTCTTTCTGTGGTAAAAAAACCTAGGTGAAAGCCGATACTTTCAACCAATCTTTTTCCCACAAAAAAGTTGTAATAATAATAATATTTAAGGTTGTTGAAACCTTAGATTGATTAAAATACCTATTTTAATTTTTTAAACCCGTAAATTTAGAACGCGATTTTATTGATTTTGATCTTTCCAACAGCATTAGCCGCAGTAAGCTCTATAAATGTTGTCTTGGTACAAAATTAACTGATTGAAAAATCCTAAAGTTATGTTAATTAAACTTATATAAAAACATTAAACAGCGGACACCTTTCAATGGAGTAAGTGATAACGCCGCGACCAACTCGGAATGGAAATGTTTTTCTTGGATCGACTTGGAGGAAAACGAAACACGTTTTTACAAATAAAGATCAAATTCGCAGCCCCTTGGCTGATTATGATTGCCTTGACAGGAGCGTCGTTTAGTTGCAACATTTTCATCCGGTGGAAGGATAGCCCCAGCTATGTTTAAGATGACAATACATATAGAGACATTTGCATCACCGCGCACCGGTGTGAAACCTTTCTCCCAATAAAAATAGGTTTGCAAATATTCTTTAATCTAACACAGTTATATGGAATGAGTATACATGGCAGATAAAGAAAACTCTAAGCTTGACTGCAGGAAATACAAGGCGTTACAACAGGCCTATGTTAGGCGTTCCAATGTTGTTTTGCGATGACTTCAGTTAAACACAGCCTAAAGCCCCACAAATGACAAAGTCAATGGTTTCTCCAAATCCACACAAAAAAGTTTATTTCTTGATAAAAGTGCTTCGCCGTCCAAAGTATTGTTTAATGTGAGAAATACTGTGGTCAAATAAGAATAATTACTCTGCAGGGATGGCAATCGCGTACAAAGTCGCGTGTACAGCTAGTTCTTTCATAATATTCATGTAGCTCAACTGATTTCTTTTCTGTAGCCACTTCTTCATCTAGTATCTCTTTTTTGCGGTAGCACCCCAGAAAGGGCCAAGGCTATACCGATCATTTGGGTTTTAGATAATACTGATGTCATTCTCAATGCATGTGTTTAGTTTAACTTATATCCGAGTACTGAACTGCCATTCAGGCTTGTGTCACGCGTGTAGACACAACTTCAATATGGTCACGAACACCGTGCGCCCTAGATTCAATCTAGCCTCTAGTACTAGTGCTCACACCTGCCGTAGGGGCAATCTAGTAGATTGCCCCTGCGGCAGGTGTGTGAGTCGCTCTACTCGTTGATAACTTAGCTTTCTATGGATGATTTTTTAAAATTGATGTTATAGTAATATATCATATATTTTTCAACCGACTTTGAAAGAAGGAGTTCCTGAATACGGTTGTATATTTTTATGTTTTTTGTTACTTCAAAATTCGGTCGCTTATGAACCGATTTGTAAAAATATTTTTTTTTATGTTTGGAAGGGTATACTTTCCGTGTAGTCTCAATTCAATTTTATGAAATCTGATGCAGGGTTCAAGGGCAACCGTAACATTTTAAGTCTATATTTCTATCTTATTATATTTTTATCTACAACAGTAAGGAGGTAAACAAATTCCAGGCCCCTCCTTGCTCCTCGGTATGCCCATGGTCCTAATGGTAGTTATGTTTCATTATTTTTATTAATTAACGACACACCAATATGAGTATTTAGCTGCAATTTAATTTTAAAGTTAACTTAAAAAAATAATTGAATTTTTTTGTAGATAATGTTTATAAATACCTACGTCGTTGCTTTGGTAGAACGTGTTCATAATCTTATATCTTCATATTTATTAATATTTTATAACATATTCCTTTGAGATACAAATTAATACAGAATTCAAATAATATGCTCTTTTAAGTAGGTATATATTTATAAATATTTATGATAATACATTCTTTTTAAAATCAAATAAATAAATACACACAACTAATATAGGTACCTAACAAAGAATTATCATAATTTATTTGCGTGCGCAGTTGACTGTCTGGCTATGGGTATTTAAATAGCACAAGTTTAAATACAAGTCTCACGACCTCTTCACATAACACAAAGAATTAGTAAAATATTTATGAATACTTAATTTGAATCTTTTCAAATTCCGGTAACAAAATAATTTTAAATTTTACAACATACAGTGTGGCACCTACAATCTGTATATTAATACGCGAAGAAAAAACTGTGGACCCTATTTTAAGACAATTGCGCGAACCGTGGAGTATGAAATTTGGCACAGTTAAATTTTACATTGAGGAGGACAGCAGAAATCAGAAATCTAATATTTTTAAACAAAATGCATTAGAAATACATGACATATATTAGGACGCATACGCACGTTTACTATTTTCTTTACGACTGGAATAAATTGATAGACTTAAAAGAGATTTTGTTGTAGAGTCTGTGGTCCAATTTCCACCACAGGCGATTGCTAGTAATAATAAGTAAGCCATACACGAAACTAATGCAAAGTTAGTTTATGGATGTCTGTTTTAAACCATCAATCATTCGTTTCATCGTAATAATCTACATAAAAATAATCCATAATATTGGCAACCAATATTTTTATTAAAAACTACCGCTTTCTAACTACGCAATCAAAGAGACTCGGGTTCACTTCTCGACTGGGGCAAGCATTTATGTGATAAGAATAAAAACAGTATTTTTGTCGTTAGGTGTTTATAATGTATGTTGCAGTATTTATATATGTATCTCTATGTATTAGAATCGTTGACTAACACCCATAATACAAGCAAATAATTTTCTTACTTTGGGGTTCTAGATCAATTTTATTTGTGTGATTTGACCACCGATATTTATTTATATTACATTGACTGCCTCGTGGTCTAGAGGGATAGCCTATTCGGCTCAGCTCATGGAACACGGGTTCAATCCCCGTGTTGGAAAAAAGTTTTTGAAATTTATTTAGAGTTTTGAAGTAAACTAGAAACCCTTATAGTTTTGCTATGTCCGCCCGCGTTCGTCCGTCCTTTCGTCCGCCCGCACGATAGCTCAAAGATCCTTATTACTGGAAAGCTGTAATTTGACACGAATATATATTTATTAGTCTCGGCAACATAGTAGTCATGGCACGAACATATTAGTCACGGCAACGAAGTGGTAACATAAAATCTTGAAAAATATTTTTTTAAGGGTAGTTTCTTACATGTTAAGTGGGGATGTTAATTTTTTTCTCGTTTACCCCATAGTGTGGGGTCTTGTTGAATAGGCCTTAAAAATATTGTAAGTTTGTGGAAACAAGTTTTCGATTAAAGGACTCGTTTGTGAAATATTAAGCTTTAAAGTGCTAATTGTTAGAGTCAAGTGTTTCCCCCCTCTGCCAGCTAAACGGTTGGTTTTGGGGGTGAGAAAAAATTCACGATAGTAGTAACTATAATGAAATTAGAAAGAAAACTTTCACGGCTCTGAAGACTTTACAAGTTTTTGAGTAGTAGTCGACCAACTTGTAGTAACTATAATGAAATTAGAAGGAAAACTTTCACGGCTCTGAAGACTTTACAAGTTTTTGAGTAGTAGTCGACCAACTTGTAGTAACTATAATAAAATTAGAAGGAAAACTTTCACGGCTCTGAAGACTTTACAAGTTTTTGAGTAGTAGTCGACCAACTTGTAGTAACTATAATGAAATTAGAAGGAAAACTTTCACGGCTCTGAAGACTTTACAAGTTTTTGAGTAGTAGTCGACCAACTTGTAGTAACTAAAATGAAATTAAAAGGAAAACTTTCACGGCTCTGAAGACTTTACAAGTTTTTGAGTAGTAGTCGACCAACTTATAAAATGTACTTGGATGTTTTTATAGGCGGTGAAACTGTGGTGCAGATATATCCGTCATTGACGTTAACTAAACGTTCATAGTATTAAACAATAAATGCCCTTTCTTTGTCCGCATTGTTGTGATGGTTAACTTCGGAACCCTACATTGCGCGTGACCCGACACGCACTTTACCAATTTTTTATAAGATAACCAACAAGCAGATGGCTCTCCCGATGGAAAGAGACAACCATCGGTTATAGACACCAATGGTGCGTTGCTATCCTTGGCAGGTTTTTAATGCTACATGCATAAGTTTACCAGCTACCTTACCCTTCAAACTGGAAAGCGACAGTGACAAGCACTGCCACTATTTCGGCAGGAATAGGTAAGGCGTTGCTACTAGATCCGGGCAAAATAGTGCAGAACTTTTTCACTCAGTAACCACAATGCTGGTGACTCGGATAGCCAGTCGATTAGCTGTAACGAACTGCCGGGCAGGTGGTTTATTCTTAAAAGGGGGCCTAGAGCAACTTGAGTTAACTAACACTTTTTGAAATAATACTTCACCAACATTACAAGACCTCTGGTAGTGTAGTTGTCTATGGGCGGCGGTGGTCACTTACCATCGCGGGAGCATCCTGTCCGTTTACCCCCCTCTTCTATAAAAAAAAAACATTGCAAAAACAGACTTTGAGGTTACGTTTAGCTCTCAAGGCCGATATTTATTCGTAATACGTAATATAAGTGCCAAGGCTTAACTACCGGTTTTCCCGTATCTATGGAAATTATTTATATCACATTTTAAACAATTATAAATTTAGTAGTCGTTTTTTATAACCTAAAAATGTCTGGTTGGCGATAGGCTTGCCACCTGTCACATTGTGGGACTAAGTACCTTCGACTACTCGTGGGTGCGTTGGTTGTAGTACCTCTGTTTACTCGTGGTCTAAGTGTCTTTATACCCGTATCTTCGGGGATACGGGTGTAAAGATACTTAAAAATAGCAAACAACCAGATGGTTCTCCTGGTCGAAAGAGACAACTATTGCCTATACAAAAATGTTAATGTTGCTTTGCTATCCGTGTGGCGGGATAGAATTGCTCATTGGACAGTTATAGGCGGGATAGTTTACCGGCTACCTTAACTTCTAAACCGGAACATTGCAATAGCTCTGTGCTTTTGCGAGAGGAATAAGTTTGGCGCCAAGTCATACGGTTAAAGTAACCCTGTTATTAAAATACTTCAAACAAAAAAAAACTTGAGAGGTGTCAAGGGACACCCGAATGGAACGAAGTTCCTTTCGATTAATTAGTGAAGGAATTGTAATAAAATTTTATTTTTTTTAAGTTAAATTTTTTTTTATTATTATTAACAAATATAATGTAATATAAACTTAATCAGTAAGCTCAATTTTTAAAAATATATAAACGGGTCAATAACGCGTACATATATAGAACTTACTTGTAAAGCTCGACGTTTCGGCCAAGTTACATTGACCGTGGTCACGAGCAGACTCAATTAAATTAAAAAAACAAAAACTCAATTTTCGTAATAATAATAGAAATGAAAATATCTGGCTTGCTTTCTATGAGAGAGAGAGACAGACAGAGAAACATGCGCACGCCGCGCCGCACAGCTTACAATAGCTTACTATAGCAAAAAGTGTCGTGACAACTTTTCGTAAGAATTTTTTCCGTCTAGCCCCCTTTCACAACGCACGATAAGGAACTTCGTTCCAAAAAATCTACGTTTCCGGGCCTTTTTGTAGAATAAACCACCTGCTGCCCTGCCAGACGTACGGGGCGAACGATTGATTATGCGAATCACTCACGTTGTGACTACTAGTTGGTAGAGTACTGCATTATCTCGCTCGTACATACCACCGCCTTACCTATTCTTGTCTTAATAATGTCCAGTTTAGAGGGTAAGGTAGTCGGTATACTTACGCATGTGCCATTAAGACCTCGCCACAAGGATAGTAACGCACCATTAACATCTTTGGTGTCTAGGCGATAATTGACTCTTTCCATTTGGGGAGTCACTTGCGTGCTTGCTATCTTATAATATTAAAAAAAAATATCACACGACGTGGCACACAAGTCAGAGGTCTCGGAGCTATCGTTGAAAAATAATTTGACCCGCCAAGTAAATCGTAAGAGCATTATAGGGTTCTGTTTTCACCTATGACAATATACAGAATTACCTTTTTCCCCGTGTTGGACCCGGGCTTCGTGGATGAATAGGAACTGCCGTTCTGATTGGCAGGTCGTAAAAGGCGACTCATTGGCTGTGCGAGTCATTATCATCGTGGCTACTAGGTGAAGGAGTTCGGCATTGGCTCGGCCGAGTCTGGTACCACCGCCTTACCTATTCGCCGCAATAGCGTCAGCGCTAGTCACGGTTGCGTTCCGGTTCGGAAGGTAAGGTAGCCGGTAAACTTATGCATGTGGAATCGCCACAAGATAGCAACGCACCATTAACATCTTTGGTGTCTATAGGCGATAATTGACTTTTTCCATCAAGAGACCCATCTGCATTTTTGATAAGACTGGCTATGCGAGTCACTAGCATTGTGGCTACTGAATCAAAGAGTTCTGCACTATTTTGCCCGGATCTAATAGCAACGCCTTACCTATTCCTGCCGAAATAGCGGCAGTGCTTGTCACTGTCGCTTTCCACTTTGAAGGGTAAGGTAGCTGGTAAACTTACACATGTAGCATTAAAAACCCACCAAGGATAGCAACGCACCATTGGTGTCTATAACCGATGGTTGTCTCTTTCTATCGGGAGAGTCATCTGCTTGTTGGTTATCTTATAAAAAATTGGTAAAGTGCGTGTCGGGCCACGCGCAATGTAGGGTTCCGAAGAACCTTAAGACAGTATAATGTAAAAAAATACCTATATTTATCGCTTTAGGTCTATTTAGTTGTAACATTCCGAAAGACAAACTTTGAAGAATACCCCTTTGAAGAATTGTCAATTTTCTATTTTACTAGGCAGTTCATAAAATCGAACGATTGGCTAGCGGTCACTACCACGTGACTTTTGGGTGGTAGAGATCTAGACAACGTTTTCCGCTTGTATCTGGTACAACCGCCTTATACGAGTATATTCCTGTCGCAATCTAAATTAGCTGGTAAGCTTATGCGTATGGCACATCGATTAAACTGGATACGCCTTTCAAGGCATTTTCTTAGGTTGTGAACGTCGCTTGCATTTACACAGTGAAATGAGTTATAATACTTACCGAAATTACTTAAATATAATCACTCCAGAGTCCAGAGGTATTCCTTAAACCTCATCTTTTTATTCGACACGATGAAATAGCACAATATTTCATACTAGCTGACCCGGCAAATGTTGTCCTGCTTTTTTCACTACTGTTATTTTTTTTTCTTTATTTTCTTACCTTTTAAACCTTCCCTGGACTTCAACAATTAATTCAAAATCAAAATTAGCCAAATCGGTTCAGCCCTTCTCGTGTTTTAGCGGGATTAACAAACAGCAATTGATTTATATATATATATAGATTTCTATTTTTTCACGCTGTAATATATTTACAAGCGTTTGGAATTTAGGTACATACATTTGCTCATATGAGCGGCTACGCAATTTGCGCTCGACACGGTGTCTATTAGTATTTGTGTGGTCTGTGGTGTGGCATGAACATCCCGCAACACCGAATAACGCACCATTAACATCTTTGGCGTCTATAGGCGATGATTAAATCAGTACACATATAAACATACATACTGATGTCATTAAGGTTTCACATATCTAGAATAAACCATATTTGCAGTGCTAGAAAAGTTGACAATCAATTCATGGTGTTAATTAAATGTAATTAAAATGTGGGTGTTATAATTTTTACATGTTCCTATAAAGTATCTGGCGTTGTAGCTCGCAAGCGGGTGACACATTTAGTTGCAGTTTTTTTCGAAAGTCTAGTTTCTTGAAAGTTCTTAGCTGTTTGGTGGAAATCGAAACATCTGTCTCCAGGATATTGAGCTTTTCAGCAATAGTGTCAAGATTTCGGGAAATACTCAAGCTGTTAATTCCAGATTTTGGTTATTATGTTTGCTTTAAAAACAGCCTTAAGGAGATCCTATCCGATCCTGATGATCTCCTACCTACATTTTACAATTTACATGCACACTTTACCGGTGGGAGGGATCCGCTGTGCGGCGCTCCCGGCTGCATGAGTACCACCATCTTGCTTGTTTCTGCCGTGAAACAGCTTTGCTGTGTTTCGGGGAGAAAGGCAAGACAGGCAGTGTAATTACTGGCACCGAGACTTAACCACTTACATCTCAGGATAGGCAACACATAGATGAGTTATCTGGGCTAGTTCCAGATAAACTAGTTTATGTTCATTGACGACGTCGACTACTTACCATCAGGTGGCACGTCTGACAGTTTGCAAATAACGTTTTAATTAAAAGTCGCCAAAGTCGCTGCCAGTGCTGCGCCGTGGTGACTTGGTCCAATGTTTTGGCACGTTAACGTTCGAGATGCCGCGCCGGTCAAGAGTCATTACCAAGTCCAAATCCTGACAGTGATAACGCTCCCACTCATCGTCAAGATACTGTCCGAAACCGAGGTTCGGTCTCATAGGAGACACACTTAGGAAGGGCTCTAAAGCCATTTCACAAAATCGTCCAACTGAAATTTAGATATTTTCTAATCGATGCGAGAGCTGGACGTCGTCGTCCATATAGTGCACCTAGTGCTGGCAAAATGAAAATAGTATTAATACTTTTAATATTTTAATTATTACTACGTGGTACTAATTTTGGTACACGGACGTAGCGGATTTTACAGTATTCTCTTTTATTTATTTTTGAAATAAAAAATAAATAAATATTTAAGTGACCTATTTTTGCATAAGAATAGAACATAGTTTTATTCTATGCCAATTTCTATAGGAAAATGTCATTTTTGATAACAAAAACCCAGTTAATGTTTCGTTAATTTTCGTTGAAATAGGCATATTTGCTTAATTAGATAAAGTTATAGATATTTTAGGAAAAAGTAATCCATTCAGGCACAATTGTTGGATATTTCTGATAATTAAGTATTTTTTCTAAATAAATTTGTTGATTCTAGCAGTAGCAACACCTTTTGGAAAAATAGCTTCCTAATAAATAATAAATGTTCTCCGAAATCAAGTTTCGACAATTACGCAAAATTGTCGAAACTTGATTTCGGAGAACATTTATTATAAGAAACACAATTCATGATTAAAAAATCTGTTTCATTAAGGCAATATTTAAAAGATTAAATTATCTAATGGTACTATTTAATTAAATAAAAGTACCTTATAATATGAAAAATTAGGAGTTGGAAAATGTTGATGTCTCGTTAAAAGTCTAGTGTGAACTGCCTCTTAAGAAATAAAAACCATTTATTATTAATGTAATCTTTATCTTTATAGCCTCACACCAAGGATTAAATGGATACGCCTTTCAAAACAATTTCTTAGTTTGTCAGTGTAGCTTGCATTTACACACAGAAATAAAGAGTTATACTACTTTCCGATGAAATAAAATCACTTGAAGTGTAATTTTCAAACCTTGCCATCTCACTCGATACGATTTAACAATTAACATCACAACATGGTTTATTTCTATTTTTTCACGATATATGTACAAACGTATGACTTTTTGACAGTGATAGGAGTGTTTGCTCATATGCGCGGTGACACGTTTACTTCTCAATGGCGTGTCTATCCGAATTCATGTGCTCTGTGCCTCATTTTTCATTTATAATAACTTTTATTAAATTTGAAAGTTTAAGAAAACAGATGTAAATCTACAATGCGAATGTGGATGGATGTATCTAGGTACCGAGGAACACCAAGACAGGTGTACCATGATCAGATTGATCGAGTACTGTCCGAAGGTGGTGTCAAGAGTCTTCGCAACCAGTGTGTGTTTTTAAACAGAGTAATGAATGTGAAGGAAGCGAGACAAGTCTTCAAGGATCGTGATGTATGGCACTCGGTTCTCTCTGCCAACGCCGTAAGGGATCTGGCGTGTAGATATGTTATTCTTTTATTAAATTTTTAAATCACTTTAATTAGCTCACGCATTATTATTATTTGTATTACTCATAATTTTATCGTTATCGGCTTTTTTGTTTACGTATGTTTGTTTATCGATTATGTGACTATGTAAATTAAACTGCAAATTATGTGCATTTATAACGTTATAAATAATAATATTCAACCATAGGCATTAGGCATAGGTATCGTTAAACCCGTTTTCAAGGAATAAAATTTATAACTATTTATAAAAATAGCTCGAATATTAGGATAGGTTAGAAATATTATGTTAGCCGAAGCTTGGTTGCTAGGGTTGCCACCCGTACTTTATAATTAATTATTGTAGTTTATTTTGGACTATCTGTGCCCGCACCATCGTCCGCGTGAAAAAAAAAATAAAAGTCCCGGGGCAATTACCTTTCCCGTGAGATTTCCGGGATAAAAACATCCTGTCTTTTGGGTCTCGAACTATTTTTGTACCAAATTTCATCCAAATCGGTTCAGTGGCTTAGGCGTTAAGAAGAAACATACAGACAGATAGTTACTTTCGCATTTATAATATTAGTATGGACTAAGATTTTTTGAAGGCATAAATTTAAAGGAATAAGAAACTTAATCTATTTTTGTTTGTAAGAGAAAAGGTAGCGACCATTTTTAAACATGATCTAAAACGTAATTTTATTATTATAAATCAGTTTATGAATTTAATTTTTATTGTATCACATTTGAAGTATTGCTTGAAGCAACAAAAATGTATGGAAAAACGAATAGCACAGCTAATAAATAATAATTATTTTTCAATATAGTACTTTATTTTTTTAAACTTAAAAAGGAAAATGTACTCTATTTTTTCAAAAAAAGGTGACAGCCCTATGTCGCCCAGTAAGTAAAAATTTAAACGAACAATTAATTATTATTGCGATATCGAAGAGAATTGCTATTAAGATTTAATAATAACTTGTTATTACAAATTTTATCATATTTGTGTTAAGTTAAAGACAAATCAGTATCGCGTTGTCCAGAAGTGTAGCGTCTTGTGTTGATATTAAGTGCGAAATGATTTAATTGTGGGTGATATTTGTCAGTGCTAGTGATGGAATTTCAATATTATGGGAATTTCGATCGACCACCAAGACGACATGACCATCCATGGTGGGATGAGGAGGACAATCTAACAGATAGGCGCATTAATGGTAAGACCGTGTAGTTTCCTTACTTTTATTTGAAATATTTCTGTCTTTGCACAGTCAAAATATTTTTCCCCATAATGTGTCTGAATTTATGAAATAAAACCAAAAATGTTTTAGGGTTTTAGTAGTGCTCTATTGTCGCTTAACCGAAACCAACCATCTCTCTGAAGTATGTCTCTATTTAACTTATATATCACTTTTGGAATAATTTGAATACATTCATGTCATGAAAAACACTTGTTTTAACGTATTTGATATGCTTAAAAGACATTAATTGTATAAAGCGTAACAAAAAACTGATAAAAAAACTATTCCTGTTCGGTCCGTGTCAGATCTCGTGTTTGCACAGATATGGCACGACCGCGGCCGGAAAACTTAACATATCGAAAAAATGTCTTATTAACTCAGAAAAACAGTACGCAGTTTCCTATTGCAAATGCCTGTGTAATTTCGTGTTTTTTACTTACAATGAATAAAAGTGCATATTTTTTTCTTTGTTGATAAATGTTCAGAAATACTTCATATTTGTTAACATGCCAAAATAAACTTCATTGACAAAAATTCTTTGTCCCCATGGTCTGTAACGCCGCTGGCTTAAATTTTGTTTATTATTTTATTTAACTTTTGGGTTTTGTTTACGGCAATCAAATAATTTATGCATAGATATATTTTGTTTAATATAAGTATAATCAGTCATATAAAGACATTTACGAAAACGAATCGCCTCAAAGCGAAACAAGAAATTCTAGATCCGCCACTGATCTTTATTATCATTCGCTGGATGAATAATAAATATCATCACAACTGGTTCCCTTGCCGTATAGCCTTAGATCTTTATCAGCATTCACCAGATGAAAAATATGTATCATCACAAGTAGTTAGTTCCCTTGCCATATAGCAAGCATCGATCTTAATCAGCGTTCACTACATAAAAAATAAATATTATCACAACTGCCGTGTAGCCATTGATCGATCTTTATCATCATTCACCAGATGAAAAATAAATATCATCACAAGCATAGAATAGTATCACAAGTAGGACCCTTGCCGTTTAGCCATCTATAGATCTTATGATTCACCAGATGAAAAATAAATATCATCACAAGCGGTTCTCATGCCATGTAGCCATCGATAGATTTTTATCATCTTTCACCAGATGAGTAATAAATATCATCACAACTAGTACCCTTGCCGTGTAGCCATCGATAGATCTTTATCATCATTCACCAGATCAAAAATAAATATTGTGACGTACTCGGGTTCGCAATTGTAAGAAAACACCGCGCACGAAAACATTGTATTTACCGCGCTCGCGCTCCAACTCTACACGCTTGTAGATTATTCGTAACAATATCATCACTAGTTCCCTTGCCATGTAGCCATCGATAGATCTTTATCATCATTAACCAGATGAAAAATAAATATCATCACAACTAGTTCCCTTGCCGTGTAGCCATCGATAGATCTTTATCATCATTCACCGGATGAAAAATAAATTTCATCACTATATCCTTTGCCATGTAGCCATCGATCGATCTTTATCGTCATTCATCAGATTAAAAATAAATATCATGACGACTAGTTCCCTTGCCGTGTACCCATCGATATAAGTCCTAGTCTTCCTCGAATTATGGGTTTGTCGCCATCCTTTCACCCCTTTTTAATCGTTATTGTTCGCGTTGACGGGAAAATCGTCGCGCAAAATCCAGGATCGACGGTTTTACGTGTACATCCGGGGTAACTTATTTTTCCAGGATAAAAAGTAGCATATGTGCTATTCCAGGTCATCAGCTACCTGTGTGCCCAATTTCATCCAAATCCGTTCTGTAGTGTTTGTGTGATTGAGTTACAAACATCCATCTATCCATCCATCCATCCATCCATCCATCTATCCATCCATCCATCCATCCATCCATCCATCCATCCATCCATCCATCCATCCATCCATCCATCCATCCATCCATCCATCCATCCATACATACATCCAAATATCCAAACGTCCAAACTTTCGCATTTATAATATTAATATAGATTCTATTTGTTAATTATTTTTCCTGCGATCAGTACTGAAAAAAGTCAGTATGACGAATTTACGATAGTTAAAAAAAAGATGTGTGACGTGTTTAAAATACAAAATTAGGATTGTGACGAATTTACACATATTTTTATGTATTTTCTGTGTGTCAAATTTACTATTGTGACGAGTTTACCACAATCCATACACACAATATGTATCCCTTGCATTGGGTTGTAGAGACAACCATCGCCTATAGACACCAAAGATATTATTGGAGTGTTGCTCTACGTCTGGCGGAATGATAATACCATGTGTATATGTTTACCGACTACCTTACCTTACCCTACGAATTTACACATATTTTTTATGTAATTTTTGTGTGACAAATTTGCCATTGTTTCGAGTTTACAACATCCTATCAAACCAATATACTCTGATTAAGCACTTTCTTTTAACAAATATAAACCTTATTCATTGAAAGTTAAAGTTCATTCCAAAGATAGCCAAAAATGTTGATATCTTTTGTACTATAGCTATTATGATAGATATTATATAATTGTTTATCGTCACTAGCGTTTGTTATAACAAGATTATTTTCGTATTTACCGAAGTAGGTAGGTATATGGCTTCATCGTTGAAGCAGTTGCTACGTATTGTAATATTGCAGTTTTGAAGTTAACAATTTCCTCTTTCAATATATTTACAACCGACGGAAAAACGAAAGTTATCAGTTTGAAGTTGGTATTGAATAATATTTGAGTAGGTACGATGTTCTATTTATTGACATCCAAGCACGTATACTAAATTTCGTAAGTGTATTTATATTTCTCTACCAATTTCTCGGAAACTATAAGCCATATCGAGATAATTCTTTCTGATTTAAATTAGGTATATTCCGACTTAGGGAATAGTCCAAATTAAATCAAAATCGGTTTAATAGTTAATAGATATTTGAAGTCGGTTTAATTTTTTTATCGGATACATTTTGGAGAGTGCACTGCGGAATTGCACGACTTAATTCCACCATCCCCGTTTTTCTATCGATCGTCGAGGCGCACAGATACCAGCAGGCTTAGGATAAGCAACACGATAAAATTTTATCGACCTCGTTTTCTCGACTTTTATGTCACTTTCTCGATTCGCTAACGCATTTGACACTTGATTCGACATGATACTTCAAAGGAAGAGAAAATGATCAATTTTACTCGACGGTAGTTATTTTCTCTATCGATCGAAACGTCTTGCTGTCATTTTATCGATTTGTCATTTGACACTTCGTTAAAATTTGGTTAAAATGTTGATAACCTTATCCACTATTTCGTATTATTATACTTTAATTATACAATAATTACAAAACTTTTTGATTTCTATTCATTTTATTAAATATAGATTTCGGTCCAGTGTTGGCAGTAGTATGTATGGCAGGCAGGCAGGCAGGCAGGCAGGCAGTATGGCATATATGTATTTAATAGTGGTGGCAGTTCCATATTATACCTATTATGTGCTAAATATCTACGGTTAACGGCAAGCCTGCAAAATACAAAGAAGGCACATAGGAAATTTGTGTGATCTTTTTACACAACGGACGGAGCATTCCAATCACTATAGCGCTTCAATAAACCCAATAACCATGGCTCTCTAAATAATATAGACACTTGTGAATTTTGAGGTTTAGAGCCACACACCGATCAAGGCATGCCTCTTTAGTTAAAGGTAAGTGAACATAAGAGACTTGTAATTCAGTTTCTAGTAGATATGACAGCCATCCAACTTCATTAACTGTAATAACAGAATGTCTTTGTAGTAAATACTAATTTGACTTAGGTGAACTCAATAAAGTTATATTTTTTCAAAAGTTATCTGTAGTTTTTCGAGTTTCTTTTTTAAACAGTTAATATGTTACATATACATGTCAAGTGTATGTTAAATTTCAGCTGGATACAAGTAATAATCCTCTTGGTGGTCAACTTTTCACAATACTTACAGCCACATACCAACAAACAACAACAATGCTTACATCATAGAATAATGATGCAAATGTGTTATTCCTCTAAGGCTTGCATTGATTATGTATTTAAGGAGTTTTTACTACCCATTCAAGTTATATTTAGTCAAAAAAAGTATTTGTTTTAATCAGTTATTTTCAGACCAAGTTCCATGTATGATTAACATACTACTATGATGTATTATTTTCTGTAATATTCATAACTTAAAATATCCAATATGACACATGTAGTTCTCAATTACCTAGGTACCTACATGTGTAAACATTATTATTTTATATTTGTCTACATTTAAAGATAATTTACCATACAGAAAGGCAGTCAGTTCTTGTTATTATTGTTTATTACAATAATATATGTCAATAAAAAATATAATTATTATTTGCAGATAAGACTTCAACTGCAGAATTTTTAATATTACTGACAAATATCCTAGAAGAACAAATGATGCCCTCATATGGCATAATTGAAATGGATGAAATGCGAAGACTACACAATAGAAGATATTGACGGATCCTATGTATACTGGTGCAACTTACAAAACAACGGAAACCATTTTCTTGCCTCAAAAGCCTTAAAATTACCTTATATTTGTCCTAATGTAATAAAGTATTTGAAAATTTGTACAAATTTTCAAATACTTCTATTGATTTATGTCAAAACTAGCTGTTGCCCGTGACTTTGTTTGCGCAGACTTTGTTTACTCCGCACAGCTCCTCCACCGTAGGTGATAACGTGATAATATGTAGCCTATATGTTGACCCGACCTGTTAGTAATATTCATGCAAAATTTGAAGTAAATCCATGCAGTACTTTTTGAGTTTACCCCGGACATACATTGACTTTCCTACGATTCTATTATATGAAGGTATAGATTACAAGCTACAGAACATTTAATCCGGCCTCCAGTAAAGTTGTGTCATTGCACTTGCACAAGTATACGTAGGACCCTTCGATATGATAATTACAAGTATTTTCTTTTAGAAGTGTTAACTTTGTTACTTTTGTTGTTGTTTTTTAATCGAAATGATTTTGGTAGTAACAATACTTAGTGGATTATTGGTATAATAAAATACTTTAGTGTTGTATAAGATTTATTTAAAAAAAAAATATACTCTAGGCAAACCTTCTATCTAAGTATTAAATAATTTTATATAATAAAAATGAAACTTATAGTCATCAATGGCTAATTTTAAGTATAAGTTTAATGACACACTATTCATAGTACTTAATGTTTTAATGCCAAACATAGATTTTACTATATGGAAAAGTGTTGTAAAATAATTTTTATTTTCTTTAATAAAGTTACAAAATGAATAAATCACACAAAATACAAAATGAATAATTATAAAAAGTATGTAATATGAAGCAGTCTTGTAAAGAAAATTAAATTTGAGTTTTAAAAAATATACAAACACATCTACTTTGCTAAACTAACAATTATTATTAATGTTTGTACTTCTCAGAATAGATAAATAATTTTCACAATTTATCACCTTATGACTTAAATTTATTAACATGTATCTTTGAATTTTCACTAATGTAACAAACTTATAGAAGATTACACGCACTATATTAAAGCTATTATGTTTTAAATTTAAATGTTTTCTACAATTTAAATATCTCTTGTTATCTCGCATAATTAATCAGTAATGAAAATTCAATATCAAAAATTAGTTTACTATGATAGTAGTATGTTTTATTAGTTTACTATGATAGTAGTAGTAGATAGTATGAGTAGTATGGAATTTCACTTGAAAATAAAAAATCAACAAGTAAAATATTTTTCTTAAGGTAACATTAACTTTCTATTAATTTAAATTTTAAAAATTACACATATTAGGTACATTAAGACTATCATGTTATAAACTTAATTGTTTTCTACAAATTAAAATTTATTTTTCAATCTTGCACAACCATTAAAAACAGCAAGAAAAATATAATATGCAGCATTAACTTATAAATCTTCTTAATCAACAATTTCAAAAAATGTAATAAATAGAAATGCTTCTTTATTCTATTTCCATTACACGCTGTTTAGTCAACCTGTAAACAAATATATCTTATCAAAATGTTGTTATATATGTTTACTTAATATATTTTTTGTCAGTTAACTCAGGACTTATGACTCCAGTCTTGCATGTTGCATTTTGTGTAGTGTTATACAGATTTGCATTGTAAATTATATAATGGGGTCGAAAAAACAATTGGTTACATTTATAAAAGGGAGTGAAAGAAGCCTACACTATTCTCCAGAGAAAGCTTCTCATATTATTCAGGATTTTTTTACAAGAATCAAGTTTTTGATATAATCTTGAATTTATGATATTAATTTTGTAAAAAACCACAACTTTTACAATGAAAGAAATATATTAAAATATGTTTAAAATTTGATTCTTTCAGTCTACCTTATTAGATGATTTGTCATGGAGATATGTATGTAAATAAATACTTACACAGTGTTCCATTGTTTTCCTTTCTTCCTCTAGAAACTATAATGTATGAAGTATTTGTAGAATATATGGTGTTATATTATGCTTTCCCAATATTAAAGACTTTAATCTTTGGTGCTACAAGTCTAGTCCATGAATCCACCATGGTGACAAAGTTAATTTATGCTTATTACTTCTTATCCTGAAAAGAAAATCATAATTATTTTTAATAACCTATATAGGCTTTTAAAAAATATAAGTATAAAGAAGAACACTACTTACGTTTTATTTTGTGTTCCCATTTCACATACCTAACACAATTTTTGTACTAGAATCGGAAGAATGATGATGATTTTAGAGATGTGAGAACCAAACAGTATAAATCAATAATTCCTTGTACGTAATGGTTAGATAATTAATTAATTTATAATTAATAACAAAATACAAATTAGTTAAAGTACAATACTTTTTGACGTAATGTAAATAAACTTTTAATTTTTCGTATAGAGAAAATAATTCTACGAATTCTCGTGCTACTCAGTGTTACCAACTCTGTTCAAAATTACAACTACTTACAAGGTTTTCTACAAAATTCAGTAGAAAACTAAATGTAAAATAAAAGGTTAATTTAAAGCTGGTGCTTATTTTGTATTATTTAATGTTACTATTAATAACATATACTCAGGAAAACTAATACATAAAAACATATTATAATAATCAAAATATTAATTAATCAATCAAAAATAACAAAAAAATCGAGTGTAGCTCACACTCGTTTTTTCGTTAGAAGTAAATGTAAGAAGACAAAATAAAATAAAATTTATATACTCTTTGAGTAAGTCTTTGAATCAAAGAGAGATAAACTGAAAAGTCGAAGAAAAATGTTTTTCGTTTTTGAGATGTAAATCACAGACCGTGGTCCCACAAACTAACTTTTTTTTGATTAACAACATGCTGAATATTTGTGAAAAGCTTCATTTTGACGAGACAACCGTCTTTTCTATTTTCGAAAAATCTCGAATCGGGTAACTAATAAAGTTAATGCTGCGAAGATATTGGGTTCGGTAAATAATAAATATTTATTAATAACAATAATTATTTTTCGACTTTAATCGCTTGATTATATTATGAAAACTACGATGAAACTTTTGTCCTACATATTTGATGATTTTTCTGAGTATCCCACTTATGAGATTTTTAAATTGATATTAATCAATTTAAAAATAACCTAATTTTCTCACAACAGCTTGTTAATTATTATTGTAATTCAACGGTAACTTTGTCATACACATAAAGTGGAAACTTTTCTTAGTCTGACACTCTAAAGTATCCCTATTTTATCTATCTTTATTAGTTACCCGATTCGAGATTTTTCAAAGATAGAAAATATGGTTGTCTCGTCAAAACGAAGCTGTTCACAAAAATTCAGTTTGTTCTTGGAGACCACGGTCTAACAGTAAGTCTTAGGTTGCATTGTTTGCATCTGGCTGATTTTGGAGCTATTAATAGATAACATTATTTGTAACATAAAATACTGTGAATTGTATTCTGTTCTATCTTATTTTCTAGTTGGCATAATACTATACATTTATGTTTGTTTATCGTAATGCATTTTCGTGTCATTGTCAAATCACAACAATTCTATGGAAGTTTCTCATCAAAAAAATTAATCAAAAATGTTGGTTGATTAGTCTAAAAGAAGATGTTAATTTACTCAATAATGTTAGAATTATAATTGAACGGAATAATTATAGTGGAAAAAAATAGCTTGTTAATAATAATTGTTACGCACTTTTACGCATAATTAGTTACGCAGTTATACACCCAGAAATAAATACACGCTGGCATCCTAATTGCCCTTTACATTAAAACTTCTTATGAATCATAATTCATTGTTTCAGTTTTATAGAATAAAAAACTAGTTTTGATGGTCAAAACTAAAAAGAGAGAATAATTCAAAAACCTGTAAAATATCTTTAATTACAATTGTAAATAGGTACGGCTACACTAGGCTTTGGTTATATTTCCTTCGACTCTGACAAAGAAGAGAAATGATGACAGGAAGTTATAAATGTAAACAAAAGCTCATAATGATTAACACAAGTTAAATGCACCAAAGGTGTATCTTAAAAATCAGAATTAGTATAATATCTATGTCTTCTAGTGACAACATTTATTTCTCTATTCGAGTAAACTTTTTGTTTAATTTATCTATGACGTTTTAAATGTTTATCGTGGCATGCTTAATAACGTCCATCGAGATATTAATAAATGTCAAGCAAACGTCACTTTCTCGATCGATATATATCTCGTGGTGCTTATCCTAAGCCTGCTGGCATCGTCATATGGTGGACCTTCCACGTACCTGAACAAAACGATTCGATTCGACATTGTTGATCCGAACCGCAAGGGACTGGAATATGCTACCTGAGTCTGTGTTCCCCGACGCGTACAACCTGGGGATCTTCAAGAGAAGAGTGAACAGGTACCTTCTAGGGAAGCGCGTTCCATCTTAGGCCGCACCTTAGCTTACCATCAGGCGAGATCGTGGTCAAGCGCTTCCCTATCGACAGTAAAAAAAAATACTTTTATTATTAAATATGTTTCTGAAACCTACTTTGTAGCTTAGTGGTTAGACTATTTAGCTCAGATCATGATAGCATGAAATGTTTGATACTCAGGTCAATAAAAATTATAATAGCAGCAATAGTGGCTCGAACTAGGATGGTGTATAAATATACCACCGTATCTATTTAATGAAGAAGATTTTTGTAAGTATTTATTGCATTTTTAAAATTTATTTTTATTTTGTCGCAGCCATTGTTCAAACTTAGCCAAACTAAAAATAACAATAACACAAATAAAAAATGTTCTAAGGTAAAATCTAGTGAAGTGTCGTGGAACAAATGTACTGGACTTTGAAATTTTTTTAGTTAATAACACCATAATTAGTGCGATTCTATGACGAATCCATACTAGATAATGTCACTCAATCCTGGAAAATTGCATTACCTATTCCGATCTATGGTAATCAGCGATAGTGGTTATCAGGTCGATAAAGAGCAGGGATAGAGATTACTACTACCTGTCTCATCAAGCTAAAAATCAATGACGCGTGGTGAACTGGGACGCCTAGTGAGCAGTGAGTAGTGGCGCCTTAGATACACTCCGCATACGCTCAAGGGAAAAAAATATTTTTGTTATATCATTTAAGTATCCTTTTTCATTTAAGTAGACTTTTATAAACTTCCCAAGTAGCACGTTAAGCTGTATATAGGCTGCATTTAGGTTCATTTTTAAACTTAAAGCTGTATACGAAGCCGTACAAAGGCTGTAGAAGCGCTTCTACAGCCGATATAACACCAAAAAGGGCCCCAAGTTATACAGCTTATTGCGTTATATAGGCTGCACAATAGCTATACAAGCTGTTATAAACTGTACAATGGCTGTTATTTGGTGTATAAAGAAACTATAACACTAAAGATACTCTCTTGTAACTGTCTTGTACAGCTAAGAGTTAAATAGGCTGCACAATAGCTGTACCAGCTGGTATAGGCTGTATAAAGGCTGTTATTCGGTGTATAAAGAAACTATAATACTTAAGATACTCTCTTGTGCAGCTAAATGTTCTTAATAGGTGTTTGAAAATGATAAAAAGTAACTAATCTGTTTTTGATACTGTATAACATTATATCTGCAGACGCCATAATTAAAAATAAATTAATAAACGATAAATTCTTGGACTTGGAGCAGTATTCAAGGATGTATTCAAAGTGCAAATTTTAAATGACTGTGAAGTCGTGTATGTTTTTCCTCAAAATATTCACGCGCCAACGAAATAATCAAGATAACACAAATAAAATCATTGCGAAATACGGTAAGTGTTTGTGTCTAAGGTTAGAATATACAAGTATTTATGGTACAATATTGTATATAAAGGCATAATGATCATAATATAAGTTGCTTGTCAAGATATAGCTTTAGCTATTGCTAAATATATCTTTTATTTAACAATATATTTCTTTAATGTTGTTTTTAATACACAATAATGGCGGCGTTTTGTTATACAGCCTAAAGTGTATTTGGAGAGTGATATACTGCAAATAGCTGTACTGAATCTCTTTTTGTTCTATTATACGGCTATTGGCTTTTAATTACCGTCCAAATACACTTTAGGCTGTACTAAGTCCCTATATAAATCTATTGTACAGTAATTGGCTTTTAATCACTTAACTTATGTTTAGAGATGCGTACGAAAATTGAAAAACCCTAAATACAAAACATATGTTTGTCACTTGATTTCGCTATTGTGTTGTATTGACGTCGGTCGTTTGACTTTACAACTAAACCAACTTATTGTTAACTATAACTTATGAGACATGTATTTCAATCATGTTTTACTTTATTTTTCAGGGAAATATGCCTTATAAAATAATAAAAACAATTGAGAGAAGCCAAAACCGTATTTGTATCGTACCCAGTTTGTGGGAGGATAAAGGTGAATTATAATGACCAAGAAAACAACTTGATATAACTAAGTTGATCAAGAACGAAAAATCAAGCCCTTTAAATATTGGTCTAAAACAAAAATATTTTTAAGAAGAATACGTTATTTCGTGCTTGTGATTTAATATTATTAGTTCTTCAAAGAGAAACACATACTCTTTTGCCTGTAATTGTATCTAAGTATATAATATTTTTAACTTACGACTTACTATACCGCATTTGTAAAACTCCGTATAGTAGCAAGTTAAAAATAAAAAAATACATATTTTCTCAGTGTAATGATTTTTATTTCTCTTTTTAACTCTTTTTTATATATTCTTTGAAGAATAGACCAATTGTCTTTCTGCCAGGCAGGTCGTAAAAGACAACCGATGGGCTATGCGAGTCACTTCCATCGTGGTTACTAGGTGATAGAGCTCTGCATTGGCTCGACCGGGTCTGGTACCACCGCCTTATCTATTCCTGCTGCAAAGCGTCAGTGCTAGTCACTGTCATGTTCCGGTTTGGAGGGTAAGGTGGCCGGTAAACTTATGCATTGGGCATTAGACCTTGCCACAAGAGAGCAACGCACCATTAACATTTTTGCTGTCTGTAGGCGATGGTTGATTCTTTTCATCAGGAGACCGATCTGCTTGTTTGCTATCTTGACATTAAAAAAAATCAGTTATTGTAAATTACCAACCAAGTAACCTTAATGAAGAAGATAAGCCTAAAAAATAATAAATCAGATAACTTACAATCACTTTTTAATGTTTTTGTTACGGAACCCTTTTCCTTGAACATTAATAAAAATGACGATTGTAGGTTTACCTGAATTAGTAATTTTTCAGCTTTATCTTCATCACGATTACTTGGTTGTTAATTTATAATATTTAAATATTCCTTTTCAATATTCCTCTTGATTTTTTCACATGATATCAACTATGCAGATATAAAAACAGCAAACAACAATTTTCTCAGTAATACAGCCTTGAGCTGTACTATAGCTGTATATGCAGATTTTTTAACACCATTGGCTGCATAACAGTCTACAATTACGCCATAAATATTAGCTGTAGAACGGTGATTGCATATCCCATTTTACAGAAACAAGCGTTGAGTGATACTATAATAACACTTAAAACTGTAATAAATTCCCGTGCTAAACAAAATACAGCTAATGTACAGCTTTAAGGATTAAAATCAGCCTAATGAGTTACAAATTGCTTAAAGCTGTACAGTAGTGTATTAATATTCAGATATAACGCCTAAAGCTTACGCGGAACTCTAAGAAAGCCCTTGTACAGCATTAGGCTGTATATAAACTCATAAAGGTCTCTTATACCGATAAAAGCATCTTTTTACACCATTGTACGGCTGCAATAGAACTTTAAGTTCTATATGAGCTGCTTTATGGGTATTAAACATGCTTGATTGCTGCTTGGGTTAGTGATAAATGATGATATTATCAGTTAAAAAGCTATATATTTAACTATCGATCCTTGATTAAAAACTTAACTTTTGACCCCAAAATGCTTTTAAAGAAAATATCTGAAATAGTCGCTGCTACATACGAAAACGAAAACCTTTTTTTGCTGGTAATCAATACAATAATACGTTTACCATTCTTGATAGCAAAATAGACTTTAAGATAGGTATCTACATGACGTAAATCCCAAAAGACATTATCAGGATCTCTTTGTCCTTATCTTTTGTCTATTTATTTGAAAGCTTACCTTCTGTTTGCGGATTATGAAACTTTTGTTGATACAACCAGAAGAACTTTAGTTAATGGTAAACAAATTTAATGAGGCTTGTAAACTATTCTCCATGTCCATTACCGTAAAAAAGTCAGTAATAACGCCGCAAAGCGTTAACCAGAAATCAATAATTTTGTTGGATAATAGGTATATAGGGTTACTTTTAAAGGTCTGGCCAAATTTTAAAATTAGGAACTAAATATTGTATTGAAAGTGCGTTTTAGTTATTATTGTAAAATTTTTACAAGATAATGTTACGTGCTTCGCGTCCGTAATTGTACAATAAAATGACATAATA
The DNA here is from genome assembly GCA_036924255.1 of Apodemia mormo. NCBI lineage: Eukaryota > Metazoa > Arthropoda > Insecta > Lepidoptera > Riodinidae > Apodemia > Apodemia mormo. The sequence goes on along the minus strand of JAUPFN010000012.1, from coordinate 23,654,071 downwards.
AAACCCTGTATTTACAACACAAATCTACAAAACACCACAATGCAGTAAGCAAATACACTATAAACACTAGTCAGACTCACTGTACTAACATTAAACTTAACCAACTACGCTAAACTAACTTCTCTTGTTCACTGTACTATATAACTTCACACTGGTCGCCCGGACTATTGCTTCTGATCGTTGTATAATAACTGCACTCTATTTGTCAACACATCCCTATTTATACCCAAGGTAAAGTTCCACTTCATTTCCGAATTTTTCATTCTTTTATTTTAAGTATTTGCTGTTATAGCGGCGACGGAAATACATAATTCGTGAAAATTTAAGCTTTCTAGCTTTATGGTTTATGAGATACAGCCTGGTGACAGACATACAGACGGACAGACAGACAGCGGAGGCTTAGTAATAGGGTCCCGTGTTACCTTTTAAGTACGGAACCCTAAAAAACGTATGTGTGTGAATACTTATGTACGCACGTAAGAAGTTACATTTTATAAATTTATAACAATTAACCATAAGTCTTTATAAAATTTTTATCCTTCGGGTTATCCTATATTTGTAAAGATAACGACACCAAAAATAAAAATAAAATGTATTTAATTCATAGAAAGTTTAATTACAACTCATCATCTAGTGAAATAAATTTTATTTAATTATCATTAAAGAATTATTTGAACATAATTAAAAAAATGGATAAATTTTTTTGAAAAACTAAAATGTTATTTTCATGCTGTCGGTTTTCGTGACGGTGTACGCTCGCATCGTAAAAATTTACGCTCATATATTTTCTCTAACGCGCCAAAAGAAGTATAACTTCAAAAATGAATGTATTCTTACAAACAATTATTGAGTACTTGAACTGATCACTGATTGAATTCCGCCGCTCTCAGGATCTTTCTACTGAGCGTCACTATTTTCCCCGTAAGGAACGGGAAGCTGTTGAGATTCCGAAATATAAAAATTTCAAAAAACGAATTCTTTCCGAAACAACAAGAACTCATAATTAGTAATTTATTTACGATTTAATTCCTGTTTGATCCTAAATCAATCTAGTGAAAATCTGATTCAAATTTTAGGTTTAAGCATTCAGGCTTGGAACTTGCAGTTGCACTGCGTATAAATTTATAGTGAAAATTCAGGCTTGGAACTTGGAGTTGCACTGTGTATAAATTATAGTGAAAATTTAGGCTTTGAACTTGCAGTTGCACTGCGTATAAATTATAGTGAAAATTCAGGCTTGGAACTTGGAGTTGCACTGCGTATAAATTATGGTGAAAATTCAGGCTTGGAACTTGGAGTTACACTGCGTATAAATTGTAGTGAAAATTTAGGCTTTGAACGTACAGTTGCATTGCGTATAAATTATAGTGAAAATTCAGGCTTGGAACTTGCAGTTGCACTGCGTATAAATTATAGTGAAAATTCAGGCTTGGAGCTAGCAGTTGCATTGCGTATAAATTATAGTGAAAATTCAGGCTTGGAACTTGTAGTTGCACTGCGTATAAATTATAGTGAAAATATCTTAATACACTATCGCAAGATGCCGAGCTGCTACTAAGGTATTTTCTCGAAATAAACTTAATTTTCTGTCTGACTGCATCATGGGCCAGGGGATAGCCTATTCGGCTCAGATCATGAGGTCCCGGGTTCAATCCCGGTGTGGCAGAAAGTGTTATTGAGGTTTATTCCAGGTTTTTCTCGAAAATTCAAAATTTGTGTAGCAGCATGGATCCTGGCGGGTGGTATGTTACCACTCTCATACCTCGGATGAACACGTAAAGCAATCGGTCCAGGTTATCGCTAGAAAAATTCGATAATCATTATCAGGTCGGTAAAATGCGGCGGTGGGGATTACCACTCATCGCGCCAATCGATAAACCGGGGAATCGCGGTGGACTGGAAAGTTTATAGTCGTTCAGTACTTTGCCTACCCCCGCAAATGAACCGGGCGTGACGATACTTGTTAACCTATTTTTTTTGTACGACCCGGAAATCAAACCCAAGACGTCACAATCTGAGCATATTGGATAACCGTTAGATAACAAGTAATCTCCAACAGGGTTAAATCAAAATTAAGCAAAACCGCGAGCAAAGGCTACTTTGAATGTAAAAATTAAAGTTTTATTCTAATAATAAATCCTACACCTTACGTGTATAATATTCTAAGCTCTTGCTAATTTATCGTCTAAAATCAATAAACATTGTAGTAGACATCTCACGCTACCTATAGCGTCTAGACTATACAGAAGAACGGACACACATAATTTTTATATTTCGATTTTGTAAATGCCCTTATACACACATATAGTATTAGTACCTAGACGATGGAGGTTATGTTTGGTTAGAAATAGGAGTCGCTATGGTTTAGTTAATTCACTTAATTGCCCTTCATACCAATTTCATGTTGTCATGATAGGTATATGCATGCATTGTACGTAATGTGATATATATTTATAGAGGTGATGAGCGCTTCATTTGCTATTTTTTCGTTTTTTAATACGTATCTTCACGCTCCTGTCCCCGAATAGCTAGGCAGATGTACAAACAGTGCACCCACGGTTAGCCGGAAATACTTAGTCCCACAATGTGATAAGAGGCGAGCTCATCGCCAACCGAGCATTTATGCTATCCCATGCAATATTTGTTTTTATCACTAATCTAAAAAAATATATTTGAATTGCCTGACCAAGGAATCCAACGCGGAAACTCATGTGGTCAACACCTACACCGGACCATTATAGACCACACAGGCGACTACCGGCTACTTTATCCACCAAACAGGAACACTATAGTGACAAGCACAGGTACGCTATTGGGGCAAGAAAAGTTAAACAATACTACCTAGGCGAGTCTTTGCAGAACTCTACCGTCTAGTAAGTAATAACCTCGTTGGTGGTGACTCGTTTGGTTATCGTTTTTTTCTTCGCAAAATATATTTAGATTCAAATCACATATTGACCAACCACAATGCAACATTTCGCAAAATTTTGAGGTAATAGTTTAATATCATTCATTAGCAACAATACAAATATCACAATTTCATAATAAAGAAATTTGTTTGTTTGTATTTTTGTAACTTCTCTCCGAAGTAGCTGAAACGATTTATATTAAATTTTGTATAATAATAGACCGGGATCCCAGGAACAAACTTTTTCTTGATTAATAATAAGCTGCATTTTTGTGAACAGCTTCGTTTTGACGAGACAACTATCTTTTCTATCTTCGAAAAATCTTTTTAGTAGGGGACCCAGAGTAACAAAGGAAAGTTAAATGTCCATTGCTTTAAAAATAAACATAAACATAATTTTATCTAGCATGAGGATGTATTTATGCGAGAATCTATCCACTATTTTCGTATGCTGGTAATGTAATCGTTGATGGAAAGAAGGCTGCTGTAATCTATTCACCCACAATAGAAGGTTTTATTTAAATAATATCTGGTTTTATTATGTTTATTAGATTTTTATTATCTATACATGTAATAAAGTCGTAGCAAAGTCAAAACTGTACATTAAATATTTTTTTAAAAGAATACTTGGGGCGTGATCTACAATCGATACTGAAGCCAAAAATATAGTTTTTAAAATTTTTGTCTGTTTGTCTGTATGTATGTCGGGGGTAAGCTCAAAAATTACTGCATGGATTTACTTCAAATTTTGCATGAATATTACTAATAGGTCGGGTCAACATATAGGCTACATATTATCACGCTATCACCTACGGGGGAGGGGATGTGCGGAGTAAACGAAATCGCTGGCAACAGCTAGTATAACATAATACGAGAAGGAAATCTTTAGATCCATTTTTAAGACAATTGCGCGAATGGTGGAGTATGAAATTTGCCACAGTGAAAAATAATAACATTGCGGAGGACTGCAGAAACCTAATATTATTTATAAATAAAATGCATTAGAAATACATTAAATTAATAAAAAATCATTAAACGCACTAAATTCATGGAACATACAATACCCTTATAAGATTAAGAATATTATTTATTAATGGACATTTAAACAAATAACATACGAAAACAAAAAAAAAAAAACAAATCGAAGCTTATGCTATGAGTTCATTAAAAGGGAATAACTCAGAATTTGTTGAGGCTTGGTGAACCTCAACACTGGTATTTGTATGACAGAAAACGAACTTACAGCATGTGCGAAACATTATTATATAGGTATATACCTACTATGCGTTCCAAGCAATTGATTTATATATATATATATATATATATATATATATATATATATATATATATATATATATATATATATATATATATATGACGAACTGTAAGAGCTTATACCCTTATGTATAGGTACTTACGGCTAAAGTCAGTCGTCAAATTTAAAAGAGAATTTAACGTTTAGTCTGTGGCACGTCAAATTTCGGCCCCAGGCGACCGTTTGTAAATATTAATTATATGTCGAACTGTAACATGTTAGTGCTTGCTGGTCAGATTATAAATAAAAAGTATCACCACGCCCGTTTTCCTTGCGGGGTAGGAAGAGTAGACCGAAAGTTTTTAGTGTTTCTGGTTCACCACGATTCACCGGTTTATTATTTGGCGAGAAGTGTGGGGATCCCCATCGCCGCATTTTTTCGACATAATTATTGACTATTTCTAATGATAACCAGGACCGATGGCTTTACGTGCTCATCCGAGGCACGGAAGTGGTAACACACACCACCCCCAGACTCCGAGCTGCTACTGAGATTTTGTATTTTCGAGAAAAACCTTTAAAAATCTGAATAACACTTCTTCCCGACCCGGGATTTAAATCCGGGACCCCATGATCTGAGTCTATGAGGCTAGCTCCTAGACTACAACGCAGGGAAGAAAGAATCAAAAACTTAAAATAATTTTTCAAGTGATTTCACAAAAAGATTTTTAATTCGACTGTACCATTATGTTTGTTAACTCAAAACCGATTTGGAAAATTATTTTCCCATCCAAATGGGTAATGTACATTAAGACCTCACCACAAGGATAGCAACGCACTATTAACATCTTTGGTGTAAATACGCATTGGTTGTCTCTTTCCATCAAGAAAGCCAACTGCTTGTTTGCTATCTTATATAAAAAAGCAGATGGCTCTCCTCATGGAAAGAGAAACCATCGTTTTGAGACACCAAGATTTTACTGGTGCGTTGCTATCCGCATCGAGGGATGGCAACGCTACATGCTTAAGTCAATCGGCAACTTTACTATTCATACCGGAACACGACAATGACAAGCATTGACGCTGTTACGGCGGGAACAGGTAAGAGGGTGGTACCATACACCCGGACAAGATGTTGCGGAACTCTACCACCTGGTAGTAATGATGGTGGTGACACAAATAGCCAATCGTTTGCCTTTAATAAATTGCCTCGCAGAATGAAAGATGATCTGTTCTTTAAAGCGGGCTCGGATTAATGCGGGGAAAATGTAACTTTAGTTTTACTTACAACATTTTCCTTTAAACTTGTAGACAGCCATTACAAGCCTGAAGCCACTGCTGAAGCTGTTGTGGTAGCGATAGGAATGGTGGTAATACTAAACTCGTTGAGACGAAGTAAAACTCTTTTACCTTGTAGTTACGATGGTAATTTAGCTAAATAGGCTTACACTAGACCAACAAGGCAGTCAATATAAGTAGTTTTATATAAGCCCCTTACGTTTAGCTCCGGCAATGTACGTATTCATTCGATAGCCATTTAACAATATATACGGTATATGTACTAGCGATAGCTCGTCGTAAATCGATCGTATTTCTATTAATGTTAAACCACAATTATTATTTCACTAATTATAGAATACATAAAGAATGACTCAGTTTGATCATAGACTATATTAAAATATCATTTATATAAAAAACCCAAGATACACAATCAGTGTGTCAAAAACGTCCTCCAAAAATGAGTGCACAATTTTAAATTGTGCGCTCATTTCAAATAGAATCATGTCGGTCGCGACCAAGGAACTTATATACAATAACTGGAATTACTACGAAGCAATATTTGAAAAATAAAAATGTACTTTATTCCGTAACAAATAAAGTTGACATTTGTTTCTTACTTAACAGAGGGGAAAAACGTTCTGAGCAAGACAACGACAAGAGTGGATGTTGTCCCTTTCTTGCAATTGCCAGTGTAAATAAAACTATCTAAATGGTAGATTTTTATATATTCGGTAATCGTTAAATCCTGTTTATTCATACACGTCGATAAATAAATTAGCATTAAATGTATTGTAATTAACATAGTGAGTTCTAAAATGTGCTTATTTTAATTATTACGTATTTACTTATGCAATTTAAAAACTGTTTCTCAAATTAGTAGAATTACTTAGTAGTAATTTGCAAACTACGCATGGCCACACTTATATATGGCGATTGGCGCTTTATTTAGTAGAAAGAGACACACTCCACTCATGTCGTGGTACTCTTCAGAACGATTTTGAAGCGCGTGTAAGCATTCCGGGTAGAATGTAACTTCCTTGGTCGCGACACTGTCAATTTTATTTCTTTTCGTACATTGTTTTGTAAAAAAACTATAAGTCGTGCACTTAAGGTTGGATATGCAAAGACATATGTTTTTGCCATATCTATAACTACTTAAATTAAATTAGGGACACTTTTGAGTGTCAGTTTTGTTCGGGACTGTGCATCTAGGGTTTTTTATATCAATGGTGCTCAAATAGGTTTATTAATAGCACCTTTAAATATGTACAATCTTAGACTCCTTCATGCTTCATAAAACATATATATAAATGTAGAATATTATATATATGTGAGACGAAATCTCTATAAGTACTAGAGATAGCACGAATATTCGGTTACTATTTTGTTTATACTATTCGGTATCACATAATAATAGTTCGCAGAGACGAAATCTCACATATATATAATATTCTACATTTATACGTATGTTTTATGAAGCATGAAGGAGTCTAAGATTGTACATATTTAAAGGTGCTATTAATAAACCTATTTGAGCACCATTGATATAAAAATCCCAAGATGCACAGTCCCGAACAAAACTGACACTTAAAAGTATCCCTAATTTTATTTAAATAGTTATAGATATGGGAAAAATATATGTTTTTGCATATCCAACTTTAACCGCAAGATTTATAGTTGTTTTTACAAAGCAATGTACAAATAGAAATAAAATTGACCGTGTCACGATCGACGCGATTCTATTTGAAATGAGCGCACAATTTAAAATTGTGCGCTCATTTTTGGAGGACGTTTTTGAGACACTGATTGTGTATCTTGGGTTTATTATATCAATGTTGAGCACGCTCATTTTATCGCATCTACTACGACGTAGCAATACGCGACAATGAATGAGACAGAATAAGCGCTGACTCATGCAAACTTGTTTATTAATGTGACCGTTAGTGTTTTTATAGTATAGAAAACGATACTGAAAACGATAGGATGACTGCAGTGATGGAAATAGATAAATTTCGCGACAGATATCAAATATAGGGCTGTAATTCATAAATTTACTTGTTGACTTTTCAAATTAATCTACGACAGTGACAAGCACGGAATGTGACAGTGACAAATACTGAATAACAAGACCGTAAATGGAGTAAAGTTCAATAAACTACATACATACATATCTTCACGCCAGATCCCTTACGGGGTAGGCAGAGAGAACCGAGTGCCATACATCACGATCCTTGCAGGCTTGTCTCGCTTCTTCCACATTCATCACTCTCTTCATACACACACGCCGGTTGCGAAGAGTCTTGACACCACCTTCGGACAGTACTCGATCAATCTGATCGTGGTATGTCAGTCTTGGTCTTCCCCGGTACCTACATCCTTCCACATTCGCGTTGTATATCTGTTTTGTTAACCTTTCATCTACCATTCTTTCTACATGTCCGAACCAACGGAGCATGCCCTTTCTCATCTTTACACCGACACTTTCTTTCAAACCTAACCTCTCTCTCACTTCGACATTACGAACCCGGTCCGCGAGTGTCACACCACATATTTTTCTTAGCGACCTCATCTCGACCGCGTTGATTCTACTTTCATGCCCTTTCTGACATACCCAACTCTCACTTCCATACAATAGCGTTGGGATATGCACATGATTATGCTTAGTTCAATAAACTAAATTTGGTTAAAAAAAATGTGTACGTATAAAATTTACGCGCGATTAAAATAAAACTTTTTCTTTTAAATAAAGTTCTTTTATATACTTATACTTGCACTTTTAAAATAATTTTCACTAATAATTTTATCAATTGTAAATAATTTACCCATAAGAAGGAAGCTTTCAAAGAAGCGCTCTGTGCCATACCATGTCAAAGGCCTTTGCTATGTCTAAATAATTGTTGAATTTCGACCACTGGACGATAAATAGTTATCGTAATTAAACAATGTGACACAAATACTTCTATACTACCATATAAATCTTATCGGAATTATGTGAAATTGCTATTTATTTTTGTTAATTACGTTGTAAGGCGGGCTATAGGAGAGACAATTAAACACGAAAGTTGGATCAATACTGACTCTTTAATATTAATAATAAAACATTTATAACATTAGAATATAAGTAAATAAGGCTGGTTATACACAATAGGTTGGCTACACACTACATCTCCTTCCCATGGAGAAAAAAAAGTGAAATTACATTATGATTTTGCTTTTTTTATATTAAAATACGACACAATGAAGTGTAAAAGCTTAAGCTAATTAATATAAAATAAATTGTTTATACGAATACATAGGTATGTGTACCTACAATGATACACACTATAATAACATAAAAATAAAAATACAAATACAAATGAATTTATAAGATATGGTTTAAAAAATAATAATTAACTTGATGTAAACAATTTAGTACGATTTTTATGGATTATGTCTAATTTTCCATTTTTGTTTATTTGAACATTTGGTGACATGTCTTTTACTACTACATAAGGACCTGAATAGATGCTTTCCATTTTATTACAATTTTCATTTTTTATTAAAATTAGATCATTTGGTTTGTAAACTATAGGATTAATACATTTATCATAAACATTTTTTCTAGCTAACTTACTTTTAAATAGATTTTCCCTTGCTACCTTTTGAGACATTTGCAGTCTAAATTTTAATTCCAAAGGATAACTTTCATGATTATAAAGTGATTCTACAATATCGGTATTTAAATTACTAGGAAGCGAACATACCTTACCAAATACTAACTCGAAAGGCGTGAATTTAGTTTCCGAATGAACGGATGTGTTGAAGGAGAAACACCAATATGGAAGCCATTGGCTCCATGCGTCTGGGTGGTTATCAGTTTGTATACGCAAGAAAGAACTTAAATTTTTATGCGAATTTTCCAATGCGCCTATACTTTGGTAGTGGTAAGCGGTAGAACTTAAATAATTTATTTTTAAAAGTTTACATACCTCTTGGAATACAGAAGACATGAATTCAGATCCTCTGTCTGTTGCGATCTCCTTAGGTATCCCGTAGCGAAGAATGAAACTATTAACTAGAGCTTGAGCTACCTCCTCCGATTTTTTCGAAATTAAAGGATGAGTCACTACATATTTAGTTAACTCGCATTGCAAGGTAAGTATATAAGAAAAGTTATAATAATCCCTATCTAACGGTCCTACTAAATCTAAAAATATTTTATCGAAAGCTGACTTCGCCGTCGAAGTAACGACCATTTGCTCTTTAACGGGTCTACTATATTTTTCTTTTTGACATTTCGGGCATTTTTTTACGAATTCCCGAACATCTCGTTCTATACCTGGCCAATAAAAATATTTCTTAATGTTATTCACCATCCTTCTCATACCCGCGTGGCCACTGGTGGGTAAGAGATGGAAGTCGTTCAGAATAACTTTTTGGTCATCTTTATCCTCAATTCTTCGTACGTCATTTATTATATAAAATCGCGGTGCGCACCTATCATTTGCCATTTTAATCTCACTTAGCAATTCTTCTACAAATATATCATTTTTACTATTTTTTATTATACATATTTCGTCGACGTTTATTAGATTGCAAAATTTATTCAGCTCCCTCACAAAAGCGACTCGCGTCAGTTGTGATCGGAAGTCTGGATTAATAAAAATTGTTAACTTACTTTCAACATAACAAAACGCGCTTTTTTCCATGGTAATCTTATTTTGTGTCCGTAAACTATCTAAGTCTTTTTTTCTCTATAAATCTTAGTTCTACTGCCTCTCTTGGTTTTGTATGACTCCCCACGACACTCGGTTGATCAGGCCAAGTGCAGTCAGAAGTCGTACTATCCGGAGGGCGTTGCAATTTTCTCGCTTGTGCCCTAGTTGTCACATTTATATAAGGCTCACTCATGCTTTTTAAATCTTCTGATGTAAAAGAAATTCGAGACAAGGCATCTGCAGCTGCGTTGTCTGAACCCTTTACATATTCTACAATGTAGTCGTACTCCTCTAATATCAATCTGAACTTCATAAGCCTACTTGATGGATCCCGCATGTTAAAAAGGTAAACTAACGGACGATGATCTGTCAATATTTTGAATTTCTTTCCGTATAAATACGGACGAAAGTATTTAACAGCCCAAACTATCGCCAATAACTCTTTTTCAATAGTTGGATATCGCTGTTCTGCGCTATTTAAACTTCTACTTGCGTAAGCTACTGGTTTTTTATTTTTATTACTTAATATTGCGCCGATTGCGTAACCTGAAGCGTCTGTTTGTACTATAAACTGATTATTATCTGAAAAATTGGGATATTGGAGTACCGGGGGAGAAACTAAACACTCTTTTAACATTTCAAACGATTTTTTACAATTCTGATCCCAAACAAACGGTACATTTTTTCTACATAATTTATTTAAAGGATAAGCTTTTTCCACAAAATTTGGAATAAATTTTCTGTAATAATTAACAAAAGCAGTAAAACGTATGACCTCGTCAACGGACTTTGGGCAAGGAAATTTTTTGACTATGTTAATTTTTTCTGGATCGGGAACTACGCCCTTGCTTGTGATTATATGTCCTAAATAAAGCATTTCCTTTTTCAAAAAATCACATTTAACCGGATTAAGTTTTAATTTAACTTGCCTTAGCCTTTCAAAAACATCTTGTAAATTTTTCATTTTTTCGCCTAAATTTCGACCAAAAACCACTAAATCGTCTTGGTAAATAAGGCACTTATCATACGAAAGACCTGTCATAGCTATTGTCATCATCCGAGAAAACGAAGACGGACTGGTCTTAAGTCCCATTGGCATCCTTGTCAACTGGAACTGACCAGAACCAAAAGCCGTATACTTCCGACTGTCTGTATTTAGCTCGACATTATGAAAACCTTGATATAAATCTAAATGACTAAAATATATGCAACCTGATAAGGAATCTAGAATTTCTGTTATGTTAGGAAGAGGGAATTTATCATCTTCAATACAATTATTTAACTTCCTATAATCAACTACTAACCTCCATTTTTTCTCACCGCTAGAATCTAACTTTTTTTGGAACTAGTAACAAAGGACTACTCCATTCACTTCGACACTTCTCTATAATTCCTTCCTGTAACATTTTTCCTATTTGCCTATCTATCTCTTTTTTCTGAGCATGAGGTAATCTAATAAATATGGTTTAGAAAATATAGGCGTTACGTTAGGCTTTAAAGTTATTGAATGTTTATAAATATTAGTCGTGGTTAAACTATCTCCCGGTAAATAAAATATATCACTGTATTTTGCACATAAATTCTCTACCGACATTTGTTCTTCTCCATTTAAATGTTTTAATTGTAATAAGGAAAACAATTTTTTAACCCGTGTTGCGTTCGATTCACTTTGTGAAAAGGAACAAATGTTGTAATCGTTAACGCTATGGATAGTCGGCTTAATTTTTTCAAGTGAAACATAATTTTCAGTCATATTTAATATCTTTACCGGTATCTTACCACATACTGGTTTTACTAACGAACTGGCTAAGTAAACTCCGTCGCTGATATGTGACGCGCAAACTAAGCATTCGTCTTTTAAATCTGTCGTTATGAAATGAATAGATTCGCATCTCGGTGGGATCTCTAAATAATTACTACTAATACTAATAGGTAAACTAAACTTACTATTTTCGACCGAAAACGTTATTACGTTATGACTAAAGTCCAATACCGCGTTATACTTAGTCAGAAAGTCCTGACCGATGATGCCATTCGCCCTAATCGGTAAGAAATCAAATATATAAAATTTGTGTCTCAAATGATAACCATTTACATTGAAGTTTAAATAACAATATCCGATTGTTGTCACTTTGCCACCGATACCGTTTATAGAGATGCTCTCTTTGTAATACGAAATCTGTTCTTCTATAACATATTTATACTTTAGCGCAGAAATTGATGCACCGGTATCAAGTAACCAATGTAGTGCACGGTTGTTTATAGGCAAACTAATTAAACAATTACTATTGCAAGATAAAATTTTAGTCTCGAAAAAACTTTATATTATTATTTTCCGTATTAGACGGTTCCGCCTGCACTTCCGGTTCCGAAATGACGTTAACTATATGAGAGTTACTATTACGCATCCTTTGATTTCGATTATTACGAGTGTTATAGTAAAACTTACCTCTATGCGCCGGGCGGGTGCGGGTTGGGGTCTGGCTGTGCTGTTGCTCGCGGTAACCGGTCCAGCCACCACGACGACCATTGTGGTTGTGGTATCCACCCCCGTGCGGCACACGCTGCACATATCTCTGGCTAGTGTGACCACGATGACCTCGCGCGGAATTGTGCCTAAAAGCCCTTTGAAATCTACCGTTATTATGATACATACCAAGTACTTCTCCTGAACATGAAACCGAGGTGATTTCCTCATCCTACGCCGCCTGGATCGCGTCCTTGAGCGAGCTATAATTACGAGTTGCTAGTATAGTGCTCAATCTACGGTTTCGCAGCCCATCGGAGAATTTTTTAATCGCATATTGTTCGTTAAAAGGTTTAAAAACTTTATAATTATCAGAATTTCCGTTGGCCTGTGAAACTGTAAGCTGAACGAAAAGTTTGGATATCTCTTTACCATAGTCCTGTATAGATAATTCATTCTGTTTCATAGAAGTTAATTTAGATTGTAATGCCGTAGCAGATTTTTGTGGTAATAATATATTTTTCATATCACTTAATAACATATCTACATTAGAATAACTTGAACTTAATCTTAATTTAGCAGTTTGGGATAACCTACTTTTTAATACAAAATTAATCAATTGTTTTTTACAATCAGCTGCCGAGAGAGTAGAGCTGTAGTACTCAATATTATCGATTAATTGTCTGGTGTTAGCCTCTTCATGAGTCATGAGCGGCAATAAATTTAATGCAGTTTTTAGGTCGAAGGTAGACATTGTTACAGATTTGCTACCCTTACACAATTCGATTACTTCGCCATAAATTTTTTGAAAAGTTTCAATATACTTATAAATTAATTCCGTATCTTCCTGTGACACTTTACCTTTCTTTATATTATTCGTAACTTGAGTAACACAATAAGAATATTTCATAGAAACGTCATTTGCTTCACAAAGATTCTTAGTTAATATATTTCCTATCCTACGATCTGGACCAATTTTAATTAGATATACTCTTATGGCTTCGATATTACGACACAATATTTCTAAATCTGATGCCATAACTAGCCATAAAATAAGTTGCTTTTTCCTATAACTGAATACATTTTTATATTCGTAATAAAACTAGTAGATACTTACATACCATTAAAATATACCTATTATGTAAATAATTAAATATAATATAAAAGTCACAACATATTGTTCATAGTTCGTAGTGAAAATATAACGTGATAGGTATGTCCCTGAAAATAGGAATCACTGGACGCGAGACCGTAATAATCGAACCGAATTATGGTTTTTCATCACCGAAAATTATTAACGCACTTTTTTTTTAACACTTTATATGCACTTTATATACACTTTGATAAAAAACCGTAGTCTAGTCAAACTTCTCCCTCATTTATGGTTGGCCTTTGAAGTCTGCGTAGGAACGTACGCCGAAGGGTATGATGGTGTATCTGCTGGTAAATTCATCGCAGGTGGCATCTCCGGTAAATACTGTATATGCCATATATTATTACATTATTATTATTGCAGAATTATATTCTCCACTGAAGCTTGGTTATTGTCCCCAGCGGCGTTCTGAGCTAGGATTGTGGCTAGGATTACCTCCTCTTTAGATATAGAGGTACCCATCGTCTTCAAAATTTATAAAAAGTAAAACTCGTAATCTATGTTAGAAGAGCGCGCAATATGTATGGAAAATTCCCGGTCATCGTCGCAACCGTAGTCTGATTTCGTCCCAATATGGACATTGAATTTCAAACAAACCGAGCCTCTGCCACACGCATTGGCAGGGTCGCCATGTAAGGCGGGCTATAGGAGAGACAATTAAACACGAAAGTTGGATCAATACTGACTCTTTAATATTAATAATAAAACATTTATAACATTAGAATATAAGTAAATAAGGCTGGTTATACACAATAGGTTGGCTACACACTACAACGTGTGTTAGTGAGCAACAAAGCATTTTGTTATCATTATTATTATAAATAAATAAATATTCACGGGACAAATTACACTTATTGATGTAACCCAGTAAACCCAGTAACAAAGTAAGCAAATTATTTACTTGTGTTATGGGTGTTAGTCAATGATACTAATACATAGAAATACATATATAAATACTAGGATGTAATAAACACCCAAACCCGGAAACATTTATGCTCATCACACAAATGTTTGTCCCCGTCGGGGATTGAAACCGAGCTCCGTTGATTGCGTAGTCAGGGTGGCTAACCACTCGACCAACGGGGCGGTCAAATATTATTATTACAAATCTGTACTCTGTCTATTCATTAAATATGCGTGAAAAATATTACATCAATGTTCCATTTTGAAATTTTTTGTCTGTCTATATTTCCCAGTATAACTCAAGATCGGCTTAACCGATCTTAAAAAAAATTGGAATACAGTATGAAAGCATGTGATTGCGCAAATGAGGAGCATCAAGGTATTTTTCGATGTCTTATTCACGTTTGGAGAATAAGGTGGCCTTAGTAAATTAGTTATAAATAAAATAACTTTTTATTAGTACTCTAGCACTTAATAAATACTTTATATTACTATTTGTAAATACAGGAAATATTTATGTACATTATGCAAATCTTGATGTTTGCACGGGCATTACTACTAAGGGAATCGAACCCGTGACCTCCGTCAAATGATATCCGCGACAGCGGTCGTCGATATTGATTGTGTGACCCCTAGTGCGATAGCTTACGGCTTAGTATTTTTATAAAAGTGATAAATCTTGACACAAAAATATTATTATGTCGGTTTAATTGTGGAGTAGGTAGAGTAAATCGAAAATTGGAATTCATAGGATTACGTTCACCGGTTTGTCAACTACAAGTTTGCAGATGAATCCACATGGGTGAATTCATCATCACTTTTTAGTCAACAATAACAAAACAATTTTGTAATAACTGGGACCGACAGATTAATGGCCACTTCAAGGCAAGGGGGAATCAACATGCCGATTACCAATTTTTGTTATAAAAATTTTTCTAGAACAAAAACTGTGTGATTTTGACCAGGGATTCGAAATAGGCTCCATAATATATTGGCTGTAGTTTTTTTTTTTATATCATAAGATAGCAAACAAGCAGATGGGTCTTCTGATGGATAGAGTCAAGTCCTGAAGGAATATATTAATTGTTATTGATTAAATAGCCAACCGATATCACATTTACGAATGTCTAAATATCATTTGCGACATTTCTATGAAATCTTTGCAGATTTTGACTTCACGCATATTAGTATAAAAAATACCGTAACACCTATAATCCTGGAAAAGTATGCAGAAGTGCAATTAGTACCTACACCTATGATTAGCAAACGGCATACCCGTAATGTGACAGGGCCCCGATTTACGTAACAAAATGTTAATAAAGTCGAAGCGTTTGAGTCATTCCATATGAAATCGTCTAATTAGCAAAGTCGACTCATTTTAGATTTTGGTGTAACTTTGAGAAACTCTTCTCTAGGGTCCCAAAGAACAAAATTTACACGAGTTTGATTTTTACAAGCGCTTGTTTTCGCCTATTTAAATAAAGACTTTTAAAAATCGACATTTTTAAGCCTTAACAACTTTTACTGTGAATTTTTTCTGTTTGAAGCTATCTGCATGATCAAGATGGATTTCACAGTGGGAAAGATAGTAGTTTAAGGGTATTCGAAGATAATTGGCTCGGACGAGTCCTTTGAATATAAGCAGCATGCTGAAAATGAGTGTTTTTTAGTCATTTTTCGTGAATTTCATTCAACTCTAGCGTCGTAACTGTTGAGAATTAAAAACTCATGCTCCGCGGGAATTAAGTATTCATGTCATAGACAAAATTCAGCCACAAGTTGACTTGAGCTGCCCGCTCTTCATAGAAGAAAACTTTGCTCGAAGTTTTGAAATTTAAAAAAATTCCAATTTTCAGGTTATGAAACGATCGTGTTGACTGCGAGATAAAAATCTGATACTCACAAAATCAATTGTTCTTACCTTCATCTTTAAACGACTAATCACTTGTTTTGTTATTTTCATTTTCAGTGCATGTGCGAGCCGGTTTTTTACAGCAAAAATCTGGACGTTTTTACAAATGGATTAAAATTACTTACCATCAGAAACAATTATAAATATGAATAATTTTTCTAGTTTCAAAAAAGTTATGGATATTTGGGGTATAAAAGTAAGTGGTAAGTAATTTTAATCCATTTGTAAAAACGTCCAGATTTTTGCTGTAAAAAACCGGCTCGCACATGCACTGAAAATGAAAATAACAAAACAAGTGATTAGTCGTTTAAAGATGAAGGTAAGAACAATTGATTTTGTGAGTATCAGATTTTTATCTCGCAGTCAACACGATCGTTTCATAACCTGAAAATTGGAATTTTTTTAAATTTCAAAAATTTCGAGCAAAGTTTTCTTCTATGAAGAGCGGGCAGCTCAAGTCAACTTGTGGCTGAATTTTGTCTATGACATGAATACTTAATTCCCGCGGAGCATGAGTTTTTAATTCTCAACAGTTACGACGCTAGAGTTGAATGAAATTCACGAAAAATGACTAAAAAACACTCATTTTCAGCATGCTGCTTATATTCAAAGGACTCGTCCGAGCCAATCATCTTCGATTACCCTTAAACTACTATCTTTCCCACTGTGAATTCCATCATCATGATCATGCAGATAGCTTCAAACAGAAAAATTTCACAGTAAAAGTTGATAAGGCTTAAAAATATCGATTTTTAAAAGTCTTTATTTAAATAGGCGAAAACAAGCGCTTGTAAAAATCAAACTCGTGTAAATTTTGTTCTTTGGGACCTTAGAGAAGAGTTTCTCAAAGTTACACCAAAATCTAAAATGAGACGGCAACAATTTTATTTTTTTTCAGACGATTTCATATGGAATGACTCGTTTAGAACTGTACACATTTTCTCGTAGCACCAAGCGAAGTTATATTGTGTTTATGTTTGTAAAAGCTCTAAGCGTTTGGACTCGATTGACGTTTTGTTATGTGAATTAGGGGATGGTGGCCAACTTGTCGGTAAATCGGGCACATTTCTAAACAAATCTTTTATTTTTATGGAATATATAATTTAAAAAAAAACTTATTTAGAAATCATTGTCCGACGCGGGATACGAACCAAGGAATTCACGTGTTTATAATGAAGCCGGTGCCACAAGACCATTGAGGTGAAACTAATTTAAAATTTACGATCAATAGGTGTACCCCAAGGCAAGAAACCGGTTTAAAAATATCGGTTAATAGAGATTTTTACAAGGACGAATCCAGCCTTCGGATCAGGGGGGATCAGGGGGGGCACATATTTGAGGTCGGTCAAGACAGGCTCTAATCCTTATTTGTTTGTAATAAAACCATACCTAGAGCCCTGTCTAGGGGGGGTCATGGCTCCCATGACCCCCCCCCCTTGGATCTGCCCTTCGATTTTTAGCGGGTTGATAGTTGATAGATTTCGCTCGGAGCGTACCTATCTGAAATGGGAGCGCTTTATAAACCTACAATAATAGGTTTAAACCAAAACTACGTATGACAGGTACGCTACGCTCAGTGCGAGAAAAATTTGGAAGCGACGAACACTAAGCAAAGAGAAATTTAAAAAAAACTTGTATAAACTTCATTCAAATTCTACTGATTCAAATTCTTATTTTTGTGGTTAAGGTAGAGCCAAACCTTTAGAAAACGCTCCTTATTATTAAGTACCAGTAGTTATTATTAAGTACCTACGTACTTGGGTTGATTTAAGTTTGAAAATTAATTGGTTAGCAAACCTTGGTGTGCCCCACTTTTCTCGATTCTGATAGATTCACTAGAGACGACGAGATTCAATTTAGTGTTGTATGCTTTTCGTCCCGTATATTGTGACACAGTGGCCGGTTTTAATTAAGCCGTCTGCTCGAACGGGAAACCAATTTCAATCTGGGTGGGCACCAAGCTCTATCATTTAGTTTTATATTAAATTTGAATAGCTTAAAAGAATATTAGTTGTAATCAACTTTAAAACTAATTTTATCAATGGAGTAGTTTATCAAGTTTTACAAATACATAATATTTACAATGAACGCCAATACACTTCGTATTGTTAGCGCTTTAGTTTCATCTTCGTCAAAAATTGCCTTAAATTAAAATACAGGCACTATCTGATAATTTTAATTCACATAAAATGTAACTAATATCTACATACATGATATATATAACAATTAAGCAAACGGTGGAGCATGAAGTGCAGGAGAGCACAAACCTAATATTTTTAATTAATATGCGGGAGAAATACATCAAATTAATAAAAATAGACATTACATACTCTGTATATATTATGTATAATACAGATAGGTACATATTTTGTCTTAGGCTATGGTCAAACGACTACTAGTAGTAAAATATACTATGATGTTTACATAATATACTGATAATAATAAGTAAACACACCAACAGAAACGAAGGAAAAATAAGTAAAAAGACGACAGTAAGTTTCATGAATTGGAGTACTTAACAATATTTGACTACAACGGGATTCAGATGATCCCATCATGTGATAGCGTCGACGCGACCCACTGTTTCGACCCGCATACGTTCGAGACCCTAGTCAAGAACCCGAGACCCTAACCCTAAAAAGAATCCTAGGCAAAAAGCCACCCCTCCTCTCCGCTTCTTGTCACAAATTCCCTTACTCCCTCCCCTTGCTATGACGTGACGACGGATTAATTTGTGTGGTCTATGGACGTGACATATTTTTCAATGTTATATTTATCAGTACCAAATTAAAACAGCAGTTTTTACAAATACAGGAGTCACACAAAGGCTGGGCTTTAAGCCCACCAATTTAAACTCTGGTTGAGCACTCTACTTGTTCAAAAGTCTGTTTTCATACTATCACTTTAGAGATATTTTTTAAAGGAGTTTGATCTGTGCATATTGCATAGTATGCATAGAACAATCGCTTTAAAAAAAGGCCACCCGAATTCTTACGATTTACCCCGTGTTGGTCTGAACTAGGGAGCCCGAGGCTCCCTTTGAAGAACAGATCATCTGCTGCTCTGCCAGGCAGTTCGTAAGAGGTAAACGATTGGCTATACGAGGCACTGCCGTCGTGGCTACTAGGCGGTAGAATTCTGCATTGTCCCACCTGGACCTCGTACCACCGCCTTACCTATTCCTGCTGATATAGCGTCAGTTCTGGTCACTGTCATGTTCCGGTTTGGAGGGTAAGTTATGTATGTGGTATTTAGACCCGGCTACAAGTGTGGCAACGCAACATTAACATCTTTGGTATCTATAGGCGATGGTTGTCTCTTTTTTTATAAGATAGCGAACAAGCAGATGGGTCTCCTGGTGAAAAGAGTCAACCAGCGTATATAGACAGCAATGGTGTTAATGGTGCGTTGTTATCTTGTGGCGAGGTTTAACGCCATATGCATAAGTTTGGTTGTCTCTTTCCATTAGGAGTGCCATCTGCTTGCTTGCAATCTTATGATATAAAAAGGTCATGCGTCGTCCGGTGACGGTGTGATGATTCTCCCAAAGCGTGTATTCCTATGAACAGTTGTATGCAGGTTACGTGAAGAAATAATCTATACTAGCGATCACCTGTGCCTGTAGCCGAAATTCGACCATAGACTAAACAGTAAAATCTCTTTTAAGTTTGACAACTGACTTAATTTAGCTTTAGAGAAAATAGTATACATGTGTGTATATTATCACGTATGTCACATGAATGTAGTGTGTGTAATGTTTATTTTTATTAATTTTTTGTATTTCTAATGAATTTTATTCAAAAACGCTCCAAACTCCACCGTTCGCGCAATTGTCTTAAAATGGGTCCAAAGTTTTTTCTTCACGATTTTTTTATAATATCATAAGATAGCAAACAAGCGATGGGTCTCCTGATGGAAAGAGTCAACCGTCGCCTATAGACACCAGAGATATTAATGGTGCGTTGCTATCTTGTGGCGAGGTCTAATGCCACATGCTTAAGTATACCGGCTACCTTACCCTCCAAATCGGAACACGATAGCGACTAGCACTGACGCTATTGCGGCAGGAATAGGTAAGGCGGTGGTACCAGACCAGGTCGAGCCAATGCAGAACTCTACCACCTAGTATTCACGATGGCAGTGACGCGCATAGCCACTCGGTCGCCTTTTACGACCTGCCTGACAGAACGGCAGTTGGCCTATTCTTCAAAGGAGCCCAGGACCAACACGGGGAAAATATATAGATATTATTAATACATAAAGGGAAAAGTTTGTACCTTCCATTTCGCTAAGTGACAAACCTGGGCATCTATTGACGTTAGATTAACTCTGCTTACGTCGCAAGAAAACAGGCGAATGATAGAAATTTGATATATTTATAACGTTTAATTTATTGTTGTTTATATTATTTGAGTTAATCATTAATTCAATTGTTTCAGGTAAGTGGTAGTTAACCGATATACCTAGTAGAGGCGAAAAAGACCAGACATGTCCGGACCGATGCCACATCAGCATGGCTGTGAATTAGGTAACTATGACCGTATTTAATTAAAATAATGAATATGTGTGTGTAAGTAAAAGTATCTTAACGTCCATATCCCCGAAGAGCTAGGCAGAGATACAAGTGCACTCACGATTAGCCGAAAATACTTATAGCCGAGCCACACTGATGGAAACAAGCTTCCAACACGGGTGACCTTGGTGGCTTGTGGAGTTCAGATGAATTTTTGTTGCAAACAAGTGTTTACACTGTTGTAAACCGCCGGTGGGGACCCATGTGGAGGGGTTGTTGTGGAGGTTTAGTCCCACAATGTGATAGGCGGCCAGCCTATCGCTAACCGGGCACTTTATCCAATCCCGGGCTATTGTCAGAAAACTGAAAAAACAGATTTTGAGTTGCCCGACCCGCATGGCATCGAAGCCATGTTGTCAACTCCAACACTGGATAACTAGACTATGGAGGCGACCAATGTGTATAGATAAATGTGTGTAGATTTACATTAGTAAGTATTTTTGAGTAGGTACCTTATCATATATTTTAATAAAGCTTTTCCGTACCTACTGGCTTATTATAAAAGGCGTTAGGAAAAAATTTGGCATAATCAAGAATCGAAATAGAGATCTAAACATTTTACGTTTTTGACTTCTCGCTACGTATGTAGATAAGGAAATTACTGATTTTACACTTTCAATCGTCGGCACTTGGTGAAATTCCATTATTATTAGTCGAAACTAGGTTATAATCACTTGTACTTTAATTTCACTACAAATATGAATGTATGTATGTGTGTGTGAGTATATGTGTGTTTATGTGTGTATGTAAACAGCACATAACTTTTAAACGGCTTGACCGACCGAAACGAAAATCTGAACTGATTCGGCCCAGGAAATTTCGAGAAATGAATTATAAAAAACCTCAAAAAATATCGGCGAAACAATATTTGTTTTAAATTATTTCCAGATTAATGTACCCATTGCGTGCAAAATCTAATCAGTTTTATTACTTAAAAACTGTTTCAAATGAAGTGTTTTTTCGACATATCTTCGAAATTTTTCAACCAATCATTTTTTAACTTATGGAATATTTTAGCGCTTAAAAAACTAGGTCGAGTTCTGTTTCGATTCTGTTCTGTTTTCGATTTAGAACCAGCATTCCGCCATCGCACTGCACGCCAAGTGGCATCACACCCACACCATCGATTTGCACATACCTTCTTTGTACGAACGGATAACTTTGGAACAACCTTCCTTATACGGTTTTTCCGAGTAGCTTTGATATCGGGATTTTGAAGAGGAGGATCAATAAATTCCTTAAAAGCGGACATCGCATTGGTAACTAACCCTTTGTGTTATAAATATCCATGAGTAGTGGCGACTGCTTTCCACCAGTGAGCCTACTCGCTCGTACGCCTGCAAATTCGGTAAAAAAAGTAAGCAAAATATTTTCATGTGATGCCTATAAGTTATTTATCGATGTAGTAATACATAGGGTTATATAAGTGCTAATTCATAAAATAATATACTTACTAGTTATAAATGCGAATGTGTGTTTGTCTGTCTGCCAGTCAGTTATGTTTTCATGGCTAAACTACTGAACCGATTTTGATGAAATTTGGCAAAAAGACTACTTTTTAGTCTTAGTCTACTTTTTTTTTAAAAAAACCCACGTGGACGAAGTCGCGGGCACAGCTAGTCTATCATATAAATGCGAAAGTTTGGATGTTTGGACAGATGGATGTTTGTTACTCAATGACGCAAAACGTACTGAATGGATTCGGATAAGATTCGACACACAGGTAGGTGATAACCTGAAATAGCACATATGGTTACTTTTATCCCGGAAAAATGAGTCGTTCCCGCGGAATTCACCAAAAAATGTTATGCTGCAGCTAGTATACTAAACCAAAAATACAAACATTTGTGATTAACAAGTTATCACACAAATGCTGTTACTGTCGGGCATCTAACTAATCCCTATCGACGCGTAGACGCGTTCGTTAACCATTCTACTGACAGGGTGACCAAATTAAAAAATTAGTATTACGACATGATCAAGAAATGTTGGCAAACGGGCAAGCGAGACCAGATATAAACATCATTTCGTAATCACATTATGAACGCTCGCAATAAACTTCAATGCAAATGTCAATGTCATTTTGTTGTATGATTTGGGAAAGTGAGGAAAGAGCGTACATCTACAAGTTGGTATGTTGAAAGAACGGTAGATGAAACACATTGGTATTTGATATGAATGTAAACGAATATAAATACAGGGAGAGAACAGTCCTCACTTATTATGATTAAATTAACCGGGTGTTTTCCGAGAGTCGTGTGAGTCTCCAGAACCGTCGTTTTATTTCATAGGATAACAAACAATCTTATGGTTATAGACACCAAAAATGTGTTGATATTCGTGTGGCAAAGTTGGAATGCCACATGCATAAGTGCCCCGTTGGTCGAGTGGTAAGCGACTCTGACTACGCATTCGACGGGGCTCGGGTTCGATTCCCGACGGAGCCAAGCATTTGTGTGATGAGCATAAATGTTTGTATTTTTGGTTTGGGTGTTTAGCATTTCTATGTATCAGTATCGTTGACTACCACCCATAACACAAGCAAATAATTTGCTTAC
This sequence comes from Apodemia mormo, assembly GCA_036924255.1. Lineage (NCBI taxonomy): Eukaryota > Metazoa > Arthropoda > Insecta > Lepidoptera > Riodinidae > Apodemia > Apodemia mormo. The sequence continues at coordinate 23,630,364 of JAUPFN010000012.1, read as the reverse complement.
TTTGGGGTTAGATCAGTTAGTGTAATTTGTCCCGTGAATATTTATTTATTTATATTTATTTTATAAGTTTACCGGCTATGTTACCCTCCAAACCGGAATATAACAGTGTATAAGTGCCGACGCTATTGCAACTGGAATTGGTAAGACAGTGATGCCAAAACCCGAGCGAGTCGTTGCAGAAATCTACCATCTAATAGATGTAGTGATACCTATCAGCCTATTTATATACGTATAATCAACTAGCTGCAGCGTGCAGCCCGCTGCATTATAAAAGTTTTTGGCGAGTCCCGCGGGATCACCTAATTTTTCTGCCTTGTATGTGCCAAATTTTATTCAAATCCGTTTAGTAGTTTTTGCGTGATTGAGTACCAAACATCCACCCATCCATCTAAACATCCAAATTTTCGCATTTATAATATTAATATAGATATAGATTTGGCTTTTTCGACATGCTTAGCAGTATGCATGCAGTAAGCAACCCATTCTTCAATAACTTGCCAAGTGCGGGTCGGGCCTCGGGTAATGTAGGGTTTCGTAGTTGTCCTTCACAATATTCCAGACTATGAAGAGGCCGATTTTGTTATTTGTGTTTTAACTTATTTAACGCCAAAGACAATTAATATATCCGTACTAAGGCTCACCGCGCCTGTTAAAACTTCTCTAAGTACATTTTATAAATTGGTCAGCTATTACCCCTAAATTTGTAAATCATACTTAACCGTGATAGTTTTTCTTTTACATTCATTATATATACTAGTACCGTGATTTATGAAGTGGAAACTTCTTTAGCCGCGTTAGACGATTACTGGCGGGGGAAAATCAATTGGATTCGCGTCAGCAACATGCTATCCTTAGACGAGCGACAGGAAACATTAACTATGAAATCAATGGGGCTAGGGTTTGAATTCTAATGGGGACTATTATTTGTATGATTAATAATTCAAGTATTTATTGTTTTTGTTTTTGAACTTGAACTAGGCGCTAAGTACGTAGATAAGGAAGTTACTGATTTTGCCCCGATTTTTGAAAATCGAGTTTTCACCAGATCTCCAAATTCTGAGGTCCTACGAAACCTTTTTAACTATTTGCATGATGACGTCAGTATGTATGGACGTATGTATGTATGTGTGTGTGTATGTAAACATCTAATATCTTTTGAACGGCTTAATCGATCGAAACGCGTTTGATGGGATCCGATTGAATTCCGCTCAACTTAGACTTCCTGAAAATTTGAACCAAGTCGGTCCAGAAGATTTTTTTGAAAAAAATCCTCAAAAAATTTTTGATGAAACAGTATTTCTTCGAAATTTTTTAACCAATTATTTTTTGATTTTCCACAATATTTTAGTACTTAAAAAACTAAGTCAAATACCGTTTCAAAAATTAAATCGAATCGAATTTTCAAAAGTTCCAGCTTTTTGGATATTAAAATTATCATGTTTACTTACTACATATTTTTAAAATAGCTTTTAGGCCAATATACCGATTTACTTAAAAATATAGTCTGCTTTTTTATTTAAAAAACCGCGTCGAATACCGTAAATAGGGATAAAATTAGTTGATTCTTTCGTGATTTATTTATGACGCAAATTTTTGAAAAAGTTTCTTTTGACATTTCTTCGACATTTTTTAACTTTTGATTTTGTAGCTAAATAAAACAACTTTGAGCTCATAAATTGCTTTGAATGCTATTCAAAAGATTATATACCAATCATTATTTTGAAAATATACAACTTTTCGAACATTAAAATACTATTTCTTTTACAAACTTGAGAATTTGGAACTCTTTGTGTTCAAAAATTTATGCGTAAGTATAGTTTTTGCTTCGTTGAGCTTAAAATACCTCAATTAAGCGTGAAGTTTCAGGGGTGGCCGGAGGATCAACCGGCTTACAGATTTTTTGAAGTGAAAACTTGAGAGAATTGAAATCAGCTCTTGTAGGTGTACTGTTTTCAAATTATAATTATTCCATAAACTACTATAAATACCTTAACTATTATATGTTATAATCATTTTATAATTAATTCTTGCAATATTAGATTTCTCCCTAGGTAATTGATAAATTTTAATCTGTAACTGCGACCTCCACCACCATATAGTTGCAGATAACCTAAAGAGTGTATAGGTTAAGAACAGTTAATATCCGGCAGATATAAAATATGGATTTCACTATAAATTACGAGCATTAAGTCATATATTTCGAAATACAAAAGAAAATTATACCTAGGTGACTTCTTTATAATACTGACTTTATTTTTAACTAACAAATTAAAATTTTCCTTAAAAATGAAGATTTCAGGTTTTCGCACAAGTTTGTTGTGATTATTATGACTATAGAAATTAAATGTGTCATTATTTTTGAATCTCCTTCTAACAAGTTATCTAAAAACATTTAAAGAACATTAATAATTTTTATTTCAAAATAATAACAAACACAAAACATAAGAATAAAAATGGAAAGAGGTATTTATTTTACGTTGCCTGAACCTGTAATGTTGCAGTGTTGACGGCACGGTACTCGTTAGAAGCTGAGGTTCACAATTTAAGTAGTTTGTCGTTGTCCTGTTGGAGCTTTACTCTTGCTGTTAGCAGAGCTTTTACTCTTTCAAACCAAAAGAAATTAAATTTAGCTTACAATTTTCGAGATTATTGGTAATTATCAAAATTGCGCTCACACACTTTGCTGGAGGTTTTGCCGAGTGTTTATGACTTAGAGACCTTCAAAAACGAAACTGCAAGTCCTCTGATAGTGCGGTTGTCAATGGGCGGCGGTGATCACTTACCATCAGGTGAGTCTCCTGTCCGTTTGCCCTCTTTTTCTATAAAAAAAATAAATAAAAAAAAACGAAGCCGCAGGAAACACGAGTAACATAAATAAATGTCTATTTTGCTTGATTACATTTTATATTAACACTGTACGAGTAGGAGCAATGCTACGAGTACGACAAATTTTATTAGCACCTACATACTAACGTGGCACAACCTCATGCCTTTGAGTCTGTTTACGTCGCGTTCGCTCTACGTCATGAATGTCTTAAATACTTCCCGATGCCTATAAGTGGATATTATAATTGTGATCTATGACTGAGTGGCCTTGTGTATTGAACGCGCTATATTTTGCATACTCGTGTTTAACTTCCCGATCGTTTCGATTTTACCTGATAAGCAGCCAAGAAAGAGTAAAAATTGAACAGTGTATATGTATGGATTTTCGATCATTGTTAACAATTATCTAAATCAGTGACAAAACTATTAAAGACAATAAATTGTTCCCAAAAATATTTAAAAAAATCGAAAAACAATCCCAATTTTCTTTTCAAATAGTATTACCATTATATGATAAAATTAAATTCTCAATTATTTAAAAAACTTATTTACCAGATATGTTAAATATTAAAGAACGATCAAAGTTTTTACGCAATATCGAAATGGATAAATATTTACTGCCTAGAGTAAATAATGTGTATGGTAAAAGAATGCTACAATATACCTTACCCTTGTGTCTGAATGAATTACCAACTCAGTTGTAAGCGCTCTATTCGAAAAAAAAACATTAAAATATAAATTTAAAAAAATTATTTAATAAGATTATATATTCTTTGTAATTCATTAATACCTTATCCCACAGACGACTCCACAGCTGCTGCCGAATAAACTTTGAAAGTTTTAGTGCATAGATGTTTTTATCAATATATGCAATATGTAAAAGTTTTGGACAATAAATTTAAAAAAAGAATTAAAAAAATTACTAGGTCGTAAAATTCTGCATTGTCTAGTTCATATTTGGCACCACCGCCTTACTTATTCCTGCCGCAATAGCGCCAGTACTTCAATCACTGTCGTGTTCCGTTTTGGAGGGTAAGATAGCCGGTAAACTTATGTATGTGGCATTAAGACCCTGCCGCAAGAATAGAAAAGCACCATTAACATCTTTGGTGTCTATAGGCGATGGTTGTCTCTTTCTATCAGGAAAACCACCTGCTTGTATCCTATCTTATAATTTAAAAAAAAACTTCAAAAACAGTTTGGCTACTTTTGGAACGTGAAATGATAGACACTATTAAATCTATTCAAGTATGCGAGTAGATTATTGACGAAGTAGCAATCTTCTTATATATATAAAAATCAATCCCTATTTTCCTTGGTCACGACATCACGCCTGAACGGCTGGACCAATTTCGGTATTTTTTTTTGTTGTGTTTGTAATTGTAAGGAGAAGGTTCTTATAAAAGAAAATATTAAGAAAATTGCGCGGAAAATTAGAAAATTTAAGAATACTTAACCACCATATAAAGTTTAATACCATTTTGTCTGCGTGGAAGGACAATTCCGTATACTTATATAAATTACGTGTTAGTCCACTATGGATTCCTAATATGTAAGGCAAAACAACGTTTGCCGGGTCAGCTAGTACGTTATAAATTATAATGAACGAGACAAAATGAGTTTTTTCACGCACATAATCAATTTTGTTTATTAATAAGTTCGTATTTCTTTTAGATAAGAAATTAAGATAATTTGCAACTTTCCGTGAACTTATGTGACTGTACTATATGTATGTCATACTGTTATTGTCTTGAATTCGTTCAAAAAGGTGAAAGTAATTAAATTTGCTATTATCCGCGAACTGTTCTATGTATCCTCTGTGATGGTACCGAAAAGAAAGACGTCGGTTTAATAAATGGATAAGACTCACCGATGGTTCGGATCAAACGACGACCCCAGCGGTACACTTATCCGCCCACATTCACCACACTTTTACAACCACGACCACGCCGGCACCAATCACAAAAGCACACAATTCATGTACGTATTCAACGCACGTTTCACTTCGAAACCGAAGCATCTTCAGGAGAAACAAACACTACCTCACTCTACGCGAGTGTAAATAATACTCGCTGCTTTTGTGATATTCCAAAGATAGCCCGGATCACCTTTTTTGCGCTTTAAATACTAACTATTTATCCGCTGAGTTGCCCCAAAAAATAATTCCATATAGAGTGGAGGACTAGTAAGAAAAACCATCGAATGTGTAGGATAATATTTTCGTCGTGTTTTTCTTAAATAACCAAGCAATTACAGCAAAAATTATTGTTCTTAATAAAATATTATGCTTCACTGAATTAAAATGTTCGAAGCCCCCTAACTTTATTCATTGCCCGATTCGAGATTTTCGAAGATAGAAAAGATTTGAGTCTCATCAAAATGAAACCGTTTGACAAAAATTCAGCTTATTAATAAAAAAAAAGTTTGTTGTCGGGCAGATGAATTATTATAGTTTTTTCCGGATGTTGTTCGAAAATCTAATTAATCTCAGTAGCCCTTCGTAGTAGCGCTCGTTATCAGGCCAATACAATGTGTCAAAGCAGACGATCAACCATCATGCTATTCGACAAACTGCTGAAAAGTGGTATATAGAAATGTCTATTAACGTTCGATTTACTCTGCCTACCATGCAAGGGAACTGGCTTGATGTTACAATTCAGGTTAAATTTTCATAAACAGAACTAAAAGTCAACATGAAACAAGTGTAGTTTTATTTAAATCACGAAGTAGCATAGTTTATGTGGTCTGCGGTTATCATACAATTTAATGGAGTAATAATCTGTGCCCACAAGCACGCACACATTACGAGTAGGTACCTAATATCTATTTGCATCTTGCATACCAATAATGACGTAACAATAACCGTAGCTGGGCACCATTAAGAGTTTTATGAATCGCTATACTGTTTTAAACGTTATAACAGTACATTTTGAAAATTTTCGAAAAATAGAGTTAACAAGAAAAAAGTATCTTCACGCCTGTATCCCCGAAGAGGTAGGCAGAGGTAAAATAAGTGCACCCACGATTTGCCGAAGATACTTAGTCCCATAATGTGATAGGTGGCAAGCTTATCTCTATCCGGGTACATATCCAGTCTCAGACAACGTCGTTTTTATCAGAAAACTGAAAAAAAAACACATTTTTGGATTACCTGACTCAGAAATCGAACCCAGGAGCTTGTGGACCGACACTGGACCACAAGACCACAGAGGCGATAGTTAAAGTTAAGCATTAATCGTAAATTCATATAACAAAAAAAAATGTTATTATGCACTAATGTTAATGAGAAAAATTGATAACAATTTTTAAACTTAACTTAAAAATAAATCACTTAATAGAAATGTTAATTAACGATTGACGGATTAATGGTTTTGTGCCCAGTTTTGATAATAAATATGTACAAACCTTATCTCAACTTAATTGTACAAATAAAAAAATATTTTAAAGAATAACGGTGGGTACCCACCCACCGTTGTTCTTTAAAATATTTTTTAAAGATCATTTTTAAGATCATTTTTAATACCTAGTATTAAAAATGATCGTCTTTAGCCAATTCCTATACTATAAAAAAATCTTATAATTTTGTTAAATTTTGTTCATATTTACTATGAGTAAGAACTGTGAAAAAGATATGTGGCGCCGCTGGTCCGTACCGCTGAAGGGTCATAGTGATGGATCCAGCGAGCCAGCTTCTTGTCAGGTAACGTCATAACTGTGAAGGTTGATGACGTCACACAAAGACAAGGAAAGGGAAAAGGAAGATCTTCCCAGCCAGGCAAGGTGTACTGCCTGGGGACCGAAGTTCATTTGAGAAACGTTGAAACTTGTATATAGTGTTACAAGATAAATAATTGTGATATCGCGATTCAGGATTTTATTTTGAATTTCATTTTTTCCATTTGTTATTGATTTTTGTCCATTTTTTATTATTTTTTCTTGTAGCGTTTGTGATTGTTTTGAGCCGCTACAATACTCTCCCCCAAGACCGAAGGTCGATCTAGTTGAGCCAGTGAAGCGTATGTGCCTTGAGTGCTCGAGTCTGCGGTGCATCGAGACGAGCCAAATATGCGCGGTCCTCGGTGAGTCGGGACGAGTGCGCCTCCGCTGTGGTTCGCAATGAGTCGGAACGAGCGGGACAGAGTTGCTGCATGGAGATCCAGTGAACGTAGGCAGTTCGAAATGGATTCCGGAAAGCGTAGATGAGGCGTAGCTTGTGAAGCTGGCTGATGCTGTTGGAAGCAGAGGGGGGTATCAGGAGTCGCTGATGGTCAGAAGGCTGATGCGTGTTGTTTTGCCGAGCGTCACCACTGTGGCATGTTGATAGCTGATAGTGGTGATGATCACGTCGGTGTAACCACTGTGGCACCACTGGTCCGTACCGTGGAAGGGTCGAAGTGATGGAACCAGCGGGCCAGCTGCTTGTCAGGTGACGTCATTACTGTGGAGGTTGATGACGTCACACAAAGACAAGGAAGGGAAAAGGAAGATCTTCCCAGCCAGGCAAGGTGTACTGCCTGGGGACCGAAGTCCATTTGAGAAACTATTTCATCCCGTATTTCAGCCCTCTAGGAACTGATTTTTGAAAACCAAATTTCATGAAAATCGGTCCAGCGGTTTAGCCGTGAAAGCGTAACAGACAGACAGACAGACTTTCGCATTTATAATATTAGTATGGATAATATTAGTATGGATTGCCAAGCTAATATTTTGTACGCAATTTGCAAATATATCCGCTAACGAATGGCATTGTCATATAGCATTTAGGCTAACAAGGTCACATCGGTATTTTACTATCACTATCAGCTATGACTATCAAAGACAGCGTTGTCGTCATCGATCGCTCTCACACATAACCACATGCGTCGATTAAGGCTTTATTACCTGTGTGCATAGAGACAACCATTTTCAATATTTACTAGTTCAATACCGGCAATACAGGAACCCGTTAGTCTTGTGAGTAATGCACTAAAATGCAGAAGTTTTTATAAATAGGTTCCTTATGACTTTTTGAACGTAAAAACGTAGAAGGGCGGAAGTGTCGCTGTTTTGAGAAAAACCGTTTTGGCTTGTATTTTCGTAACCGTGCACTCGAGGCCAAGAATAGTAAGGACCTTTAATGTAGGTAGTTGAATTTCCTGTCTTTTTTGTATCACTCATCTGATATCACTTACCGTTTACACCTTATAATAGACAGAGTAATTCAGGCAATATGGGAGCCCGTTACTCCTGGTCCATAATGCACTATTTTCAGGAGTTATTTTTTATAGATAGGTTCAGTATCACGTACTAAATGAATACACAAAATACTTGACCGCCCCGTTGGTCGAGTGGTTAGTGACCCTGACTACGCAATCAACGGGGCTCGGGTTCGATCCCCGACGAGGACAAGCATTTGTGTGATGAGCATAATTTTTTTTTTTATGTCATAAGATAGCAAACAAGCAGATGGGTCTCTTGATGGAAAGAGTCAACCATCGCTTATAGACACCAAAGATGTTAATGGTGCGTTGCTATCTTGTAGCGAGGTATAATGCCACATGCATAAGTTTACCGGCTACCTTACCCTCCAAACCGGAACACGACAGCGACAAGCACTGACGCTATTGCGGCAGGAATAGGTAAGGCGGTGGTACCAGACCCGGGCGAGACAATGCAGAACTCTACCACCTAGTAGCCACGATGGTAGTGACTCGATAGCCAATCGGTCGCCTTTTACGACCTGCCTGGCAGAACGGCAGTTGGCCTATTCTACAAAGGAGGCCGGGACCAACACGGCGAAATGTTTGTATTTCCGAGTTTGGGTGTTTATTATATATGTAAAAGTATTTATATATATATTTCTATGTATTAGTATCGTTGACTAACACCCATAACACAAGCAAATAATTTGCTTACTTTGGGGTTAGATCAATAAGTGTAATTTGTCCCGTGAATATTATTAAATTATTACTTATTACTGTACAAAATTAAATTTAAATAAAACACTTTTTTGAGTATTATTTTATACTACTTGCCGTTTACGAAATCAAAATTCAAGTTGTCTTTACTGGCTTTTATGACGAGTTAATATGTACTAGCGATCGCCTGTGGCTGAAATTCGACTATAGACTAAACCCGAACGAACAAACGAATCAACCGTTTCTTACGGTTGATTCGTTCGGGATTTATCAATGGCAAAATGTTTTAAAAAAACTTTTTTTACATCTTCGACATTTTTAACCTATCGATATTTTAGTTCATAAAACAAATAAGAGCAAAAAATTGCTTTGAATGTCATTCGAAAGATTAAAATTGATCATTATTTTAAAAAATATACACCTTTTCGAATATTATATTACTATCATTTTTATAAACTTTAGTTTTTTGAACTCAAAAACTTGCTTTTGCTAGTTTGAACTTAAAATATCGCAATTTAGCGGGAAGTTTCAGAGATGGCCTGCAGGGTCAATAGGCTTACAGATTTTTATACACGCATTATTTAATTTGTAATAAGTCTTGTATAATTTTTAGATCTCTAGAATGAAATTAAATTTCCACGGAAAAAAAAACCATACAAACTTCCTACTCTTAATGTAAGTGGTGGGAGATGATATGCTAAAAATCGTGAAATAAGTATTTTATTACTTGTAACAAGGAATCTTATATCAATTTTCAGACCTCTGCCGTCAAAATTTGCGAAAGTCTCATACATAATGCCATCATGTTTAAGAGGTTGGAGAGTAAAAGTTTCAAGTTTTATATTTTTTTCGTTGTTCTTATACTAATACCAGCTTTCAAACCAAATTTTAGCTTTCTAGGACTTCCTAGAGTATCCTAAGAATTTTGGTGATCATCAGTGAGTGAGTCAGTGACGAAATCGGTTTTTTTAGATATCACTGAGATTTGAAGTATAAGAGCTATAAAATTTAAACTTTATATGTTTAATAAGTCTACTGCTGTCATCATACCTCAAGAATGTTGTTTATGTAGTACAATCCAAACCCTTATTATGAGGGCTCAAAAAACGACGAAGCGCTTCGAGAAAATGTAGGTAGTGCCCTTGCACTTCGCTTGGCTTGTAACTACAAGATCAACTGTCTCCTATAAAATAAAATAAATACCCTCTGTGGAGACGATATGCATGCACAACAAGATTGTTTTTATATTATTCTAAAGATAATAAATACTATATAAAAATATAGTATTCAGTTTAGGTGAATTTCTCTAAAAGATATTTCTCCAAAGAATCCTGAGATGTTGAGGAAGTAACACCTTTCGCTGAGGCTCTATAAGGCATTCGAAAATGTTTAGAAATTTTCATTTGTTTCAAATTTCGGAATAAAAAAAGTATATGAAACACTCTCCTGTTCAATAGTTATGTTGTGAATAAATATCAAGTTAGTTTTTAAGTTTTGTGGTCAACATTTGCACGCATATGTTGTGAAGCAAAATTTTTGTATATCAAGATTACATATGTTATTTTTAAACAACTATTGCTGCTGGGTATTTTCACATATTTCTGCAAAGCCCACAAGGAACAGGAAGAAATCCTATGAATGCTAATACGCTTCGTGTATGTCGTTGAACTTTTTACAATAAAACCACAGGAAACATGATACAGTGTGCTGGTATTTGATAGGCGGTTTAAAAGAAGCCCACGTTTTGGAGCAACATTTTTAACCATATTCAACATCATAACTATTACGACAATTCTAAAAATTCTTTATTTTAACAATTTAAAAGATAAGCAGTTCTACTTGAGATTTTGGTTCGATTCCCGACAGGTATATTTTTTATGAAGGATTGTCTCAATTGTTTATCAAAAAATGTGTAAACGGTTGACTCCACAGGCCAACCCTGAAACTTCCCGTTAAATTAATGTATTTTAAGCTCAAAAGAGTAAAAAAAGCATAGATTTTTTTCAGTTCAAACATCTATTTTGTTAAAAATGACAGTATATTGATTTTCGAAAAGCGCTATATTTTAGAAACGATGATCGATTTTGATCTTTTAAATGGCTTCACTCAATTTTCGAGATCTAAAATACTGCTTTAGCTAAATAATGGATAACTTGAAAAATTTCGAAGCAATGTCAAAAAACATTTTTTCAAAAATTTTCGTCGTTGATAAATTCCAAACAAATTGGCCGATTTTGAGCCAATTAACGGTATTTGACGCAGTTTTTAAGTAAGAAAAGCTGATATGATTTTTAGTCAATCGCTGTATTAGGCTGAAATTTATTTCAAAAATATTAAATAAGTTTGCTACAAACAACTAATTTTAACATTTGAAAAACCGTAACTTTTGGAAATCAGATTCAATTTTGATTTTCGTAACGGCATTCGACGTATTTTTTTAATACTAAAATATCGTAAAATGATAGAAAATGATTGGTTGAAAAATTTCGAAGTTATGTCGAAAAAACATTTTCTTCAAAATTTTTCGTCAACAGTTAGTAACCGTATAAATACCGTATAAGTGTAGTCGGAAAAGGTTCCTAGGACCACTATATGTATCTATCGCAATAAGGTTTTTGAAAAAAAAACATCTATTTTATATCTATTTTAAAATTTTCTTGTTAGTAGTTGGGTTTATTATCCTATGCGTCATGCGAACATTTAAAAGAAAGATTTTTTTCAATTAAGTATAATAATAATAAATTATTCATTTAAAAAATCACATGACTCCAAATCTTGTTTGTAACGTCACAATCTATACATATAATAAAATCGTAGGAAAGTCAAAACTGAACATTGAATATTTTTTTAAAAAATACTTGGGGCGTGATCTATAATCGATATCGAAGCCAAAAATATAGTTTTTAGAATTTTTGTCTGTTTGTCTGTATATCCGGGGTAAACTCAAAAAGTACTGCATGGATTTACTTCAAATTTTGCATGAATATTACTAACAGGTCGGGTCAACATATAAGCTACATATTATCACGCTATCACCTACGGGGGAGGAGCAGTGCGGAGTAAACGAAGACCGCGCGGACGAAGTCGCAGGCAACAACTAGTATTAAAATAATTACACTACAGTACAAGGTCAATGTTTCTACATATTATGTAATTCTTATAAATTTATTCAATTTTATTAAAAAGTTAAAACAATGTATCAACTGCATGCATGGTGCGTAGGTTAAAACTAAATTTATAACGTCACACGCATTGTGGTTGGTCAAGGATGTATTAAATTGAGCCTACTGATTTTCATTAAAAACAGCAAAGAAAAATATCGACACGCGGGATTTGAACCTGCGACCATTTCCCTAAAGCCGGGACGCTCTTCCGCTGAGCTAGTGTCGACAGGCTCGAGGCGGCGAAATTCTTCTTTGCTATATGATCGATTACGTCGATTATTTCGTCGATATTTTTCTTTGCTGTTTTTAAGGTTTTTCCAGATTCCCAAGCACGGGGTGAGTGCTATAACACAAAAATAATACTGATTTTCAATTTACTATATCTTGTGCTTATAAATTTTATAGCAACGAAAAGACACAAAGCCAATTAGGTATGTTAGAAAACGTATAATGATCTCTCGATTTATGACAAGTTTTTTTTATTTTTATTATTTTATTAATTTACTGCAACGATGATCCTCAATCATAAGACTATGCTCATCATAATAATTATAACTTAGCCCTAAAAAGCGGAACCTGAAGAAAAGTTTATTTAAATATGAATTATATATTTTTTTTACATCATGAGATAGCAAACAAGCAGACTTCTGATGGAAATGGTTAATCATCACATATAGACACCAAAGACGTTTATGGTGCGTTGCTATCTTGAGGCGAGGTCTAATGCCATATGCATAAGTTTACCGGCTACCTTACCCTCCAAACCGAAACACGACAGTGACAAGCACTGACGCTATTACGGCAGCAATAGGTAAGGCGGTGGTACCAGACCTGAGCGAGACAATACAGAACGCTACCACCTAGTAGCCACGATTGTAGTGACTCGCTAGCCAGTCGGTTGCCTTTTACGACCTGCCCGGCAAAGCGGCAGTTGGCCTATTTTTTAAAAGAGCCCAGACCAATGTGGGATGTAAAATAATGTGTGAATCTTCACAAGTATACCTATTTCAGCCTACTGGAGTTCCCCAAATGCCGACAACCAAAAGTGCCCAATTATTAACACAAACGTTGAACTCTTTTTCAGAGAAAAGACAATTAAATAATACATATTTATTCCCGTTTTCGTAAATTTTTCAATAACAAAATGCCATTATTATAATAGCTATATCTTATTTTGACAAATCTTGCCGTTGATATCAAAGTTTAATTTTACGCATATTAAATATTCCATTAAGGATATCTCCAAGACGCGCCGTCAATCTCGTCAACGGTAATAACCTCATCATATGGCAGTGAAATTCGTCTATTTCCCTCTGGTTTACATTCAATCGAGTCGTTAAAGTCGCGGCCGATTCACAATCAGCTGGCGGCACTCACGGCAGTCTTTGGAGGGCGTCCGAATCGGCAACACGTAATACGCCTCGCACTTGGCACAACTCTACATCCGACGGTCAACACAAACGCGACGGTACGGTATGATGACTATCAAGTGCCGTGGACACGCACCAACCGCTTTCTATGCCCCAACGGTACACAAATACCCGTGGTTTTTGCCGTTACAATAACATGTTTACGTTTCTGTTTATTAAAATGTACAAAAGTTTTCTCGAACATCGGCATTGACTGAAATCGTGTACGGCCTGAAAGATTGCGAAACTATTGAAGTGAAGTTTAAAAATAAAGCGTTAGTGAGAAGTGTCGCGATATCAAGATGTGCTCTTGCAGCAAATTTTACGACTTTTGGAAGAATTCATGTGGCGCAGGTGAGGTTATGCACTTTCTAATTGCACTCTACCACAAACTTTCACCTGCAATCTTTAATACATGAATATTATATTGAAAACACAAAAACAAAACTAAAAATATATGTTTTTGTTTATTTTTTGCGGCTTAAATGTTTAAAACACTTTATATGCCAAATAAAGAAGGCATCGCAAAACCTTGAAATAAGAACGTAAAAATAATGCGAAGTTTATATATAGAACAAAAAATTATAATTGACAAATGAGTGTCACTAGCGGGCTCTACATAGGCAATTTGAATTTTCTTAAGTCGGTAATAATTGATTAAGGAGTGACATAAGTTTTTTTAAATAGCACCCTTAAAAATTAAGAAATCACAAAGTCCTAAGATTTAAATGTGGCCTTTTTGCACATAGGTGCCTCGTATATATCCTTTCACTTTCGTGATATTATTTAAAAACAAAGATACATTTGATTACATTAAATCTATTTTGCAATTGCATGTATACAAAAAAAAGAAATCATTTGATATCGTGAAATTGTGTTAAAGCTTTTTCTCTAAATTATACTCACAACTAAAAGAAGTTATAATTCATGGAGGTAATATTTATCTAATTTTTTTTTATTTTACACTTCAAATGTAAAAACAAATTAAAAAAATTTCTAAATCGAAACCATATCTATATCTGTCTTAATCCGTTTTCGTATCTTTAAATATATTTTCCGTCAGTCAAAAGCCTTATAATGACATTTTCTTTTTCAAGAGGAGATTGTTGTTCCGTGTCACCATGGTCACCAACTACATGAATGGAAATTGAATCCGGTTTGATATTAATTGCAGTTCACGAAACAAGTTTGTATTACTGTAAACCTAGGAAATTACTTGAAAGGATTATATATCATGCTAATGCTTTGCTATTTTATAAAAAAAAATATACCACATGCACCTTGACCCTGTTACTTAGCTTAGCCACAGCCCACATATATCTAATAAAGCACATAATATACAATCTAGCTCTCGCTGCGATCACATAAATTATTGCAAATAATTTTGCAACGAATGTGAAGTTACTAATTATTGGTCATAATAATAAATAATTAATATTAATCACAGTTATTAAGAGTTAGCGAAATTATTTAAAAGCAGTATTCTAACTCAGTGCCTATCTTCAGATGCATAATAATTTTGTGATTATCCCAGAGTAGTATTTTGGAAACGAGAGTAGATTTTTAAGAAAAGGTAAAACTACTAAAAGATAAATGCGGATGAAATAAAGTATGTGTAGTAAATATCCTTAGGCTCATATTCTCGAAGGGGTAGGCATAGGGATAGCTAGTGCATCCACGATTAGCCATCCCATCATGTGATAAGAGGCCAACCTATTGACAAATCTTAGTAATATAAAGTATTTATGAATAAGTCGAATAATGTATCAAAAAAGATTATTATATCTAATCGATCGATCGATATGAGCCAGTAGTACGAGTTACTGTAAACTCGTTGACTTGAAAAGTGCCTTTATTTAAGGTTTATTTGAATAAAAAACACCTCTTAAGTATATAAGTTTTAGCTTTCTTTCTTTTCTATATAAATGTTATATTATGTGCTCTAAATCGAAGGCTTCTGCGTGCCTGAAATTTTCTTCAAAAGGAATCCAAAGTTGTCACTTCACGTATTACTATACAGATAGCGAATCCCAAGCAGCTGACCTCGTACCAATGTATCCAGACGTTACGTCCTTCAGTGTTATAAACTGGTTGTTGGTCTTATTGAATATCTGGCGCCTTTCAATAATAAGTCAAGCATCTTTTATCTCGCTTTTATTTACGTTAAATAGAATGTGTAAGAATGAGAATACGTCATAATTTCAATAATCATGCATTTTTGCACGCGCTCTCCTTACTAAGCGTGACTGAGCAAGGTAAAAATGTGTATTGCTTGTTATCAATGCAAGTAAATACAATCTTGATGATCTGACGTTCTTGTTAATTGTACATAATTCGTGATGATTCCTTGTTTCTAACAACATTGAAAAATAACATTTCCCCTGATCGTATTATTAATTAACGGTAAAATATTGCAACAGTCGATTTCCCTATGTATTTATCTCTAATCTAAAAGGGGGTGATAAGTCGATCTAGTTAGGTTTCATTTTTAGAAAGTGTCGTTCTTGCAAAATAAAATGAGCAAAACTTGGTCATCCAGGTACTTATATCAATATGTCATCGATATCGTTTTTTATACAAAATTTTAACTCCTATTTCAGCCCCTTAGGGGTAGATTTTTGAAAAAAATTGTATCTTAGTAGGAGTAGTAAAAAAATAATAACCTATGTTTTACTCCAGATCATCAGCCAATTTCATCAAAATTGGTTCAGCGGTTTATCTGTAAAACTATAATAGACAGACATACATACAGATTTTCGCATTTGTAATATGGGTTAATAGGCTTTTTCCCTGTAATATGCTTTCCCGCGTTGTTCGGGTTCCTTCAGAAGTTAAAATCAACCTTTATGCCAGAAAAAAAGGCAAGAAATTGGCTTCGACATCTTTACTAAAACTCCAAGGAGCTGAGTCAGCGAATTATCCTGTAACAATAATTAGGCGCTGGCTACTTAAAGGCCCTGCTGGGTCCAGAATATATCTCCGACCCTCGGTTTATTATTTTATCTGGGCTCCAGAGACTTCCAAACAGAGCATTGAGTGCAAAAACTCCAAGGAGCTGCTAATTATTCAGCTCAGCAGTTTTCTCTTGGAGAGTCAGCTAACTATTATGTAAGGATAATTTTTCGCTGGTCACTTAAAGTCCCATCTGGGCCCAGAAAAAAATCCAACCGCGAAATATTTTATTTTTTCTGGGCTTCAGTGTTTTCCCTATGTCTGTGCATCTCTAGTTTTAATAGTGAACAGGTACCTTCCAGGGAAGCACGTTCCATATCTTACGCCGCATCTTAGTTTACCGCCAGGCGAGATCGTGGTCAAGCGCTTTTCTATCGATAATAATAGAAAAAAAGTTGTTTTTGTAAGATCAGGAGGCTCTTCTCACATGTTTCGGTTCTGGTTTTAGTTGGCTGCTATCGTTATTGTTGGCTCGCTTTTTAGGGTTTCGAAGTAAACTAGGAACCCTTGTAGTTTCGCTATGTCCGTCCGTCCGTCCGCACGATTGCTCAATGATCCTTATTACTAGAAAGATGTAATTTGGCACGAATATACATATCAGTCTGATTAACAAAGTGGTAACATAAAATTTTGAAAAATATTTTTTTTTTCAGGATAGCTCTCCTACATGTTAAGTTTGGGATGTTAATTTATTTTCTTACGTAACCCATTGTGTGGGATATCGTTGAACAGGTTTTTAAAAATATTGTTGGTTTTTGAAAAGAAGTTTTCAATTAAGGGACTGGTTTGTAAAATATTAAGTTTTTAAGTGCTAAGTTTTTTTAGAGTCAAGTGCCCATCTCTTTTGCAGGTTAAACGGTTGGTTTTGAGGGTGAGAAAAAGTTATGGTAGTAATAAATATAATGAAATTAAAAAGAAAACTATCTCGGCTTAGTTTTTGAGTAGAAGTTGACCAACTTATAAAATGTATTTAGAGAAATTTTTATAGGTGGTGAACCGATATATATTTGTCATTGACATTGAATAGATAAAATATTCATATTATGAATCTATAAAAAATCTAATCTAAAAAAATTAGGCTTAAATTAAAATTAAACATAGTTCATAAGTTTGTTTCTTTTTAGATATGTTGTAAAAATTTCTCTGGATGTTATATCTGTTAACTAAATAAATAAATTATTATAAAGCCCTCTTCTTAGTCCGCATTATTATGATTGACAACTTCGGATCCCTTCGATCCCGGATTCGGATCCCCGCGTGGCCCAACACGCACTTTACCAATTATTATTATTTTAATTTTAGGATAACAAACAAGCAGATGTCTCTCCTGACGGAAATATAAAATCATCACTTATAGATAAATAAATAATAAATAAACAAATATCGCTAGACAAATTACACAAATCGATCTAACCCCAAAGTAAGCAAATTTTTTACAAGAACATAAATATTGTTAAATCTATACATATAATAAAATCGTAGGAAAGTCAAAACTGTATAATGAATATTTTTTTAAAAGAATACTTGTGGCGTGATCTACAATCGATATCAAAGCCAAAAATATAGTTTTTAGAATTTTTGTCTGTTTGTCTGTATGTATTTCCGGGGTAAACTCAAAAAGTACATGCACTGCATGGATTTACTTCAAATTTTGCATGGATATTACTAACAGGTCGGGTCAACATATAGGCTACATATTATCACGCTATCACTTACCGGCCAGGTGCTGTGTGGAGTAAACGAAGTGCACGCGGACGAAGTCGCTGGTAACAGCTAGTACATAATAAACACCCAGACCCAGAAATAAAAACACCTCTCATCACACAAATGTTTGTGTGATGCCATTTTTAACAAAATAGATGTTTGAACTGAAAAAATCTATGTTTATAATCTTTGAGCTTACAATACTTTGATTTAGCGGGAAGTTTTAGGGATAGCCCGCAGGGTCAACGTTGTACAGATTTTTTTCATACCATTACTCATGTTACTTTTAAAAACGAGCTAGATAGATGAAGTAGATTAGAAATTACCTCGTCTTAAAATTTTCAATAGAAATGATGATGTAATTTTTCCAATAACCTTTGCATGGGACAAATTATTTATCGAATCCATTTATCGATTAATTCAGAAAAATAAGCGCACCAGAAAGTTTTTGAAAATTGTTTCAATTTGACAACCTGCACATTTCCCTGTTCCATATACGTTACTAATTTTGTCAATCTTTTATATTGTATTTTTTTTGTTTACTTTGTACGGTGATAATAAAAAATACCTAAAATGTTATATTTAATGTTGATAAAGATCATATTTTTGATAGATATCCTATCTAGTAAATTATTCATTTAAATTGTATTCTCATAAGTGTTTGAGGCGTGCATTTTTGAATTTTCCAAAATGTATTTAAAAATATTAGGTTTCAGCACTAAATTTAATACTTCACCATTCGCGCAACATCTTAAAACAAAGGTACAAAGTTTTCCCTTCATGTATTAATATATAGATTTTTACAAATTATATCAATGTGCAGTTTCCAATTTAAATTTCTATCTAAGTTTACTCCTAAAATTACGGATTTTCTCATTGTTTTCTGATTTTTGTGCGTTAATGTGTGTGTGTGTGTGTGTGTTACGTATACAAAGCATCAATTAAAAATATTGGATTGCAAAGGAGCAGGTGGTTCTGTTGGAAAGAGACAGCCCTCGCCTACAGATACCAAGAATGTTAAAACATAATTCGTAAGCGGCAAAGGGGTAAAGTTCTGCAGCGTCTCGTCCGGATTCGGTACCATCGTCTTCCCTTTTGACTATTCCTGTCTCAACAGCGTTGGTGTTTGTTGCTGTCATGGTCCAGTTTGGAAGTTAAGGTAGCCGGTAAACTTATGACCTGTCACGATATATCCCTGCCACACGAACGGCAGCGCACTAGTAACACCTCCTATCAGGAGAGTCATATCATACTTCGTTAATGTTATTATAACACGCGAATTAACCCACTATATGAAGCACCAAATTAAAATTCGAACGTAGTTACCATATAATAAATTTAATACTTCGCCAGACAAAGGACAATCATAGTATGAGACTCATTATTACTTTATTGTGTTTCAAGGATATCGTCGTAATCATCGCCGGCGTATGAAAATGACAGCAGTTCTTTTTAATGGACTTCCAAATTGGTTGACTTCTTAATTTGATTCTTGTGTCTATATTTAGTATGAAACAAGGTATTTTGCGTTTATATGTGCGCTTATTTTTTAATTTAAAAACTATTTTACCTGACTATAGTAAAGGAGGGTTGTGGTTTTTGAGTGTATATATGTACATTTCTTTGGCACACTTAGATGTCAGTAGATTTGTCTCAATAGTCAAAGTCATATATTTTTCCGGATTTTTCGTAATAACATGCTATAATTATTTTTGTCTTGTTTTTGGATATATAATAATGACATTCTATATATTTATTCGAATTTATCATAATGACATGGTATATATTTTAGACCTAAAAGTTGTTTTATTTATCTACAAAATGAATAGGGTAAAATTGTCGAAGAAGTGACAAAACTTTTTTTAATTTATTCTTCGAAGCGCAACCATTTCCAAGCGCACCTAATGAAGCGCAACTATACAATTCCTCGAAGCGCACCTTTTTGTTGCGCTAACGAAATAAATTAAAAATATTATAATTTTATTCCTCGAAGCGCACCAATGTTGAAAATATGGAAGAGCGTAAAGAAAGTGGTGTAAATAATACAAAATAATTATCTAAATTACAAAAATCACTATTGTTTCGATGTATCGAGAGCTGAGTATTATTTAATAACACAGGATGGAAATATAAAATAGGCAAATTTAATTATAACACTGGAGGCGAGCCCTATTGCATGTTTAAGTACCGCGTGGCTGTAGGCATTTATTTCAAAGATACGGCCAAGTTATTCTACTGTATATAATATTACCGTGGCTTAGGCTTTTAAGCATGGGTACTAAATTTCGTTAAGTGTCGATATGGCGTTTAGTGTGCCATCTGTGCTGTGGTCTAGTGGTCTGGTGTCGGTGTTGACCACATGAGGTCCCGGGTCGATTCTCGGGTCAAATCAAAAATGTGTTTTCTCATTTTCTCATACCTAACAACAACGTTGCCTGAGATTGAATAAGTGACCGGTTGGCGATAGGCTTGCCGCTTATCACACTGTAGGACCAAGTAACTTCGGCTAATTATGGGTGCACTGGTTGTACCTCTGCCTACAATTTCGGGGATTCAAGCGTGAAGATACTTTATAAATATTTAGATAATAATTATTTTTTATTATCCAAATCCACTTACTTTACGTTCTTCCCTATTTTTTATCATTGGTGCGCTTCGAGGAATAAAATTATAATATTTTAAATTTATTTCGTTAGCGCAACTAAAAGATGCGCTTCGAGGAATAGTTTAGTTGCGCTTTATTATAAAGTGATGATTCGGTTTATGAAAATAAAGATATAAGTATTTTAAAATATTCGTAAGTATTTGCTTTAGTTATCCTTCATTTTGCTAAAATTTAGGAAATATTTTTAACACGGCATCACCACATCGCGTTAGCGGCGGCGCCGGCATTGATGTCGTAGACGATTCGACACGGAGGCAGTTATGACATCAAAAGATATCGCCTTTTACCAAGACTTAGATATCACATTTTGAGTTGCCGTAGGTAAAATTGAAAAATATCAGTTAAGATTAATTTTTTTGATCGGCAAAATAAAAAAAATATCTATTAATATCCAAAACATAACGACACATTTATGATATTGTTAAGCGACCAAATTATGCCTTTGACGATCGGACATGGTTTGTTTGTTTAAAGGCAGGTAAATGCAATTTTTATTACGTAGAAGCCGCTGTTATCATCTAGTTCTTTACTTACAAATTCGATTACAGTTTGACCATGAAATTTAAATCCTATCACGTAACTTCGACGACAACATTACGATGAACCACGAGGTTCGATATTCATTTGTTTTGAAAAGGTCTTTTAGGTGTATATCTAATATATATATATATATATATATATATATATATATATATATATATATATATATATATATATATATATATATATATATATCGAGAAAAGCTCGGTTCCCAAGATATGGGTATGTGAAAAAATGAGCAAAGCTCAGTCAACCAGATATTTAAATTTAAAACGTAAACGTAAACAAAATACAATTAGATTTCTTAGATTATTTTATATAAAATGTTCTACGAAGCCTTTACTAATAGCAGAGGAGCCCAAGAGGGGATTTGATATTTACTCGAGCGCGTTAGATTAATATAGGGAAGATACCTCGTATACTATTGAGGCTCTCCACCCAATATAAGCCATTTCTATAGAGGGGGGTAACTAAGGCAGAAAAATATAAAACCCAGAAAAAAACAGATTTTTTTAATATAACTTCTAGATTAATGTACCGATTGACTACAAAAACTAATTAGCTCTATTCTTAAATTACGTCTGATGTGTAAATTGCATCAAATCGGTTTATCTGTTTGGAAGTAATCGTTGACGAAAATTTTGAAAAAGTGTTTTTTCGACCTAACTTCAAAATATTTCAATCAATCATTTTTTAGTATTCTATAATATTTTAGTACTAAAAAAATTACGTCGAATGCCGTTTTAAAAATCAAAATCGAATCTTATTTTCAAATTTACAGCTTTTCAAATATTAAAATAATAAATAATAAACAGCAAACTTACTTAATATTTTTGAAATAACTTTCAGGCTAATATACCGATTGAAATAAAAATCTTATCAGCTTTTCTCCTTTAAAAACTGCGTCAAGTAGCGTTAATTGGATAAAAATCGGTCAATTTGTTTGGGATCTACAACGACGAACATTTTTGAAAAAATGTTTTTTGATATTGCTTCGAAATTTTTGAACCTACCGATTATTTAGCTTAAGCAATAGTCAAACTGAGTTAAATGCCATTTGAATTTGACCTTTAAAATTTGATCAATTTGATCACCGTTTCCATAATATACAGTTTTTCAAAAATCAATATACTGCCATTTTTATCAAAATAGACTGCATGTATGATTCTTTCGTTGGTTCTTTCGTAAGTGTTTTCTTGCTACTTTTTGTGACTTAGCAGTTGAGATATTTCAATATTTCTTAGAACTGAAAAAAATCTATGCTTATAGTTTTTACTCTTTTGAGCTTAAATACCTTAATTTAGCGGGATGTTTCAGGGATGGCCTGCAAGGTCAACCGTTTACAGATATTTCACAATATGATTATTGTGAAACAGTACTAGTCTATTAATTAATAGATTAATATTGTATTGAGGTCAATTTTCAATCTTAGCCCGACGGTAAAAAGCTAAAAAAAGGTATATTCATGCCCCTGTCCCCGAAGAGGTAGGCAGAGGTATAACGTGTGGATCCACGATTAGCCGAAGATACGTCTTAGTCCCACAACGTGATAGGTGACCAGCCTATCACCAACCGGGTACCTTTCCAATCCCGGGCAACGTTGTTTTTATTAAAAAGTTGAAAAAACACATTTTTGATTTGACTGACTCGGGAATCGAACCCCGAGGGTTTCTCTGAGGGAAAAATTCGAAAAATTTATTCGCTGAGTTTCAACCGCCAATTCTTCGTGCCTGCGGTAAGTCCAATATTAATTCTTAAAATTTTGAAGGTTAATTAATAAAACATTTTATGGTTCGAAATTCGATTTTCGATTCGATTGAATCGAAAATCTAGTTATGTGATTTATCTTAGCGAAATGTTAAAAATGTGTTTTTCTTTATAAGATCTACTTTCATTTTTAATACCCATTTTTTCTTGAAAACTTTTACAAGGAAGCTACCATATATAAAAAATGATTTCTATCAATATTAGACTTTAAGAGCGAATTAGTTTTTAGAAGCGATCTTGAGTTGCTACATATTATATGTGTGTGTATATGGTGTAAAATTTTTGTAGATAATCTTTATATTTGTTCTGTGTAGATAACATTGATAATAATAAAAATCATGTTTTTAATAATCAAGAAAATTAAGTACTAAAAAAATTTAATCTTAGAAACATGTTTTTTTTTATTTTCCTGCGCCCTCCTAGACCAAAGCCTGACGACGCCTTTGATGCGAATATAATATTTTGGTAAAAATACGCTAGATTTTTTTAGGTTAGATAATTATAAATAAAGTCCATACATTAAAAAATGTAATTCTCATAAAATAATTTCCTAACAATATTACCTATATCTTTGCGAGCCCTTACAAAGCTCTGCTTTTTGCTAGTATAATAAAAAATAGTACCTGCGCGTCCCCGATGATTACTATATGTCGCGTAGGTATACACATAATATATGTACAATTTACATTGTACACATATTATGCAGAAAGCAAATTATTACTTGCTGGTCATGTCGTCTCCCGTTTTTCTGATAGATTTATTAATGGCATAGTCGTTATCACGTAATACTGTTTATCGTGTTGAGTAATTTATTGAATTAGTTACCAGCCAAATCCTATTTGTGTTAATTTATAGATGTAGGAGTTAGATATGTTGCGAAAAACACAACCCAAAGAACTATCTCACAAAGGTCAAGGTCCAAGTATCAATCGTCGCACTTATGAGTTATGACTCGACACAAATAAAATATTTTTGTGCCATAATTGAAATATCTTAGGCAGTATAATTTATACGTGTAATGGAATAAAAATATGTTCGTACAAACTGTTTGACCATGTTTTTTTTTACTTTAACATTGTATAGTTATTACCGGGTCGGAAATGTGGCCACATACTAGAAGATCCAGCGATCTAACTCAATCAATGGATGAACGAACGATCCTCCCATGAAGTATTAGGTATAGGTGGAGCTAGCACTCGTATTAATCAATTGAAACAAATATTTACGTTACATCTCTGTCTATGAGGTCTCCCCATCTCTATTTATACAGCTGTGTTAGAAAGAGAGGGTTAGACGTCAGAAGATGACAGCAGTATTTGAAATTTAGTTTCAAGTAGGTATTAGAAGTGTTGCCTTCAGATATAATACTGCTTCATGGTAATACCAAACTGTTTATTGAGAAATAATCTGATTCGTTAACTTACCTAATCAACAATATTTTTCAAATATTTCAGTTGAAGTAAACGAACCCGAGAGAGAAATTTGGCGATTTCATAAAATCGGAAAGAAACCCGCATTTTACAAAACAATTGAATATTACGGCTCCATAGCTAAAGCCAAATCTTCCTTTACGTAGAACCCTTTTATATTCGATTGGTATGCCTATGTGACATTCGTTATTTTGTTCCATGCAGTTGTTGTATCTTTAAACATTTTTAGAAAAGTTTATAAATTATCAGAACAATTATCGTAAGATTTTTTATAATATGAATCGCAAAAAACTATGCGATTTCAGAAGGGTAGGGTTTGATTTTTTCACAGCTAAGAGGGATCGTAAACTCGAGTATTTGATATAAATTTCAACTTGATGCACCTACACGTTCCTAAGAAAAAGGATCTTGACAGACGGATAGCGAAGGGTTTTTAGCATTGCATAGCATCAACATATTGACCTCAATAATTAAGCCACAACATTCATGCATTCTCAACGTGCCCACATTGCTGTATTGGAGCTTGGGATGTTACACACTCTTTCAGAACTCGCATTCTTTTTTATTCGCATTATATGAGTATATCTGTTATCAGCTGTTTGCCGCGACTTCGTTCGCGTAACCCAAAAATGTTATTTACTTTTGCGCAGTCGGGTAAAAAAGTAGCCTGTGCCAAATCGGTCGTCTAGTTTTTGAATTTATTTGTTACAAAGATATAAAAATATAAAAATACAAAAATTACATATGTTTTAAGGGTACCTAAAAAAGAAACATTGCACCCCTTATATTGTTGCCCGTCTACCTATCTGTACGTCCGTCTATCAGGATCCTTTATTTCGAGAACGCGTAGGGGTATCGAGTTGAAAATAAAATTATATGCTAAGGTCTACAGTCCCTTGAATCTGTGAAAAAATCAAACTTCTAAGTTAACGTAAATAAGATACAGCCAATGGCGCAAAAACAAAAATTAGACATTCTCAAGGAATCATAATTTATAGGGTACTTAAAGTTGACTTAAAATTATAAAAGGCAAGTAAAGTCGCAGTGTAAGTATTAAAAGTATAGAAGAAAAACAGGAAACTATACGTTTGTAATCAAACCATAAAATTATAGTCTTTATTTAAAGTACATAGGTTTTCGGGACTGAATTTCGAGAAAAGCTCGGAAAAACTGGGAGACACGATTCCTGAACTATTAAGATGTATATCTACAAATTTGTACGGAACCTTCGAAGGCGAGATTGACTCCACTGGTCCGGTTTTTCTTTCTAATATAAGTATTTTTTTGTGTCATAAGAGAGCAAACAAGCAAATGGCTCTCCTGATGGAAATAGAAACCATCGCCTATAGACACCAAAGATGTAAATGGTGCGCTACTATCCATGTAGCGGAGTCTTGATGCTACATGCATGAGTTTACTGGCTACTTTACGCTCCAAACCGGAACATGAAATAGACAAGAACTGACGCTATTGCGGCAGGAATTTCTTACCGGTGAGAGGGATGCGCTATGCCGCGCTCCCGGTTGCATGGGTACCACCATCTTAATTGTTTCTCCCGTGAAACAGCTGTGCTGTGTTTCGGAGAGAAGAGCAAGACAGGCAATGTAATTATTGGCACCGAGATTTAACATCTTATGTCTCAGGATAGGCAACACATAAATGAGTTACCTGGGCTAATTTCAGGTAAACTAGTTTATGTTCATGGGCGACGTCGACCATTTACCATCAGGTGGCACGTCTGCCAGTTTGCCTAACCGCGGTGGCTAAAGGCGGTGGTACCAATTACCCGGGCGATATGTTGCGGAACTCTATCACCTAATAGTCACGATAACAGTGACATGTACAGCCAATAAGTCAACTTTTACGACCTGCCTGGTAGAACGGCAGTTGGTCTATTCTTCGAAAGAGCCCAGGCCAACACTCGGTGACTATAGATAAATGATACCTGATCGTCAAATATTCATAATTAGTATTTCGATCACTTTATTTATTGTATTGTTATTGATGCGGTAACATTGGTATCCTCATAGTATCGTCGCAGTACGTGCTTTGCATGCCTTCTTTTGTTACTCCAGGACCTTGCAAAGCGTGCCATGCTGATAAAAAATTATTTCGTAACAGTTGATTGACTGTAAATATATTTAACTATTCTTTATTACTTGATTATGCAATGCAAACGATGAGTTATATTTCAAATTGAACTCTACAGGTTGACTGGTAAATATTAAACATACCTACCTAAGGAGAATGTTCAGTACTCGATTCTGATCCATACTCATTTTATAAATGCGGAAGTCACCCTGTCGGTCTGTTTGTCTATCTCTTCTTTACGTTTAAGCCACTGAACCGATTGAATGAAATTTGGTACAACGATAATTTGAGACCCGAGAACTTAGGATAGTTTTTATCCCGGAAATCCAACGGGAACGGGTTCTATACGGATAAAACGCCGGTACTGTCTATCTTTTAAACCATGGTAAAAAGGAGTAACTTGGTGTACTTTTATTTTAGAGATGTTTAACGAATATATAAAAATCTTAAATTTTTACCTAATTATCTATATATATAAAAATCAATGCCGCATTTCGTTGTAATTTTATAACTCAAGAACGGGCTCATCAATCCAAACCAAAATGCTTAGGTTTTGTTCGGACTATTTAGTAGATGATTTATGTGAAGTTTGCACAAAATCGATAGAGCGGTTCTTCATTTATCACATTTTTTGTACCAAATGAATTCAATAAATGGCGATACGTAGCGAAGCACGTGACGGGCCACTAGTAGCCAATAAAAATATCAAGTGCGGGCATTATCCATAATAATGATATAATCTATATATTACATATAATAAAATCGTAGGAAAGTCAATGTATGTCCGGGGTAAACTCAAAAAGTATTGCATGGAATTGCTTCAAATTTTGCATGAATATTACTAACAGGTCGGGTCAACATATAGGCATATTATCACGCTATCACCCACGGGGGAGGAGCTGTGCGGAGTAAACAAAGTCCGCGCGGACGAAGTCGCTGGCAACAGCTAGTAATATTATAAATGCGAAAGTAATTCTGTCTGTCTGTCTCTTTTTTACGCCTAAACCACTGAACTGATTTAAATGAAATTTCTTAGAACCATAGTTTGAGATCCGAGAAAGGACATATGATAGTTTTTATCCCGGAAATCCCACGGGAAAAGGGACTATGTGGGTAAAGCCCCAGCACTTTTATTTTAGAATCTATTACACGCTGATGAAGTCGCATGTGTAGCTAGTTGCTTAGCACTGTTCTAGGAGCACTGTTCTCTTTTTATTATATTTTTATTGGTTACATATATGACTATTATCGTGTCCTAAATTTTTACCAGTTAACCTGAATAAATCAACTGAATATTTTATTATAGAATAATGGAAAGTAATGCTTAATCACAGTCTCTATATATAACCCCACTGCTATCATAAATTCAAACGATCGTTTGTGTTTTTTAACGCCGAAACAGCTAAATGGATTTGAGTGAGATTTTATTGAAAACAGGGGTTTAATTTTAGATGAAATTAAACCCCTGTTTTGGTCCGAGTCCCCTTTAAAGAATAGACCATCTGCCATTCTGCGTGGCAGTGCGTTAAAAACGAACTATTGGCTATATATGTTACTACCATCATAACAGCTAGTTGGCAGAGTTCTGCAACGACTCGTCCAGTTTTTAGTACCACCACCTTAATTATTCCTGCTGCAATAGCATCAATGCTCGTCACTGTCATGTTCCAGTTTAGAGGGTAAGGTAGTCGGCTTATGCATATGGTATTACCATCCCGTCATACGGGTAGCAACATACAATTAACATCTTTCGTGGCGATGGTTTTCTCTTTACACCAGGAGAGCTATGTTTTGTTTGCTATTGCTCATTATATAAAAAGAGTAGTAAAGAAAGAAATGAGTCTCCTAACATTAAGAATAAGCAGCAGCAGGAATGCAATGCCATATACATATTGCATATACTATATATGTATGGATGTGTGTGTGTATATATATATATATATATATATATATATATATATATATATATATATATATATATATATATATATATATATATATATATATATATATATATATATATATATGTATATATATATGTATATATATATATATGTCATATATTATGCATATAGTTATTCTATGCTATGTTATTACATTATATTTCGCAGTAATATTTCGTGTTATTTTAGTAGCATCACATAAACAAGATTATTTATGTAGACGTATCTGCTTTGTCTAAAAATTGTCTAGTAAAGATTGCTTTGTAGCGATGACACCGCCTTTGTGTACCCTTGTACGTAATGTAATTTTTACAAAATACTTGTTAATTCTGTAACCATTGGTACGCTATAAAATACTTTGCTATCTTATAAAAAAATCTTTCGTTCATTTATATTCATTCATTCATATTTTTAACGGCTTGTTTGTCCTCCGTGCAACAGTAGTAAGTAGTGCTTCTATTGTGACAGGGTAATTGAATGGCAGTAGTATCAAACCTTGGAGAGATATTGCAGAACTCTACCAGGTACTAATAATTCGCAGTTTCTTCTGACTGGTATTGAGATAACGGCAGTTTAACCGAAAGACCGGCAACCGATAACTGCAATTTGATCTTGTATTCTTATACAATATACTTGACTTCTTATCAGGAACTCGTAAACAGACAATTGAAGGTTGAACATGTCATCATCATCATGACTCGACTTCGGTTACATTTTGCCCGGGTTTTGTACTACCGTCTTACCTTTTCCAGCCGCCATGACGTCTGTAGTAAATGGTATCTATAGGTTATGATTATTTCTTTCTAATAATATACTCATCCGTTTGTTTACCATCTTGTGATGTAAAAATGGCTGCGATTTCTGATTAATATTTTTCCATTAAGGATATTTCAAATTGGTAGGCAATGTATATTTTTTGAACGGTCTTTTGTAAAAGCTTAGGTCTTGACTTTTTTTTCAGCTTTCACAAAGTGACAATCAAGCTATTTCAATTATTCATGAAGCGTCTGGGTAGCATCAAAGTAATTGTTACTCCGCGCGGCGGCAACTCGCGCCTATGAGCGCTCCCTTTGTATTAAACGTACATACATGACTTATTGCTATTTCACCAACTTTATAAGAAAATTTGAAAAACTGATTTTTGGTTTTTTATTTTTATCTCATACAAAAATAGATTTTTTTACAAAACTCGATAAAAAGTTGCATTTTTATATCCCAAATACAAAGTCATCTTTTTTATTTAAAACATCAATTTTGTCTCCTTATTTTGACTTATTATAAAAAAACACCATAATTTTTAATTGAAAATTCACCCATCAAAATATCCGATGTTTTTAAAAAAATCAGTATTAGTTTTTTTCTTTGGAATCTCTACTTTCTGATGGTATCAATAAAATATACAATACTATGGAAAATTTTCGCAGAAAATGGAAAATAATAAAAAAACTCGGATTTGAAAATTATTTTTTCATCATAATGTAAAATTTTAAGCTATTTATTAAAATTTTCACTTTAATTATTTAAAAATTGTGAGGTCCCATATCACGTTGATGAATTAAAAAAATTAACAATGTTGATTTTGTCAGAAAACTGAAGAAACACATATAATTCTAATTATTACGTATATGTCATAGAAAATCTACTTTATTTGAAATGTACTTTCATTCATTTTAATAAAACACATTAACCTTTTTATTTATCAATTTATCCGTCAATTATGATCATATCCATTACTTTTCCATTATTTTTGCCTCTTTGATGGCATTACTTCATCTTTAGATTCAACTATTGTATTTGATAGTAGTAGATCTTCGAAATCGACAAGACTATCGCCATCGTCTCTAATAATTTTTTATCTGAAAACTTTCATCCACAGTTTCATCTGAATCATTAACTTCGTCGTAGGTCTTTTCTTCCACGTTGGCGCATTTTTCAGAACTATGACAATTTGAACATAGATTTGTGCATTTTAAACCATGCTGTGCTGCTGTCTGTGAATGAGTTTCCAGCAGTCACTATTAGACTGTTACATCCAGTTTCAAAGTTACATCAAATAGTTTTCAGCAATATTTCCAGAATTAATTATTTTCTAGCAAATGTCCAAATTTCTAGGAAATCGTGATAAACCGTTTTCCCCCTACAAATCCCCTCACACTTGCCGAACTTAAATCGCCCATAATTTATTTTTGCTTTATTTTCTTTCATTCGCAATGGGTTTCATCCTACTTTGATTTTTTTTTGTTTTAAAAATTATCTACCCAAGCCTAATAGTAGTCTTTGCATTTAAAGAGTCTTGCCTAAATGATAATTTTCGTATATATTCGATATTTAGAGAGAAATTCGCGTTTGTAACTTGTTATAATGGAATTCAATTCTACGTATATACATAGAGACTTTTATTGGTTGATGATGAAGATATAAACCCTTTATTATTTTATAGTGTAAGTTAATCCCTGCAATTTCCGTGACAATATTTTATTTAAACACCATAAAGAGTTAAAGCCGTATGTTCTAGAAACTAGTGTTTTGTAATCAGAATTTGGGTTTATACGCGCGCAAACTTTTGACAATAAAAAACTTAATTTTATTGTTTAATCTACGGATTTTATGGTAGGTATTATCTTCGTGTAACTCTTAGAATTAATTATTTTTCTATTATTGTATAATTGTTTTATTTTGTCATAGCTTTATATTTTACAACGAATATAGAGAAATAAAATGTGTTTATGTCTAGGAATCTAAGAAAATGTTGATCGAGTTTCAGTATTATTTCCAATAAGAAGAAATGTTAAAATTGGTTAAATATAACATACATAGATAATAAATTTAGGGTAAAGTTATACTTTAGTGGGTAAAGAATAAGTAGGATCTGCACAGATACTAAATTACAGATAAATAGAAGTATAAGTACACAACTACATGATACCCTACAAATGACGTGACACACAGACCGAACATACTTTATATAGTACTGATGAGGAACATAAAACTACGTTTAGTATCAGTGCTACACTAACTACACTCGGACCACCAACTATTAGTTTATAAAATAGGATTCCTCCACCATGCGCATGCCCCGCTTATAAAAAAGATAACTGATTGCAAAAAAGTCGATGAGAAACAATCGATACATTCAGAGCACCTTGACCAAATTCCTGGCAGCATTAATACGGTGGAGAAAGCTAAATATGCCATTAAATCACTAATTTTTCTCGTATTAATAGTAGTTGGTAGCTCCTGGAAATACCAGACGGCTACCAGGGCTGATGGGAACTACCGAAAGAGCTACGAGATACTCAGATGGAAAAACGCCGACCCATACCCGACCGACGCTAACCGTTTTTCGGTTCCAGCTTTACAAAAAGAGTGGGACAGACTATTAGGAGAGGTTTCACCATCGCACACGGCCTGTCAAACGCTGGCGAGATCCCTCAAAAACGAGTCAGTCACTTGTTTGACCAAATTCAACGCCCGCTTTTGACGATGCCGACAAAGCCAAACGTTTGACCGACAGTGTCCAAACACAATGCTCCCGATCAAACCAGCCTATGGACCTAGACCATGTCATTTTGTGAATGGCGAAGTAGAGCGTAGGGCACCGCTACTACCAAAGCGCAACCCGCTGTCACCCTCTGACACTGAAGAAGTAGGTGAAGTAATGAAAAATCTACACAATAAAGACCCCGGGGCGGGATAAAATCACAAAGATAGTTAAATACCTCTCTCCCTCCCTTATATACCTACTAGTGAGCAACTTTAATGCATAATTTATACTTTCCATCGTCGGCACTTAGTGAAACTGCATCATATTGATTATATAGAAGTTTTACAATAGTATAATGTAAAAATGTTAATGTGAAAGCCCTGATGATGCTTTAATAGGCGAAACCGGTTGGCTGTAAGTTTAAAAGTGATTGTGTAATAAATAAAATTAAAATTGGATTTGTGAAACTGTACAAGTGCTTATATTATATAACTTTAATACACTTTTAGCCAGCTGCGCGTCCGGATGAGAGAAAAGAAGGTGGACCACAGGAGCTCTTTTCCTCAACGCCGCAAAAGCATTCCATAAGGTTTGGCACAATGGCCTAATATACAAGCTATAATAAATGGGAGTGCCCGACGGACTTGTAATCAGCACACGAGAATATTATTCAACCGCCATTTCTAGTTCCGTGTAGATGACTTTCTTTCTACCGCTAGGGCGATCACTGCAGGTCTTATCCTGTCTAGAAGCATTATCCCGTGGGAAAGATAAGTCAAAAACCTCAGGATAATGCTGGACGGTAAAATGTCATTTAAAAGGCACAATCAGAGAGTGAAAGCTAAAGCTAAACTTATTGTAAGTTGGATATACAACATCATTAATAAACGCAGCAAAAAATCACTTAGACATGACACTTTACAAAACGTGTCTAAGACCTGTCATCATTTGCCAGCGTAGCGATTGCCCACCTCCCCCGTAAAGACTTGTACCCTTGCAAGTAGTTCAGAAAAGATTCTTTCGTATAGCCACGGGTGCGCCGTGGTTTAAGTGTAAAGTAGTAAGTGTAGACTTGCACAAATATCTGGAATTATCGAACTTAGTTAAGTATTTCAAAGATATTTCGATGGTACAAACTCCCACCCAAACCCACTAATGGGAGCGTGGCAGACTACAACCCAGATCCAAATCCCAATTTCAAAATACGTACGCCACGTTCTCACCGATCCCAATAACCCAATAACTTTGGCCGACGAAACATATGAACAAACGATACACCTACACGCGCGACACCTTCGCCGCTGAGGGCGACGAGAACCCCATTTTCGGCTCATCAGTGAATCGAGACCAAGGTCAGGGATCAACTGAAGGACAAAACAATGCTACTAAACCTCCCATCGCAAATCACGACCCCGCCCTAAGCCGAGGTTTGGTCTCACATGAGATACCCTTAGGGCAGAGGACGTACAGACCCCAACTTTAAACTTTAACTGAGCACTCTACTCCCCCACGCGCCCGGTGAAGCGCAGCGATTCAGTAATTCCGAAAAAAAACTACATGAAAACGAGTTAGCTTGACATTTGAAGTTGTCTCGATTTTCGGAACTATTTTAGTTTTAAAATATCAAAACTTTTACAATAATGAATATTTCAATGGTTTTCGTTTATTTGCCTTTTCATTTATGGAGCGGGTGGAGAGATGTTTCGATGTGATACTTAACATCCTAAAACTTCACTAACAAAAATCCTTGCCATTGACTGTGCAAAAAGATTTCTTTAGTAAATTTTGTACTCATGTATTATGAGTATAAATTTATTAAAAAAAACTTCAGCGCTACATAGAGCAAAAGCGGGTGGAGAGATGTTTTAATCTAATACTTAATATCCTAAAACTTCACTAACAAAAATTTACTGTGTAAAAAGATTTCTTTTTTAAATTTTGTACTGATGTATTATGAGTATAAATTTATTAAAGAAACCTCAGCTCTACGTAGAGCAAAATATTTTAGCTATAAGGAAAATAATATACATGTGTGTAAGTATATTATTATGTATGTCAAATTAAGGTATTAATGTATTTCTAATGCTATTATTAGTTAAAAATATTACGTTTCTGCAGTCCTCCGTAATGTAAACTTTAGGTACTAGTGCCAAATATTATACTACACCGTTTCATTTTGCGTAATTGTCTTAAAAAGGGTACAAAGTTTTTACTTCACGTATTAATATACATATAGATAACTATGCGAAGCTCTTTATTATTTTTTTTACTATATATTACACAATTAACCTTCCTTTTTA
The DNA here is from genome assembly GCA_036924255.1 of Apodemia mormo. Lineage (NCBI taxonomy): Eukaryota > Metazoa > Arthropoda > Insecta > Lepidoptera > Riodinidae > Apodemia > Apodemia mormo. The sequence goes on along the minus strand of JAUPFN010000012.1, from coordinate 23,596,191 downwards.
CTAGTATTCACAATTCTTGGGATCTCTGGAATGTACTCGAGCCTCATCTAACATTACGTAGTTCAAGCATAGATATATTTTGTTTCACGATACGTTTAAACTTACATTATTATTTTAATAACACTATTTCAGTGTAAAAGCTGTCATCAAAAAACAATCAAACTATAAAACTATCCATATTTTATTTATTAGATACTACGCCTCAAGGTTTAAGATATTTGTTTTTTTTGTCGTTATAACTTATACGGATCGAGTCTAAACAAACTACCATTCTGCTATATCATAAACTAGCGACCTGCTCGCGGTTTCACCCGCGTAGCTTTTGTTCCCGTGAGAATATTTGAAAGGTTTATATTCTAAAACCTTCCTCAAGAATCAATCTATCTATTAAAGAAAACCGCATCAAAATCCATTGCGTAGTTTTAAAGATTTAAGCATACATAGGGATTAGGGACAGACGGAGAAATCGAGTTTGTTTTATACTATGTAGTGATAGTGATATTGATAAAACTAAATATAATTTTTAGTCTTTAAACTAGACGATTAAGGCTTCTTTCACAAGACTACAATTAGGTGATTTAAATCACCTAACATTTTACCGCCCCATTGGTCAAATGATTAGCGACCCTGACTACGCAATCGACGGGGCTCGGGTTCGACCCCCGATAGGGACAAGCACTTGTGTAATGAGCATAAATATTTGTATTTCCAGGTTTGGGTGTTTATTAAATATTTTATTATTATTCTTTTTTTATATAGTATAAGATAGTAAACAAGCAGATGGGTCTCTTAAATGAAAGAGTCAACCATCGCCTATAGACACCAAAGGCGTTAATGTTACGTTGCTATCTTGTGGCGAGGTCTTATGCGACATACATAAGTTTACCGGCCACCTTACCTTCCAAACCGAAACACGACAGCGACAAGCACTGACGCTATTGCGGCAGGAATGAGTAAGGCGGTGGTACCAGACCCGGGCGAGACAATGCAGAACTCTACCACCTAGTAGCCACGATGTTAGTGACTCGTATAGCCAATCGGTCGCCATTATGACCTGCCTGGCTGAACGGCAGTTGGACTATTCTTCAAAGGAGCCCGGGACCAACACGGGGAAAAAGTTCCAGTATTTATATATGTATTTCTATGTATTAGTATCGTTGACTAACACCCATAACACAAGCAAATAATTTGCTTACTTTGGGGTTAGATCAATAATTCACGAGACAAATTACACATTTGTCTCGTGAAAATTTATTTATATTTATTATTATTATTTATAATAATTATTATTATTACTAGCCGTTGCTTGCGACTTCGTTCGCGCGGACTTCGTTAACTCCGCACAGCTCCTCCCCGTAGGGGATAGCGTGATAATATGTAGCCTATATGATGACCCGACCTGTTAGTAATATTCATGCAAAATTTGAAGTTAATCCATGCAGTACTTTTTGAGTTTACCCTGGACCTACATACAGACAAACAAATAAACAGACAAACAGACAAAAATTCTAAAAACTATATTTTTGGCTTCGATATCGATTGTAGATCACGCCCCAATTATTCTTTTAAAAAAATATTCAATGTACAGTTTTGACTTTCCTACGATTTTATTATATGTATAGATTTAAAGAACTGCAATAGATGCAAGCACTTTTTGTCCTATTTCTGTTCGGGCTAGCCAGTAAAATATTAACAATGTTGTCTTTAATTCGAATAATTTATTCATCCATATATTTTTTTCATTTTGAGTATAGCGGTTTTCACAAATAACTTCATATTGCATCATTTCATTTTCAAAATACCTTCCATAGATTTTTTATATTTGTAAGAAACATCCACGGAAAAGTGCGAATAAAATTACCTTATATATTTCCCCTTTTCATTAAAATATCATAAAATATACTTAAAATAAGCTTCTTATTGTTTTAAGGAGCTCTTAATATTTGTTCTTGTCCTTATTTTAAATTTTGACCTAAATATCTGGGCTTAATTGTGTCATTGAACTCGGTTGCCATTTGCAAAAGTCTCCATGTCAAATAGCTGAGGTGGGGTGAAAATTTGAAGCCGTGCCTACTAATTGTTCGACGATTACGAAGGGACGACGATATCCGATGGTACTTTACGAAAAAGTTGCCCTCTTACATAAACTGCGATGTATAATATTATATATTTTCTCGAAATCACTTAACGTATTTGTTCTTTATACATAATAGCAATTAAAAGTTAAGAAAACTTGTGAAAACATTTCTAAACCTGATACTGAACTGAACTGAGATATATACGAAGAGTTCCATTTCACTTTACAATATGTAGATGTTTATCTATCATTACCATTATTAAGATCGCACAAAAACGCTGGAAATTCGCTGTTTTTTGTTTATATACAAACTTTATTTAATTCTGGTCTATTGGTTAAATTGTTCAGTTTAGATTAAGAGGTCATAGGTTCAATTTTTAAGTTCGCAATAATTGTTATTGTTTTTTTTGTCTATCTCGGATAATCTCAGTGGCAACTCAGATTCGAGTTTGTTGGAAATGCCACGCCTCGAAAAGGATCTATTGCATTCTAGTTATCGTAAATAATTAGCGACCACAATTAAAATTGTGTAATGTGGTGATGGCCTCCCTCAGTAGTCGTCAAATTGGTGGAATGTTATTAACTAGGAGCATCATTGTACTTTGAATTCAACGAGTGTTCCAAGTAAGTGATATTGGTTTATTTATTATGGTAAGTAATATTTGTTGGTATAGTAAGTGACATTTGTTTATTTATTATTATAGACAGAAGACACGAAAATTTATAAACTACGGGTTAAAAAAATACACGCATGTAAGAGACGAAAATACAAGCAGATAGCGGGTTCTTAAAAACAACGTCCTAAAAATATATTTGTTGAAACTCATGAAAACTCTTCCTATGAGAATAAGACGCCATAAATGTTAAAGTTAAACCCTTTATACATGGGAGAATCACAGATAATAACCAGTATTTTGTCTGTCTCTACGTATAGCATCGAAATTGAAAACTTTGCTGGAAACGCACCTAATTTTTTTTACAGATTTAACTTTATGCAGCTAACTAAATGAGTTTTGAATATAAGCTAAAATTTTATAAACAAATTTATCGTGTTATAATAAAATTTGAAAGAAGCTACATTTTGAATGTTATAAATTTTTTTAAATTTATTTTCAGTTTCGATACTGTACACTGACAGTATGACGATAAATAGCGTGTGATAACAAGCAAGTAGGTGGCTCTCATAATACCAAGAGACAGCAATCACCTATCCCCCGGTCCGTAAAAGCAGTATAGCAGTTCGTAAAAGGCGAATGATTGGCTATACGAGTCAATACCATTGTGGCTAATAGGTGGTAGATTTCTGCAATGTCTCGCCCGAATATCACCGCTTTACATATTCCTGCCGCAACAGCGTCAATTCTTGTCATTATCGTGTTCCAGTTTGGAGGGTAGACTTAAGAGTTAAGCAAGTGGGATTGTCATAGCAACGCACCAATAATATCTGTGGTTATATATGCAATCTTTTTTTTCCACCAGGAGAATCATCTCCGCACTAGAATACGACAATGACAAGCACTACACTATTGTGGCGAATAAAGATAAGACATCGACACGGGGATATTTACTATAGATTAACCCATTTACTAAGCCATTGCAGTCACGTTTTGAGGGGAGTGGGAAGAGAGTAATGTCATTATTATCATCAATCATCATAGAGCAACAACGACATTAAGAATATAAACTGAATGGTCACACGTTCTAGAATCGCCTTTTAAAGTCAAATTTATGTGAGAAACTTAACAACTTATTGAAATGCTACAATACCTATAAATACAAATTGTTTTTTTTTTCATTTTTGAATGTATTATATGAATAGTGCGTTACCAACCGTGTGTTGAGTGCATAAGTATTAGTATACCTTTATTGCCTGCCAAACTAGAACATGACAGCGACATGCATTAACGCTATTGCGGCGGGAATAAGCATGACAGTGGTACCAAATGTGTACTATGAGTGACACAATGGAATTACACGATTGGCCAAGCGTTCGCCTTTTGTTGACGGTATGGGGGAAGGCATATGGTATATTCTTGAAAATGATGTGGCAACATGACATAGAAAAATTGAAATGCAGTAAAACTGCAACAACTCTCTCCATATTTGCAACAACGTCTTCCCATCTTTGAAAGCCTGTAAGGCCTATATAATATATAAGGCCAGGCGGGCCGTGTTCACCCCAGAATGGTCTAGTGCCCCCCCCCCCCCAGGAAGTTCGAATAACGATTTGACATTCTAAGCTGGACACCTAACTTAAAAAAAATAATTGAAATCAATCATCTACAACCGAGAAAACTATGTATATACCTACTTATAATTTTTTTTATATAGTAGAGACTCAGCCCCCCTCCCTCCTGGAAAATAACTCTAGATAAGCCAATGACCCTGAATCAGATCTTCACCAATTTTATGTGGGGAAAAAGTACTTTTCCAACTAAAACAGAATTTTCCGAATTGGTTAAAAAATGACCGAGTTCTGAAGCAGGTAACAAACCTAAATAAGATCGAATAGAGAACCTCTACCTTTTTGGAAATTGAAAAATCATAAAGAACCTAGAATCTCTATATCTATGTATAAACTCGTATATCTATATATAAGTGAAGCAAAAATATAATATACATCAGATCTATCTATACATATAATAAAATCGTAGGAAAGTCAATGTATGTCCGGGGTAAACTCACAAAGTACTGCATGGATTTACTTCAAATTTTGCATGAATATTACTAACAGGTCGGGTCAACATATAGGCTACATATTATCACGCTATCAGCTACGGGGGAGGAGCTGTGCGGAGTAAACGAAGTCCGCGCGAACGAAGTCGCGGGCAACAGCTAGTTAACTAATAAAATAAATTAATTACTATTAAATTAATTAAAATAAACATTACACACACTTACACACTCTATCATTCATTTGAAATGCATCATAATTTATAATATACACACAATTTGTTTGTGGTTAAAGTCTGAACAGATGTCAAACTTAACAGAGATTTTATGATTTTATTAGCTGTGCGCGCAATTTCGTCCGCGTGGAAAAATTTCTAAAATAAAAGTAGCCTTATGTTACTCTTTATTACGTCAGCTGGTTTAAAAGATAGACAGTCCTGGCGGTTTTATCCGCATAGTTCCCGTCCCCGTGGGATTTCCGGATTAAAAATTATTTTGTGACCTTCCTCCAATCTCAAACTATATTTGTACCAAATTTCATCCAAATCGGTTCAGTAGTTTATACTTGAGGAAAAGACGACGGACAGACAGATAGAGTTACTTTTGCATTTTATAATGTTAGCATGCATTTATAGTCAAATGGAGTCAGAATTATGGTCGAATTTCGACCAGAACGCGATGTCTAGTCTGATATTAATACCTCAAGAGCTAAAAGCAATGTAGTGTCATACATACATATTTACAAAGACACACAATAACGACATATAAAAACATAATGAAAACTAAATATGCCATGGTCACTCGTACTATTACATCAAGCGATTCACACGACGCTCCATAAAGTCATAATTTGAACAATATGATTTCTGGAATTCATATTGCATTAAATAAGGAAGGAAAGAAAGGGATTTGATATTTATATGTCAAGGCTATACTAATTTTATTATTGTTCTATAGTGAAGCGCAAAAGAGGATTATGACAAAAAAAATATCTTCACGCCAGTTTCCCCGAAGACGTAGGCAGAGGTACAACCAGTACAACCACGATTAGCCGAAGATGCTCAGTTCCACAATGTGATATGTGGCAAGCCTATCGCCAAACGGGCACTTATCCAAACCCGGGAAACGTTATTTTTATCAAAAAACTGAAAAACATATTTTTGATTTGCCTGATCCGGGAATCGAACGCGGGACCTCATATGGTCAACACTGACACCGGACTAAGTATTATGATTTTAGCTCATAAATATGTGCGTATTCTTTACCTGTTCCGACATAACTTCTAAGGCTGGTTTTAGTGTCACGCTGACGGTTGGCGCTGATGTATGTAGCCTACGGCCGTCGGCGCTGAGCCACAGAATACTTAGAGGCTAACAGAAGTCAATGTTACACACAAGTAATATTCGAGCATAGCACACAGAGACACCTCTCACGGACGCGATATCTCGAACTGGTGCGGAACAAACTGTCCCGAACCATTCCTAGATATCGCGTCCGGGTCCGTGAGAGGTGTCTATGTGTGCGTTACTCGAATATCACATGGTATATAGATTGAAGTTACTGAAGTCTCCAGTATACTGTGGCTGAGCGGTCAGCGCGAATCAAAAACGCTATATATGACTACACATATTGACCTACCAGCGCCGACTGTCAGCGTGACACTAAAATCAGCCTAAACTATGTACTTTTAAGTCAGCGGTTAGCTTATTCAGATAGCCCATGTAGTCGCAGGTTTGATTTTTCGGGGTTTTATCCAAGTGTTATTGAGATCGGAGTTATCACAGAAAATCGAAAGCTTAACTTAAGAACTCGGAGACTAGTGGTTGTGTGCTAACATTCTCGTAACTCGGATGAAGACATATTGCTGTCGGTCCTAATTATCGTAAGAAACTAGAGATAGTTGTCATTGGTAAAATGATAGGTATTACCGCCAATTTCGCCAAATACACTCTGTCTATCGTGCAAATAAACCAGCATGGTGATGATATATGTATGTGTATAGGTATAATTACCATTGTACAATAACAATAGTAATGATTACATAAGAATAAGGTATTGATCCGGGCTCCTTTGAATAATGGACCAACTGCGGTTCTGCCAGATAGATCGCAAAAGACGATCGATTGGCATATATACATGTAAACATGCCAATGTATCACTGCCTGAGAACAGGTAAGGCGATGGTACCATATAACCGGGTGAGACGTTGCGGATCTCTATCTCCTAGTAGTTACGATGGCAGTGACACGAATACCCAATCGCTCGATTTTTACAAACTGTGTAACAGAATGGTAGATGATCTATTTCTCAAAGGGGGCCCGCACCAACATCGCGAAAACTATTATTTATAGGATAGATGGTTGACCCTCCCGTTGGTCGAGTGGTTAGCGACCCTGACTACTAATCGACGGGATTCGGGTTCGATTCCCGACGGGGACAAGCATTTGTTATGATAATGATGATGATATATGTATGGTGTATAGGTATAATTTCCGGGTTTGGGTGTTTATTAAATATATTCCAGTGTTTATACATGTATTTCTATGTATTAGTATAGTTGACTACCACCCATAATACAAGCAAATAATTTGCTTAATTTGGAGTTAGATCAGTAAGTGTAATTTGTTACGTGAATATTTATTTATTTCTTATTCTGCTACTGTATTACCACAGACTACACAAATACTAATGGACACGGTGTTGGGCGGAAAATGCGTAGTCGCTCATATGAGCAAATATATGTAAATGTCAAACGCTTATAGGTATATTATATGGTGAAAAAACAGAAATATGCCGTTTTGCTATTTTATCATATCAAATAAAATGCTTAAGTTTAAAGAATATCTCTGGGGCCTAATTGGCGTAACAAAACGGCAATCGAGACGCAGGATTTAGGACTCCTACACATTTTCTTACATATTATGCCGCATCGTAGCACGTCTCGACGCGGACGGACGGTCTATCGTGGTTATGTGTGAGAACCCTAAGCGATTCGACTCAATTACGTGAATTGAGGGGCTGCAGCCGGAGTGATTTTATTTCATCGATAAGTATTATAAGTTATAATAAGTGTTATAAGTTTATTACTTTGTATTTCGGGGAGTAAATGCAAGCGTTATTGACAGTCTAAGAAATTGCTTTGAAAGGTCCAGTCCATCCAGTTTAATCCATGTATATTACGGTCAAAAAATATTACCCTCCTTCTTGTGCCGTCAGATGAGTAGTAGTCTCACGCATTTGTGGATTTTTTAATGTCACAGTATTATAAACAATAGAATTACGATTCACCAGCTCTCTAAAGTGAAACGAATAGATTTGCGTTAGTGACGATTCAAATGGACCAATCAAGTATGACCAAATATTTAATGTACCTTTCTGCTACAGCTGAGATAACGGCGGTTCGCTACTCAGATTTATCAAAATTGTTACCGAGTGTAACAGTAAATGGTGATTGGTGATTATGTCTTCAAGAAAAGACAACTGCTAATGAAATTTGGATTTTAGTGAATAACCCTGACTTTCTGATCTTCGAATTGAGCTTGAGGCCGGATGATCTAACCTAAAAACCCCCAGACGAAAATACTTCAATAACATTTGTGCCCTGCAAAGGAGCTGGACAATCCACTAGGCTAACGAAGTATTTAGAAAATCTAGATTAATATAATGATTTAAATTAATGATATATAGATCTTTTTAATAACAAATTTTTTCGGCAGTATTCCGACCACGTTTAGCGCACGTGAATTTTGAATTACGAAGAATTATAAAGCTCAAAATGAAAAAAAATCATAATACGTGTATAAGTTATGTTTTTTAACAATTTTGATTGACGTGATTGAGTCAGTCCAGCGCAAGTTCGTGCGTTCATTACATTACAAGTGTTACGGATATACTATTCCTTACAGCCGGCTATTGTTTAAGTATACTGACCCCTACCTTCTACCCTCTCTTACTCCCATAACCCCTACCTCGAGGCGTAAATATCTAGAAAAAAAGACACTATAACATTGTCAGGAATAATTATGTCTGTATTGATCTTACAAATATTATGCAGTCCCTAGGTCAGTTTACAAGCGTCAAGTGCGCGCACGAGAGCTTTTTGCAGTAGGCCTGTGTCGAACCAATACCGGCCAGCACACACTTATACCACAGAATATATAACTGTACGCCGAATGGTGGATTCGTACAATAAGACTTTTGAGCACATTGATACTTTTACACCATCACTTCCCAAATTCAAAAACCAAATATTACAAACTCTGTACAATTGTTAACTTTATATTTTAGAACAAAATAGAACGAAATTTTATATTTTTAATGTTATTAAGGTTGGATTTAAGTTATTAATATATCTGTGATTACACATTTTTTAAATTAAATTACACATTAAATACACCTAGTGATATATTGAAATTGTTATTACTCGTTGTTGATCGTGGTAAGCGCTGTGGGTTGCATTATTATTAATACTTCTACATAAAATACTTTAGTTCTTTAATTTATAATGTAAGTATTTGTTGTCTCAATAAAGAAAATAAAATAAATAAATTTAAACATATTTCTTATAGCACTAAGATAAATAACGTGCAAGTATTTTCTCATACTACAAGGTTTTAAGCAACAGCCGATGCTTTTTTATATCCACGATCCTAAAAGCTCTAAACAGTTAAACATGTAGAGTCTGACTAACGAAAGTAGAAATTCGTATTATTTGCAGACTTTTTACATTCAAAATACAAAAAGAAAAACAGCAAAAGAAAGATGCAGAATTCAAACAAAAACAAGATTGTTTAGGTTTGGTGTTAGATTTTATAGCAAGATGCTGTTATATGGATGCATTGTTTTGTTTGAATTCGTTATTTTTATTTCTCTTTCTTAAAAACAACTATTTTTGTATTTTCATTCACTACGTTAAACATCTTAAAAATAATAGTTCTGCCAAATTTTTGATTATTTTAACATTGGTTGGTGAGTGTTGCCATGCTGATATTTTAAAATTTGCCGCGGTTTTTCAGTGCCTACTTTAATTAGCCAGACTCTAGCAAAGATCTTCACTTTTCTATCTTTGCGTGACGATATCAACCTCGGTAACGGCATTTCGATAACTTAAATCTTACAGTATATGATAGTATAATTAAACAGTAGAACCTGTGTGTCTGCAAAATAAAGGTATGTAAGTACATTAAAAGTAAGAGAGATAAAAGAAAATTAACAATAGAACTAACAATATAACTTTTCTAAATTTTCATTCGTTTGTTTATTTTATTCAAATCAGATATCAGGAAACGTTATCCTTGTTTAAAAATACTAAGATAAAATTAGAATCCAAACGGACGAGGTCGCGGACAAATGCTAATATATTTACGAGCCAACCGATTTCAATTTATTCAGTACAGTCAGTCAGCACGTACGTCCTTTTACGTACGAATCATAACTCTGAAAATAACAAATAATTCAGTAGGTAAAGAGTATTTTCATGTTATTGGTTTCAACTTTCCTCTACGTATGTAGATAAGAAAGTTACTGATTTTGCCCCGATTTTCGGAATCGAGTTTTCAACAGATCTTCACGTTTTGAGATCCTAGGAACCTTTTCCGTCTAATTTTCCTCCTGATGTCTGTATGTATGTATTTGTGTATGTGTGTGTAAACATCTCTTAACTTTTAAATGGCTTAAAGGATTAAAGCAAAATTTTTGGGCATAAAAAAATAAAAAATATTCAAGAAAATACTATTGAAACTTATTCTAACCACAACCCACATGAATACTAATAGACACACCATTAAGAAGAAAACGTGTCGCCGCGCATAAGAGCAAACGCTCCTATACTTTCAAATATGTCATAATATATTTGTAGATATTTTATATCGTATAAAATATAAATAAAACATGTTGTACGGTTTTATCGTACCGAATGAGATGGGAAGATTTTAAAATTACCCTTGGAGTAATTTCATTTCGTCGGTAAGTAATATCACTCTGTATTTCTGTGTGTAAATGCAAGCTACACTGAGTGATTCTAACCTAATATTCTGTTATTCATTCAAAAACAATAGGCGCGAACTGTGTAGTATTCAAGACCGATTTATAGCATTATTGGAAACTCATTGAGACATTGCGAATAAAAAGCAAGGTGAGGACTTGCGAAAGAGCCTGTCACGCTGCCGATTATCGTTATAGAGTTGTAAGAAAATTAAGTGGATAAATTTTTATGCTCTTTTTATAAGTTTCACGAACGTATTTAACTGTGTTATTAGTCTAGTGGTTAACTTGTTTGGCTAAGGCCATGTAGTTCCAGATTCGATTTACGGAGCAGGCAAAAATATATTTTGTTATTCAAAAATTTCGAAGACCGTAGTGTATCAACTCTTCCTGTGCATTAAAGGAGCATGCATTTTTTTTCTACTATACAGGTTGTTTGGTAAAAGATTGTACATATTGAAGGACATGATAGTTAATGATCATATGGAACCAATAAAAATAATAAAAAGCAAAAATATTGATTACCTAACTTCATAGTAAGCCTCAAAAAAAGAGTGTAGTAACATTCAAAAGGTATGGTCACCGCACGTTGTACTAATGAGTGCAGTCGCGAGTTTGGTACACTACTAGGGCCCGATTTACGTATTAAAACGTCAATCGAGTCTAAGCTTTTAGAGTTCTCACATACATTCTTACATATTATGCCGGGTCGTAGCATGACGCGACGTTGTATCGTATTTATCTGTGCGAAAACCTTAAGCTTTTCGACTCGATCGACGACGTCTTGATACGTGAATTAGGGGTTGTTTGTAAACAATGAATTTCTATGCACCGTGCGAGGTATCCATACTAATCATTTATTGGATAATTAGTTCAAAATTTAAGTTGCTATTTTTTGTATATTCGGTATCAGAATCGAGTCCTGAACACACTCCTTCAAAGTGTACAATCTTTTACCAGTCAACCTGTGTATCAACCTGTAAGTCAATGGTCAAATGCGTAACATGATTGTGCTAATGTGATGTATAAACCAAGCTAAAATATTCATTTCTTTTTCGACGAGCTGAAATTCTACATGCTGACAAATTTGTGAATCATGGTGAACAGAATTGTCACATAGCACTTTGCCAATTGTGCAAGGAGATTGGTGCGAAAAAATGTTAATCGTTATATTTTTTCAAAAGTGACAATGATTGATGTGCCAGTAAAAATCAGACTACTAGTTTTTTATTACCAATATCTTAAGAAAACATATTTTATAAATGGTATCTACTGAACTTATACAGCGCCTTGGGAATATTTTTTGACTGTTACTTTATTAACCCGAGAAACACTTATATTAACCCAAGAATCTTAATGGCTTAGACACAGGCCACAGCATATATTTTTTTCGATTTTACATGCCTGTATACCTATTTTATTTCATGTAGTTCTTTCAGTAACAATCTTGAATTACGTCGTTATTATAATAATATAATAATAATATCGCTGGACAAATTACACAAATCGATCTAACCCCAAAGTAAGCAAATTATTTGCTTGTGTTACGGGTGTTAGTCGACGATAATAATACACAGGAATATATAAATACTAGATGAAAACCCGGCTCTTCTCGGAAGTCTCATAATACGCTATCTTATATACTACCTCAAATAGTAGACATTAAAAAGTAGCAACACTGTAGTGACATCTTCTTTCAACTATTACCTTGCTTTAATAAAGACTACACTATTTTTTTAATTTCTACTCTTTTATGAACGAAGAGAAAATAAGTTTAACGATAATCTGCGCTCCGTTCTACGATACTTTAATCACGCCATCTACACCACTTAATTTGTAACCTTTAGAGAAATATGGCCGATTTGTCTGTCAGCACCCTTTTTTTACGCTTTATAATTCAGGTAAGGTTTTGATCGAGTCTACCCTGACGAAATTATTAATATAGACTGTTAACTCACCCAGACCCAGAAATACAAACATCTATGCTCATCACACAAATGTTTGTCCCTGTCGGGAATCGAACCCAAACCCCATCGATTCGAAGTTAGGTTTGCTTACCACTCAACCAACGGGGAGGTATTCAATGAAATTTTAATTCTTTCGCTTACAATATAGTACTATGTCGACCAAAACAATATTAACGTAAATGATTATTGATTACGTATCGTGAGTGACGTAATAGCACTTAAGATAAGTAAACAATTATTGCAAAGGGGGTTTCAAGTTTTATATGATACTAGTTGTTGCCCACGACTTCGTCCGCGCGGACTTCGTTAACTCCGCACAGCTCCTCCCCGTAGGGGATAGCGTGATAATATGTAGCCTATATGATGACCCGACCTGTTAGTAATATTCATGCAAAATTTGAAGTTAATCCATGCAGTACTTTTTGAGTTTACCCTGGACATACATACAGACAAACAGACATACAGACAAACAGACAAAAATTCTAAAAACTATATCTTTGGCTTCGATGTCGATTCTAGATCACGCCCGAATTATTCTTGGGGCGTGATCTACACGCCCCAAGTATTCTTTTAAAAAAATATTCAATGTACAGTTTTGACTTTCCTACGATTTTATTATATGTATAGATAATAACCAATTAATTTATTTCAAAATTTAGTTTTATTTTTTAGAAAAGTTTTATTTTTAATTCAAGTAAAATAAGTAATTTATTATTATTAAAAAGTATTTATTAGATTACTGAAAGCTGTGTATAGAATTAAACTAATAGTGTCAACGGCACTATGTATAAATTAGCAAAAATGCTCTTAAAATACGACCCACGCGCCACGTATTGTAAATTATTCGTACCGTGCCTATACATTATGTGCTTTCTCCAAGTAAAAATACTTTTGTTGACAAAGTTGCATCTCGAACAGCAAACTAAATATTGATTTTTATTTAAAAAATAATAAGATGTGTTTTAGACTGTTTTGAGAGTTTTCAAATATTTATAAAAAAATGATTTTGTTTCAGGTACATAGACTTTAAAATTTCACTTTTGGTTGACAACAACAAAACGGTAAAGTATTTAATGTTTATGATAACTATTATACAAAGGAAGTACCCGGTTAAGTGCTTCACTGAAAATCTGTAAAATCTTTGGTCACGGTAATATTATCTACACAGTATTTCGACTTCATACAAACGGACTATGCGCCTCGATCTCGGCATTGCGATCGGCATGCAAACAGTAGCGACTGTGCCGCAGTGAAAAACGGACCTTGTGTTGTTTTTTTAACTATAACTGCGCGATTTTATTACTAAAAATAAGTTCAAGTACATATTTAATATGACGAGTGTAATTAAATCTACCAATCAAAAAACAACACGCGTTTTAATTGAACACTTCCTATTCAATTCACAATGTATTTTATTTGTTTATATAAAAAAAGTATATTTACAATCACAAAACTAAATAATATATAGTATATTTACAAAGTAGGCAAATGCGATTAAAATCTCTGACCTCAAATCTGTCAATGGTGTTCCACAAGGCTGCGTGCTATCACCGACACTGTTCCTTCTGCATATCAATGACATGATGCCAATTCGCAACATACATTGCTATGCAGATGACAGTACTGGTAATGTGACATACTCCGGCCGTAGTGGTATTTCTCGGGAACACGTTGAAGAGTGCCGAAACAAGCTTGTGTCCGAAGTTGAGAATCGACTAACCGATGTTTCGGAATGGTAAAACCTGGTCACTTTTAACCCCAAGAAGACAGCGCTTTGCGTGTTTTTCGCAAAAAAGATACCCTTTCTCGTGTCACCTCGATATGGGGATACTCTCCTGTCAGCATCGGCTAGTGTCGGGATTCTGGGAGTCGACATATCGAATACCGCAGTTTCGCGGTCATCTGGAAGGTAAGGCGAAACTAGCCTCCAAAAAACTCGGTGTGCTCAGCAGAGCGAGACAGCACTTATTGCCGGCCCATCACCTTAATTTTTATAAGGCTTAAATTCGGTCCCACATGGAGTACTGTTCTCATCTCTGGGCCGGAGCTCCTCAGTACCAGCTTCTTCCTCTTGATCGCATTCAGCGTAGAGCGGTTCGAATCGTTGACGACCAGGCTATTTCGAAACAGCTTGATTCTTTGGCATTGCGCAGAAATGTAGGTTCCGCTCTGCATCTTTTACCGTATGTATCATGGGGAGTGTTCCGAAGAGTTATTCGGACTAATTCCTGCAGCTAAATTCCATCATCGGACATCGCGTCAAAATTTAAAGTTCCATCCTCACCACCTCGGTGTCTGGAAATCCACAACCGTGCGCTTTTGTCGGCACTTTTTGCCTCGCACTACTCCATTGTGGAATCAATTATCCTCGGGGGTGTTTCCGAATGGATACGACTTAGGGACCTTCAAGAAACGAGCTTATTCATTCTTAAAAGGCCGGCAACCCAGCTGCAAGACCCCCTGTATTGTAGTTGTCCATGGGCGGAAGTGATCACTTACCATCAGGTGCACCACCTGCTCGTTTGCCCCCTCTGCTATAAAAAAAGAGTAATGTTTATTTCAATTAATTTAATATA
Source organism: Apodemia mormo (assembly GCA_036924255.1). Classification (NCBI taxonomy): domain Eukaryota; kingdom Metazoa; phylum Arthropoda; class Insecta; order Lepidoptera; family Riodinidae; genus Apodemia; species Apodemia mormo. The sequence goes on along the minus strand of JAUPFN010000012.1, from coordinate 23,580,916 downwards.
TTTTAATGCATTTAATTTAAAATTATTAGGTTTCTGCAATACTCTGCAATGTTAACTTTAACTGTGCCAAATTTCATATCCCACCGTTTGCGTAATTGTTTAAAAAAGGGGTACTAACTCTTACCTCACGTATTAATATATAGATAATTACAATAACCTAAAAAGTTGTGTATCGGTGTTTTATTAAGGTTTCTCAAATTGTGTTACGCCGAATAATCGTAGGTGGTACATGATTTTCGTAATGGCTGCTGGTTAACTGACTCACGCATGCAATCTGCATGACGCACGCTCTACGAATCAAAAATCAAAATTACTTCGCTGAATATCAATCAAAGTCAAACAGTTTTTATTCAAATTATCTCTTACAGGTAATTTTAACGAGTGATTTTTTAAGTACATACTACGGATATAATATACAATAACATGGTGCTATAATCACATAGTCGCTAAGAGTATGTACAATTTTTTTGTGTTATTTAATATAATATCCGTTCTTATATTGAGATAAAGCTAAATCCACCAAGAATCGACACTATTCGTGACAAATAAATATTTTCTCGCATGTTGGTTAAGACATTTGGAAGAATAAACCATCGGACTTACTGCCGGGCGGCTGTTCGAATCAAACGAATAAATTTAACAATAACGTTGCAATGACCAAATGATACAGTTTGTTATATAAATATTACAGTGTGCACCGGGTTGGAATGCCACATTCATAAGTTTGTCAGCTACCTTACACTCCAAACCGGAACACGACCGTGACAAGCACTGACGGTATTGCGGCAGAAATAGGTAAAAAAATGGTATCAAACCTCGGCGAGACTTTCCAGAATTTGACCAGTATTTATGATTCGCATTTTACGAACTACCTGGTAAAAAAGCAGATAATATAATCTTCAAAAGGATCTCAGTCTAGCAAGGATAATAATTTTAATTTGTGGTCGGATTAATTCGTGTTTCCATCGAGATTTATATTTAGGTATTCAGATTATATTCTTACCTTACTTACCCTAATCATTAAACATTAGCATGTTGATGATGCTGACGCGAACCAATGCGTTTTTCTCCAACCAAAATTTTTCTAACGCATTTTCTTTCCACTATTCTCCTAACTTGTCTAACGCATTTCTAACGCAACGCGTGAAACAAGTTTTCATTTCAACAAATCACCCGAACGATTGTCAATACAAAATCCATAGGCACTGGTCCAATTCTGAATTTATACCATCCTGGGAGTTCAATGACATACCCACGTACAAAAATCAGAATAAATATCAGCAAATCATCTTGTAGCGTGTCGTAAATTACAAAGAACGTGGGATGTCAGCTTTCTCTTTTCATTTCTTCAATCTTAATGCTCTTTATATTGTATCTGACTTTCGACCTAGTTAAAGCAATAAGTTTAAATTGCATCGAATCAACTGAATAGACGACTCGTAGTCAGTGGACAATGATACTTTAACTAGATTAAGTATAAAAGAACGAGCAGTCACGTACCTAAATCTAGTCCACAGGACAAAGCCCTTTTTAGTCAAACTCTATTTATATATTTTTAAGCGTGTAGAACAATTAACCTTGTAAGTTACTAAAAGAACTGGTTTCGTTCTGATTAGTTAATTTCGTTGTTAAAATTATCGTACTAATTGAATATTTAAGTAATCGAAAACAATTTGGTAATTAATGTCTTTCTTATGTATGATAAACAATTATACAAACTGTTCACTATCCAATTCTGATACTGAATATGTAGAAAAGAGGTACCTAAATTGTGTCTTAATTATGCACTAAACATTCTCTAGTCTGCTCGACAAGTTGAAAATCGTCTAAAATAGAGATACTGCTCTTAAAATTATGTGCCATAGCTTATTGGATCCGGAATGACGCCTAGAAAAATGTGCTAAAAGCGTGTATTAGCAGATAACAAATTGCAAAAGTTATAAACAGTTAAAGATGAAAAAAATGGCATTTCATTTTTTGCCAATATTTCATAAACTATTAATATTTAAAAAAATTCAAAAAATTCGGAAAGAGGAGGACATTTCCAAGAAAAAACTCTTAGATCCCGGAATTCCACTATTATTCTTTTTTTAAATTTGAAAAAATTATGATGTATTCTTAACACTATAAATAATTTATTTCCGTTGGTTTTACTTAAAATTAATTTTTCAACAAGTTAAACGATAGTTAACTAACAAAATTTTCTCGTACTTTCGTCTTAATTGTAAATGAAAAAAAAATGTTTAAATAGTTATCGTAAAAATTTTTCGCTTCGTGGAGCCTTTCTTATATACATAACAATATCACGTCATAAAATAATAAAAAAAATTCATACTTTGCTTATAATAATTATTGTACTTTAACAACATTACGTGGATTTTTCAGTTTTTGTTCAAACCACCACCAGTCAACCTCTAAAAACCTTAACGCCAAATTCGTAACAAGGGAGACGCATTTCGCAATTCGATGCATTAATTCTATGTGTATTTGTTCTCTCGTGTTGGTTTGAGTCTCTTAAAAATAGTTCATCTGCCTTCGGAAGTAGGAAAAATAACAGGCGATTATTTGGACAAACGTATTACTAACGAGACTACTTAACTGTAGAGTTTTGGATGACCGCCTTACCCATTCTTGCTACCAGTAGCGGCAGTACTTGTTGCTGGCATATTACAATTCGAAGGGCAAGATTGCCGACAAAATTATGCATGTGTCGTTACGTCCCTGCCATGCGGATGGCTACATACCACTTGTACGACTTCTTATCTCTCTTTTTTTTAATGTCATAAGATAGCTGTTTGCTATCTTATGACATTAAAAAAAAGTAGGAATTAGTAGGTTTAGTAACAAGATATTTGGATCAGAAATATACAGTTGATTTGTGAAAAAATTAGTCTATATGTTTGACCGGCTTCAACCATGTCCTTTCCAAACGTCATCAAATTCGGTTCTTGCGATTTATCTGTGAGAGCCGTAACATACAGACAGACTTACGCATTTATAATATCGGTACGAATTAATTCAACGAGGTTATCATTACAGCATTTATATCACAACTAGTTAATATGTGACCAATTAGCTTTCTCCGTTCGAAAGTCGGTGACGCCGCTCAGATGCATACTGTCTGATTACATTAGTGACGTTGAATCATCATTTATTACAACCTACGCATAAATCTATCCCTATCCGCTTTAATAATACTTTCTTCTACAGCTAAAACTGTGGGTCAAAATAAGGTTAATTGAACCTTACTAACCATTACTCGTCGAGATAATTGCTGAAAGGTAATAATTATTTTTATATCTGGTAGACAAACACATAATTCTCCCGATAAAAAACTATACAACTGCCTCATCGGTTGAGTGGTTAACCTCTAGACCTCAATGTATTCGAAACACGTAGCTCGCTGATGAAAATAATTGCGTATTGTAACACTACTTAATTCGCACTTAATTTTTAACAATATCTATATACCTGATTTTGATTTCGTTGTAGTTTTTAGAAGACCTGATTTCCGAAACCGCTAAAAGGGGCTAAAAGTGCCTGTAATAATTAATTTGACTAGACAAATTTGACTTTGACTTCTGCTTCTACTTTATTCTGAATAATGACGTTACTTTCACTAGTCTCGTCATTTTGTAATTCTTGCAACCCTTATTTAGTAATTAATTTCTTGCTAATAATAATATTTATCTTATATTTATTATCATCCCTGTGTTCAATTGCGTTTTGCCAGCAACGCAAATTTCAACAGCTCGTAGCGGTGAATATTTTGAAGCACTTAATTTTCAAACGAGGCTTCAAAAGTTTCGACGTAATTTTGCAAAGAAAAGAGCTGAATAAATTTTAGAATAAATCGGTTTGTTAGTCTCGAAGATATTTAAAAACAACATTAAATCGGCAACTTTATATGAAATTTCCAAAACCCGCTACGATTTTCGAAAGTTGAATTTTAATTAGATGACGTTTCATGGTCAAAGGAAGCTTTTCTGACTATTTTAAGATAACCTCAGTTAATATGTGCCGTTTTCAACAAAATATTTTGTCTGTTTAACATTTTTATTTATGTTTAAACTTTAATTAATTAAATGTATAATAAAGATAAAATTGTAAAAAATGCGTACACGTATTTAAAACACTTAATATATAAAGTAGTGAAATTTCATGTAATATTAAGATTCAATAATGTAATTTATATCCTGGAAATCTGCACACCAAAAGGCAAATAGTTGGGGATCGACTGTATTCAAAAACAACTTTGTACCCCTATCACAGAAATAAAATTATTATTATTATTATTATTATTATAAAATACCTCAATTTAGCGGGAAGATTTCGGAATTGTCTGCAATTGATCTTGCGAGTTTACAATATTTTTCTGTTTTGGTTTCCTGCCTATGATTTATGAATTTATAAGTTTATCAATTACAAACAAACAAATCTTACCTTTTTATAATAAGTAGATTTCACAATTATCCTTAACACAAGGCTTACAAGTTTTAGAGCTCCACTAATTGCCTGTCTTAACCTTTCAGAGTGCTAAAGACAAAAGAGGGAAAAACAATAAAATGGATGAGGAAAGCGTATAATATTTATTTTTTATGTAAATTTGATTATTTATTTTAGCATAAGAAAGCATGCAATTCTATTGTGCAAAACTTTTAATTAATCAGCGTCAAAAGATATTATTTCACGACACTTTCGAATTCAGAGTCTGTTTAGTCTTATACACTTTAGTGGTTGGCAGTTTATTTGCATTAATTACTAATCAGTTAATTAATTTAGTTGTTTTTTTTTACAACAACTATTTGCACAGGTATATTTAACGCCCAAGAGCATTCTCTTCCAGTCAACCTCAAATAATACAGATGAGATACAAGAGGTGCATACAGAGAAAGAAAAATCAGTCATTTTGGCAGTACTTTCTCAAGTATGAAAGCATAATTCATACAAGCAAAGCGGTTTGCCCTGCGACAGAACAGAGACGTTTAGCATAAAAAAAATTTGCATATGGCATTATTTCTTTTATATATTTAAATATATTGTTTTAAATTTTACCCTTGTACTGTCTCTGTCTCTAAAATTGAAAACAATAATTATGACGGAGTTTCACCAAGTGCCGACGATGGAAAGTATAAATTATTTAAATATAAAACAATACTTATTTAAAAAGAAAATACTTGTACAAAGACGTGCTTATCTCTATCTCATGATTATGTCGCCATATGTAGGTACAGTTAGAAATGCATCATTAACATATTTGGTGTCTAAGGCGATGATTAAGTATCTATTTTTATCCGCAGAATCATATTTTTTTATATCATAAGATAGCAAACAAACAGATGGCTCTCCTGATGGAAAGAGACATCCATCGCCTATAGACACTAAAGATGTTAATGGTGCATTGCTATCTTGTGGCGAGGTCTATTGCCACGTGCATAAGTTTACCAGCTACCTTACTCTCCAAACTGGAACACGACAGTGACTAGCACTGACGCTATTGCGGCAGGAATACGTAAGGCGGTGGTAGCAGACCCGGGCGAGATAATGCAGAACTCTACCACCTAGTAGCCACGATGGTAATGACTCCCATAGCCAATTGGTCGCCTTTTACAAACTGCCTGGCAGAACGGCAGTTGGCCTATTCTTCAAAAGAGCCCGGGACCAACACACGGAAAACTTGGTTACTGTTTATCAAGGCTCCTTTTTAATGAATAGATTAACTGCCTTACTGTTAGGCATCTCGTAAACGGCGAGGACTAATACGGGTCACTAACATCTACAGTCGTACCTACTGACTAGGTGGTAAAGTTCTGGAACGTTTCGACCGGGTTTGGCATCACCGCCCTGCCTATTCCTGATGCCACAGCGTTAGTGCTTGTCGTTGGTAATTGGTAAATGTTTCATTCCAACCCCGCCATACTCTCATCGTTTACATTTTTGGTGTCTATAGGCGATGGTTTAATTTCTTCGTCAGGAGAATCATCAGATTGTTTGCTATAATATTTCTATTAGTATAACATATATGTGATTTTCGTGATAGTTTTAAATCATTACCTATGAATAAATGTTATAAAAACGGTTTGATTTACCATTATCTATATATCTTTTACATAGAAAAGTCAAAACTGTATATTGAATATTTTTTAAAAAGAATAATTGGGGCATGATCTACAATCGATATCGAAGCCAAAAATATAGTTTTTACAATTTTTGTCTGTTTGTCTGTATATGTACACTCAAAAAGTACTGCATGGATTTGCTTCAAATTTTCCATGAATATTACTAACAGGTCGGATCCATATATAGGCTATATATTATCACACTATCATCTACGGGGGAGGAGCAGTGCGGAGTAAACAAAGTCCGCGCGAACGAAGTCGCTGGCAACAGCTAGTATAAAATATAATGTTATATAATGTATATATGGTATTAGAATTTTTTATGCCGGTAAAATCTAATGTTAATAAATAAAAATATAATACTTTGTTAAAATTCACCTTAAAATTGAAATATAAATAAAATTAAATTTTGCAAATTATAAAAAAACCTTATAAAATATAAACATTTTGTTAGAGCAATAATTGAAATTTCATAAATTGTAAAATTAACATTGTAAATAGTAAATTTTAAATAGTTGCCCACCATACTTTGGTGGAAGATGCTGGTACGTATCTTTGAACTTTAATATAATATACTAGCGACCCACCCCGGCTTTGCATGGGTAGTATAATACCTACATGCTTAACTTTTAACTTCCCGCTACGGACGTAGATAAGGAACTTACTGATTTTGCCCCGATTTTCGAAAATAGAGTTTTCACCAGATCTCCTAGGCCTAGGAATCTTTTCAGATTATTTTCACGATGACCTCAGTACTTATGTCTGTATGTATGGATGTGTGTATGTATGTCAATCGGAATAGCATTATATTTTTCTGTATAAAAAATACATCTACATACCAATTTTCATGTCAATCGTTTGAACGATACGGAAGTCGGTACACTGCAGCGCCACCTGGTGGCGAGTTAGGTCAATGGCGATAGAAACCTTCTATGTAAAAAATACATATACATATCAATTTTCATAATGATCGGTCAAGAAGTTTTTGAGTCTATCGATTTCATATATAGATAACACCCATATTCTTGCAAAGCTTGCTTTTTTCAACATATGAAATAGAAAGTAAAAATCCTATGATAAAAAATCTCTGCTTACCTTTCCAGGGATACGGGCATTATGTGTTTACATTAGTCTATAAAATGGAGTCGCTGACGGAAGTTATATGAATGTAACAGTTCCATTCATATCAGGTTTACGGCAAATGCAGTTTACATTATGGTATAATAATGTCACAGTAATTTAGGTCAGTTGACGGAAAGACGATAGTCATCATAAACTGATTCACCGGAGCCGGAACACGCGACGCGTGGCTTTAGAAAATGGTGACCTACATTATCGGAGAACGGTGAAAATATTACCGCTTTGTTGTTAAAAATGTTGTGTGCTACTGTCAAAATGTGACTACGCGGCGCGGTATATGGTAATGGTATTGGATTAATATATTACTACTGATATATTGTATTATATCATAGGATAGAAAATTAACAGATGGTTCTGCTAATGGATAAATATATGTATTGGTCAGGATTCCCTTTGAAGAACAGACGATCTTCCATTTTGTCAGGCAGATCCCAAAAGGTGGACGATTAGCTATATGTGTCGCTACCATCGTGACTACTACTACGTCTTTCCCGGGTCTGTTGTCACCGCCTTACTTAACTATATCTGCCGCAATAGCGTCAATACTTGTCGTTGTCGTGTTCCGAGGTAGAGGGTAATAAAACCGGTAAAGTTATGCCTGTGGCATTAACAGCCTGTCACACGGATAGCAACGCGCCATTAACATCTTTGGTGTCCATACTCCATTAGCAATGTGTCTCGTTCCAACGGCCATCCGCTTGTTTATAATCGTATAATAGTTTTTCTGTTGTATAGACCAGAAGTCGACAACCTGCGGCTCTTTGGATGTGAAGCTGCGGCTCTTTTGTTCTATATGCAAATATTATTTTTTTTATAAAAAAAATCGCCTCTGTGGTCTAGTGGTCCAGTGTTGGTGTTGACCACATAAGGTCCCGAGTTCGATTCCCGGGTCGGGCACTTTAAAAAAAAGTGTTTTTTCAGTTTGCTGAGAAACACAAAGTTGCCCGGGATTGGAAAGTGCCCGTTTGGCGATAGGCTTGCCACCTATCACATTTATGGGACCAAGTATCTTCGGCTAATCGTGGGTGCACTTGTTGTACCTCTGCCTACCCCTTCGGGGATATGGGCGTGAAGATACTATAAAAAAAAAGACGTGTGGCACTCGGAGACTGCCGCGGTAAAGCTATTGCATAGCATTTTTTATCAACTTATGCAATTACAATTATATATTTATTTTATTTATGCAGTATTTTTTTTCTTTGTTTTTTTTATATTAATTTAATTTACACTTTGAGCGACCGATAAAAAAACAAATTTTTTTCTTTTATTAAATAAATGAGATGTTAATATTCTTCAAAATATTTTTATTATCTTTCAATACATGTCGGTTCTTCAAGAATATTTAATAAATGCACTTTGTTTATTCATATTTAAAACACTTTGTACACAAATTATACGAGTACAGATATTCACTGTTGTACGTAGATGATAAATACCTATACACCTATATACTTTCTCACAAACAGCTGATTACGGTAGTTTTCCAATACAACTACTGCCATCTAAAGGCGGGTTGCTGAACTAAAGAGACAAGCGTGATATTTCAAAACGTCATTAAAAGTTCTGTTATTTATCGATAGATAGAAAAACTAAAAAGTATCACTGCTGTGCCGGTCGGAGTGGGGGGTGTTAGGTTTTTTTCGTTACGGAATTTCTGGATTCGGTCTCCACGCTCAAGGCCCGCGATAGAAGCTATGCAATAGCTTAAAAATTCGAAATTTTTCACTTGAATGAAAAGCTATTGCTCCCATTGAATTCGGTTGCTCTGTTTTTTGTTATTGAGGTACTAGTTAGTGTTGCAATTAAATGTTAACCGTCAAAAAACTTTATTTGTGCAAGTATTATTATTGTTGGCAAAAAATATTTTGTGGCTCTTTAAAAACTTTCAAATTTTGTCACTTGTAATTTTTGACTATTTATTGTTGACAAGAAAAAATTGTATTGTAATTTAATTGTTGACTCTCCGACTTAAGGTTGCCGATCACTAATCTAGACCAAGTATGTCATGGAACATTTGTTATCCGTGTGGTGAGTTTGTAATACAAGCTTGCATACGTTTCACGGTTACCTTACTCTTCAAAATGGTGTTTCATTTAGACAAGTGAGGTAGCCGTCCAATTTATGTAAACAGTGACAAAGACTTGTATTAATAGATACGTAAAGCGAATACGTTATCTCTATTTAAAAAATTATGCGCTCGGAGCCTGAGATTTAGCAAACTTAACGTTTTTATGGAGAAGTGTAGAAAGCCAAAATTCATTCATAAAAATGTGGTCGAATTTTGACTACTAGTTGGCCATTAGTGTACAGACTACAGATTGACTGGTAAAAGATTGTGCATATTTAAGGACACAATAGGTACAGGTCATGTAACCAGTAAAAAGAGTATATTGCTCATTCACAGAGTAAATGTCAACGAAATTAGAGTAGTAATATTCAAATATATGGTCACCGCACGATGTAGTCGCGGGTTTGATAAATCGCTGTTTGTAAACAATGAACGTCTATTCGCCATGCACGGGTGACCGTACTAAAATTTTTAGTGGATATTTAGGACACAATTTAGGTACCTCTTTTCTTTATAAGCGGTATCAGAATTGAATAGTGAACCTCCTTCAGTTTGTATAATCTTTTACCATAAAGGTAATTTACATAAGAAAGACATTAATTACCAAAATGTTTTCAATTACTTATACATTCAATTAGTTTGATAATTTGAACAACGGAATTGTTAATTAACTCATCAAAACGAAACCAGTTATTTAAATACCTGTTTTTTAGCTTATTCGATATCAGAATGGAGTTCTGGAATACCTTTTTCAGTATATATAGGTAATGTTTTACCAGTCAACCTGTATAAAAAACAGCAGTTATAATAAAGTACGAATATTTCCACACTACCGCACCAACAACAGCTGACCTTCAAAAGTATGCGAGTTTTACAGGTTATTTGTATGATACAAACAACTTTATATTCGCTTCAGTAATCATTTATTTTATGTTTAAAATAATTTACTTGCCTGTAAAATCAATTTTTATTTAAAAATTGTTTTAGAGTCAAGTAAATTATATTTTCAACTAACTTTTCAAAAAGGATGACGTTCTCCTTTATCTCCAAAACTCTGAATCAGATGTTCAACAAATTTACATGGGACCAAATACGGCGTATATCCTTCTAAACAAAAAAATTTCAAAATCGGTTAACAAATGGCCGAAATCTGAGGTAACAAACGTAAAAAATACACCCGAATTGAAAACCTGTTCCTATTTAGGAAATACTACCCATTCCCTTTCATTCAAGATTGAAAATCGGTTGTTGCACTTTTACCGCGCTTAATATTTTCCTCTGTGGTCTAGTGGTCCGATGTCGGTGTTGACCACATGAAGTCCCGGGCTCGATTCCTGGGTCGGGCAAACCAAACATGTGTTTCATAGTAGTAGTTTTCTGATAAAAACAACGTTGCCCGCCCGGGGTTGGATAAGTGCCCGGTTACCAATAGGCTTGCCACCTATTACATTGTGAGACTAAGTATCCTCGGCTATTCGTGGGTGTTCTGTTTGTACCTTTGCCTACCGGGGATTCGGGCGTGAAAATAGTTAATTATTTTTCATATTTATTAATTTTGCAAAAGCTTTCAAGGGTTTCCTTTTATCATAGGGTGAAAAAGCTGTAGACTATTCTTGATGACCCCTACATTTATTAGAAGTGAAAGACCTGATGCAAATCGGAATGATGTAGGATGAAGAGCCTAGTTATGTTACTCCTGTAGTTACGATAGTAATATTATAATATAATCTGTGCCTGTAGTCCGAACCATGAAGTATAAGGTAAAGGTGGAGGGAGCATTTGGAGTAATCACTTGAATCATATAACTACGTTATATCTCTGTCTATGAGGTCTCACCGTCTCTTTTTATACAGCTGTGTTAGAAAGAGAGGGTAAGACCTCAGAAGATGACAACAGTATTTATAGTTGTGGGTATTAGAAATGTTGCCTGCAGATGTAATACAGCTTCACGGTCCCAACACTATAATGACAAGTACTACGTTATCGCGATGAATACAGGGCCCGCGCGAAAATTGAGGTAAAATGTAACAAATGTAACTGTGGAATAATGTAGTTTTCTACTGAAATCTAAATATTTACGACCGTACAAAAAATATTAATCGGTTCAAAATTTTAAAGACTAATTACTTTTTACAGACAAACACACAAACTTTACCTCTTTATAATATTACTATAGATTACGCTTAATTCTAAAGAAAACATAATACTATAATTAACAGTTTATTTTTAGATAATTTATTGGCAACCTTGAAGGTATAAAGTGTTATCTGCCAAAGATACGTCTCAAGTAAACAACGATGGACTCTTCAGACGAACCTCTACAAATACGAAAGATTTCACCATGGAAACAATATCGATTTTTAAGACTTACAAATACACTAGCTGACACGCTTAACGTTGTTTTGCCATACAAATCATTTGTATTGAATATTTTGATGGGCCAATTGAGAGGGTGGGAGGGGTTAATGAAACAAAAATCTATCCTATCTTTTACGTTGGAAACAGTAGATACATTTCAGTATTTTCGGAGTTCAACAAAGTGACACGTAATAAAATTTATATACATGCTAGCTGACCCGACAAACGTAGTTCTGCCTTTTTAACTATGTACTCTTACTTTTTTTCTATATTTTTCCACCTTTTAAACCTTCCCTGGACTTCAACAAATCGGTTTAGCCGTTCTCGAGTTTTAGCGAGACTAACGAACAGCAATTGATTCATATATGTATATATAGATCGGCTGAACCGATTTGGCTTATATATATATATATATATATATATATATATATATATATATATATATATATATATATATATATGACGGCGTCCGCGTCGTCAAATGCAAGAATATTGTAAAGTGTAAACAACAAATGCACGGCCCGGGCCGGCAAGCGCATCGTTCGATATCCCTACCACTCAACTTGTTTTGCTACCTGTATAAAAGGCTCTGAGCGCCCGCCGATAAGGCAGTCTAGGCTCTGGCGTGGCTCGGTACACTTGTTGTATCTTGCTAGTAGCTTATCCTTGACTCTCGGATAATTAATTTGTGCAAACAAGTTAATTATTATTGTCAACTATAAATTAGTCGCAGTACAATTTATAATGGACTATCTATTGCTTAAATTATGACTTATTTGTAATAAGGAATAATTAAGTTACTTGGAATTGTTAAACGAGAACTAGTCATTAAATAATGGAAAGCTTTAATAGTGATCTTATGTTATTTTTGATATTTGATACAAGTTGAACAAAATATAAAGAGTTGTTATATCACCACATCTTCATTTTATTTATCGTATCTGACCCACTTCCTACATCAGAAGTGGGATCGGATTCACTCCCACTTCAGCATCAAACTATTTCGGTTAATTATGTAGAATAGTAAATGTCTCTTTTCGTTTGTGGTGTGGAAACTATTCTTTGAAAATAGCAGAAAATATTAATTCACGTTCTGTAAAAGCATCTACTCCCATTAAGTTGATATACTTTGATTCTGATGAGGCAGACTCCGACATGACTGACTGGTGTCCTCCTCCTTGCTTCGTTTTCTTCATTACTGAGGGTCGTAACCTCCTCATTGGATAGTTCTTGATAATGTTACGCCACTGGACTCTATCTTCAGCGGCGTGTAGAGCATCATAAAACTTTTTAGACATGAGATTGGTGCGAACCTGGTCTGACCATCGCATAGGAGTACGTCCACGTGGTCTTTTGTCTTCTACTTTTCCGGTCACGATTAGCTTTTCGAGATTGTCTCCTTGCTTTCTAGAGATGTGGCCGAAGTATTGTAGAATTCTTTGAAGGCACGTAGCAGACAGCCTGGTCTTTACTCTAAGTTGTTTTAGTATGAAGGCGTTGGTCCTGTGTGCTGTCCAAGGGATACGTAACATTTTCCTCCAGCACCACATTTCAAACGCATCAATGCGACGTCTGTCTGCAGCTCTTAGTGTCTATGACTCTGCGCCGTACGTAAACGAGAACACCAGCGTACAAACCAGCCTCTGCTTTGTTTTTAATGAGATGCTTCTGTCGTTCCAAAGGCCCTTCATCTGACTCGTAGGATTTTTGTCGTGTAACTTACTAGCTGGTGTACCTCAAGTAAAATAAATATAGAAAAGAAAAAATTAGACGGGGTTGATCTGATCATTGTAGCTACTCACTCACTTAAGAGTCATGCCGTCACCTACTTCACAAACTGCTGTCTTGGCAAACTATATTCTTTTAGACGTAGATATGAACCGATTTAAGAGCACCACTGCATTTCGAGGAAGTAGAAATTTTTGTGATAGAATTGAACATCGTGACAACGATTGTCGTGATAAACAGAAACTTATCTCAAATAATTTTTTGCTTGCAGCGAAAGCAGGTCATCTACCACTATCTCTGGTGGCGTGCCCAGAGGCCGACCACCAGTGGTCTGCTATGTATGTTGTGACCCCGGCCCAGCCACAAAGCTTCCATTTGTCCGAAGCGCTACAAGAAGAAAGAAGTTGCCACATCAAGTTCCGAAAACAGAAAACCAGTCAACATCTGTTCCAGAGCGTCACATGGTGTATTACACTAAGTGAAAATTAATTATTTTTTATATTTGACTCTGGTTCAGAAGGCCATATCTAACAAATATCTTGTGATTCCTTTATAAGAGAACGGTTTTATGAACAAGAATCCAAGTAGTCGCTTGTCCTAATGTAATTTCCACTCAACAGATCAAATGTTTAACCACAGGGCAAAATTTAAATTTGGAGGTAGTTTCACGTTTGACCTGATAAGTCTTAATGTTGCGTTAGGCCGCAAAATTTTGGACCAATGTAGAATAGGAACTAAGCGAAAACAGGTTAATGCTTAGCAATACTTAAACACAATCCTGCTCAGTTTCAAAATCTGCTAGCGAGAGTATGGTAAATACTGACTTTGTAGGTAAAGATAGAGAGCGCTTGGTAGATAATTTTAAAAACAATTGACAACCAATTGAATTAAAACCGTCGGGCTTAAATTCGTCGAGCTGAAATCGAATTAGTTGACCCTTTGAAGATCGTTGATAAGCAATCTTAAAGTTTATTACCAACTAAACTCAAACTAATATTTTTAAAAAAAAGAAAACAATACAGATTTACATCTTCTTGCGACAGGCACATATAGAGCTAACAGTCGGTCCGAATATGTAATGCGATTCTTGTAGGGTTTAATAATGATAGCGCAGTATAATTCTCTGACAAATCATGGCAAAAGCGGTTAGGTAATATTTAACACGCGCTCAGCAGCATTAGGTTTGATATTCGGCAACTAACAAAAACTCGCAAAACTATCTACAAGCTTTGAACATCCAGTGTATCCAATAGAATCAAAAAATCAGCCCAATCGGACATTTTACGGTTGAGTAGAGTTAAAAAAAATATTTTAGACCTTTTAGTGTAGATGACATTGTCTTTGTTAGGAATGAAGAACGACACTTAACGAAACTTGATTCAAAATATAAGGGCTCCTTAAAAGTTACCACAATTTCAGAAAACAAGTGCGCCCATGATAGCCTCTGCGAAGTTCCCCATATTCCTGTAGGGTTTCTTGAGGTACCTATATGAAAATTATAACAAGGATGACGTGACGGCGTATACTCATGATAATGATCTTGTTCATAAAACTGGTCCAAACAATATTGATAGAAATGCAGTGTATATTGTAAATAGTTATAACAGTCAGAGTTTTTAATATCTTCGAACTACCTGTGAAGGAGATTCTCTAATCTTGTAATAACTAATGCCACTGTTCATGAGGTTGCATCATCAGCAAAAAATACGATATAAAGTAAACGAAAAAAAATTTAGTAAAATGATGATAAAAAAAAAATATCACTAAAAATGTAAGTAAAAAAAAAGCAAAAAAAAAGTAATAATAAAGGAAATGGGAGTCTTATAAAACTATGAGAAGAAATCAATGTAAAAAAAAAGTAAAAGAAGTAATTTAACTATAAAATTTAGGATTGACAAAAGATGCAGGATTGACAAAAAATGTAGGAAGATGACGGCACACTCCAGTCTCCGGTTTTGAACTGATGAGAGGGAGCTTAGTACACTCCAGTCTCCGGTTCTAACTGATGAGAGGGAGCTTAGTGCACTCCAGTCTCCGGTTTTTAACTGATGAGAGGGAGCTTAATACACTCCAGTCTCCGGTTTTTAACTGATGAGAGGGAGCTTGGTACAATCCAGTCTCCGGTATTTTTAATTGATGAGGGATTCCTAGCTTAGTAGGATCCAGTCTCCGGTTTCAAAACTGACGAGAATAGTTTAATAGTTGTGGTTGCTGAAAGGGTTACCGGACCAGCACACTATTGTAACATTTCGCTAAAAGATTACGCTAATTATAGAGCTGTAAAAAAAAGAAAATAAGATTGTTTAGTTTTCTAAAAGATATGTCAGGATGAACGAGGCGTTCCTTGTCCTCAGATGTATAAAGATGCGCACACGAGGACGTGTGTATGTCAGTATGGCCGTGACGGCGTCCGCGTCGTCAAATGCAAGAATATTGTAAAGTGTAAACAACAAATGCACGGCCCGGGCCGGCAAGCGCATCGTTCGATATCCCTACCACTCAACTTGTTTTGCTACCTGTATAAAAGGCTCTGAGCGCCCGCCGATAAGGCAGTCTAGGCTCTGGCGTGGCTCGGTACACTTGTTGTATCTTGCTAGTAGCTTATCCTTGACTCTCGGATAATTAATTTGTGCAAACAAGTTAATTATTATTGTCAACTATAAATTAGTCGCAGTACAATTTATAATGGACTATCTATTGCTTAAATTATGACTTATTTGTAATAAGGAATAATTAAGTTACTTGGAATTGTTAAACGAGAACTAGTCATTAAATAATGGAAAGCTTTAATAGTGATCTTATGTTATTTTTGATATTTGATACAAGTTGAACAAAATATAAAGAGTTGTTATATCACCACATCTTCATTTTATTTATCGTATCTGACCCACTTCCTACATATATATATATTAAGATGTTATTACTGGCTCCTTAGCGGGGTAAGCAAAGTGAAATGAACATCAAAAAATGTTTTGGCTTTTTAATTATCTTTCTTTTACTCTTTTTTCGCCTCTGTGGTCTAGTCGTTCGATGTCATCGTTGACCACATGAGATCCCGTTGTGATTCCCGGATCGGGCAATTCAAAAACTATGTTTTTTCAGTTTTATGATAAAAACAACGGTGCCCGGGATTGGATGAGTGCCCGGTTGGCGAGACGCTTGCCACATATCACATTGTGGAACTAAATATCTTTGGTCTCCTCATACCAAAACGGACCGGACCGGACCTCAAAACGAACATGCAACCTAAACTTGTAACGACAATCTGTACTTGGATCATACCCGGATTGCCCTATCCGGTCTACTTACTTATTTATGATCATATTGCCAAATAGGCTAAGAATATTAGAACAATGAGGCACTGCAATTATTATCCTACCCACAGGTTACATGAATATTATTAGACACGCCATTGGGAAGGAAACGTGTCGCCGCGCGTATGAGCAAACGCTCCTATCACTGTCAAAAATTTCATACATTTGTAGATATATTATATCGTGAAAAATCGTACTGTATTATCGTACTTAATGAGATTGCAAGGTTTAAAAATTAACCTTGGAATGATTTTATTTCATCGGTAAGTAGTATAACTCTGTATTTCTGTGTGTAAATGCACGCTACACTGACAAACTATGAAATTGTCTTGAAAGGCGCATCCATTTAATCCGTGATCTATCCTATCTCTTAAAACCATATAGAGCTAAAGTCCCATTAATACACTCGTATTAAATGCGATATGTGTTGTGTGTGTGTGTGTACGCGCGTGTGTGCGTGTGTGTGTGTGTTTGTTATTTCAGGCTGAAAAGCATCCTAAAAAAAATTTTTCCCGTGGGATTTACAAAAACGTTTATCATGCAATGACCAATGCGAACAGATTTTTTAAATTATAATAACTAAAGTGAAAGATTTCACTAGTCTGTGATTTAAAATGAAACGTATGCTTACAAATAGACGATCGTTTAGCGTTGCCATGTAAAACAGTCTATTTTGGTTACGTGCGAAGGCCAATTTCGAGATATAGCAATCTTTGTTTGTCTAGATGCAAATTATTCAGACAACTCTTGTATTATAAACAGACACGTGATATTAATCTTGTACTATTCAAAAAGTATTAAAAAAGAATGACCCTACAGAATACTTTAGTCTTGTATTTATGTGAATACTAGCTGCAGCATGCAGCTCGCTGCAATATAAAAGTTTTTGGCGAATCCCACGGGAACACCTATATTTTTTCCGGGATAAAAAGTAGCCTATGTGCTATTCCAGTTCATCATCTACCTGTTTACCAAACTTCATTCAATTCCGTTCAGTAGTTTTTGCGTGATTCAGTAACAAACATCCATCCATCCAAACATCCAAACTTTCGCATTTATAATATTATAATATTGATATAGATCAGTGTTTTACAATCTTTTTCAAGGGGGGCTCCCTTAGCATGGTACAAAAAGTTGCAACCCACTGCCACCCAACTACATTAAAAAAATCAAATCAAATATTTTGTCTTTTTTTTTTAGTAACAATAAACTACCGTCTACGACCCCCTTACAAAGACCTCGCGACCCCCGCGGGAGCCGCGACCCACATTTTGTAAAACACTGATACAGATAATTGATGTCTCAGAAATTCTAACAGTTATTTTTTATTAATAAAACTTTAAGAAACACATATATTTAGTTTTAAAGCCACTAATTATGCATTAAAACTTGTAGATTTACCCGGCAGTAGCTGAAGAGTCGTCTTGAATAGTATGATTCGTGTTAATAATCATAAATCCATACTAATATTATAAATGCAAAAGTCTGTCTGTCTGTCTGTTACGCTTTCACGGTTAAACCGCTGGACCGATTTTCATGAAATTTGGCACGGAAGTAGTTGAAGAGCCGGGTTCAAACATAGGCTAATTAATTTTTCAAATATCAATCCCTAAAGGGTTGAAATAGGGGATGAAATTTGTATGAAAAGCTATCTTGACGACATGCTAATCTAATGTGTTATGTGTTGTCTAATGCTCTGTGTTAATAATCATAAATCCATACTAATATTATAAATGCAAAAGTCTGTCTGTTACGCTTTCACGGCTAAACCGCTGGACCGATTTTCATGAAATTTGGTATGGAAGTAGTTGAAGAGCCGGGTTCAAACATAGGCTAATTAATTTTTCAAATATCAATCCCTAAAGGGTTGAAATAGGGGATGAAATTTGTATGAAAAGCTATCTTGACGACATGGTAATCTACTCGCAGGCGAAGCTGCGCAGGTCAGCTAGTTGAAAACTAATTTTAAGCTTGGTAATATAGTAAGCTCCGAATACATTTCTTGGGTTTATCGACTATTGCTGTAAACTTGTGAAGCTCCTTTAGCTGTGATAGTTCCATTTTTATTTCGATATATAATTAAACTAGTACTACTGTGAAGTTTTTCACAAATCCAGAAACAATCATGTAACTGGCAGGGGGTGGGGACACTTCACTCTAACAAAAATTAGCAATTTAGAGCTTAATATTTTACGAACGGATTCCTTAATCTTTATTAAAAATATTATGGTATTTTTTAAAAACCTATCTGGGTGATTCCGTTCTAACTGTGATATTCAATGTCCTGTATTGTTTGTTCTCACAGGTCGTTAATTAATAATTAATTTATGAAATTTTTGTACTTATTGGAAAATAATAAACATATTTCAACATTATTTTCATATAATATAACTTGCCACTTACAGAAAACTTACAATATATCACTTAAATGTCAATACCGTGTCATGTCCATTTCTAGAATTTATTTATAAATTGTTAGTTTTTTTGTCGTAATAAATGATTTAAACTAATTACCTCATAAATTCTAATGTTTACGACAAAAAAAACTAACAATTTATAAATAAATTCTAAAAATAGACATGACACGGTACTGACATTATATCACAGTTAGAACGGAATCACCCATCTAAGGATATCCCACACCATGAGGCACGAGAGAAAAAAATCCTCACTTTACCTGTAGAGGAGATACCATTAAATGTCTTTGAAGATTTTATTTAACTAAAAATATTTAAAACTAGCTGCAGCGTGCAGCCCGCTGCATTATGAGTTTTTGGTGGATCCCGCGGGATCACCTAATTTTTCCAGGATAAAAAGTAGCCTATGCGCTATTCCAGGTCATTATCTACCCGTGTGCTAAATTTCATTCAAATCCGATTAGTAATTTTTGCGTGATTGAGTAACAAACATCCATCCAAACATCCAAACTTTCGCGTTTATAATATTATAATATTTAAAATAAATATGACTGCCTCGTGGTCTAGGGGTTAGTCTATTTGGCCCAGATCATAAGATCCCGGGTTCGATCCCTGGGTCGGGCAAAAGATTTTTCTCGAAAATCTAAAATCTCGTTAGCAGGTTGACGTCTGGTGGAGTGGTGTGTTACCACTCCTGTGCCTCGAATGAGCACGTAAAGCTGTCGGTTCCGGTTATTGCTAAAATTGACGATTATCATTAATATGCCGATAAAATGGTGCGATGAGGATCACTTACATTGCCAGCCGACAAACCGGTAAATCGTGGTGAACCGGAGAGTCTATAGACGTTCGATTTACTGTGCCTACCTCTAGGGAACCAGGCGTAATGATACTTTTTTATTTCACTATTTTTTCGGTGTATGTTATACGTAGTATATTATATATATACCAAATTACAGTTTTCTAGTACCAAGAATACGGATGGATGGACGGACCGATGATCAGACGGATGGACATGGCAAAGCTATGAAGGTTCTTTTTGACCACGGAACTTTAATAATTGCTAGGCTGTGTCAAATGGAACAGCCCAAATATAATTTTTTTATGTTAGATTTTATCTGTTTGCTTGCCTGGCAGTTCGTAATAGTCAAACGTTAGCAAAACTGTCTAAATCATAAATTATCAATAATTTTACCCGCCATTACTATTTGGCAATAAAGCTATCTCAAATTTTAAATCTTGTTTTTTTCTCGTTTAAACGATAAGTGGGCATTAAAATATATGCCCACTTTACTACATAGTATAAAACAAAGTCGCTTTCTCTGTCTGTCCCTATGTCCCTATGTATGCTTAAATCTTTAAAACTACGCAACGAATTTTGATGCAATTTTTTTAATAGATAGATTGATTCTCGAGGAAGGTTTTAGTGTAAACCTTTCCGATGTTCCCACGGGAACAAAAATTACGCGGGTGAAACCGCGGGCAAGTTGCTAGTATCGTTTAAACGAGAAATCGTTTATAACCTTTCATGGAATAATTTAAACTTTTTTATAAGCTACGGTAAGTTTATTAGCATATAGTTCAAGTTATACCTTCAAAAAATATTGTATATGTTTTGTGACTGTTACTTTACTTCCCTGATTAATTTCCTTGTAGGGACTTCGCTACATAAACATGCCTTATTATGCTTATTTATGCTTTTTCACAGAAAGATAAATATCTATACGTACTTATATTTCGTTTTAATTCCTTAAAAACCGTCTTTGTTATGACAACAATGCTTTATTCCTTTCAGTTCCGTCACATCGTCTTACGTCTTGTGAATACACATAGGGTAGATTTAATATGGCTGAAATGTCAACCGATTTGGGGTTAGCTTAATTTCCAGCTCTGAGCTTACACAATAACCTTATAGTTACTAGTGTATCTTACTAGTTGCACCGTGCAGCCCGTTGCATTATAAAACTTTTTGATGATACCTGCCATCCTGGAAAAATGAGTTGTACCCACAACTCATTTTTCAGGATAAAAAGTAGCCTTTGTGCTATTTCAGGTCATCTACCTGTGTGTCAAATTCGTTAAGCAGTTTTTGCGTGATTGAGTTAATTACAAACATCCATCCAAACATCCAAACTTTCGCATTTACAAAGTGCAGTAAAACGCAGCGGGCTGCAGCGTGCATCCCGCTGCATTACAAAAGTGTTTGGTGAATTCTGCGGGAATGTTCTATTCCAGGTCTATCTATCTGTATACAAAATTTCATCCAAATCCGTTTAGTAGTTTTAGCGTGATTCAGTAAGTAACAAACATCCACCCGTCCATCCAAACATCCAACCTTCGCATTCATAATGTTAATATAGACACATATATAGATTTCTAATGGAAAGAGACAACCTTTAGCCTGGTGTGTCCCTGTACATCCTTGTATGTCCCTACAACTATCCATTATTTCAATATTTGCTACAAGTCAATGAATAAACATGGATTTACATATTTCTTTTATTTATTATTCTAACGAATGATCTAATATATCAAAGATACACGTGAGGTGTATTAAAACAATAAATAATGATAGTGTACGTGACTGATTTTTTCATTATTCGATGAACAATGAGTGGAACCTTGGGCTAACCACCGATAAAACCGTTACGATATTAGTCTTAGTAAGTAAGCAAACAGGTAAACTAATTAAAAGTCAAACAAATTGAATGCTGCAAGACGGATACGCAAAACGAACATTACACATTGCGTTTACATAAAAACAGTACCATTTTTGCGCAATTGAGCTATTAATAAAAATAATATGATCCTAATGAAAAATATTAGGTTAACGTAGTATAACATAAATAGTTAACAATGCAGAGGAGTGCAGACTCCTCCGCATTGTTAATTTTAACTGTGCAAAACGTCATAAACCACCGTTCGCGTTGATTTTCCGCAATTGTCTTAAAACCCCCTTTTTGATGAAGTTTTTGGTTCACTTATTCGTGTTCATGTATAGATAAAGAAGTTTCTTTATGTGTCGATACTATAAACTAAAACTTAATAAGGAGTAAACTACTAACTATACGTATAAGTATATCGGATTTTATAGAACATTATTGGGCTCTACCAGAAAGTATTATTAAAATAAGCTTTCATTAAACCTTTTTATTTTCCAACATTAAATCTATTAGTGCCTTATTGTCGTATAAACAATATTGATAAGCTGTCGTGTTTATATTTTATCAAAAGAAACGCTTAAATATTCTAAGGCCGATGTCTTAATAATAGCGGGATGACAATGCAAACAGAAAAAGACGCGGTTATAACAAGTTAAGAAGTTGGTAATGATGATATGATGAAATAAGTTGCACTCTATTTAGAAGAAGTCGGAGATAGTCATAATAATCGCACAGTAAAACGAAGAAATTTTAAAGACTATTATATTATCTGCTGATACCTACTAAAGCAAAACTGTAAAAGTAGATAAAAATATAAATAAAATAGTATATCTACATTCTACACATATATAATATTAACACCAAATTCGTTAAACCAAACACCTTATACTGGTATAGAGAGAAAATAAAGTTCCGTACATCATTGCCCAGACACACTTCCTGAAATGATTTTTTAAATTGTTAGTGTTAGCAACTGTGCTTAAAGACAAGCACTATCCGGCGAGGTGTGGCGTACTCGTGTGATTTATACAGATGTTATTGTGAGATAATGACATGATTATTAGCAACAATGGACAAATATAAATAGGGATAGTATAAATAGGCGGGGGTAAGATGATTTCGAGTCATTGTAATTCTATAGCTTTTTCAGGACGTTATTCTGCACAAAAATTATACTTTGCATGTAAAGGTGATTTAAGTGTTTCATTCGGCCAAACTGCTTCTCGATTATATTAGTTAACTTTTATATTCACTTTAATTATAATGTTAGAGATATTTGTTAAATATACTATCCAAATAGTTAAGAGGTAAACAATAATTTGGATCATTGGCGTCAATAATCAGGACTTTGTTTCGATCTGTGATTTTAATACACATGCTTACATGTAATAAATACTATGCACTAGTCGCGTTATTGCAATGATCCACGCCAACTCGCCCGCCACGCTATATTCCTCTACCTTGACTTCTCCCAAATAGCAATTTTCTGTTAGTTCCATTATAAAACAGAACAAATTGCCGCATTTAATACTGAATAATTTACGAGATTGAAGAACCTAATTGATTAGAACTTCGCGTTTTTATACGAAGGACTATTGATTGACTCCCATTATTTATGTTTATAGGCCACAATGGTTACAAACATTAAATGATATTTTATATGTTAATATGCTTCTGGTTCACTGCGATTTTCCTAGCTAGCTAGTTGACTCGCTAGATAGGTGATCCTTTTCGCCGCATTTTGGTAACTGTAGCAACAATTATTGTTAAATGTTTTTTAATTCATAAGATAGCAAACAAGTAATTGCTCTCGTGATGGAAATATACAACTATTGCCTATTGAATCCGTGTGGTAGAGTTTTATGCCACATACATAAGTTGTTTATTGTAATAACAATGGATATCTTTATATGTTCAACCGAGGTATTTCCGTATCAGCACACCATCATTAGACCTAAAGCTGGTAGGTACTGTTATATTCCCCCAAAAAAAACATTTGTCCGACGCGTGAATTGGATCCAGAACGTCATGTTTTTGCTTTAATATCAAGTGGTGGTATCAATCACTTGGTCATTCAATGAAAAGAGGTAACCGTCGTCAATAGATATCAAAAAGTATCTTCACGCCCATATCCTCGAAAGGGTAGGCAGAGGTACAACAAGTGTACAATTAACCGAAGATCCCATAATGTGATAGGTGGCAAAGCATATCGCCAAATTCCAATCCTGAGCAACGAGGTTTTTATCAGAAAACTAAATTGTCTAGCTGAAAAACATAAAATTTATTCTGCAAAAGAGGCTCAGTAGACCTGAGAGACTCAACAGACCAACACGGCGGTAATCTAACAATGAAGATAAACTTTCTACTTTTTCAGGCACTACGTAAGAAAGAAGCGAAAGTTTAATTCAATACAAAAATCACAACTGATCAGTGGTAGAGTTTTGCGTCGACTCCTCGGGTACCGCGAGGCATATCTTACACTATGTATATGGCTTTATAATATAGTGTTCGTAACTGCCTTCTTCTAGTTCGGACGAAATCAGAAATCAGAAGAACTTTATTTAATAAAACTTTTTACAAGTTATTTTTACGCGTCAACATTTAGAAGTCTTATGTTTCTCTATCTTAAAATTTCTACCACATGAATAGTAACGAAAAAAGAACGCACGGGCGCCGGCAGCAGGGTGCAAGGGGGTGCGCTTGCACCTATGAAACAATGAATGGCAGCCAGGAAACAAAATAATACGTAAAATAATAACAATATATGTATTATTCTTTATTTTTTAGTGAATAGTATGATGTGTAGATGCTATGCACCCCCTTAAAAGTAATCCTGGCGACGTCCATGAAATAACGTAAATATTTGATATTTATACTTGACAAAGCGTCTCTTAACATTAGCCGAGCCATCTGATTGTTTGCTATCCGATGTTATAAAAGAGAAATTTAAATTCAAATCAATGAATATCAAAATAATGGTGCGTACTATATTTTACCTGATTCAATACATTAACATATGTGTAAATATTATGAAGACCGCAATATTATCAACCGTTTATTCGATAAGTTATCAAGATTATTCTAGATTGTATTGAGTGTCGAATCGAGTGTTACCAAGTCGAATGTATTAATTAACCAGAACATTCTGCCGTACAGGTGTACGCACTTTTTCTTTTATTATGTATATGCATATTATATTATTTTTATTTTATTTGTACTATTATAGTGTCTAAAGTAAGTAAATGACTAAAGTCCACTTGCAGTAAACTATTTATATATATTGTTAATGAATTAAACCATTATAAAATTCATTTAAGTATTTAAATAATTTGGTGCGAGCGGACCTAGGATTCATCTATCAAGACATTATGCACAGCCCAAATATTAATTATAATAATATCTTTGGACAAATTACACGAATTAATCTAACCCCAAAGTAAACATTTTATTTGCTTGTGTTATAGGTGTTAGTCAAGGATACTAATTCATAGAAATACATATATAAATACTGTAATATACATATTAAACACCCAGAAATACAAACATCTATGCTCATCACACAAATGTTTGTCCCCGTCGGGAATCGAACCCCATCCTTATTGATTCGTGATTAGGTTCGCTAATCACTCGGCCAACGGGGCGGTGAGCGACCAGGACAACTCTAAAATAAATTATAAAATGCGAAAAAAGTTTTCGAAGTCGAAATTTCTGTGAGATTATTACATTAAAATAAAAAAATGAATTCTTTAACTTTATTTATATAAGTCTAAAGTTTAAATTTGTAAGTATTTAATCTCAACCTGACAACACAGCTTTTGTCAGGCATCGCTTTATAGCAGGGCTTAAAGCCGGTTTAAAAAATACCAGTTAATAGAAGCTTTTAGCGGTTTTATTAAAGGTTCGCTCGGACGGAGCATAAATGAGATGGGTGTGCTTCATAAACTGTTAAAGCAAAAATCACAAATGGTACGTCACGCACAAAAATTAGAAGCGACGAACATCGAAGATAAAGGAGAGGGGGATTTTTGGGCCCAAATGTAAAGGATTGAAGTATGGTTCAAAAAAATGATACTATTTTTCTATTTCAAAGTTCAAAATATGAGCTTAATCCGCTTTCTGAGAAAAAAGAAATCACGAAAATAAGTTTGTGGTACTATAATTGTATAATCGATAAAATTATAATCGATTTATGTAAATAATTTTAATCGAAATATAAGCTCGTAAATATATGTAAAAGTGTATTTTTGATTAATATTTAGTATAATCAACAGGAAGTACCATCATTATTTTACAATCCATTTATAATATAAAATAGAAAATATAATCGAAACAATTTATATAATCGATTGATTACGTTACTTCAAACTGAATACGATTTAGTGTCTGTGGATATAATACAACTAAAATTGACAATTACAACTGACATCACTGACGACTCGCAAGAGTCGCACTCGCAAGTCGCGGACTTCACTCTTCGCTATTTTACGTACCTACTACCTACAGAAAGGCATCCTTTAATTTGTGTTTTCCAAAAATCTGTGTTTTAGTATTGTGTCAATTTATAAACATGAAGCATAGTTGCCTGTATTACAAGTATAAATTGTTTATATAATAGTAAACGGTTATAGTGAGTTAAACTATACCGTAGTACCGTGACCTTACTTCTGGTGAATATCTTATATCTCTGTTCTCAGATTGCTAAAATTTGTAAAATTTTCAGTATTTATATAACGTTAAACTAGCTATTAATTAACATAATATTCATCTTATTACAAGGGGGCCCAAGTTTGTATGAAACGGTATCAGTCTCCTTTTACAAACCTTTATAAACCGGTTTAATGATTTAGATACTTATAATTTTGCTGCACTATAAAACCGGTATTTTCGAGAAATTAAGGTAGTAGCAAACCTTTACCGTTACAAACCTGATTTAGGTATTTGTGCTATTATATATTCTGTAATTTAGGTTTGAAAATTAACCGGTTACAAATCATGCTTTATAATTTGCTTACGGTAATACTAACATAATACTTGCCAATATGCAGACCTTAGCATTGTTCAGACTTTAATTCAAATTATAGGTGACACATTATATTCTAGAAATTGTTTAATTTTAAATGAAATAATGTATAAATTGGAGATATATTGAATGAAGGACAAAATATTTTTTATCTAAAATGAAGCTTTATTTAAAAAAAACTTACTGAAATTATGTTGGCGCAAAATAAAAACTTGTATCAAAATAATTTCGGGCTGATCCTACGCGTATCCCCTAAATACTTTGTAATCGTAAGTAACTACGCCAAAAATCCGCCGAAAGAACTGAAACTGATTTAATGCAGACGGAACGTTTTTGGTTTTTTTAACGACGTGCTAAATGCATAAAGTGAATGCCGCCAAGATGAGGTGTATCAAGAAAAAAAACAGATAAAATTACTTCTCAGCTTTAGAGGTCGTAAAACAAAGGTAGTATTTTACAACAAGCCAATAACAAATCCTTGAAATAAAACAATAGATGGACATGCTGTAATGATATGCACATTTAACGTTGTTTTTCGTTTTAATTACAGAATTTTATTTTTACAGCGCATTATTTTCATGTGAAGTAGGAATTTTTCGCTATTCTTAATATCAAATGTGAATTTTCTGTAAATATGACGCTATGAAAAATGTGATTTAAATGTCAAGCTTATTGAGGATTTATATTTTTTTTTATTTCATGGGATAGCAAACAAGCAGATGGCTCTCTTGGTGACAACGATCGCCTATAGTCACCAAAGAAGTTAATATTTCGTTGCTATCCTTGTGGCAGGGTTGAAATGTCAAATGCACAAGTTTAAAGGCTACCGTACCTTCCAAACTGGAACACATCAGCGATAAGCATCGATACTATTGCAGCAGGAATAGGTAAAGCGTTGGTATCAATGTTCAGTCGAGAGCCGAGACGTTGCAGAGCTCTACCTAGTAAGTAGTAACAAGTGTCAACACTTGTTGGCCTTTTTTCCCCTTTCACGACATGCCTAACAGTAAGCCAATTTATCTATCCTTAAAATAAGGGCCCGTATTAACATGGGGAACTACAACATACAATAGTAAACGTGTACTTATTCAAGATTTAAATTAGAAGAGGTTATGAAAAGTTTTATCCAGTATCCAATTTGAAGAATTCATAATCTATAATGTTTTAAGTATCTGTCATGTAAATTTGGAACTGCCATAGTTTTAATGGAGATTGTTAAGTTTGTTAAGTCTGGTCAACTTAAAACCTTGTAAACGAATGCTTTTGATGTTTTTATTATATACTAGCTGTGCCCGCGACTTCATTCGCGTGAAATTTTTTTTAAAGTAATAAAGCCTAAGACACTCCTTATTACCACGGTTTAAAAGATAGATAGTTCCGGTATTTTATTATATTATGGTGAGATTTCCGGGATAAAAACTATCCTATGTCCTTTCTTGGGTATGGGTTAAGCTATCTTTGTACCAAATTTCATTCACTTGTTTCTCTTTTAATATAATTGTATTATTGCCTGACATTATTTAATCAAATTTTTAATTATTTTTTTCTGACACTATTTCACTTTTGATATAATTTTATATATTTTAATTTAATTTAATAATATGTAATTCGCACTTTAAGCTTACTGTATAAGCTGTGGTTGCCTATAATTGGGAAGGCACTGCCATATCTCATTATGTATTCTATAAAGCCTAGAGTGTGTACTTTCCGTTGGCAATCCAAATAAAATAAATGAATAAATAAATTGGTTCAGTGGTTTAGGTGTGAAGAAGAGACAGACAGACAGTTACTTTCGCATTTATGCTCGTAATATACTAGCTGCAGCGTGCAGCCCGCTGCATTATAACAGTTATTAGCGAATCCCACGGGATCACCTATTTTTTCCGGGATAAAAAGTAGGCTATGTACAATTCAAGCTTATCATCTACCCGTGTGCCAAATTTCATCCAATTCGGTGTAGTTTTTGCGTGATTGAGTATCAAACATCCAGCCATCCAAACATCCAAACTTTTTTTTATATCATAAGATAACAAACAAGCAGATGGGTCTCCTGATGGAAAGAGTCAACCATCGCCTATAGACACCAAAGATGTTAATGGTGCGTTGCTATCTTGTGGCGAGATCTAATGCCACATGCATAAGTTTACTGGCTACCTTACCCTCCAAACCGGAACACAACAGCGACAAGCACTGACGCTATTGCGGCAGGAATAGGTAAGGCGGTGGTACCTAACCCGGACGAGACAATGCAGAACTCTACCACCTAGTGGCCACGATGGTAGTGACTCGCATAGTCAATCGGTCGCCTTTTACGACCTGCCTGCCAGAACGGCAGTTGGTCTATTCTTTAAAGGAGCCCGGAAACAACACGGGGGGAAACTTTCGCATTTATCTAATGTCAGACCTGTACATTGAATATATAAAGTCAGACCTGTACATTGAATATTTTTTAAAAGAATACTTGGGGCGTGATCTACAATCGATATCGAAGCCAAAAATATAGTTTTTAGAATTTTTGTCTGTTTGTCTGTATGTATGTCCGGGGTAAACTCAAAAAGTATTGCATGGATTTACTTCAAATTTTGCACGAATATTACTAATAATATAGATATAGGTTGGTATGGATACAACTGTAATTATTATTTCGTATAGGTAACAAACTTGTTTGTAAATAATCATTTAGCTACATTTCTTACGTATATATATATATATATATATATATATATATATATATATATATATATATATATATATATATATATATATCGTGTAATAAAACATCATATTTATACGATGTTTTATTACACGAGTATATATTTTATTTCTTGGATTCAAAAAATATTCACAATATAACAATAGTGTGGCGATCTTTTCATTATGAACGCAATTTTATTTGATATAGGATTGTAATCTCACAGGATTTATAATCTCACGGTTACAAAAACTGAATTGCTGAAACAAAATAAAATGTTTCGTTGATATATTAAATAAACGATTGCACACAAAAGCATAACACGATGTTTTTATATAATATTTATGTAGTTGAAGGTAAAATGTTGCCAAAATAAAAAACAAAATCATTTCCAACATAGTAGCGATCGTTCTATGGTCGAAATTTGGTTTAATTGAGATAAAAATTATCCTCTCTTTTAAGTTGGATCAAACAGTAGAAATATACAAAATTTCATTAAAATCGGTTTAGTAGTTTCGGAGTCCATTGCGGACAAACAACGTGACACGTAATTTATATATATTAAGATATGTTTACTGAACTTCTTCTCTACATAAATTTTAAGGGTACCCATATTTCTCAGTTTGCATAATTACAATTAACACGTTACAATTTATTTATTTTCTATAAATGATCTAGAAAAAGTGATAACTCCAAAAAAATCTCAAGCCTCTAGGTAAGGTGGGGGGAGGGGGGGCATGTGGCAAGTAAGCTAAAAAATTATATTTGTTACTAGCTGTGCCCGCGTCTTTGTCAGCGTGGAAAAAATTCTAAAATGAAAGTAGCCTAAGTTACTCCTTATTACCGTGATTTAAAATATAGTTCTGGGGTTTTACACGCATATTTTCCGTTCCTGTGGGATTTACTGGATAAAAACTGCTTATGTCCTTTCTCCGGTTTCCAACTATCTTTGTAACAAATTTCATGTTAATCAGTTCAGTGGTTTATTTAGTGTTGATAGGGAAGCGCATAAATCCACAACTGTGCGTTTCTCCCGACACTTTTTGCCTCGCACTACTCTGTTGTGGAATCAATTATCGCAGGGGTATTTCCGAACGGATACGACATAGGGACCTTCAAGAAAAGAGCTTACTCATTCTTAAGAGACCGGAAACGCAACTGCAAGACCTCTGGTATTGTAGATCTGGTACTGGCTGAATTAGAACTAATTAATATCTGAAATAGCACTGATTAATATCTGAAATAGCAAAAATCGATCCAACCCTAAAGTAAGCAAATTATTTGCTTGTGTCATGGGTGTTAGTGAGCGTAAAAACATATAAAAATATTGTTACACATATAACAAAAACCCAAACCCAGAAATACAAACGTCTATGCTCATCACATGAACGTTTTACCAAGTGACGACGGCAAAAAGCATAAAATATTGATGGCCTTTTCTTCACAACGGGCCTGGAATCTGGACCAATCGTTGGCGTACGTGTAGTTCATGTCTTATGGGGTACACGTGTACGAGTAAGTTTTTGAAGGGGCTAAATATAGGCTAAAGTCAGAAGAAAGGGTAGTCAGAAAAAACTAAGAGAAAACCACTGGTGGTGCGGTTAGTTTATTCACCTTAGATCATGAGGTCCCAGATCCGCATCCAGCAAACTATAGCTGTTTACCTGTTTTTTTTATATGACGGCGGCTAGTAAATACCCATGTACCTCGGAAAAACCCAGAAAACTATTGGTGCAGTAAATAAATGTAAGCAAATGCGTGATAGAGATCACAACAGTCGAGAAAATCTTCTGACGTCCGGTTTACTCCGCCTATCCGTAAGGGAACCGTCGTGACAAATTTTATTTAATTTGTTTTTAATAAAAGCGTCTACGAGATAAAAATGTCAATGACATGGGACGTGTTATTCGAATCGAATTGATAAGAAAAGTACCACAGACACCTTTATATGTTTGCAACTAATTACTGAAAGGACCTTAATGCAGTTTTTACGAGTAGATAAAGTTTAGCTTGGAACAAAATATAGAAATTTATGACGTCAGTAAAATCAAAGAATTAATTAAATGATGCATTGGACAAGGTCCAAGATAAATGTAGATATTAGTACCAGTTTTTACCATTGGCGTTGCTTGCGTTGATGCTTTAATAACTTTTAAATTGTCGTAGTTATAATTATTAGAAAGTATTAGTAGTATCTTCACGCCCATATCCCCGAAGAGGTAGGCAGAGGTACAACCAGTGCACCCACGATTAGCCGCAGATACTTACGGCCGGTTTCTTAAATCAAATTAATTTTAACAAGCAATTAATGTGTTTAACAAATCATTTGCTAGTAAAAAATATGTTAAACACAGATGATTTGCTTGTTAAAATTAATTTGAGTCTCAGAAACCGGTCGTTAGTCCCACAATGTGATAGGTGGCTAGCCTATCGCCAACCGAGCCCTTATCTAATTCCGGGCAACATTGTTTTTTATCAGAAAACTGAAAAAACACATTTTTTGAATTGCCCAACCCGGGACCTCAAATCCAAGTTTAGAAGGATTAGAAAATAAATAAATTTATGTGATATATTGTTATCGTTTGACTGGGATCTATAAAACATGAAAATTCCAAAATTGAATTAGTTTAAAAAGCTGAAAAATATTTTATTTTAGTAATTAAAAACAAATATTTAATAACTTAAAAAATCAATATCTTAAAAAGTTAAAAATGCCTATGTATATAATTTCGGATAAATAATATACATAGTTAAATGTATATAATAATATTGTCAAGAGGATCTCCATAGCAACCTAAATTTTCTAACAAATAAAATGGCAGCGCACATCAAATACCTAATGACTTTTAGAAGCAAATTTTTGATACCTTGGATTACATCACTGTAATTTTCATAGGAATCTTTAATTAAGTACAACATAAAAAAATACAGCCGATGTTACTCACTGATAATATGGCTTTCAATTCATGAAATTGTCAGACCGAGTGCGAATATACTTATACAACACTAGCTGCAGCGTGCATTCCTGTGCATTATACAAGTTTTTGGCGAATCCCGCGGGATCACTTAATTTTTCCGGGATAAAAAGTAGTTTATGTGCTATTCCAGGTTATCATCTACCTGTGTGACAAATTTTATTCAAATCCGTTTAGTAGTTTTTGCGTGATTGAGTAACAAACATCCATCCTAGCAT
Organism: Apodemia mormo; assembly: GCA_036924255.1. Taxonomy (NCBI): domain Eukaryota; kingdom Metazoa; phylum Arthropoda; class Insecta; order Lepidoptera; family Riodinidae; genus Apodemia; species Apodemia mormo. The sequence continues at coordinate 23,548,204 of JAUPFN010000012.1, read as the reverse complement.
CGATCCATCCAAACATCCACACTTTCACATTTATAATATTAAATATAGATTTTGGAATAAAACTTTTTAAAATCGTGATTTAACACTCAATGAAACAAACACAGAACAAATTAGCATCATCACGGCCGGTTCCCTTGCCGGTAGGCAGAGTAAACCGAACGTCTATAGACTTTCCAGTTCACTGCGATTCAACGGTTTGTCGGTTGGAGAGATAAGTTGTGATCCTCATCGCCGCATTTACCGGCAGGTTAACGATTATCGACTATTTCCAGCGATAACCGGGACCGACAGTTTAACGTGCTCATCCGAGACACGGGGGTGGTAATACACCACTCCGCCAGACTTCGAGCTGCTACTGAGGATTCGATTTTCGAGAAACCTCGAAAAAAACTCAATAACACTTTGCCCGACCAGCGAATCCGGGACCTCATGGTTTATGCCGAATAGGCTATCCCTAGACCACGAGGCAGGCAGCACAGAAGGAATAGTTAAAGTTAAGAGAAATTCGTACACTTACAAAATTTAGTACACGTGCTTGGATCGATTATCCTCGATCGATAAGCATGCTCAAAATAATGTTATTGATTATTCAATTCCAACTATTTTACATACATACATGTCAAATTGATAACCTCGGTTTTTCCGTCGAGTGATAAATAATAATTTTAGTATACAAATATAGCATTACAAACATTATTATTGAATGCCCCTTTCAACTAATATCCGCGTGTGTTTTATTGACAAAGGCAGGAAATTTTACAACGCAAAGAAAGCTAATGTGCTAATGTTGCTTGCTTTAAAGAAAGATCATTAAATTTTACTGCGGTGAGCAGCAGTAGGGTAAAATGCAGTGAACCGTGTTTATTGTCTACTGCGCTTGAGGGTTTACGTAAGGAAGATTCTTTAATTGCATTTCACTGTATTTATGCTGGTATTTTTATATCATAAGATATCAAACAATCAGAAGGGTCTGCTCAATAAAAAATATCGCCTACAGATACCAAAGTTGTTAAAAGTCAGTTGCTATCCGTGTGACGGGATTTACCTTACTCTTCAAACCGGAAATCGACAGTGACAAGTAATGACGCTAGACACTCACGTGTTAGTCCGGGCTCCTTTGAAAAATAGACCAATTGCCGTTCTGCCAGGCTGGTCGTAAAGGCGACTGATTGGCTATACGTGTCACTACCATCATGACTACTAGATGGTAGAGTTCCGCAATGTCTCGCCCGGGTATTTGGTATCACCGCTTTACGTATTCTTGCCGCAATAGCGTCAGTGCTTGTCATTATCATGTTCCGGTTTTAATTCACTTAAGTTTTTTATTTATTTCAAAAGATAGCAAATAAGCAGATGGCTTGGGTAAAAACAACCATCTCCCATAGACCCCAAACATGTTTATGGTGCATTGCTATTCGTGTGACGGGTTTGTAATGCCATATTTATAAGTTTATCGACTACCTTACTTACCAAACTGAAACACGACAGCAACAAGCACCAACACTAATGCGATTGGAATAGATAAGGCGGTGGTACCAATAACCAAACCCAGTCAAGACATCGTTTTGGCACGTTCAAACTTTTACGAAATGCCTTGTAGTAAGGCAGTTAGCTGGTTTATTCTTCCACAACCGGCCGAGCTCAAAACTTTGAGTAATAATATAGTTCATAATAAATATATGAGACATTTGAATCGCGTCGTTCTAAAATCCTCTAAAAATAGAAAGGGTTCTGGATAATTAGTAACCCGACTCTATTTCCGATTTCGCTAATGGACTAAGTGCTAACCGAAGTAGGTTTTAACCAACGAGTTATATAAAATATGGAAGTCGCATTTGATGTAATTCGACGTCAAACTCCTGTATTTCGACGTCAAACTTAGTGAACTTTCAACACAATCAATACCAGATGATTATTTTTGGTGCAAGTATGTATTTTCGCTCGGCGCTCGGGTTTGATTTCCGACAGAGACAAGTATTTGCGTGTTAAGCATAAATGTTTGTATTTCTGGAATTGAGTGTATATTAAATATATTCCATAATTCATAAATTGTAATTCTATGTATTTATAGTACTGTTCACTAACATTCATATCACAAGCAAATAATTTAAATAATTTGCTTATTTTGGGGTTAGATCAATTCGTGTAATTTGTCCAGCAATATTTATTTATTTATTTGCAGTGCGACCATATTATGTCAAGTGACATGGTAGAATAATTATACCTAAGTTGTTTGTTGTTTTTGTCAACGCTGACAATAAAAGATCCCTCCCACAATCATCCGTCTTTCATATTATGAGAATTAATAAAAAACGTATAATTTTAAACATTTTCTATTTTACGAGCCTTCTGTTAACAACGAATACAACCAAAAATAATTACTATTTAATTTGGTGAATTTATTCCAAAGTTATGCGCATGTAAACATTTCAGGAATTCAATTTAAAAAAAAATGGTTGACCCTGCAGGTCATCCCTAAAACTTCCCGCTAAATTAAGGTGTTTTAAGCTCAAAAGAGTAAAAACTATAAAGCATAGATTTATTTAGTACAAACATCTATTTTGTTAAAAATGGCTGTATACTGATTTTTGAAAAGCTGAATATTTTGGAAACGATGGTCGATTATGATCTTTCGAAAGGCATTCAACTTAATTTTTGAATTCTAAAATATTGCTATTGCTAAATAATCGATAGGTTGCAAAAATTAGAAGCAATGTCGAAAAACATTGTTTTCAACATTGACAATGGTTTTCAAAATAAATCCCAAAAAATTAAACAATTTTGATCAAATTAACGGTATTTGACGCAGTTTTTAAAGGAGAAAAGCTGATAAGATTTTTAAGTCAACCGATGTATTAACCTATAAGTTATTTCAAAAATATTGAGTGAGTTTCTAAGAACAAGGTGTTAAACAAACAACGTTAAAAAGGTTGATTTTGACAAAGTTTTTTTAGTACTAAAATATAGGGGAATACCAATATGTCGAGAAAATACGTTTTTCAAAATTTTTCGTCAACGATTACTCCCACACGGATAAAACAATTTTAATGCAATTTATGCATTAAACGAAGTTTTTTGAAGAAAAGAGCTGATTACTTTTTATACTCAATCGGTATTTTACTCAATAATTAATCTGGAAATTATATTAAAAAATACTGTTTCGCCAATAATTTTTTTAGGGTTTTTTCAAAATGTCTCAAAATCTATTGGGCCCACTTTTTTCAAATTTTCAGGAAATCTAAGATGAGCAGAATCCAATCGAATGCCACCGCGTTTCGATCGGTCACACACACACACACACGCGTACGCACGGATTCACGCACGTACGCACGTACGCACGCACGCACGCACGCACGCACGCACGCACGCACGCACGCACGCACGCACGCACGCACGCACGCACGCACGCACGCACACACACACACACACACACACACACACACACACACACACACACTGACGTCATCGTGAGAATAGTCGGAAAAGGTTCCTAGGACCTCAAAACGAGGAGATCTGGTGAAAACTCGATTTTCGAAAATCGGGGCTAAATCAGTAACTTCCTTATCTACATATGTAGCGAGAAGTTAAAAATATACAGCAAATATTTTTAGAAGAATAATTTTTAAAGGTACTTTATTTGCAAGAATATGGGTGTTTCATGTTATTCTTGTTAATGTACAGTTACGAACATATCCAATCAATAAGATGTGCAAATTTTTAAAGTTTTGACATTGGTTAATAAAATTTATTATTTGTTCTGTGATAAAATCTAAAATAAATCTATACATAGAATAATAGCGTCATTCCTCTAAGAATCTATATATTAATTCGTGAATTAAAATTTAGTAGGTACCCCTTTTTCCAGCGATTCTGCGAACGATGGAAAATGGAACTTGGCACAATTAAAATTTACATTGCAGAGGACTGCCGAAATATAACATTCGTTAGAAATACATTAAAATAATAAAAATAATCATTAGATTCACGTGACATACATGACAATATTCACACATATACACTACCTAAAGTCTCTTTTTACCCTCAAAAAGATTTTTGTTTAATCTATGGTTGAATATCGGCCACAGGGCGATCGCTAATGCCAATAAATATAGTAATTTTGTCATGAAGAATATTTTTATTATTTTTTTAATGTAGTAAAACTGCAACAGTCGAATTCAAATTTCCCGTATCTTCGGAACTCCGCATCAGATTTTCACCTAATAAAATGGGATCACCTAGAAAGTACACCCCTTCAAACATAAAAAAGTCAAAATCAGTTCATAAATGACCCAGTTCTAAAGTAACAAAAATATCCATACGATAATATTATAAATGTGAAAGTCTGTCTGTCTGTCTGTTACGCTTTCACGGCTAAACCACTGGACCGATTTTCATGAAATTTGACATGGAAATAGTTGAAGATCTGGAGTAAAACATAGCCATACTAATATTATAAATGTGAAAATAACTCAGTCTGTCTGTATGTTTCACGCCTAAACCGCTGAACCGATTTGGATGAAATTTGGTACGAAGAAAGTTTGAGACTCGGGTAAGGTCATAGAGTAGTTTTTAACCCGAAAATTCCATGGGAACGGGAGCTAGGCGGACTTATATTTTAGATTTCTTTCCACGCAGACGAAGACGCGGGCACAGCTAGTGAAAAGAATATATACAGCCGAATCTATAACCTCCTCCTTTTGGAAAGTAGGTTGAAAACAAGATTAAACAAAAAAGCTTTAATGTCCATTTACAATAAATCACATATTCAACAAAATATATTTGTAATATGTACATAATTTAATTCACATATTTCTGCATAATATTTGAATAATTTATTTAAATTGGAAAAATTAAATAATCAACATTAAATATAATTCTTGACTGCCTCTTGGTCTAGAGTTACCCTATTCAGATCATGAGGTGCCGGGTTCAATTACCGGGTCGGGTAAAAGTGTTATTGCGGTTTTTCGAGGTTTTTTTCCTAAAATCCTAAATCTTAGTAGCAGCTCGGAGTCTGGCGCGTGTCTGGTGAGCTATTAGGTTAATAAAATGTGGCGATCCGGATCACCATTCATCTTGCCAGCCGATAAATCGGTGAATTCCGTTGAACCGAAAAGTCTATAGGCTTTTCACATCGTTTATTTTACCAACCCCGCAAGGAAACTGTGCTTGAAAATACATTTATTAAATAATTATTTGTAGATGAGATAACACAGTTACAGTTCCACAGTTCCAACGGCTGATACCCGTAAGTGAATGTACGAGTATCAGCCGTTGGAACTGTAGGGTTTTAAAATTAGTTTAATCTTTAATGTATACTAGCTGTTGCCCGCGACTTCGTCCGCGCGGACTACGTTTACTCCGCACAGCTCCTCCCCCGTAGCTGATAGCGTGATAATATGTAGCCTATATGTTGACCCGACCTGTTAGTAATATTCATGCAAAATTTGAAGTAAATCCATGCAGTACTTTTTGAGTTTACCCCGGACATACATACAGACAAGCAGACAAAAATTCTAAAAGCTATATTTTTGGCTTCGATATCGATTGTAGATCACGCCCCAAGTATTCTTTTAAAAAAATATTCAATGTACAGTTTTGACTTTCCTACGATTTTATTATATGTATAGATAGGGTATTTGCTGTAATGCACTTCTGGGACTTTGCTTAATATTCAGAAACCTAAAGCTGTGGGTCTCAATTCACTATGTAATTTTGTTAACACTCTTATACTGTTTAACAATTTTACAAATGGAGTTTCACCAAGCATAGAATATACTACTTCATTAATTCAGTTATGTATCTCACACTTAGCAGTTTCATTTTCCTTAGTCGACCTATTCTTGTCTTCGCAGATACATTTTGGTTAGCATTTTTTACTGAACACAAAAGTATGGGATATTACACACTTGAATCTAATAGTATATTGTGTAAAACTTATAAGATATTTCCCCGTGTTGGTCCCGGGCTCGTTTAAAGAATAGGCCAACTGCCTTTCTGTCAGGGAGGTCGTAAAAGGTAACCGATTGGCTATACGAGTCACTACCATCGTGGCTACTAGGTGGTAAAGTTCGGGATGTCTCGCCCGAGTCTCGTGCCACCGTCTTACCTATTCCTGCCGCAATAGCGTCCGTGCTTGTCACTGTCGTGTTCCGGTTTGGAGGATAAGGTAGCCGGTAAACTTATGCATGTGGCATTAGACCTCGCCACAAGATAGCAACGCACGATTAACATCTTTGGTGTCTATAGGCGATGGTTGACTCTTTCCATTAGGAGACCCATCTGCTTATTTGCTATCTTATGCTATATAAAAAAAATATTTAAAGTCACATTTATACGAGATGTCTTTATTCCACTAGTTACTTCGTCTACATAAAATAATAATTCTTCATAGTTTTTATAAATAAGATATTCACCAATATTACCTAAAGGAGAAATTATGGTATTTAATTTGCAAATTTTCCGCGAAATGTTATATGGAACTGCTGCGATGCAACAGAAATGTGAGATAGTGTAAGAAATAGGGCAAACTTATTCAAAGTCTGAAATTATAGAAGACCACAACGGCACAATAATCTACCCACTTCCACGACACTTTCTTCCACGTCAGAAGCAAAGGCAGTAACACACAAATTATGTACTCAACGCACGTTTCACTTCGCAACCAAAGCATCTGCAGGAGAGTCGAATAGCACTTCACTCTATGAAGGGTGAAGCATTAATTTATGCTTCATTTTAATGTGCATGCTTCTTTTTTATTTTTTAGATAAATTTAGCAAAACTACTTAGAACTATATGCATATTTAACATATTAATTATTATTAGTAAAAAAGCGCAGTGTTTGAACGAATTAAGATTAAAAAGGGATTGTATTTGATACGAGAATTGATGGAGAGAGGGGATGAAGGAGGGTATTTTTACTCTCTCCCCGTACCACTCCTCAGCGCGGAGACTTTTATAAAATAAACTAAGTATAGGAAAAACACTTATCTAAATTCGTAGAAACTCTTAAAAATCGATCGACAATGTTATCAATATCAATGGGTAATATGTTATCGATATAACATTACCGAAATAGATATTGTGCGCTATTTTTGAATATTTTGCGCCTTTTGTGGTAAAAATAAATTTTCACCACGAAAAAGAGGAGGATTCACCTTCCCCCAATACAGGTGCTTATTATTAAGCAAAAAATACACGAAGGCAGCCGGTGATCAGTGCGAATGATTAGTAATTAGTGTAATAAAAGTGAACAGACGCTGATTACAAATTACTCGCACTGATCAACGACTGTCTTCACGTATTTTTTCGCTTAAAGCCCCGTTTTCACTTTGATTAGTGCGAGTGTGAGTGTTTAATGCAGGTGCTTAGTATTAAGCCAAAAAAAGTAAAAGTGAATAGATGCTGATTACTTATCACTCGCACTGATCAACGGCTGTCTTCACGTATTTTTAGCTTAATACTAAGCACCTGCATTAAACACTCACACTCGGACTAATCAAAGTGAAAACGGGGCTTTATACAAAGCACCTACATTAAACACTCGCACTCGCACTAATCATAATGTAATCGGGGTTACAGCGAGCGAGGGTTGCCTCCCTACGCGTAGAGCAAATAAGACCACATGCAAGTTGGGTACTCTGATTCGGATCTGTCAGCAATCTAGATATATAGGTACTTATTCTGAAAAAAAAATTAAATTGGCTGAAAATTTATTTACAAAAAACAAACATAGCACCACAACAGCTTAACATTTCGTTTTGGCGTAATCCCAATATTTTTCAGGAGTTTAGCCCGGCATATTGATTTTATTGCTTCCATTATGTTTCACTAACGAAACATGTTTTGATTTATTTTTACAAAATGGATAGTGTCAAAAATTACGTCATTAAATAATTTCTTATATAATGCGAAAACTGGAAAAAACAATAATTCATTATTTTTCATATATTTGATAACTTCTGATATTTGATCTTCATAAAAATAAAAGACTACAAAAAACACTGGTGGTGGAGTACAGTTTTGTCGTCATAATTTACTTCCCTGAGCTAAAAATGTACTAAAATTTAATAAAAGAAAACTTTGCGTCTCTATGAGTTCTCGAAAGACCTTTATATTTCCTATATCGAAGCGGCACGTTTCTAAACCTAGCCAAATAAATGTTCTTCCTTTCGAGCAAAACATAATAATGGTAAATAATAATCAGAAGACTTTATTTCACATGTTTTCGGAAAGTCTTTTCATCACGACTTTAGAAAAATACGTATAAAAAGTAGGCATATCTATGGATCATAGGAGTATACACACATATATATATATATATATATATATATATATATATATATATATATATATATATATATATATATATATATATATATATATATGTCACGACGTGCTCAAACCATACTATAGCAAACTGATAGCGATATTCCGTCGGCAAATCAATAGTATGGCTAGTTTTACAAATATTAGTCGTATCGTGATGACACTAACAGAGTGTGATTATCAACGTTTTTTATGCCTACCCATGACAACTCATAGGTACCATTTTCGTATGCTAGCTTAGTAAAGGAAGTCAATTTTAGGGTGTTGGTATCACTTTCTTGTGGATTATACAAATGGCAGCTATCAACAGAAGAGCCCATCGAGTTCAAAGAGTATACCATCACATCCAGGTATTATAGATGCAACTAAGGTGAGGTAACTGAAAATTTTCTTTTTATTAGGGAAAAGTGTTTGAACTTCATTAGTGTTTTGTTCTGTAGCAATAACTTTGTATGTGAAATTTTCACCTACTCCTTCATATTCTTCAAGTTGTTTCTAATAAACTTATATAACTTTGTCTTTATTAAATGTTGATTGATCATGATGAAACTCCTGCTGTGATATCCGGTGGACGTTTAGGTCTTTCACTAAATGTATAGAAAACTATATTACTGAAATTTGACCAAAATTCCTTTTTGATAGCTGTTTTTGACTTGATTATACTCTTATTACTTCGTATTGCATATGCGCAGATGGCAGATTTTTTAAATTAAATTCATAAGTTAAATTTCTTGGCGGTAAATTCGATGCAGCCACCCTGTGAAAGTTAGTTGTGTCGTGTTTTTTATGAATTTAATATTCTATTACATGGTTCACTCCACACTGTAAATAATCAAATATATTTAAAGGAAATTTTAATGTTGCACTGTGTGGTCCAGTCTCTACTATCTTTAAATCTTTAGGAGGGTTAGGTTGGACAATTAAGAAGTGATCTATAGTAAAGTTTTGATATGTTTTACCAAATACATTTTCAGCTGTCCGGTGAAAGGAACTTTATTTCTTCCTGTTGTCTATATTTAGGTTGACTAACTGTGTTCCAAACAAAAATTTGGTTCACCGAGGGTTTTATTTAGAGCAGTACATGGAGGATGTTATAATATTACCATTTATAGAAAATGTGACATTGTATTTCACGAATATTGATGTGAACTATCCTATGAACATTTCAATATATCTAAGTTTTTAGATATACAATTAAAATGTGTAACTGATTCTGGTGGAGTATCTACTAAAATGCGAGTACCACATATTTTTCCAGTTGTATAATTTATACAATTACATAAACTTGACTGCTTTTCTGTGGTACTATTCACTATTTCGGAATCATGTAATTCAGTTCCGAACATAAACTGTAAGTCAGTTGATGAATAATCTCAGCAAAAACTCTACCTAAGCAAAAAATGTGCTTATATGGACGTTAAACAACGATTAAATACATAGAAATACGAATATAAATACTCAAATATATTTAATAAACACCCAAAACAAATATCTATGCTCATCACACACATTATATTTATTATATAAAAATTCATATAATATATTAATATTTGTATGTTTATTGGTCTGCCCGTAGGTTTAGATAAATGTAATTATTCTCTTTGTTTAGTGTAAAATTATTTGCAATTGTTCCGTAAGACTTTTCTTGTGCACTACCCGTTACTACAATGTTTCTACAAGTGCAAGGTTAACTGGTAGAAAATGTCTTTAGACGTTAAGTTCGCCTGTTGTATATTTTGTGCAATAAAGAGTTTAAATAAATAAATAAAAAATACCTGTCCCTGTCCGGGAATCGAAGCCGAGTCCCATTAAATTCATAGTCAGGGTCGCTAATCACTCGACCGACCGGGCCGTATTTCTGATATTAATGGTAAAACTGACTTTAACTTAAATATCGTATGATTGATTGATTCTAATATGGATTGACTGATTTTAACTGATACAGAGCAAGTCACGATTACTAAATAAAAAAACGCAAACAACAACACATTCGTAAAATTATTTGATTTGAACATACGTCACAAGTCAAACAAAATGACCTAAATGTCAAACGATATTTCTGTATGTATTAGAGTGAAGTCATTAACACCGGTCCGAAATAGCTCTGAGCTCTAGAGCTGAAGGTGTGTGACGGACATTAGCGAGTAGGAATTTTATTCTTATTTATATCATTGCGGAAGCTGACGCTACTAATATTTTGATTTGAAGTGCCATATTTACTAATGACGCAATCACCATGTAGTTCCTTGTCTAAGCCAGTTCCCCGATGGCGTGGAAGACTTCATTCAAATTTTATGTTAATTATGGAAAATTATATTTAATGAATGAGGAAGGAACTACGTGTAACGAACATATATGTCTCCGATATTACGTCTTTTACATTTTCATCAAAATCTAATTTTAACCAGGTACAATCATTCAATCAATGAAAATAATAGCAAACTAACGAATGGCTCTGGTGACGGAAAAGCCAGCCATTGCTTAAAATAATAATAATGCATTGACATCCGTGTTGCGGGTTCAAATTACCGGCTACCTTACCCTCCTAACTGGAACACAGCAGTGATATGCACTGACGCTATTACAGCAGACATAGGTAAGTTAAGTATACACGGCGAGACGTTGCAGAACTCTATCACCTAGTAGTCACGATGCTTATGACATATTTGACCAATCGCTCGCCTTTCACGAACTACTTAGCAGGGAGACAGATGGTATGTATATTCTTCTAAAGACCGCCAAGTTGGTCTAGTGGTTAACAAACCTAACTACGAATCGATAAAGCTAGTGTTCGATTCCCGATAGGGTCAAACATTTGTGCGATGAGTATATTTCTGCGTTCGGGTATTTATTATGTACTAACATGCCCGCGACTTCTTCCGCGTGGAAGTAAAAGTAACCTAAGTTACTCCTTGTAAAACGGGTAAATTGTCTATCTTTTAAACCAAGGTAGTTTAAAAGATAGACAATTTATCCGTTTTACCCGCATACTTCCCGTTCCCTTGAGATTTCTGGGATAAAACTACTCTGGGATGAAAAGAAAGAAACAAGCCCAGTAGTTTAGAATCATGTTAAGTAATAATGAATAACGATTAACAAACAGTGGGGGCCCTTTGTGAATATTTGATAGCTAAAAATTGAATGGGCCCCGACTGTTAGTCGTTCTGTGATGAATTAAAATTTTTGAATTGTTTTATGTGTACATCGATTATAGAACTATTTCAATGGTGTAGTTATTCATTATTACTTAACATGATTCTAATGATGGGCTTGTTTCTTTCTTTTCAGATTTAATTTAAGGCAATTAGCCTTTTTTAAATATGAATTAATGCAGACGGGTTTTTTGTTATCAATATTTTTTTTATTTTATACTGTTTAGTTAAGATTCACTAACTTCAATATTAGCATTATAAGATGGTAAATTAGTTAGTATCATTAGTAGTTTAGTAGTTTAGAATCATGTTAAGTAATGATGAATAACGATTAACAAACAGTGGGGGCCCTTTGTGAATATTTGATAGCTAAAAATTGAATGGGCCCCGACTGTTAGTCGTTCTGTGATGAATTAAAATTTTTGAATTGTTTTATGTGTACATCGATTATAGAACTATTTCAATGGTGTAGTTATTCATTATTACTTAACATGATTCTAATGATGGGCTTGTTTCTTTCTTTTCAGATTTAATTTAAGGCAATTAGCCTTTTTTAAATATGAATTAATGCAGACGGGTTTTTTTGTTATCAATATTTTTTTTATTTTATACTGTTTAGTTAAGATTCACTAACTTCAATATTAGCATTATAAGATGGTAAATTACGCAATCTTGTCATTTCATTCAGAGAATAGATAGCGTGGATATGTGGATTATTAAGTAACTTACGGTGGTCTAAGCTACTTATTATTATCTCCTCTAAAAACCTAGCCCGGCTCAAAGCAATGTATGCTTGATCTTTAGAAGTATAATGGTAAATTACGCAATCTTGTCATTTCATTCAGAGAGTAAATAACATGGGGATTTTTAAGTAATTTGCGGTGATCTAAACTAATTATAATTCCCCTCTAGAGACATAGCCCGGCTCATAGCAACGCATGCTTGATCTTTAGAAAAAATGCGTGACTTTTAATCAACCACAGCTCGTTCAAAAATCGAAAGTCGTTCCTTGGTGCTTGTGTACAGTTAGACTCCGGCATAATATCAATGATAACATTTTTCGTTCAATTTTACCCTGTCCACGAAGTACATCGAATTTTGTCGTCGATGGTTCGATTCTGACTCCCACTTCATGAACACTGTTTTTAATTGCTTTGTCGTCTTTTTCGATATACACAGTTTGTGACAATTCTCCGGGTTCCAATTAGTCCCTTCGAAGAGCTGGTCACTTTATTGTCCTTATAACTCCCATTGCTCCCTTCCCATTGTACAATATAGGACCTAATATTCAATTTACTTATTTATATTTTACATTAATCCCCCCGTGGTAAAGGCAGAATAACAAAACACTAATTAAAGTATACATATAAAGTAGGTACTTTTTATAAGTAGGAAAATAAGCAAGCAAGGTTTTAAACAATTTTAAAGCGTTATACACATGAACCTATATCCTAAACTATTAGAAACCTACCTCTGTGATACCTACCTATTTAAAATTATGAATGAAACCGGTATCACAAAAATAGAGCAGCTTCTTAGAATTTCTAAATTCGAGATTTGATAAAAATACCCAATTTTCACAAATGGGGTTGAAAGCAAGGACGTTATGAATTTTCACTTTCCTAGTAGGAAGCTAAAAATAGGATTCTAAAGTAAAAATATTTACGTACTGTTAAATAGGTAGGTACCTAATAAAACAAACTAACTAACGCCCTGTCCGCCCCGTTGTTGCCTGAGTCGGTAGCGACCCTAACTACCAATCAACAAGGCTTGGGAACAGATTTTAATACTATAATGGGTATTATCGTAATATGTGTTTGATTCCCAGCAGGGACAAGCATTTATTTGAAAAGCACGTAGGTATGTTTGTATTTCTGGGTTTGCATATTTATTAAATACTTATACCTAATTCAGTATTTAAGTTAGAGATGCCACGAATAGTTTTGGCGAATATTTGGCGACGTGACGTACCTACGATTACGATCATTAGCGATTTCTTGGTTAATCGTGTCACGAGGTACACGTATTATTTGTTTTCGACGATTTAATGCTGTAAGCAGATGGCTCTCCTGATAAAAAGATGGAAAGAGAAACCATCGCCTATAGACACCAAAGATGTTTATGATGTGTTGCTGTCCATGTGGTGGGATGGCAATGCCACATGCATGAATCTACCGGGTATGGCTACCGGCCCTCTAAATTGGAACACGACAATCACAATCATTGACGCTATTACAGCAGGAATAGGAAAGGCAGTGGTACCTCCTAAATACACGGGCGAGACGTTGCAGAACTCTAATACCTAGTAGTCGTAATGGTAGTGGGAAATAGCCAATCTATCGCCTCTTACGACCTGCCTGGCAGAACGGCAGTTGGCCTATTCTTCAAAAAAGTCTGGGCCAACACGGCGTAAAAACTATTAAACGATTTTGAAGAAACTAAGACTATTTCCTAAGCTGAAATATACCTTATTTAAATCAAAATAAATATCTCGATAGGTAGGTATGCCTTTTGTTTCCCGAAAAATTCCCGGACCAACATACAAATATACATAAATTTACGCAATTTTAGTACACGTGCTTGGACGCCTAAATATATCATCATACCTACTAAAATGTTATCCGATTCCAACAATATATATTATATACCATACCTACATTACATGTCAAACTGATAACCTCCGTTTTTCGTCGGTTGAAAATATTCTCTAACTCATGATAAGTAGATAATATGTACTGATTTATGTAATGAAGACCGAATAACCAATACTGAAATAGGTATATAGGTATGTATAAAGTACGTGAATACAAATAGGAAAATTAATTTTAAATCGTTATATATCGTAAACAATTATTTAAAATGATAAATGAAACCCAAAATGATTTTCAAATACCTAATCAGCGATACCCCACATGACATTGTTCATAAATATATATTTTTTTAATTTTTAAAATATGGCTTATGGTGTTTTCCATGGTGAATTCTAATAAATGTCATGTTTTTAGTGATACTCGCAAGGTTAAGACGAATCAATTAACATACGAATCATCAAAATCAGTCTACGCGTCTGGCCTCTAGAATGCCACATAGGAACTAACATACATATACATATAGACTGATAAACACATTACCCTCTTGCAGTTGGGTAAAAACTGCTACACACACTTTTAATCGGTGTAGGTATTGAATAGTTTTGGACCAGGTCCTTCATCAGGGTGAGTCGGACGTTTTCGCGGTCGCATCTTGTCTGGAACTGATAAAGGACCTCATGATAATATAGATCCTAAGCTAGTCCGTACATACCTACATCGATTAAACGCAAGGATTTAAATATCGTTATTTTGTGGTAACGGTATTTCTTGCGCCATGACATAACGTTATTTTTAAAATGAAATATACAGCGTAAAAGAATATATACAGCCGAATCTATAACCTCCTCCTTTTGGAAAGTAGGTTGAAAACAAGATTAAACAAAAAAGCTTTAATGTCCATTTACAATAAATCACATATTCAACAAAATATATTTGTAATATGTACATAATTTAATTCACATATTTCTGCATAATATTTGAATAATTTATTTAAATTGGAAAAATTAAATAATCAACATTAAATATAATTCTTGACTGCCTCTTGGTCTAGAGTTACCCTATTCAGATCATGAGGTGCCGGGTTCAATTACCGGGTCGGGTAAAAGTGTTATTGCGGTTTTTCGAGGTTTTTTTCCTAAAATCCTAAATCTTAGTAGCAGCTCGGAGTCTGGCGCGTGTCTGGTGAGCTATTAGGTTAATAAAATGTGGCGATCCGGATCACCATTCATCTTGCCAGCCGATAAATCGGTGAATTCCGTTGAACCGAAAAGTCTATAGGCTTTTCACATCGTTTATTTTACCAACCCCGCAAGGAAACTGTGCTTGAAAATACATTTATTAAATAATTATTTGTAGATGAGATAACACAGTTACAGTTCCACAGTTCCAACGGCTGATACCCGTAAGTGAATGTACGAGTATCAGCCGTTGGAACTGTAGGGTTTTAAAATTAGTTTAATCTTTAATGTATACTAGCTGTTGCCCGCGACTTCGTCCGCGCGGACTACGTTTACTCCGCACAGCTCCTCCCCCGTAGCTGATAGCGTGATAATATGTAGCCTATATGTTGACCCGACCTGTTAGTAATATTCATGCAAAATTTGAAGTAAATCCATGCAGTACTTTTTGAGTTTACCCCGGACATACATACAGACAAGCAGACAAAAATTCTAAAAGCTATATTTTTGGCTTCGATATCGATTGTAGATCACGCCCCAAGTATTCTTTTAAAAAAATATTCAATGTACAGTTTTGACTTTCCTACGATTTTATTATATGTATAGATAGGGTATTTGCTGTAATGCACTTCTGGGACTTTGCTTAATATTCAGAAACCTAAAGCTGTGGGTCTCAATTCACTATGTAATTTTGTTAACACTCTTATACTGTTTAACAATTTTACAAATGGAGTTTCACCAAGCATAGAATATACTACTTCATTAATTCAGTTATGTATCTCACACTTAGCAGTTTCATTTTCCTTAGTCGACCTATTCTTGTCTTCGCAGATACATTTTGGTTAGCATTTTTTACTGAACACAAAAGTATGGGATATTACACACTTGAATCTAATAGTATATTGTGTAAAACTTATAAGATATTTCCCCGTGTTGGTCCCGGGCTCGTTTAAAGAATAGGCCAACTGCCTTTCTGTCAGGGAGGTCGTAAAAGGTAACCGATTGGCTATACGAGTCACTACCATCGTGGCTACTAGGTGGTAAAGTTCGGGATGTCTCGCCCGAGTCTCGTGCCACCGTCTTACCTATTCCTGCCGCAATAGCGTCCGTGCTTGTCACTGTCGTGTTCCGGTTTGGAGGATAAGGTAGCCGGTAAACTTATGCATGTGGCATTAGACCTCGCCACAAGATAGCAACGCACGATTAACATCTTTGGTGTCTATAGGCGATGGTTGACTCTTTCCATTAGGAGACCCATCTGCTTATTTGCTATCTTATGCTATATAAAAAAAATATTTAAAGTCACATTTATACGAGATGTCTTTATTCCACTAGTTACTTCGTCTACATAAAATAATAATTCTTCATAGTTTTTATAAATAAGATATTCACCAATATTACCTAAAGGAGAAATTATGGTATTTAATTTGCAAATTTTCCGCGAAATGTTATATGGAACTGCTGCGATGCAACAGAAATGTGAGATAGTGTAAGAAATAGGGCAAACTTATTCAAAGTCTGAAATTATAGAAGACCACAACGGCACAATAATCTACCCACTTCCACGACACTTTCTTCCACGTCAGAAGCAAAGGCAGTAACACACAAATTATGTACTCAACGCACGTTTCACTTCGCAACCAAAGCATCTGCAGGAGAGTCGAATAGCACTTCACTCTATGAAGGGTGAAGCATTAATTTATGCTTCATTTTAATGTGCATGCTTCTTTTTTATTTTTTAGATAAATTTAGCAAAACTACTTAGAACTATATGCATATTTAACATATTAATTATTATTAGTAAAAAAGCGCAGTGTTTGAACGAATTAAGATTAAAAAGGGATTGTATTTGATACGAGAATTGATGGAGAGAGGGGATGAAGGAGGGTATTTTTACTCTCTCCCCGTACCACTCCTCAGCGCGGAGACTTTTATAAAATAAACTAAGTATAGGAAAAACACTTATCTAAATTCGTAGAAACTCTTAAAAATCGATCGACAATGTTATCAATATCAATGGGTAATATGTTATCGATATAACATTACCGAAATAGATATTGTGCGCTATTTTTGAATATTTTGCGCCTTTTGTGGTAAAAATAAATTTTCACCACGAAAAAGAGGAGGATTCACCTTCCCCCAATACAGGTGCTTATTATTAAGCAAAAAATACACGAAGGCAGCCGGTGATCAGTGCGAATGATTAGTAATTAGTGTAATAAAAGTGAACAGACGCTGATTACAAATTACTCGCACTGATCAACGACTGTCTTCACGTATTTTTTCGCTTAAAGCCCCGTTTTCACTTTGATTAGTGCGAGTGTGAGTGTTTAATGCAGGTGCTTAGTATTAAGCCAAAAAAAGTAAAAGTGAATAGATGCTGATTACTTATCACTCGCACTGATCAACGGCTGTCTTCACGTATTTTTAGCTTAATACTAAGCACCTGCATTAAACACTCACACTCGGACTAATCAAAGTGAAAACGGGGCTTTATACAAAGCACCTACATTAAACACTCGCACTCGCACTAATCATAATGTAATCGGGGTTACAGCGAGCGAGGGTTGCCTCCCTACGCGTAGAGCAAATAAGACCACATGCAAGTTGGGTACTCTGATTCGGATCTGTCAGCAATCTAGATATATAGGTACTTATTCTGAAAAAAAAATTAAATTGGCTGAAAATTTATTTACAAAAAACAAACATAGCACCACAACAGCTTAACATTTCGTTTTGGCGTAATCCCAATATTTTTCAGGAGTTTAGCCCGGCATATTGATTTTATTGCTTCCATTATGTTTCACTAACGAAACATGTTTTGATTTATTTTTACAAAATGGATAGTGTCAAAAATTACGTCATTAAATAATTTCTTATATAATGCGAAAACTGGAAAAAACAATAATTCATTATTTTTCATATATTTGATAACTTCTGATATTTGATCTTCATAAAAATAAAAGACTACAAAAAACACTGGTGGTGGAGTACAGTTTTGTCGTCATAATTTACTTCCCTGAGCTAAAAATGTACTAAAATTTAATAAAAGAAAACTTTGCGTCTCTATGAGTTCTCGAAAGACCTTTATATTTCCTATATCGAAGCGGCACGTTTCTAAACCTAGCCAAATAAATGTTCTTCCTTTCGAGCAAAACATAATAATGGTAAATAATAATCAGAAGACTTTATTTCACATGTTTTCGGAAAGTCTTTTCATCACGACTTTAGAAAAATACGTATAAAAAGTAGGCATATCTATGGATCATAGGAGTATACACACATATATATATATATATATATATATATATATATATATATATATATATATATATATATATATATATATATATATATGTCACGACGTGCTCAAACCATACTATAGCAAACTGATAGCGATATTCCGTCGGCAAATCAATAGTATGGCTAGTTTTACAAATATTAGTCGTATCGTGATGACACTAACAGAGTGTGATTATCAACGTTTTTTATGCCTACCCATGACAACTCATAGGTACCATTTTCGTATGCTAGCTTAGTAAAGGAAGTCAATTTTAGGGTGTTGGTATCACTTTCTTGTGGATTATACAAATGGCAGCTATCAACAGAAGAGCCCATCGAGTTCAAAGAGTATACCATCACATCCAGGTATTATAGATGCAACTAAGGTGAGGTAACTGAAAATTTTCTTTTTATTAGGGAAAAGTGTTTGAACTTCATTAGTGTTTTGTTCTGTAGCAATAACTTTGTATGTGAAATTTTCACCTACTCCTTCATATTCTTCAAGTTGTTTCTAATAAACTTATATAACTTTGTCTTTATTAAATGTTGATTGATCATGATGAAACTCCTGCTGTGATATCCGGTGGACGTTTAGGTCTTTCACTAAATGTATAGAAAACTATATTACTGAAATTTGACCAAAATTCCTTTTTGATAGCTGTTTTTGACTTGATTATACTCTTATTACTTCGTATTGCATATGCGCAGATGGCAGATTTTTTAAATTAAATTCATAAGTTAAATTTCTTGGCGGTAAATTCGATGCAGCCACCCTGTGAAAGTTAGTTGTGTCGTGTTTTTTATGAATTTAATATTCTATTACATGGTTCACTCCACACTGTAAATAATCAAATATATTTAAAGGAAATTTTAATGTTGCACTGTGTGGTCCAGTCTCTACTATCTTTAAATCTTTAGGAGGGTTAGGTTGGACAATTAAGAAGTGATCTATAGTAAAGTTTTGATATGTTTTACCAAATACATTTTCAGCTGTCCGGTGAAAGGAACTTTATTTCTTCCTGTTGTCTATATTTAGGTTGACTAACTGTGTTCCAAACAAAAATTTGGTTCACCGAGGGTTTTATTTAGAGCAGTACATGGAGGATGTTATAATATTACCATTTATAGAAAATGTGACATTGTATTTCACGAATATTGATGTGAACTATCCTATGAACATTTCAATATATCTAAGTTTTTAGATATACAATTAAAATGTGTAACTGATTCTGGTGGAGTATCTACTAAAATGCGAGTACCACATATTTTTCCAGTTGTATAATTTATACAATTACATAAACTTGACTGCTTTTCTGTGGTACTATTCACTATTTCGGAATCATGTAATTCAGTTCCGAACATAAACTGTAAGTCAGTTGATGAATAATCTCAGCAAAAACTCTACCTAAGCAAAAAATGTGCTTATATGGACGTTAAACAACGATTAAATACATAGAAATACGAATATAAATACTCAAATATATTTAATAAACACCCAAAACAAATATCTATGCTCATCACACACATTATATTTATTATATAAAAATTCATATAATATATTAATATTTGTATGTTTATTGGTCTGCCCGTAGGTTTAGATAAATGTAATTATTCTCTTTGTTTAGTGTAAAATTATTTGCAATTGTTCCGTAAGACTTTTCTTGTGCACTACCCGTTACTACAATGTTTCTACAAGTGCAAGGTTAACTGGTAGAAAATGTCTTTAGACGTTAAGTTCGCCTGTTGTATATTTTGTGCAATAAAGAGTTTAAATAAATAAATAAAAAATACCTGTCCCTGTCCGGGAATCGAAGCCGAGTCCCATTAAATTCATAGTCAGGGTCGCTAATCACTCGACCGACCGGGCCGTATTTCTGATATTAATGGTAAAACTGACTTTAACTTAAATATCGTATGATTGATTGATTCTAATATGGATTGACTGATTTTAACTGATACAGAGCAAGTCACGATTACTAAATAAAAAAACGCAAACAACAACACATTCGTAAAATTATTTGATTTGAACATACGTCACAAGTCAAACAAAATGACCTAAATGTCAAACGATATTTCTGTATGTATTAGAGTGAAGTCATTAACACCGGTCCGAAATAGCTCTGAGCTCTAGAGCTGAAGGTGTGTGACGGACATTAGCGAGTAGGAATTTTATTCTTATTTATATCATTGCGGAAGCTGACGCTACTAATATTTTGATTTGAAGTGCCATATTTACTAATGACGCAATCACCATGTAGTTCCTTGTCTAAGCCAGTTCCCCGATGGCGTGGAAGACTTCATTCAAATTTTATGTTAATTATGGAAAATTATATTTAATGAATGAGGAAGGAACTACGTGTAACGAACATATATGTCTCCGATATTACGTCTTTTACATTTTCATCAAAATCTAATTTTAACCAGGTACAATCATTCAATCAATGAAAATAATAGCAAACTAACGAATGGCTCTGGTGACGGAAAAGCCAGCCATTGCTTAAAATAATAATAATGCATTGACATCCGTGTTGCGGGTTCAAATTACCGGCTACCTTACCCTCCTAACTGGAACACAGCAGTGATATGCACTGACGCTATTACAGCAGACATAGGTAAGTTAAGTATACACGGCGAGACGTTGCAGAACTCTATCACCTAGTAGTCACGATGCTTATGACATATTTGACCAATCGCTCGCCTTTCACGAACTACTTAGCAGGGAGACAGATGGTATGTATATTCTTCTAAAGACCGCCAAGTTGGTCTAGTGGTTAACAAACCTAACTACGAATCGATAAAGCTAGTGTTCGATTCCCGATAGGGTCAAACATTTGTGCGATGAGTATATTTCTGCGTTCGGGTATTTATTATGTACTAACATGCCCGCGACTTCTTCCGCGTGGAAGTAAAAGTAACCTAAGTTACTCCTTGTAAAACGGGTAAATTGTCTATCTTTTAAACCAAGGTAGTTTAAAAGATAGACAATTTATCCGTTTTACCCGCATACTTCCCGTTCCCTTGAGATTTCTGGGATAAAACTACTCTGGGATGAAAAGAAAGAAACAAGCCCAGTAGTTTAGAATCATGTTAAGTAATAATGAATAACGATTAACAAACAGTGGGGGCCCTTTGTGAATATTTGATAGCTAAAAATTGAATGGGCCCCGACTGTTAGTCGTTCTGTGATGAATTAAAATTTTTGAATTGTTTTATGTGTACATCGATTATAGAACTATTTCAATGGTGTAGTTATTCATTATTACTTAACATGATTCTAATGATGGGCTTGTTTCTTTCTTTTCAGATTTAATTTAAGGCAATTAGCCTTTTTTAAATATGAATTAATGCAGACGGGTTTTTTGTTATCAATATTTTTTTTATTTTATACTGTTTAGTTAAGATTCACTAACTTCAATATTAGCATTATAAGATGGTAAATTAGTTAGTATCATTAGTAGTTTAGTAGTTTAGAATCATGTTAAGTAATGATGAATAACGATTAACAAACAGTGGGGGCCCTTTGTGAATATTTGATAGCTAAAAATTGAATGGGCCCCGACTGTTAGTCGTTCTGTGATGAATTAAAATTTTTGAATTGTTTTATGTGTACATCGATTATAGAACTATTTCAATGGTGTAGTTATTCATTATTACTTAACATGATTCTAATGATGGGCTTGTTTCTTTCTTTTCAGATTTAATTTAAGGCAATTAGCCTTTTTTAAATATGAATTAATGCAGACGGGTTTTTTTGTTATCAATATTTTTTTTATTTTATACTGTTTAGTTAAGATTCACTAACTTCAATATTAGCATTATAAGATGGTAAATTACGCAATCTTGTCATTTCATTCAGAGAATAGATAGCGTGGATATGTGGATTATTAAGTAACTTACGGTGGTCTAAGCTACTTATTATTATCTCCTCTAAAAACCTAGCCCGGCTCAAAGCAATGTATGCTTGATCTTTAGAAGTATAATGGTAAATTACGCAATCTTGTCATTTCATTCAGAGAGTAAATAACATGGGGATTTTTAAGTAATTTGCGGTGATCTAAACTAATTATAATTCCCCTCTAGAGACATAGCCCGGCTCATAGCAACGCATGCTTGATCTTTAGAAAAAATGCGTGACTTTTAATCAACCACAGCTCGTTCAAAAATCGAAAGTCGTTCCTTGGTGCTTGTGTACAGTTAGACTCCGGCATAATATCAATGATAACATTTTTCGTTCAATTTTACCCTGTCCACGAAGTACATCGAATTTTGTCGTCGATGGTTCGATTCTGACTCCCACTTCATGAACACTGTTTTTAATTGCTTTGTCGTCTTTTTCGATATACACAGTTTGTGACAATTCTCCGGGTTCCAATTAGTCCCTTCGAAGAGCTGGTCACTTTATTGTCCTTATAACTCCCATTGCTCCCTTCCCATTGTACAATATAGGACCTAATATTCAATTTACTTATTTATATTTTACATTAATCCCCCCGTGGTAAAGGCAGAATAACAAAACACTAATTAAAGTATACATATAAAGTAGGTACTTTTTATAAGTAGGAAAATAAGCAAGCAAGGTTTTAAACAATTTTAAAGCGTTATACACATGAACCTATATCCTAAACTATTAGAAACCTACCTCTGTGATACCTACCTATTTAAAATTATGAATGAAACCGGTATCACAAAAATAGAGCAGCTTCTTAGAATTTCTAAATTCGAGATTTGATAAAAATACCCAATTTTCACAAATGGGGTTGAAAGCAAGGACGTTATGAATTTTCACTTTCCTAGTAGGAAGCTAAAAATAGGATTCTAAAGTAAAAATATTTACGTACTGTTAAATAGGTAGGTACCTAATAAAACAAACTAACTAACGCCCTGTCCGCCCCGTTGTTGCCTGAGTCGGTAGCGACCCTAACTACCAATCAACAAGGCTTGGGAACAGATTTTAATACTATAATGGGTATTATCGTAATATGTGTTTGATTCCCAGCAGGGACAAGCATTTATTTGAAAAGCACGTAGGTATGTTTGTATTTCTGGGTTTGCATATTTATTAAATACTTATACCTAATTCAGTATTTAAGTTAGAGATGCCACGAATAGTTTTGGCGAATATTTGGCGACGTGACGTACCTACGATTACGATCATTAGCGATTTCTTGGTTAATCGTGTCACGAGGTACACGTATTATTTGTTTTCGACGATTTAATGCTGTAAGCAGATGGCTCTCCTGATAAAAAGATGGAAAGAGAAACCATCGCCTATAGACACCAAAGATGTTTATGATGTGTTGCTGTCCATGTGGTGGGATGGCAATGCCACATGCATGAATCTACCGGGTATGGCTACCGGCCCTCTAAATTGGAACACGACAATCACAATCATTGACGCTATTACAGCAGGAATAGGAAAGGCAGTGGTACCTCCTAAATACACGGGCGAGACGTTGCAGAACTCTAATACCTAGTAGTCGTAATGGTAGTGGGAAATAGCCAATCTATCGCCTCTTACGACCTGCCTGGCAGAACGGCAGTTGGCCTATTCTTCAAAAAAGTCTGGGCCAACACGGCGTAAAAACTATTAAACGATTTTGAAGAAACTAAGACTATTTCCTAAGCTGAAATATACCTTATTTAAATCAAAATAAATATCTCGATAGGTAGGTATGCCTTTTGTTTCCCGAAAAATTCCCGGACCAACATACAAATATACATAAATTTACGCAATTTTAGTACACGTGCTTGGACGCCTAAATATATCATCATACCTACTAAAATGTTATCCGATTCCAACAATATATATTATATACCATACCTACATTACATGTCAAACTGATAACCTCCGTTTTTCGTCGGTTGAAAATATTCTCTAACTCATGATAAGTAGATAATATGTACTGATTTATGTAATGAAGACCGAATAACCAATACTGAAATAGGTATATAGGTATGTATAAAGTACGTGAATACAAATAGGAAAATTAATTTTAAATCGTTATATATCGTAAACAATTATTTAAAATGATAAATGAAACCCAAAATGATTTTCAAATACCTAATCAGCGATACCCCACATGACATTGTTCATAAATATATATTTTTTTAATTTTTAAAATATGGCTTATGGTGTTTTCCATGGTGAATTCTAATAAATGTCATGTTTTTAGTGATACTCGCAAGGTTAAGACGAATCAATTAACATACGAATCATCAAAATCAGTCTACGCGTCTGGCCTCTAGAATGCCACATAGGAACTAACATACATATACATATAGACTGATAAACACATTACCCTCTTGCAGTTGGGTAAAAACTGCTACACACACTTTTAATCGGTGTAGGTATTGAATAGTTTTGGACCAGGTCCTTCATCAGGGTGAGTCGGACGTTTTCGCGGTCGCATCTTGTCTGGAACTGATAAAGGACCTCATGATAATATAGATCCTAAGCTAGTCCGTACATACCTACATCGATTAAACGCAAGGATTTAAATATCGTTATTTTGTGGTAACGGTATTTCTTGCGCCATGACATAACGTTATTTTTAAGCATAGCGTTATTCAAAAATTATACAGAATTTGTTACTGTATAATAACGTTATTAATTACGTTCTGTTATACACTAAGCATTAACTTTATGTTATACGGTATTATGACGTTGTCATCTAGCGCTAAATGGCGAACGAATCACGAAACATAATAAAACGGCGGGAACCAATCACGAAACAGCATGAAACGCGCATACAAATCGATATTATATCGTTATTTAGCGTTAACAATTTTGTTCTGTTATTTGAGTAGAGATACATATAGTGTTTGAAAATAATTTTGTTACTAAGGTATCGCTACACCAATAACATTAAGTTTCGTAAAATACATTCTGTTATCTAATAACGTTTTAAATCCTTGATTAAACGTGAGTGTAGCCATTTTTAATTATTTAGTTAATATAATGTCTCACGAAAGTTTTAAATTGTGTCATGATACTTATAATTTTTTTAATATTATTATAAATGATAGGCACTGATAAGTATCAACTCGTTTTAGTAAAGGCGTTTTAGTAAACGTCTTTGCGTTTCTAATACATGGGGCACACTAAAAGTTTTGCACTTTCAGTTAATTGGAATTATTTGAATTTCGAATGTTATATTTTTAAAACGTTGCAACCTTCTTAGTAATAAAAAAACCATTGGCGGGAAATGATTTGTTAATTGTTTTTTATCGCAGATCAAAGTTCTACGTACGCAACGAAAATGGAATTAAGTCGAAAAGATTTTAGAGCGATGATTTTTTATTATTTTACAAGTTATCTTTCTCCGCAAGACTGTGCCGCTCATCTTCAAAATGCTTTTGGGAGAGAAGCACCTTATTTGGTACCGTGAGGCGATGGTTTGCTGAATTTGAGAAAGGTCGAGTTTCTTTACATGACGAATTTCGTGAAGGGTGGCCTTCAACTGCCGTCAACGAAAATAATGTGGCTACTGTTAAGTGGTTAATTGAAGAAAAGCCCCGCATTACCTATGAGACAATTCGAGGACTATTGGGGATTGGTATGAGCCAAATTCAGCAAATTTTACACGAAGAATTGAAAGTTCGATAACTTTGTTGTCGTTGGATCCCTCATGACCTGGCAGCGGAGCAGAAGCGGGCTCACGTGGAATGGTGCTCACAGATGCTACTGAAGTACGACCACGGACATTCTAATGCTGTTTATGACATTGTCACAGGAGACGAAACGTGGATTTATTGTTTTGAACCCGAAAAAAACAGCAATCTTGTGAATGGGTGTTTGAAAATGAGTGCAGGCCAACAAAAGTGAGACAGGCGAGAAACGTTGGTAAAAAATGATCGCGTTTTTTTTCTCAGCTACGGGTCCCATCTGTACAATTCCACTTGAAAATCAAAAGAGTGTTAATGCCGAGTGGTATCCTACCATTTGTTTACCCAGGATGTTAGAAAAAGTTCGCGAAAGACGACCCAAAAGCCGCATTCTCCTACGCCATGATAACGCTTCTTCACACACGGCCAACAAAACAAAGTCATTTCCGCTTCCGAAAAAGTACATCTCGTCACTCATCCTGCGCATAGCCCCGACCTAGCACCTTGTGATTTCTGTATTTTCCCCAAAATCAAAGATTTGAAGAGAGATTTTATTTTTACCAACTCCGAAGAGGCAGTGATAGCGTTCAATCAGCACGTAGAAAACATGCCTTCAGATCTGTGGTCCTCCTGTTTTAAAAAGTGGTTCGATCGCATAAAAAACTGTTTAAAATGTAAAGGAGATTATTTTGAAAAGCAATAAACATAATATTTTGGTATAACATTTTTTTTAAGTTACGCAAAATTTATAGTGTGACCTACGTATAATACAGTTTAAAATCGTAATCTATTAAGCGGGTTATATCTGGCAGATCATGTTTATCTTATAAGTGACTTGTTACGCTACAACCAAGCTTTTTACAGCAACGTTTTAATTAGACGTAATTAAAAACGTGGTTACTGATAATAACAGCCTTTGCGCTATTTACATATTACCATCTTATACTCGTACAATACGAAAAAATATTAAGGCTAAGGCCATATGTGCATAATGTTGTAAAAGGAATTTTATTTAAAGTTACCTTCATAAAATTAAAACTGTGGGAGTGAATGTAAAAATTGAAATTGAACATTTAATTTTAAATATTTAAGTTTTTAAAAAAAATGAATTATATAGGTATAACTTATTATTGTTTTCATTATCGTCAAATTAATTCATCAATATCAAATTTTTGATTCCTTACCATCCAAACCAAAGTACGACAAAAACAAGCATTGACAGGCAGGAATAGGAAAGGCGATGGTACCAAATACTCCGGTGAGTCGTTGCGGAACTTTACTACCGTCGTTTTAAACACGATTAAGCACTTCGAAAAAAGTAAGTAGTGCCCTTGCACGTTGCTTGATTTGACGTGGCGAGAGCACCTGTGCTCCCAGATCGAGTACGATCAGTAACGCATACCAATAAAAATTTACTGAATAAATCTTATCTTTGCATTTATCGTGTCGTTTCGCCATCAGTGCAGTCGTATTAAGTTCAGATTTTAAATCCTGTCTCAAATAATTTGAATACAAAATTCAAAATTTCTGAAAGGTTACCACAACTTAAAACATTATACCCTTAGCTACTTTAGGAAGCATCAGCTGCAGTGATGAACCTCAAACTTGATAATATTTTGTAATACAAATTTATTATTTTATTATTATATAGACATTTTTTGAATACTTCATCGATCATCTTTAAATCAAACGAGCTTTAATTACCATTAACTCATAACAAGTAAAAACAATAGCTACATGATAATTGATAGCATGTAGATTATAAAGTAATAAAAAAAAATAATAAATATGCACAGGACAAATTACACTTACTGATCTACCCCCAAAGTAAGCAAATTGTTTGTGTTTTGGTTGTGCTATGGGCGCTAGTCAAGTAAAAAATACTAATACATAGAAATACGTATATGAATACTTTTACATACATAATAAACATCCAAACCCGTAAATACAAAAATTTACGCTCATCACACAAATGCTTATCCCCGTCGAGATCGAACCTGAGCCCCGTTGATTGCGTACTCAGGGTCACTAACCACTCGACAAATGGGGCGGTAATAAGCAATTACATTTTAATTGTATCTTAGCTACTTTATAAAATGCCTTTCGATCTTATTTGCAAATTTACGAGTACATTAAAACAAAACCAGCATCAATCAAAAATTGCGTCAAGAGACTTACTCATACACTAAGTATTTTACTACGGCTACTTTCTTATTTATATCATAAAGTATCAAACAAGCAGATAGCTCTCCTTATGAAAAGAGGCAACCATCTCCTATAGACACCGAAAATATTAATAGTGCGTAGCTATCCTTGTAACGGGGACCTTATGCTACAAGCATAAGTTTACCGCCTACCTTACCGGTACCGGAACAAGATAGTGACAAGCACTAACATTATTTCGGCAGGAATAGGTTAGGCGGTAGTACCAGTCTCGGACGAAACAATGCAGAAATCTACCCCCTAGCATTTACCATACGATGGTGTTATTCGCATAGCCAATCCTTCGCTTCTTACGAATGAAAGATGATCTATTCTACTAAGGGGGCTCAGACTAACTACTCATCGGAAATATCGATATTTTTGTGTCGAGTAGCCCCATATGTAAGTTATTTCTCAATCTTCAGACCATACTATCCTGAACCTGAATTATCTGTGGATGGAAAAGGCAAAACGAATTAACAAATGCTTATTTGCAAGTCCTTCAAGATTTAGTCTTATTAGGATTATATATTAGTATACCATCTTGCTTTATATCTTCGTTCGCTTTGATTTATTATCGAATAGTAAACATGCAACTTATTAAAATACGTATTTTAGGCATATTTTCTTAATCCAACGGTGATGAATGATCACAATTTACAAATACATCAGTGTTGCTGGCAATTGCGATGAGATCCTTTTTTCAAGCTCACCACCACTCGAGACCATGGTCAAGGGATAGTAACTAGCTCTAAGTCAAAACTAAAATTTTGAATTCGGGCTGAGTACTATAGTAAGACCTGGACATACCAGCAGCCTGAGTCGCTAAATGCTTTCGAGTTGCGTTGCTATCCATATGGCGAGGTGTTATGCAATGTGCATAAGTTTACCGGCTACTTTAACCTCCAAACCGGAACACGACAATGGCAAGCTTTGACTCTATGGCAGCGGGATTAGATAAGGTAGTGGCGCCAAATATCCGAGTGAGATGTTACGAAACTCTACCACCTAGAACCACGATGCCAGTGGCACACATAGTCACTTGTTCGTATTTTACTAACTGCCTGGCAGGAAAACTATTCCTTAAAGGGGCCCCAGACCAACACGCGGTATAATTTCCTATGTTTCTATTCCAGTTAACACGTATCTAATTACACTTTTGCAGCTAAAATTCATCAAGCCGTGTAGGCTTGCTATAAATTGTGCAATAGAAATATTCGTACATACACGTCTTGAAAAACATAGCTCACTTTCTAGCAGAATCAGGTAAAAAGGTGCGCTTCCACAATTCCCTTCCATTACAAGGAATTCATTACTTTGTTATGAATTTCTATACTATAACCCACATTTTATTAAAAAAAGTCTAAAAATACTTTAAAATGTTTTTAGACACGTAAGTTTTTTGCTTACGTGATATAAGGCTTTCAAATAGGTTCAATGTCATTGAGGAACATTATGTAATTAAATATAATCTGTGGTGTAGGTATGCCTATTCTTATTTTAAAATCCAGCCTAATGAGAATATAAAGTTCGAGATTATTTTTAATTATATATATGGTAATTAATGTTTTAAAACGATAAATTCGCTGGCGTATTTTTCATATTTGGCTAAACACTTCCTACATTACATGATATTCAAGGCTGCAGGTGTAACGTTGCGTAATGGGCGGGCTATTTTTTATCATTTCTATTGGCTAAGTATTCTTATAGCAGTTTTACTTACTGAGTAAATATTTGGTAATAAATTATACCATTATTTCTGCTAAGCATTTAGTAAAAAGTGATTGGTGAAACTGATACTACCATCGCTACTACGTCCTGTCCCTCCAGTCCTGTCGTTTCTACAGTTATAGCGTTAATGTTTGAAAGATAAGGTTGGCTTGTAATAATAATAATAAAATCGCTAGAAAAATTACACTAATTAATCTAACCCCAAATAAAGCAAATAATTTGATTGTGATATGGGTGACATTTAACGATATATAAAATACATTTTACGCTTCCCATAGTAACTATTATGTAATCTGTCTTTCTAAATACATTTTCCCGATCACTTTTAATTCGGTTGGAGGCACTTAAATATTTCCTCCTCCTCACCTCTTGCTGTTTTTGAAGTCGGTTAATAATTAGCGCATTACATTTTGAGATTCCCAACCCACATACTTACATATTTCTTTTAGCAGTTAGGTAAAAAATAACCTATAGCCTTCCTCATGAATTCCTACAAAAAGTATTTTTAGTTCAGACTAGTTGGTCTAGAGATAATGAATGTGTTTTCAATCAAAGAAACAAAAAACTCTTTAGCTTTATTGGGTATATTAAAATAATAAATGCCTAATGTAAAAACTGTTGGGGAAATATGTATAAGGAAGTTATAATCGTCTCTGTGTGAGTCATGTTTTACTTCTTATGAATTAAGAGGTGGTCATTAAAGCCGTTACGAAGTATCCTATCTTTAAAATTTAAATACTGCGAATCCTGTCTAACGTCACGTAGAACATATTTTTCATAGAAATATAAATATATATAAAAGAAAGTCGTGTTAGTTACTCCACTTATAACTCAAGAACGGCTGAACCGATTTAGCTGAAAATTGGCAGGGAGGTAGTTTAGAGCCAGGAGAAGGACATAGGATATTTTAGAATTTTTTCCACGCGAACGAAGTCGCGGGCACAGCTAGTAGAAATATAAATATTACTTGTGGACTATTTTCCCCGCGTTGGACCCTGACCCTACCCCGGCCAGGCTGCTTGGATAACTAAGTCTAAAATGACGCTACCATACCTGGGACCTCACTATTTAAGTCAAACAAGCTAACATTTTTCAAACAAAATTAAAAGTTGATGCAAAAAACTTAACATAAAAATTATATATGATTGTATCGATTTTATTAAATGAATCAACAATCGATTCCGAGTAGGCCGTATCTCTGGAATACTAGGTGGTAATATTTCTGCAAACGCATTAATACATATTTAACATAAGTTTTTTTAATGTCCAGATACTGACGCTTTTTTTCTAGTATAAATATTTTTTTACGCAGTAAAACTGCAGCCATCGACTTCCCATTTGCTATATCACCGGAACCCTTCATCAGATCTTCGCCAAATGGGACCACACGGAAACAATACCCTCCCAAACAAAAAATAATTTTGAAAATCGTACCATAAATGACTGAGTGCTGAGGTAACAAACAAAAAACAAATATGTGTTGGTCCGGGCTCCTTTGAAGAATAGACCAACTGCCATTCAGCCAGACAGGTCGTAAAAGGCGACCAATTGATTATACGTGTCACTACCATAATGACTACTATGTGGTAGAGTTCCGCAACATCTCGCTCGGGTATTTGGTCCCACCGCCTTATCTATTCCTGCCGCAATAGCGTCAATGCTTGTCATCGCTGCGTTCCGGTTTGAAGGCTAAGATAGCAGACTTTGCATGTGGCACTGCCATCCCGCCGTACGGATAGCAACGCACCATTAACATCCTTGGTGTGTATAGGCGATGACTTATCTTTCCATCAGGAGAACCATATGCTTGTTTGCTGTCTAATGATATATAAATAATACAACCGAATCGAGAACCTCTTTCTGTCGGGCAGTCGGTTGAAAATAAAGTATAAATCATTTCTGATACAGGTGCAAATCCAACCATCAAAAAAGTTGGTACTCATGTATACCCAAAAATCTACCAAATGCGAGGCAATCTCGCTCTAAATAGACATATTTAACTTCCACAGAGGAAACTTACAAACAGTATTGCGCCATCCGTGGCAATATAGTGCAAACACAGATCTCTAGTGCAAATCACAACACTCTAAACCTAAGTTAAGATTGGGAGCATGCCCACCATACACAAATGCTGGATCCTCGCTTGATGCAATGTCTGATACTATATCATGAGCACCTCGTGATCTTAGGGTTAGCCTATTCGGCTCAGATCATGAGGTCCCAGATTCGATCCTCGGGTCGGACAAAAATGTTATTGAGGTTTTTCCGTGGTTTTTCTCGAAAATCCAAAATCTCAATAGTAGCAGGTAGTGTCATCTCGCCAACCGACAAATCATGGTGAACTGGAAAGTCTGCAAACGTTTGGTTTACTCTGCCTACCCCGCAAGGGAACCGGGTGTGATGATACTTGTTTTATGTCGTTCAAATCTACCACTAATCAATTACGGTGACGGGGATCTCTACCAATGTCGCCAGTCATCAAACTTGTAAATCGTGATTCATCATGAATCAAACGTCACTGAAGCTGTTCATATAAGCGTCGTTGACATTTATCGTGACGTTGACATTAATGTCTGGTAACTTGCGTGATGACTGATGACATGTTTTCTACTATTTCTAGCGACTTTGTTGGAGTGTCCCAATAACATAACTTTCTTTTCTTAATAGGGTAAAAAAGTAGCGTATGCTAGCTACCCCGAAATGTAAGTTTCTAAGTTAAAGAATTTTTATAAATTGGTTCAGTAGTTTTTGAGTTTATCTATTTCAAATATACAAACAATCAAATCTTTTCTCCCTACAATCTTAGTGTGGAGTATAGATACTAATATTACAAAGAAGAAACTACTGGAAACCTCAAAATTCTTTTACTATTAGAAATTATTATTCACCTCGTGTTGGTCCTGGCCCCCTAGACCATAGACACCTCAGAGCTCAGACCATAGACCATAGACATCATCTAAACTAAAGTATAGATCATCTGTCTTTCCGCCAGAGTTACTACCATTGTGGATACTAGGTGGTAGAGTTCTTCATTGTTCCGCCCGGGTGTGGGTCTATTCCTGCCGAAATCAATCAGTGCGTGTCACTGTCTTTGGATCGCGTCAACTTACAACATTGATTTTTTAGAGCTGAGAGGGACTGTAGACCCGAGTATTTGATAGCAATATCAACTGAATACTTATACGCGTTTCTAAGAAGAATGGTCTTTACAGACATACATACGGACAACGAAATGATCCTATAAGGATTCCCTTATGAGAACCTTTAAGAGAAAATTACATCATCCAGGAGTAATATAGGCTAATCTCCCCTATATCATTAGATAACAAACAAGCTCTCCTGATGGAAAGAGACAACCATCGTCTATAGACACTGAAGATGATGATGATTCGTTGCTATCCTTGTGGCGGAGTCTTAATGTATGTATGTATGTATGTATGTATGTATGCATATATAAGTTCACCAGCTTCCTTACCCTTCAAACTAGAACACAAGAATAACAAGCACTGACGCTATCGCGGCAGTAATGGATAAGGCGGTGGTACTAGACCCGGGCGAGACAATGCAGAACTTTATATCCTAGTAACCATGATGTAAGTGACTGGCAGAGTCAATCGTTTGCTTCTTACGAACTGCCTGGCAAAACGACAGATGATCTATTCCTCAAATGAAACGGACCAACGCGGGGAAAAACTTTACCCGAATGAGGAAAAGAAAGTAAATATTTGGGTCACGCGAAAGAAGTCGCGAGTAACAGCTAGTCAATTATGTAACAAAATCCTATCTAAATACAAAATTTCATCTACATCTATAGAACCTTTTTCGTTAAAATAAATTTATACATATTCACGTAGCAACAGTTATAAAATTATAATGATAGTATAACATTATTATACTTTTTTTTGAGTGAAGTTTATTGATACGAATTATGTTATGAGGAAAATGATCTTACTCAACTCATAAAAATATGTTGCAAGTGATCATTGGTACTATTGTTGGTTTTTACAAAATATTATAATCTAGTTTGTTTGTTCCCAGTTTTTGTTCAATCTGTATTGTGTAGTGGATTTCTCTTTTCCGACAAAATGCAATATTTTAGATAGGCAATCTATCACTACATAATAACTAGGCGGTAGAGTTCTGCAGTGTCTCGCCGTTGTCTGATATCATCTTTTGCTGACGCAATCGCGTCCATTTTTGTATCTGTCAGGTTCCGGTTTAGAGAATAATCCCGTAAACTTATTCATGTTAAATCTCAACCCATTTATGTTTGATGGTGATGGTTATCTTTTTTAATTAGATGAGCCGTCCGCTTGTTTTTTCACGTGATGGTAAGTGATCACCGCCGTCCATGGACAACTAACTATACTATCAGAAGACTTGCAATTGCGTTATCGTTCTTTCAGGAAGAGTAAGCCCTTTTTTGAAGGTTCCTAGTTTGTATCCGTTTGTTATCTTAAGATGTAAAAAAGTTAAAATTAAATTAAATTTATATACTTTTAAAACTAATAACATACAAATAATAACGACGATTTAGTATAGAACATACTAAGTTATACACTAATATAGTGTATAAATTAGTATTTGTATGTTATTAACACACCATAAAAACATATTTTTAAGATCCAGTTTTTTGAGAAGTGATTTCTTATCACTGTATTTAAAAAATCCTCTTTTTTCCCCCTCTTTCTTCGTTTTGCTCCGGGTCCTTTCTGAAGAATGCCTAACTGCTAGGCGTCTTATAAAAGGCGGGAGAAGGCTAACACGTGCCACTAACATCGTGCCTTCTAAATGGGTGGTAGTTTTGCAACGTCTCGATCGGATTGGTACCACCGCCTTACCTATTCGTAACGGTATTAGCGCGCCGGTGCTTGTCACTGTCGTGTTCTGGTTTAGAGGGTCAAGCCGGTAAAATTATACATGTGGTATTAAAATCTGATAGCAATGCTTCATTACTTTTTTGGTTGGTGATTTTTTTGTGTATAAAGTGACAATCACTTTTCATCAATAGAGCCATCTGCTTGTTTGTCATCTTATGATATAAAAAATTATAAGTGTGACGGGACATGGATAGCAACGCACGTTAACATTTTTTAATATTTGTAGACATTGTTATCTCTTTTCATCAGAAAAAACATCTGCTTGTTTACTATCCTATAAAATAAAATAAATAAATAAAAGCCAACTTTACAAATATACGTACATTAAAGTAAATCTAGTTTCATCTTAAATATCAGTCAAATATTTTTTTAACGCAGTAAAACTGCAGCAACCGGCTTTCCATTTTCCGTATCTCCGGAACCCTGCATCTGATCTTCACTAAATTAAAATGGAATCATACAGCAAATGTACTACTCTCTTAAACAAAAAAGAATTTTCAAAATCGATTCATAAATGAACGAGTTCTGACTTCTACAGCCACTAACATAAAAAATATAGTCCAATTGAGAACCTCCACCTTTTGGGAAATCGGATGAAAAAGTACTCGCACGACTATGACGTCAAGTTAAATATAACGATGTTTTAATTAATATTACGTTCAATTTAATGTAAATTTATTATTTATTTATTTATTTGCATTCCACAACGTTTACAAAATGTTAAATTAAAATATTGGTTAGATCATCGTGAACCTTGTCGGGTATAGCAATAGCAAGGTAAGAATGAGGAATATACTTATATATCTTATATAATTATTATTGTAATTAATGTAATTATTTATAAGAAATGTTTATTTATTAGAATTGAATTGGATTGTTTGCATTATTTTACTTTACAGAAATGTATCACTTAAATATACTTTTATATCATAATAGCATTTAAGTATTAATATATTGTTTAATTTTATTGCAAATTGATTAAATATCGATTCATTTTTTATTACTTCGGAAAATCTGTTTTAATTTTTGTATTGACATTACGTAACTACTCGAAGTGTGGAGCTTTAAACGGAAAGTTTAATCTTAAAGCAAATTTAATCTGTTTCTATATCGTAAATTAGATCGATAATAATACACTGCCATATTTAAATTTCCATATATAACCGAAATCATTTTAGAGAAGCTCTAAACAGCAAAGCGTTATATTATATCACAGAACCATATTACATAAAAAAAGTATTTTAATTAACACGCTAGGGAGGTGTGTATTTCTAATTGGTTGGGCATCGCGTCGTATACGTCACAACTGGCACCACAACCTTTTACCAAATAATTATAAACCAGGTGGGTGAGCTATTGCCTCCATACGTACAATATAGCGCGTCGGAGTCGGACGTAGTGTCTAACCTCTTATCAACACAATTAATTGATAACGGACGATTTAAGTGCTTTGGTTTTACGTCAACGCTGCAGTTGATCATTCTCCGGTACTTGTGTTTTAATACAGTTATAATTATTGGATACTTGTTGTTTGTGTGTTAATAATTAATTAGTGTCCAGCGTGTCAAATAAATAAAAATTAATCGCACAGGTAAAGTAGTTTTGTAAGATTTTTAAATGTTAATTATTATTTTAATGTTCAAATACTTGTTTTATCTCGACCGCGCTACATATGTAGAGTTGCGCTAAGTCACGTTCATATTAAATTTAAATTTATCTTATATTAATATAATTTAAAACTTAAATATTATAAAAAAACTAATATTTAGTTAAAATTTAAAAAACTTGATAATTATATAGATTAGAGAAGTTCTAGAAACGTGTGTTTTTTCTAGAAGATCATAAATATGTTTAATATGAGTTTTCATAATAATAAAAATTAAAGATATTATATTTTAAGTTCCTAAAAAACGACCTTTTGTTCCTGGTTTGATTACTTTTCAATTATTCTTCTTTCTTCCTCAACACATCATATTATTTGTCTTACCTACTTATTATTATAGATAGGCACTACTTGATAAATAAATATTTTACATTATTTCGTTCCGTTTATATTTTTTTATAAACGAAACGAATACCCAAAACCTCATGAATTAAGCTCATTTGGCTCAAATCATGATGTGCCGGGTTCGATCTCGGTCATCGGCTAATAGTGTTACTGAGGTGTTTTAACGAGGTTTTTCTCGAAAATCCAAAACTCAATAGCAGCTCGGAGTCTGGCGGGTGGTGTGTTACCACTTCCGTGCCTCGGATGAGTTTGTAAGGCCGTAGGTCCCGATTATCGCTATAAATAAGCGATAATCGCTGTGAGGCCGGTAAAATGCAGCAACGGGTATCAACACTCATATCGTCAACCGACAAACCGGTGAATCGTGGTGAACTGGAAAGTCTGTAGACGTTCGGTTCACTCTGCCTACCCGCAATGGAACCAGGCGTGATGATACTTTATAATTTTTAATAATAGATAAAACGACTTCCAAAAAGTTGCATAGGGGCAACTTTGCAAATTTATGGAAGTTGCTTTATCTTGATTCATCCAAATGTTTTTTTTACTTATTTTTTATTTTACGTGACAAGCTTCAATATTCACCAGTAGACTGAATTTTAGTTGTAACAATTGTTTTTGTAAGGTATATATTAAGACAGGCCGAGTTCAGGGTTTTAGAGATACAGTCAACAGGGTATTTGATGATTCTTCGTTATTTTTCTTTTATATTATAAGATAGCAAACAAGCAGATGGGCCTCCTGACGGAAAGAGTCAACCATTGCCTATAGACACCAGAGGTGTTAATGGTGCGTTGCTATCTTGTGGCGAGGTCTAAAGTCACATGCATAAGTTTACCGGCTACCTTACCCTCCAAAGCGGAACACGGCAGTGATTAGCAATGTGATACAATCGATTAAGCCACACACATTTTTTGTGCTTATTCAACTTTGTGAATCAATATTTTAATTTTGTTTAAAAAATGGCAGGTTCATAGTTTTTTGTTAGTTTATTTCAATCAGATCGTGAAGTCCCAAGTTTGTGTTAGTTTTCAGCTTAGGGAAGTCTCAGTAGTAGCCTAGAGTTTGATGATGGTGTGTTAACACACCACGTTTCATCGAATAATCACGTGAATCTGTCAATCTGTATTGTTTTATACAACAAGAGACACACGTCAAAGTTGGCAAAAACGGTGATGGAAAACAAAATCGCAAGCAAATCAGTGTGGTGGTCAATGCACCAAAAAAGATAAACCAGGAACATATTTGGACATTCGATTCTCTTTACGCCAGACGAGGACCAACGTGATGATAATAATAATAATAATGATAATATATTTTAATTTCAAATTTTACAATGTGCAATATATAAAATACTCTGACTCCTAAAATAGTAAAAACTGTGTTAAATGAGCCAGTTCTTCTCAAAATTTTAGCCATACTAATTATATGATTGCATGTATCTTTTGCCTTTCTGAGTAGTGAGTGTATAATTTGTTACCTACAGAACATTTGTATTCATATAAAGAATATATAAAATATAATCAATGATGAACAAGTACTTCATATGAAACATAAATGTACTTACACATATATATTCATATATACACACACACACACACACACATATATATATATATATATATATATATATATATATATATATATATATATATATATATATATGTGATATTTGGTTTAAAAATGTAACAATAAAATACATTTGTATATTTTAATCAAATTCATCAGATACTTAACAAAGCAACTTGTAATCGTTGTAACTTGTATCATAAAGAGCAGCATTTCTATTGGCTTTTGTTCTGTCTTCTACCTGAGCAAGTAAATCATCGTAAATGATACACTACTTACTAATAAGTACCTTTGTCGCTTTTTCATATCAAGTTTTAAAAAACTCATTATCAGGTATATTATCTTGCAATGAGTCTTTTAGACGAATTTTTTATGACCAAGTTTTAACTAAGTTGCCGAAAAATATAGAAATGAGTCACTACACCAGCCATTGAGGAAACCTCTACAAAATTCATGATTAATTATCTATTAATGAAAATACTACATGACATAATATTACTTATGGGCTAGTAACGAAGAAGGATATTAAATTTTTAAAATTGGAATTTCCCTTTATTAATAAGTCTGGAATTTACTGACTTGTTCTTTTTTGACTCTTGTTATATAAAAAAACGAGATAAAGAAAGAATATTCTTATTTACTATTTATAAACAATCTTGTAATATACTTAATATAATCACCAAAGATTATATACTACTTTTAAGTAACTATATCGCTTTTTCATATCAAATACACATGTAAGTCTAAAATAATCTTTTTAAAAACTCATTAGGTATATTATCTTGCAATGACTCTTTTAGACGAAATTTTTCAAGACCAAATTTTAACTGAGTTGCCAAAAATTTTAGAAATCACACAAGCCGTTGAGGAAATCTCTACAAAATTATTACTTATTGGCTTATAAAGAATAAGGATATTAAGTTTATAAAATTGGAATTCCCCTTTATTAGTAAGTCTGGAATTACTGACTTGTTCTGTTTTCATTGTTGTTGCCTATACAAAAACGAGATAAAGAAAGTATATTCTTATTTACTATTTATAAACAATCTTGTAATATAACATAATCATTTCCGCTCCGGTTTGTTACTAGTAACAGTTTTGTCTGTTGGCGATCTCTAATAGTCGACCGCCCCGTTGGTCTAGTGGTTAGTGACCCTGACTACGCATCAATGGGATTTGGGTTCGTCGCCCGACAGGGACAAACATACATGTGATGGTGATGATGCATAGATGTTTGTATTTCTGTGTTTGGGTGTTTATTAAATTTATTTCAGTATTTATATATGTATTTCTACGTATTAGTATCGTTGATTAACACACAAAACAAGCGAATAAATTACTTACTTTGGGGTAAGATCAGTTTGAGTAATTTGTTCAGTGATATTTATTATTATTATTATTAATAATAATAATAATCTCATCATCGAATTTTACTGAATTTTACCGGTTATCTATTTCCAACAGGATAGCTTGCTCGCTATTTTGTTATAATATATAAAAAATAGCTTACCTTCTACATAAATGGCAACGGACTATAGTCTCTATAAGCGACAATTTATCTGCTTGTTTGCTTATGCTATGACATAAAAAATAATAAAACAAAATTGTTGATAGATAAAACAGAAGTCTACCAACGAAATTGACAGCCCATTTAGTCAAAACACACAATTTCCATGTGATTTAACTGCGCGAGCGAAACCACAGTCAACATTAGTTATGATAATTTACACCTAACTGATGCTCAGTTACCGACGGTTACTTGTGTGTCGATATTTAATGTTTTATTTATCTTGACACCATGACACACACGGTTTTTGTGTCACACACATTAACGCTTCAGTCGGTCAACGAAAGTACGAAAAGTAACTTAAACCACAAATGTATGCTTATAAGTGGGAATAGTGAGAAAGTTAATTATAGCATACTAGCGACGTGCCCGCGGTTTCACCCGCGTAGCTTATGTTCCCGTGGGAATATCGGAAAGGTTTATATACTAAAACCTTCCTCAAAAATCAATCTATCTATAAAAAAACAGCATCAAAATCCGTAGCGTAGTTTCAAAGATTTAAGCATACATAGGGACTTAGGGACAGACAAAGAAAGCGACTTCGTTTTATACTATGTATATAGACTAGCCGTTTTCGTATAATAGCTTTCTTCTGATGAAATATTTTTTAAAAACTGTGCAGTAGTTCTAGAGATTACTTCCTATAAACAAATTCTAAAAAAGCCGGGTCCAAAGTCACAGCAAGGTTTTTTTTTGCCAACCACAACATTTGGACGATGAGTATTATATATATTGAAGTTATCAAAGTGTATTGGGAGTATCGTTAAATTACACCTATATCACAAACAAATAACTTCATTAATTTGGATTCAAATCTATTCATGTAATTCGTCCAATTATACTTTTTATTTATTTATCACTAGCTGACCCGGCAAACGTTATTCTGCCTTTTTAACTACTCTTACTTTTTTTTCTATATTTTGTCGCCTTTTAAACCTTCCCTGGACATCAACAATTAATTCAAAACCAAAATTAGACAAATCGGTTCAGCCGTTCTCGAGTTTTAGCGAGACTAACGAACAGCAATTGATATATATATATATATATATATATATATATATATATATATATATATATATATATATATATATATATATATATATATATATATATATATATATATATATATATCAGGAGAACAGTAATTGTTCTTTAAAAGTATAATATATGGGAGAATTAAGAGGTGCCAATCGTAAAAAAATTTCGCAGGATTATTACCACCTGGTCACTTCTGAAGCATATCTTAATATAGGTAAATAAATAAGTGTCACGTTGTTTGTCTGCGTCGGACTCTGAAACTAGTAAACCAATTTTAATGAAATTTTGTAGATATCTGCTGTCTGGCCCAACTTGAAAGATGGGATAGTTTTATCTCTACTAGCTCTCTCCCCTCATCAAGTACCAAGAATTTCTTCAGCTCAGCTCAAGGGTCAGCTGGTACAATATAAATCTAGTGTCCTAAATTGCTGCCAAATCGCAATAATTACAAAACAGTGCAGATAGCTGCTAGCAATACTTTAATTTTATCAAATGATTACTTAGAATGGAATTAGATCAAGAACATGTCTTATTGTTAGCAATAGCATAAGAAATTGCTCATTTTGTAAAGACTAGTCACGTTATCTAATTATGTGTCACGAGTCACGATTCTCATAAACATTAAAAAAACAATGCAGTAAAAAGTAAAGCCAGTTAAGAAGTAAGGCTTAGAGATAAAATTGAATTAAAATATCACGCTTCAGTACGGGTGTACTTAGTAACTTTTATTTATTTAATACTTTGTCGTATATTTACAAATAGAGCTATCTCTGCAAATAGAGACGTTTTTTACGCATAGATATCTTCACGTCAAATTCCTTACTGGGTTGGTAGAGGGAATTAAGTGCCTCCTCCTTCCTCAAGATTTAAAACTCAGTTCATACAAATAAGCTGATTCCGGAGATTCCTGACGCTGTCCTTGGGTCTACCATCGATAGCCGGATAGCATTCTACCACCTATTTTATCATGGTTCAATCAATTCTCTGCCGATACCTACATCAATCCATATCCGCATTGAATTGTAAAAATTAACAAAACAGATATACATTTTGTTAATTTTTACAATTCAGTTTTTTTTTAAATATTGCGTTGAACCAATAATTTTAATATTGGATATTAATGTTTCACTGCTCCAAAATGTAGGGACGTAAGTCTTTGCTATGCTACACGATTTTAAACAACACAAAAAACGTGTATGCGTGAAATCTTTAGGTGCGATTCAGGTAAAACTTTTCCTTTTAAAAAAGTAGATTGATGAGATCGGCCTGAAGTACTACAAGAATATAGTGTGAGCCGAAATAATCAAATTTATTTAATATACAATAAGCCAATATTAGAA
Source organism: Apodemia mormo (assembly GCA_036924255.1). NCBI lineage: Eukaryota > Metazoa > Arthropoda > Insecta > Lepidoptera > Riodinidae > Apodemia > Apodemia mormo. Next base: position 23,505,736 of record JAUPFN010000012.1, on the reverse strand, counting down.
TTCAACGGACACTTTTTAATACCATGTAATATTTAAAAGGACTTGGAAAGTTATGAAACTAATCAAACTTATACGCTTTTCCTTATTTCTAAATCAAGCAAAAACTTTTCTTTTCTGTCATAAAGCTTTTATTTATGAATAATTAACCAAAAAATTAATAAAAAAATCGGATAGGTAAGACTCAAAACTTTAAACAAGCTATTGTATAAAATGCAACAAAAATGAAAATTTTTATTACTAAGTATAGTCGAAACTTACAATATAGAAGGCTGTATAATCAAGCTACTCTAGGTATCATCCTAAAGAAACAAAAACAAAACAAGGGTCATATTACTCTGTGAAGTATGAACAAGTAACAAATATTTTGCTGTAAAAAAAAACGTTGTTTTGACTTTTAAATGTTTAAAATCAAATAATCTTCATAATGAGCGATCATTGATATAAAATAAACTCAATGTGAGTGATACACAAACGTATTATCCCTATGTATTTTAACGATACATAGAGACGTGAATAGCTTAAAATGGAATATAATAATTGTGAATTCAAGTAATATTACACTTTGCGACAGGAATAGAAAAGGCGGTGGTACCAAACCCGGGCGAGAAGTTAAGATACTACCACCTAGAAGTCACCACTGAAATGCCACGTTTGGACAATCACTCGTTATTTATAAACTGCAGAATGGCAGATGGTCTATTCTTCAAAGTGGCGCGAACCAACACGGGAGATATTTCTGTTTTTAATATTCGATATTTTATAAAATTGTAATTTAACTCCATTACTTTAAAAACTGTACGCTTTTAATTTTTTCTCTGCTTTATTTTTGGCCATTATCCAATCAATGACTTTTTTATCTTGGATAAGTACTTGGCAATATTCCATACCCAATTATAAGATATTCGCTTTCTTTAATTATTCGGAAACCTTTTTAACTGACTTGAGTATAACTAAGAGAGTAAATTTTGTACTGGCTGTTCCCCTCGACATAGCGTCGGGCGGTTATGTTACTCAGTGGTCGGTAATGTAGCTGTTTCTATGTAAAAGAATTTTTAAAATCGGCCTTGTAGTTTTTGAATATTGTTATATAAAGTATTTTCACGTCTGATAGCCGAAGATATTTAGTCCCACAATGTGCCTATCGCTAGCCGGGCACTTTTCCAATCCGGGCAACGTTGTTTTTATCAGATAACTGAAAAACTCATTTTTGAATTGCCTAACCCGGGAAACGAACCCGGGACCTATGTGGTCAACACCGACACCGGACAACTAGACCACAGGTATTATATTAAATAATATAATAATATAAAATGATATAGCTTTTTATATTATGATGTAAAATAAATTATGGTCAGACGCTACAGATTTATACAGGTTGTTAAAATAAACCTGTCCAACCCGAAAGGAGCATATAAGTATGTAGATGACACAATCAAAGAAAATAATGAAATGATTTTATTTATAAAAATCGATTATAGTTTAATAAAACTAAAAAACACGCTTTTATAAAAACCAAAAACAAAATTAAGAATAGTGTAAGAAATCGAATAAACTTAAATTTAGAAATTTAAAAATCAAAAAAAAATTGCATTGTAAAAAAAATTGTCTTGCGGGGTGCATGGTGTCAATAGATACCTTAAAAAAGACACTACGCTTTTTTACAATGCCATACATTTTTTTTTTTATATTTAAGTACACTATTCTTAATTCAAATTTATCGCAATTTTTACACTTGATTTTTTTAGTTTGGTTTTTATAAAAGCGTGTTTTTTAGTTTTCTGAACTGTAATTTATTTTTCACTAGCGACCTGCCCGCGGTTTCACCGGCGTAGCTTTTGTTCCCGTGGGAATATCGGAAAGGTTTATATGCTAAAACCTTTCTCAAGAATCAATCTATCTATTAAAAAAAACGTATTAAAAATCCATTGCGTAGTTTTAAAGATTTAAGCATACATAAGGACAGACAGAGAAAGCGACTTTGTTTTATACAATGTAGTGATTTTTAGTTCAGTTTTCAATAAAATCGTAATTTTATAATCTTTAAAAAAATATTTATTTAATTAATTCAACTAACTATTAAACTGATCTGGTAAAGAAAAACAAATCGTTAATCCTGAAGATCCTGAGTCAACGATACTAATCGTTGACTAACACCCATAACACAAGCAAATAATTTACTTACTTTGGGGTTAAATCAGTCAGTGTAATTTGTCCCGTAAATATTTATTTATATAGATATTTATGTGTGTATTTTTATATGTATACATGTAAGAATGTATGTATATATGTATTCTAGATTTATGAATATTACGAAAATAAAACCACTCTGTGTGTTTTTCTGGTTAGCCGTATGGTTAGCTGGTAGAGAATGCTTTATGCATTAAGCTCGCCATTTGTACCCTATACATTCCGTATGTGGTTCAATAAAGATAAATAAATAAACAAGCATGTCTAATCCATATTCAAATTTTCTGTTACGTACTTACGTTCGTATGAACCAAGCTAATAAAAGCGCGATAATAAAAAAATATGATATTTTGATTTTTGAAATCCTTATATTTAACCTTCAAGTTCGTTAAAATTTTGCGAATATTTCAAACTGTAGAACACTTTTTAGTAATTCTGTGACATTCTTTGAACCTGACATTTCTTTTTATTCTTTTTATAATTTTAATTATTATTGTTTAATAATTTTATGACATTTTTTTTACTTGATATTTCTTTTTTATTATTATTATTTTGATTGACATACCTATTTATTTTGCTATACAAATTGTATTTTTTTAAACTTCAATAAAAAATTGTTAAATATCTTCCCTTGCAGTAAAACATATTCTCGCCAGCTGCAAATTTTGTATTATATGTTTTAATAAGTTGAATTAATTATATTATATATACTTGTGTAGTTGTAAAGTAATGTTTTGACGTCGATAAGTGTAACCGAGCTTACCTATGTCGAATAAACGTTATTTGAATTTGAATTTGAACTCCGTCGAGTAAACGCGCGCAGCCTCGTAGTCGCACTTTTTGTCCGGCATTTTGTGTTGCCATAATAATATTTGAAACATCAAAGATTATTCATTTTAATCGACGCAAATATATATCTGTCGCAGTGAAATTGTCAATAGCCGTTAGATTATAATCTACCTAGGAATTTTATAATTTGGTTAGGTTAAGTTAACAGTTAAATTATAATATCACTTAAGTAAATTATAATCTAACGGTACTGACAATTTCACTGCGACATATCCGCAAAATAATAGCATATATATGAATGTATTAGGCTAATAAACAATCACGATAGGGCAGGTTTTTTTACACACTGTATAAGTAAAGTAGATAATTACTTAGAGGGATAACGTTATTATTCTATGGATAATTAAATATTTTTTTGGCATTCAAATCGTTCTGCCTACCGTTCAAGGAACATTTATTTGTAATATGTATACCAAATTATTTTATTGTAATTATTATTACTTGCGATCGCCCTATTGTCGAAATTCGGCCATAGACTAAACAATAAAAATTTGACTCAATGTTTAGCAACAGACTTTAGTCGTAAAAAACAGTATACCTTATATTATCATGTAATTTACATGAATGTAATGCGTGTAATGTTTATTTTAATTAATTTAATGTATTTCATATTATTTAAAATTAATAAATAAATTAATATTCACGTGACAAATTCCACTTATTGATCTAACCTCAAAGTAAGTAAATTATTTGCTTGTGTTATGGGTGTTAGTCAACGATACTAATACATAGAAATACATTATAAATACTAGAATATATTTAATAAACACCCAAACCCGGAAATACAAACATTTATGCTTATCACAAAATTGCTTGTCCCCGTCGGGAATCGAACCCGAGCCCCGTCGATTGCGTAGTCAGGGTCGCTAACCACTCGACCAACGAAGCGATCGTATAAAAAAAAATTAGGTTTTTACAGCCCACCGCCATGTAAACTTTATCTGTACCTAATTATATACTCCACCATTAGCGTTATTGTCCTAAAGAGGTGTACAAAGTGTTTGATTCACCTATTATTATTAAAGTGTAAATTAAGTCGCCCTGATATTATAAATCAAATCCGGTCAGGTCATACTAGGTCGTAAACATATGAAACAGTACAAGTGTATTTTAGTAATTGAATTAGTTGGCCATTATACACGTATGAACACTGTGAGCTTTTAGGTACTGGTTAGATAATAGTTTTGTGTACATTAAATAAATCCTCGTGTTAATTTGGGCCCGTTTTCAACTACTATTCTTCAAAAAGGGGTTTAGTTAAAAAATTGTTTTTTATATCTAATGGGAAAGCAAACAAGGAGATGGCACTGTTAATGGAATGGGAGGAGAACGATTAGCCATGCGGTTCACTTCCATCGTGACTACTAGCTGGTAGAGTTCAGAATTGTTGGTAGCTGGTAGAGTTCAGAATTGTCTCGCCCGGGTCTGGTACTACCGCCTAACCTATTTCTACCGCAATAATGTCAGTGCTTGTCACTGTCATATAACGCACTCCGGTTTGTGGTAAGCTATCCGGCAAACTTACGCACATCACAATACGACAACATCATAAGGACATAGCAACGCACTATTAATATCATAAGATAGCAAACAAGCAGATGAGTCTCCTGATGGAAAGAGTCAACCATCGCCTATAGACAACAAAGATATTAAAGGTGTATTGCTATCTTGTGGCGAGGTCTAATGCCACATGCATAAGTTTACCGGCTACCTTACCTTCCAAATCCGGACCTCGACAGCGACAAGCACTGACGCTATTGCGGCAGGAATAGGTGAGGCGGTGGTACCAGACCCGGGCGAAGCAATGCAGAACTCTACCACCTAGTAGCCACGATGGTAGTAACGCGCGTAGCCAATAGGTCGACTTTTACGACCTGCCTGGCAGAACGGCAGTTGGTCTATTTTTCAAAGGAGCCCGGATCCAACACAGGGTAAAACATAGATCCTTGGTGTTTTTAAGCAATTGTTGTCTTTTTCCATCAAGAGAGCCATCTGATTGTATCCTATGATAAAAAAAATTGGTAGAGGTCTAAAACGTTTTAGCCGGTTACTTGGTACCATCACCTCCATATTTCTACCGCAGTAGCGTCAATGCTTATCATTGTCGTGTTCCAGTTTGACTTATATGGACTTATGCATGTGACATCGCCATACATCTTTCCTATTCCTGTTGCAATGGTGTCGGTGCCCGTCCTTGTGGTATTCCAGTTTGGAGGGTAAAGCAGTCGGTAAACTTATGCATCTGGCATTCCAACCCCACCACTAATAACAACGCACTATCTTTATAGGGGGGTGACTATCTCTTTACATCAGGAAAACCATCTCCTTGTTTGCTATCCTATTAAAAAACTTTCAATCTTTAAAAGTAATCTACAAATTAGTATTTTTAATGTAGACACTAAGGAACTGAATGGCGAATTTTTCAAAATTATGCAGTCAGAGAGAACCTAATGTCACTACAATTTTCGGTTGACAATTTATTGGTTTGTCGAATGGGAAGATAGTTGGTGATCCCCACCACCACATGAATACTAATAGACACGCCATTGGAAAATAAACTTGTCGCCGCGCATATGAGCAAACGCTACTTTTATTGTAAAAAATATCACACATTTGAAGGTAATATTATACTAACTGCTGCCCGCGACTTTGTCCGCGCGGACTTCGTTTTCTCCGCACACCTCCACCCCGTAGGTGATAGCGTGATAATATGTAGCCTATATGTTGACCCGACCTGTTATGCCCGCATGCCCTGTGAAAATGAGACTATTAATGTTCCCCTAGGTTAGGACTGTTAATGCAAAAGCGCCTGGGACCTGTATGCATATTTTACTCCGTGAAAGAATATTCCTGTGACAGGCTGACAGCGGCTCCTTCCACTACCTGCTACCGGTTTGGTAACAAAAAAGCACATGGCTCTCCTGATGGAAGTTGGAACTAGTTATACATTTAATGGTTACCTGCTATAAATGTGGCGGGGAGATAATGCTGCATACATACGAATTTATCAGCTACCTTTGAGTATATAATATATCCATGTCAGCTACCTTACAATCCAAACCAGAACACGTCAGTGACTAGCCCTGACGCTATGCCAGCAAAAGCTAAAACCTAATACATTTACTATCTGAATTTCTTTTATAATGTTAAAATTATTCTTTTCAGGTAAAGCCATATTTTTGTTGCTATCTACAAATATTTTAAATATGTAAGTACATAAAGATTATCCTTTTAAGTAAATATTTATATCATATAGAAATAGTTTCTATAAAAATATAACAAATAACAACATGCCACTTTAATAAATTGAACAGTTTTTGAAATGTGTCTACCTATACAAGTATACATACTTTCCCTGTGGATTACGTTATGGCCTGGGCATTTTTATTAAAATTTCAGACAGGTTCGACAGGAGATTCTGTGAAGTCTAGTATTAATCTAGTCGAATCATATAGAAATAGTTTCTATAAAAATATAACAAATAACAACATGCCACTTTAATAAATTGAACAGTTTTTGAAATGTGTCTACCTATACAAGTATACATACTTTCCCTGTGGATTACGTTATGGCCTGGGCATTTTTATTAAAATTTCAGACAGGTTCGACAGGAGATTCTGTGAAGTCTAGTATTAATCTAGTCGAAAAAATTTTCTTTGGCTTTTTGGCAATGTTGTGTCATATGGACTATGGCTATAGATTTAATAGGCTTGTATCCACTAAGAATGAATCGGATATATTGTAGTTTTAATGATTAATAATGATATGAACAATGGAGATAACAATAAAGTAAAATATTTGTTATAAAACAAATATTTTTAATATATTGGAAAAATAGATTTTAAATGACGCGGCAGTAAACGCAAATCTGGAAGTGTTACGTCACATCGTGGTAAACCGTCATCTTGATGATCTCATTTTCATAGAAACCACAGAGTATGTAATGTTGATATTACCACGTCGTGATATCATTAGGACGCCATGACAGTCCAAAGCGTTTTCGCGGTCAATTTTAATTTCATTCTTATAATGCAAAATTTTTATTATAAATATACGTTATTTAACAAAAAATAATAATTTGTTGGTTAATATACCTAATAACGTAACAGTTTTTCAAATTTAATCAACTAGCCTATTAGTGCTACCCATGCGAAACCGGATCGGATCGTTAGTTGATTATTATAGATGACGCATGCAAAACAAACGTTAGAAGACAATAATTGTTAAAACAACAATGCGATGTCTTTCGTAATCTACTATTTATATTTTGTCTTTTAGTCTAGTCGAGAAATTGAGTTCCTGCGTTTTTTTTTTGGAAAAGGAAATTGCAATCGTTATTAACAAAAAACTGGAAGAAAAATATGCGCCCAGTTTTATGCCAAAACCTCAAAAAGTATAAGTGATAACTCAAATATTATAAAAGTTTCTGAAAGAGCTCAATGCAATTTTTTATAAAATATTTAATTAATCCATTTTTCTGTAAAAAAATTATAAACAACCTAACCCTAAGCCTAACAAGTATGTAAAATCAGTAATAGCTTAAAAATAAAAAAAAACTATTTAATTAACATGATTTTTTTTAATTTTTTTTTACTTCATAAGTTTATATTTACTGATGAAAAAAATATTTTATAAACTTTTAAGACTTCATCTTGTTGAGTGTGTTTATAAAAAGGGCTCCAAGAAAAAAAAACTCACAGATTAATTATTTAAACTTTTATACTGCCATTTATGACAACACAAACCAGTGGAAAAACTATTAACAATTGAATAACTGTTTGAAAAATGGTGATAAAGCTTTTATTATTGCGGAATCATATTTTTTTAAGTGTTTAGATGACGCCAAAATGTTTTCAAATTTTGGAACTAATATTTAATGGCGTAAATATTTAAAATCTACGCTCACTACAGAGGCGTCGCGCGCATACCGAAACTGCCGCGTTAAAGTCGATTTTCAACGTTAAATTAAAATTATAAATATTAGAGCTACTATTTCTGAAGTCGAGAACTTATATACTAAAATTTCCTGCTCTTTTAGAAACTTTTATAATATTTGAGCTACCATTTAAACTTTTTGAGATTATGGCGAAAAACTGAACGGCTATTTTTTCCAGTTTTTTATTAACAAAAATTGCATTTTCTTTCCAAAAAAAAATTCGAAATACAATTTTATCTAGATATCATTCCGGATCGTTTAAGCTATTAACCATATTTTTAAGAAACTTGTAACTATTATTCGCAGGAACTCAACTTCTCGACTAGACTAGTTTGTAGAAAGCAAAAATAAATATTATTCGTTATAGAATGTACCTATGCTCTCGTATCCAAAGGTAAATTATAATAGAAAACTTATACATTTCTATTCGTAAGTTTTCGATTTTATAGCTAAATAACTTGATATAGACAAGGGGGAAAGACGTGTAGGTACACGCACACGCTAGAACGCGGTGAGCTATACGATGAGTACAGAACTTGCAAACGAAGTAATAGATAATAATATAGTCGATGTCCATCCGTTTTACCCCTCTGAAAAAATAACCTCTTGAAGAAAAATCATCTGCCTTTCCTACCTGGCAGTTCGTAAAAGACATAACTTGGCATTACCATCGTGACCATTAAGCGGTAATTTCTGCAATATCTAGCTTGGTTTTTGCACCACTGGCTTGCCTATTCCTGCTGCAATAAAATCAATGATTGTTTCTATCGTGTTACATTTTAGAGTTTAAAGTAGACTAAACTTCTACACATGGAACTACATCCCAATCACTCGGGATGGCAACGCAAATTAACACCTTCGACGCTTATGAGCAATATTCTTATATATAAGCAATATGAGTTATGAGTTGGGCCTTTCCGCGAAAAAAGCCATATCTGCTATCCTATGATATAATTAAATGATAATAAACGACATTACGATATCTTAAATCATTATCCGTTCGTACCCCCGAAAGAAAATAGAGAGTTATCCATACCAGTGTTTTAAATGTGAAAGTTTGTCTGTCTGTTACGCTGTCACGGTTATAGAAGTATTACCTGTGGTATTACGTACAAAGTTGGATATATCGACCTTCAACTTAATACATTACAGTACATTTGAATTAGTGACGCGTGAGTGGTATTACGTCGGCGATTCGTGGTGTTACAACTTACAGGAAACCTTTTCAACTCCAGCACTAATAAATTACATTATATTTATTACCACATGACACATCCATATTAAGGCCGTTTTGGAAATAGATTCAGAATTAATTTATTTCTGGACGCATGAAATTAACTCCTATTATCTCATAAGCATAACACTATCCACACAAAAAATATCGTATATCTAGATTTGAGCATTGTACTTCAGTCAACTCTAGGTTTGTTATCGATCCTTATTTGTATTTTTTCGTCATCGGATAGTAAAGAAGCTGATGGCCTGATGGAAAAATATTAGCATCGCTTATAGATATTAATGGTGAATTACTACCTATCCGTAGTGCTGGGATAGAATGCCGCATGCATTTGTTTACCGGCTGCCTTACCCTCCAACGAACCAAAACAGCGACGTTATTTCTGCAGAATCTGGTAAGACGGTGGTGACAAACCAAGGCGATTCGCTGCATAACTCTACCACCTAGTTAACAGTAACGATATTACAACGGGATACGTTTAAAACGCATAATTTTTTTTTCCTAATTTACTTTGTCATAATGAATATAGCATAATATGTAGTGTTATTATATAATTTAAGCATAATCTTTTTTTTGCGAAATGTGTATTAAGCATAACAATCTATTGTACTACATTTAATTCGACTATTGATGATACGCATAATAGTCTTTAGACATTTTTTTATTTTTCCTAATGTTATCTTACCATAAAAACACATGGCATAAGCCCCCCGCCACAAAGAAACAAAGCTATCCAATACTACAATTGAATAGGTTAGTTAGGTTCTCTTTAGATCCCACACCCAGAAATAGGAGCCCCGCCTAGCGGGGCTCCGTCGACTTGGTCCAACCCCACTTGTTACGGGAATAGTATGCTGCTACAATACAGTCTGCTATTTGGTCTTGCTATTTATGCAATGCTGCTACAGTCTGCTATCCACCTATTTCTTGCATTTTAATTAGGACTTTTAAGTGTATGCCGTTGATCATTATGTTTATGTATTGTTATGCTTTCCTCAATGTGTGCCTTTAAACATTATGCTATGTTATCTTTATGCTACATAGGGTTACGCTAGTAAAACTTATGCGAAAACAGTTATGAGTTTAGTTGTTATGGTAAATTATCATTAGTTGTAAAAACGTGATGCCTACTTAAAATAGTACAAAAATTGTTATGCTACTAAATATAGACCCTGTTACGAACTGCCTGGCAGAACGGCAGATGGAATATTCTCAAAGAGGGCCCAAACCAACAACAAGAATTCTTGTGGTTATAAAATAACATAAAATTATTAAGCAAACGAAAACCATACCGTGTTGGTGCGAGGCTCCTTTGAAAAACAAGCCAACTGCCTTTCTGCCAGACAGTTCGTAAAAGGCGACCGATTGGCTTTGCGAGTCACTATCATCGGGGCTACTAGGTGGCAGAGTTCTGCATTATCCCGCCCAGGTCTGGTAGCATCGCCTTGCCTATTCCTGCCGCAATAGCGTTAGTGTTTGTAACTGTCGTGTTCCGGTTTGGAGGGTAAAGTAACCGGTAAACTTATGCATAAGGCATTAGACCTCGCCACTAGATAGCATCTCATCATTAACAACCCATCTGTTCGTTTGCAATCTTATGATATAAAAAAACCACGTGCGGAACCTTACGTTAATTTGTATCAAGATTTTACAATTCATAAATCTAATATTTATAATATACTACTTACCTACATACCTAATTACAACGGATTTAACAACTACATGCACCCTTAATTATTATTATAGCATTTGTATGGTAATTTCAACACTCGTGGATTCATCTCATTTTATACAGTACACACTGTTTTTGCGCACTGTCTGTTCCCACGATCTACAGATTGTAAAATTATATCAATTTTAATGCGTGCTTATTTACGAACAAGTTAACCAATATCCGCTGCTATATTTGCATTTATATTTTCTAATTTTCGGGAATAGGTCAACTTCGGGATATGTTTTCCAACTGAAAGTCCACTTATGTACTGAAAAAAAAAGGAAAAAGTAACTTCACGCCCATATCCCTAATGAGGTAGGTAGATAACCAGTGCATCCACGATTATTCGAAGATACTTAGTCCCACAATGTGGTAGGTGGGAAGCCTATCGCTAATCAGGCACTTATCCAATCCCGGGCAACGTTGTTTTTATCAGAAAACTAAAAAAAACATATTTTCGATTTGCCTGACCCGGAATCAAACCCAGGACCTCATGTCATCAACACCGACACCGGACCACTAGACCACAAAGCCGACTTGCTCCCACTTATGTACTGAACTCCAGAAAGTAAAACTAGACGAAGAAAGGTAGTTAGTAGGTACGAAAAATAACTTTATATTTTGAATAAAAAAACAATTATTAACTTTAAGATATAAATAACTAAGTTACGAGATGTTGAAAATTACTAAAGAAACTTTATAGGATAAAGTTGTTAGTCAAATCTTTTAGGTAGCATATTGTAACCAGCATTGGTTTTTATAGATAAACTTATTTCAATAACATTGCAACTCCTTTTTTCAGTTCAATCAATCAAAAGTTGCAGTTTGAAATCAACAAAAATATGGTCTGAGCGTCCGAAATACAATTACAATTTTTGAAGTTTAATTTCTTTTGGGGCGTGTGGATAAAAAATTATAGGTGTATTTTTACGAGGTGCGCACAATGAGACATGATGTTTAGAATATTTAAAGACTCTAATTCGGAGTCTACATATTAATACGTAAAGGAAAAACGTTGTACCTCTTTTTAAGGCACGCGAACGGTGGGGTATGAAAGGAGATTGATGAGGCCCCATACAAATTTGGCCTAAAACGCAACACATGATGATAGCTGCTTACAGTATTGTAATACGTTATTAATTTCTTCTGAAATGTAAATTGTATCACGGACACTTTTTATAATACTAAAATTCACAAAACTCCTTCAAGGATTAATATTACTTGATTTTACAATTATTACATTCCATTTTAAGCCAATCACATCGCAAATTATCGCCAACGCAAATATAATTAATTATTGTATTACTTATCATGAAGATTATTTGACGGTAAAAACGATAAAACTTTTGTTTACATAGGTAATATGTTTATTACTCGCTTACAGCGTAAATAAATGACATTTGTTTTTTTTTTGTTTCTGTCAGATGATGTTAAGAGCACTTATTAATACTGCCTTTTATGTTGTAGATTTCAATTATAATAATAAATATTTTCATTTTTGTTGCATTTTATACAATAGTTTGTTTAAAACTTTGCGTCTTATCTATTCAACATTTTTATAATTTGTTTAGTTGGTCAGAAACAAAAGAAAGTGTTAACTTTATGGCAGAAAAGAAAAATCTTTGCTTGAATTAGAAATAAGAAAAAGAGTACAAGTTTGATTAGTTTCATGACTTTCCGCCTAAAATCCTTTTAAAATTAATTTGCTTTTAAAAAGTGTCTGTTAAATTCTAATATTTACTTATTGTGAACAAAATTAATTTAATAATTTCGGCTGAAACTATATTCTTGTAGGCCATTTAGGCCGATCTCATCGCTCTCCTTTAGAGGACGTGAAAATATGGTGGCATGCGCGCTACATCTATTGAGTTCATACAATTATTTAGATATGCTGCGTAAAAAAGAAAATCTCATAAAATCCCATACTAGTTGATATACGAAAAGCGATACATGGATTTTCTTTTGTCTATTTTTATGATTGCGACGTTTTGGGTTCCAAATAATAATAATAATATTGCTGGATAAATGACACAAATTGATTTAACCCCAAAGTAAGCAAATAATTTGCTTATTTTGGGTGCTAATCAACGATACTAATACATAGAAATACATATATAAACACTTTTACATACATAAGAAAATACCAGACCTAGAAATACAAATATCTATGCTCATTACATAAATATTTGTCAATGTCGGGAATCGAACCCGAGCCCCATTCGATTTGTAGTTAGGTACTTAGGTACTCGACCATCGGGAGGGTCAAATGAGCTCTTCCTTTTGATAAAGTTCTAGGAATTCTAAAATTCGTACTTCACACCACTCCATTTTGTCTACAAATCCTGTGGGGTCAGGCATTAGCTGACACTGAATGCAGACGAATGTATATACAGTAAGTTCGTGTTCGCTATTCGTGCCGTTTGATTTGTGCCCAAAAAACCGCTACCAACGCAAGCGCGCGAATCGCGAAGCAAAGCACGAGGCGATAGCGAGTGCACTGTTTACACATGTATGTTCGTTATTCGCTTCACCATTCGCCTCGCGATTCGTACGAATGTGTAAATGTGATTTAAGATCTTATAATAGTTCAAATTTTATTGTATGCACTCAGTATCGAGACTGCACCAGGAACTATTTCCGGCATGGCACTATTGGCTGTGACATCGACAAGGATATCCTTTTTACTTATTCCACTTCCAACAATGTCTATTCTCGTATTACTACGAGTATTATTCGTATAAATGTATTTTTAGTGTTTTATTTCCAGTACTATTATAAGAGGCTCTCCTGATAGAACGAAAAATCATCGCCTATATACACCAATGATGTTAATGGTGCGTTGCTATCCGTGTGCCGGGATGGCAATGCGAATTGCCACATGCAAAGTACCGCCTACCTTTCCCTCCAAACCGGAATGCGACAATGACAAGCATTGATGATATTACGGTTGGAATATATAAGGCGGTGGTACCATAAATTCGAATGAGACATTGCAGAACTACCACCTAGTAGTCACGATGGTAGTGACACGTATATCCAATCGGTCGACTTTAACGAACTACCTGACAGAATGGCTGATGATATATTTTTCAAAGGGGAGCCCAGACCAAAACGGGGTATGTTAACATGTTACTGTTACCTCTCATTTACTTACGTACAATATACCTTAAGTAAGTACGAATACATGTATTGAAAGTGCATTGTTCGTAGCAATATCGATATAGATCATCATTACAGAAACAAAAAGTGTTTTATTTATGAGCACGCCATGGTTTTGGAATTAGAAATTAACAATCTGTTTGAACTACAAAAGTACGAATTAGAAAGCACACAATATTGTGTGCCGTGCCAGTTCAAATGACCTGGTATTGACCGTTCACAGGTCAGGGCGATAGTTCTGGCACGCCACATCAAAGCTTAATACCGTCTAATTAAGCCAAGCCAAGTAAAATAAATTCTTTGTAATTGTTTCTATACCAAGAATTAAGAATAGCCGTTGATTTAGTGACCCTTATTAAATATTACAATACCATTAGCGTTAACTTTTACAATTGTTAACGCTGATGGTATTGATTAAAAATGTATGGGACTGAAAATAGACTTTCGGTTTTACACGATATAAAGTAAAAGAACAAAGGGCGCTTTATTTTGGTGGCAAAAAAACGCCTGCAACCAATTACCTGTAATAAACCTAGTTGGTATTTTTTATATAATTTTCATTTCTAAAATAAGTAAATAAATAATAAAACATTTTTCGAAAATTACCTATAATTGGAGACATTTTTTTGTTTGCTTTATTTAATTATGCAGTAGGTATTTTAAATATACATGTATAAAACAAAGTCGTGTTAATTACACCTTTTATAACTCAAAAACGGCTGAAGCAATTTTTATGGTTTTTATGTTTATTTTGGTCCGGAATAGAGTAATAAGTATTAAAACAATATATTGGATACTCAAAAAATGTCAATAAAAAATAACTTAATAATTTTGTATTACCTTCGAATGCACAAAGCTACAATTTTGTTTTCATCGTATTTTGACAGTTGACAATGACAGTCCTCTGCATTGTTTTTTTTTTCTTGTGAAATTAAATATATTAGCAACAGGAAAATAAAATACTTTTAAATAATATATATTTAATTGTTTTATTATAATAGATATTTTTTTTATATTAAACCACTAGCTGTTGCCAGCGACTTCGTCCGCGCGGACTTCGTTTACTCCGCATAGCTCCTACTCCGTTGGTGATAGCGTGATAATATGTAGCCTATATGTTGACTCGACCTGTTAGTAATATTCATGCAAAATTTGAAGTAAATCCACGCAGTACTTTCTGAGTTTACCCCGGACATACGTATACAGACAGACAAAAATTCTACAAACTTTATTTTTGGCTTCGATATCGATTGTAGATCACGCCTCAAGTATTCTTTAAAAAAAATATTCAATGTATAGTTTTGACTTTCCTACGATTTTATTATATGTATAGATAGAAGATAATACTTGTATAGAAAACCACAATAATTCCTTTCAAGTGTTTACACATTTTTTAAAAAAGAAACTCAAACCTTTACATTTAAGTTACTGATATGAGAAGATGGGTATAATATATTTTGTATATATTCCTATGATATGTATATAAGCTCCTCGATTGTCATTTTTCGTATGGTTGAAAAATGGGCGATAATTCCATCACTGAACCTCACCTTTAATTAACTATCATTAATTTTCTTTAAGCTTTAAGTCCTCTATAAAGCACAAGTGAGTTAATACACCTTCAAAATACTCTACTAATTATAAACCCAATAAATACCTAATTAAAAACATAATACCATTTTATGCCCGAACAGTGATTCAAATCCTGTTGTGGTAAGTCGAAAAATGGCAAAATTGTTGTTAAGTAGACCTAATTAATTATTTTAACTATGTAGATTGTTATTATTACTGTGGGAATCCCTGACAGCAATTTAAAATAATAAAGAATAACATAATTAAACCATTGTTTTTATTCTATTGCTGTTTTGAATTATTAATTGTTATGAACTCGCATGCACAATATCATTACAAGTTTATTATTAGTTCACCGTCAATTATTACGTTTAATAACAGGTATATACAGTTTCAAGTAAAATATAAAACAGTCTCTATTTTATTTCATATTGGTCACCACGCAACTTGATTTTTTTAGAGTTATGTGGTAACAAATATTCCCGAGATTGAAATATGAAAAAAGAATGTTTTTTATATAATGAGATAGGAAATGTGAGATGAGATAGGAAAGGTGATATAGGAAACATATGCATCTGGCTCCCCTGATGGAAAGAGACAACCATCCCCTATAGTTATTAAAGATGTTAATGGTGCGATGCTATCCTTACCTTCTTTATGCACAAACGTAAGTTTTACCTACCCTCCAAGCCAGAACAAGAGTGACAAGCGCTGACACTAATGCGCGGCAAGAATAGGTAAGGTACTAGATCCGGACGAGATAATGCAAACGTTTACCTCTTTAGTAGCTACTTTGGTAAACCCCGTTTTCACTTTGATTAGTACGAGTGTGAGTGTTTAATGCAGGTGCTTAGTATTAAGATGAAAATATGTGAAGACAGCCGTTGATCAGTGCGAGTGATAAGTAATCAGATTCTATTCACTTTTACAACTGATTACGAATTACTCGCACTGATCCACGGCTATCTTCACGTATTTTTGGCTTAATACTAAACATCTGCATTTAACACTCACACTCGCACTAATCAAAGTGAAAACGAGACTATAGTGACGCGCATGGCCAACCGTTCCTCTCCAACGAACTACCTGGCAGAACGGTAGATACGAATTATGAAATCACTTCTACGTGGAAGTTAAAAATAAGTATTTGCATATAATCTTTACTTACGACTGAAGTAAAACGTTTTATTTCTTTCATTTTTTTTTATTACTACTCTCACGTTTAAAATTATTTTAGTGAGAGTAGTAATAAATTATCAATTTTTAATAATTTTATCGTTTGAAAATACAAAATTCGACTTATTAAGTAACTAGCTGTTGCTTGCGACTTCGTCCGCGCGGACTTCGTTTACTCCGCACAGCTCTTCCCCCGTAGGTGATAGCGTGATAATATGTAGCCTATATGTTGACCCGACCTGTTAATAATATTCATGCAAAATTTGAAGTAAATCCATGCTGTACTTTTTGAGTTTACCCCGGACATACCTACAGACAAACAGACGAAAATTCTAAAAACTATATTTTTGGCTTCGATATCGACTGTAGATCACGCCCCAAGTATTCCTTTTAAAAAATATTTGATGTACAGTTTTGACTTTCCTACGATTTTATAAGCTGAGGAAAAAGGGTTTTCCTATTTTTAAAGTTAAAAGTTGAGGTAAAATCCTTTTGGTTGTACTGTACCTGGCTGATTTTGAAACCGTTGAATAAATAATAATTTAAAAATAAAATAATTTTAGGTTAAGTCAGGTAATGTCAATATAAGCTTTTTTAAAATTTACCAGCGATCGCCTGTGGCCGAAATTCGACTAAACAATAAAATCTCTTTTAAATTTGACAACATATTACTTTAGCCGTAAAGAAAATATTAAGTTATACATGTGTGTATCTTATCATATATGTCACATGAATATAGTGTGTGTAATTTATTTTTTTATTAATTTAATTTATTTCTAACGCATTTTATTTAAAAAGTTTCTGCAGTCTTCCGTAATGTAAACTTTAACTGTACCAAATTTCATACTCCACAGTTCGTACAATTATTGTCTTAAAAAGGGATTTAAAGTTTTTCTTTCACGTATTAATTTAATAATACATCACATAATTAATTTTGTTCTGTGTATGTACTAAGTACATTTTATATATAAAATTCTCGTGTCACAATGTTAGTTACCACACTCCTCCGAAATGGCTTGACCGATATTTATGAAATTTTATATGCATATTCAGTAAGTCTGAGAATCGACTACTATCTATTTTTTATACCCCTAAGTGATAAGGGTTGTCTGCGACTAACATTTTTTTGGACATTTTTTTTATAATGTGGCATTAAAAATACATACAATCCTAAATTTATACATTATTCTAATTTTAAATAGCGAAAACTGCGCCAAGTGTTATTTCCATTCGGAAAAAACTGAGTTACTCAAATCGCGCTTAAGGAAGTTTTACTTTAAAAAGTAAAAATTACACGCACACTTTCTTTATTTTGCCAGGATTTCCCAGAGCTACGTAGAAATGTCTTACGATTGTGAAATACGGAGCAATAACAATAATCGTGTTTGCTTTCATCTTAAAGTTACTCATGCCAAACCTGTTAAGCCTCATAAGTTTTTATCAAAATATGGCTGTTTAACTTTGAATGTGATTAGGTATATTGCACAATGTTATAACAGATTATTCGCGATAAGAACATACATATATTTACTAAAGAATCCGATAGCATATATACTATCTATAGATAGTATACAGATCATGTGAGTGGAATTAAATTCCCAGTTCGGGTACAATGTTTTTGAGTTATTATATTACTGGCAGCTTTACAGGCTCTCCTAGTTAACATATTCCCAGCTCCTTGTTAATACTTCATTAGCACAGTTCGAGCTGATATTGAAAATGTTTCAAATAGAAAACAACATGTTTTGCTTGTCCCAGGAGTCTTTATGAACTAAAACCAAACAGGCGAACACATGAGCATGTTACTTGTGCAAGTATTAAAATTAACAATAAAGTAAACTTATATAACAGTAAATCTATTTATATAATAAAACAGCTGTGTTTGTTCATTCTTAATATTATAAATGCAAAATTAAGTTGTATGTTGGTTTAATTACTCCTTTGTGTCCTAACAACTTATCGATCATCACGAAAATTCGCATACCTACAATGTGTGTGCAGTGATGCAGAAAAACACAGTGTCAGCCAGAAAAAAGTTACCTATGGTTCCCGATAAATAAATAAAAAATACTATTAACGTGATCAAAACCGCTAATAAAATTTAGTGAATTATTAATTAATACATTTTTATACGTGATGTTTTCCTTGATTTGCTTATATTGACACTTTTATATACGTTTGAATGAGAATGACATTCATTTTACATACTAGGGGCAGCTTGCACCAAAATGCTTAAATCATTTTGTCACTAAATACGTTTAAAGTGACAGCTTTTAAGGCGTTTTGACATTTGCTAAACATATTTAAGGGACTAAATGCATTTAAGCATTTTGATGCAAGCCGCCCTTAAGGCGTTTTGACATTTGCTAAACATGTTTAAGGGACTAAATGCATGTAATCATTTTGGTGCAAGCCGCCCTAAAGGCGTTTTGACATTCGCTAAACATGTTTAAGGGACTAAATGCATTTAAGCATTTTGGTGCAAGCCGCCCTTAAGGCGTTTTGACATTTGCTAAACATGTTTAAAGGACTAAATGCATTTAAGCATTTTGGTGCAAGCCGCTCTTAAGGCGTTTTGACATTTGCTAAAGATATTTAAGGGACTAAATGCATTTAAGCATTTTGGTGCAAGTCGCCCTTAAGGCGTTTTGACATTTGCTAAACATGTTTAAGGGACTAAACGTATTTAAGCATTTTGGTGCAAGCCGCCCTAGGTATACCATATCAGTCTATGGTTGTGTGTAAATAGCACCGTTAACCTAAAACGTTTTGTTTGAAAACCCGAATGAAGGTGTGAAGGTGGCATTGAACTTTATATATTTTATTATTATCATCATACACATACATACATATTTAAATATTCATATACATATATAGATAGATACACATACATACATAAGCATATATATATACATACATATACAAATATATAAAATCATGTCATATTTGCATATACTAGATTTCTTGATGAACGATAACGACACATGCCATTATTTCAGACTTTATGGTTTTATTATCATAATTTACGAATAGATAATTCTGTGAGGTATGTTAAAGTTTCCCCCGCGTGTATTTATATAATCTTAAAAGCGCTTGTATTATTACCCCGGTTTTATTTATAATTACCAAATTACTCCGGTTTTATTTATAGTTACCAAACGGTTCCGCGATTTAACGCATCATCAGGGCAACAAATCAATACTGTCGGCACTAATTATGATGTTCCCTGGTTGGCTCAAAAAAGGGATCTGAGAACTGAGATCTTTGGCAGGGCAAAATTTAATTGCCGCTTAGAGTCGGATGGTAGTATGGGTGATTACGTAATGATGTCCAGTCATGGCGAGAAACAAGCAAAACTATAGGTACCGGTTAGGTAAATCCAATATCACTCGTCTCTACAACCGACAAACGGGTAAATTATAGTGGAGTCGCTCTACCGCTCTAAAAACGGCGTAATGAGTTTCTTTTATATATATATTACCGGCTACCTTACCTTCCATACCGGAACACGACAGTGACAAGCGCTGACGCTATTTCGGCAGGAATAGGTAAGGCGCTGGTACTTATTCCTGCCGAAATAGCGGAAGACCCGGGCGAGACAAAGCAGAACTCTACCACCTAGTAGCCACGACGGTAGTGAGAGTGACTCGCGTAGCCAATCAGTCGCCTTTTATGACCTGCCTGGCAGAACGGCAGTTGCCTATTCTACAAAGGAGCTCGGAACCACCACGGGGTAAAATTTTCGTTTATTAAATATATTTTTACGATATGCTAATTGTATATCTCATTATGCTTGCATATTTTTTTACATCTGGGTCATTGTCAAATTTTGCGGAGGTCAAAATTTGCCTCATGTACATTATCTGAAATAAAATAAAAATAAAAACAATAATACGCTTTAATCACGAATCCTGTAGTAATCAGAAATTTGTGTCTAGGGCTATACATCATTTTTTATTTAGGGAAAACGTGAAAAATGTTTTTCTTGGTTATTTTATTTAGTATAAACGTAATTATATATAATCTTTATATTTATTCCTAATTATCATCATTGCTTTTTGATCACGACGTGTATATTTTGCACGAAATACAACTGTTACGCCATTTACCTACCTCCGCATTTAACAATAAACCTATCTAAATTTCTTAAAAATATTTATAATTAATGGGACATCCCTACATATAGATTATAATAAACATAATGACGGACCATGTCATGGAATCATGCATTTATTACAATGTGCCGCTACTTTTTCAACTCAAAAACACTGCCTTTCCAGTAAGCCTTGCTTAGTAAGTATAACGCATTGTTTAAAATCAGTGACCATAAAGTTTTAACATAAGCTTTTAACAAAGTAACAAAAACTCGTGCTATATGACAATCCTAATATTAAATGTTTATTATTATATATTATGAAATGCTAATATTGATATAATAAAATAAGTAAATATTTACTATAAGCAGACTAAAATGGACGTTCACCAGGATTCTTCAGTTATATGGTAGAGCCTTACCTATTCCTGTCGCAATAGCGTCAGTGCTTGTCACTGCGATGTTCCAGTTCGATGGTAAAATAGTCAGTAAACCTATGCATGTTGTGCTACGGAACACATCATTTACATCTTCAAAGTCTATAATCTATAGGCGAAATTTTCTTTTTCTATTAGGTTTATTAACTGCATATTTGCTATGTCCAGAAAAATGTTACCTAGACAAGTTGAGAGTAGAGCACTACCTCAACACTTCGCTTATGAAGAGTGCAATACCTCTACGCTCCGCTTATGAAGGGAATAATTAGCAATTAAAAGCTTATAAAACATGTTATTGGTATCAAAAACTGCTTACAAATAAAACATGTAGTCGATTAATTGTATACAGGTTTCGATAAAATGTATAAAATTACTTTGTGAGCGCCAAATACATTAATTTAATTATTATCATTTCCTTAATTACATATACAATTCAAAACAAATACAAAATACAATTTAATTTACATAGATACCTCCACATTTGTACTTGACCTTGATAATCTGTATCTTTATCTAATGGTCAGTCTATTCGCTTCGATTACCCCGTGTTGGTCCGAGGCCTTTTGAAGAATAAACCATCAGCCATTCTGCCAGGCGTTTCAAAAGCTGCCCCCCCCCCCCCCCCCCCTTGGATTGGTTTACCTCTCTATTATCTACTGTTGTAGATAAAAATATAGTCTTAAAATGTTACGGCTGCCCCCCCCCCCCCCCCCCGGCCCAGAACGTGGCTACGCCCATGTCTGTACCTATTTGTCACTGTTGTGCTCTGGTTTGGAGGGTAAGGTAAGTAGGTAAACTTATACCTGTGGCATTACACACCGTAATATATATAGCAACGCACCAGTAACATTAGTTGAAAATTTGCCTGGGAATTTTTTGATTATTTTTTTTATCAATTTTTTAACCTTAACTTCATATAATTTGATTTATTCTAATATTCTAAGGTGTATTTTCTAAAAACATAGTAAAATTTAAGGAACTACACAAATCAAGCAATGTATTACTTATCACATACCGCGCAAAATAAACGACTAGTTAGAAAATTCCGTAAGCGCATCAAGGCGGGCCCTGCAATGTTGCTTTGCATTGCGTGGAATGAAAATAGAAAAAAATCACAAAACTCAAACTTTGTATTTCCCACAAAAAAGGAATTGCCATCATGATTTAAACGTAAAAATGGCATCTCTTTTTTAATTTTTAAAAGCGTAAATCCATATTTACGCTTTTTTTAATTTACGCATTAATTGATTCTTATTTCGAAATAGACAAGTAAAACTTATATCTATTTTATATATAAAAATCAATTGCTGTTCTTTAGTCTCGCTTAAACTCGAGAACGGCTGAACCGATTTGGCTAATTTTGGCTTTTAATTAATTGTTAAAGTCCAAGGAAGGTTTAAAAGGTGAGAAAATATAGAAAAAAATAAGAGTAGTTAAAAAGGCAGAACAACGTTTGCCAGGTCAGCTAGTAATAAATATTTTATTACCCTCACACTAAATATTTATTAACGTTATTTGATAATATTTAAGTAATACTTGAGGTGTATTATGTCTGTGGCCAAATGTAAAATAAACCGGTTGTGTTTTCGCATTATTAAAACAGTTTCCTTCTATTTGTTTTTTTTTTTTAATAATTCTAATATATCTTGTAAAACGACTTACAAAACGGCGGCATTTATGAGTTCGTTGGAATCTTGTTTTTTAATCTCTTGCAACGTTGACCGATTTCGATTATTATTCTTTAAGGTGTGGCCCCACATATTTATCTAGTTCTGATAATGAAATCCTGAAACGCTATTTGTAATTTGAATATTACAGCTTGTTGCTATTGTATTTAGGTACACTATTATTATAGAGCAAATGGTTAATGTTTTTAAGTAGGAACTCATCTTTAAACTATCCTTGCAAATTAATAATTAAAACTTCAAGGTGAACAGGATCCGTCTTAATCAAAGGTCGTTTTTGTTGAGACCTATTCTGCAATAATATACGAATATTTTGTATAGAAATTATACGAATAGTTTTTAAAGGTCTTAGGGCGTAGACAGGCGGACTGCATTTCAATTGCAATCCGATTGCTAAATGGCAGTTCAGATGCAGTTTGAATTCGGATTTGGTTTGCAGTTCTATTGCAGTCGGCATGCAGTCGTGTGAACTGCACACCGAGTGCAATCGAACTGCACGATTGGTTTGCTGTTCAATTGCATTCGTGTCAACTGCATTCAAACTTTCAAATTATTTGACATATATGTATGTAGGTAATATTGTTGGAAATTACATACACTTACAAGTTACAAAATTTAGTACTTAATATCTATTGCACTAAATTTTGTAAGTGTGTGTAAGTTTGTATGTTTGTATATTATCCAAACCAAATTGAGGTAACTCTTATTCATTTATATCACACAACATTCAGTTTCATCAAAATCGGTATAGTAGTTTTTGAGATATGAATATAAGCAGTACCAGTCATTAATAAATTGATAAAAATAGTAGATACGTATAATCTGTAATTGTTATCGAAATCTTAAATGTCTGTAGTTATATGAACATAATAAATAATACATGAATAAGCCTGATTTGTGTCGTTTTAAACGTGTTAGCACGCAATGTCCTCAAACGAACGATTCAGTTTAATGGCTAAAATTATAGTGGGTAGGTACATAGGTTATTCCAAAGGCCGCGAAATAGGCAATTGCAGGTCGAGTATGAGACAGAGCCGTAGGCGAGGACAAAAATCTGCATCAAAATCGATTAAGCGGTTTAGCCTTGAAGACGTAACAGGCAGACCGATTTTTTTTATCATAAGATAACAAACGAACAGATGAGTCTCCTGATGGATAAAGTCAACTATCGCCTATAGACAGCAAAAATGGTAATGGTGCGGTGCTATCTTGTGGTGAGGTAACGGAACTTAGGGACCTTCAAGAAAAGAGCTTTCACATTCTTAAAGGGCCAGAAACGTAACTGCAAGACCTTTGATAGCGGGTGACAGTGATCACTTACTACCAGGTAAGCCACCAATTTGTTTATTCCCTTTTCTAAAAAAAAAGAATCCCTTATCTAATCGCCTCTGTGGTTTAGTGATCCGGTGTCGGTGTTATCCACGTGAGGTCCCGAGTTCGATTCCTGGGTCGGGCAATTCAAAAACAGTTTTTTCAGTTTTCTGATAAAAACAACGTTGCTCGAGATTTAAAAGCGCCCGGTTAGCGATAGGTTGGCCACCTATCGCATTGTGGGACCAAGTATCTTCGGCTGATCGTGTGTGCACTTGTTGAACCTCTGCCTACCTTTTCGGGGATACGGGCGTGAAGAAACTTCCCTTATCTAACCCAGGCAGAGGAAATTGGGTGTCATACATTCGAATTAAAACAGATTTGTCTTGCTATAAGCATACATACAATATCAGGTTTGTTAAAAAAGTAATTAACGGTCAGCCACAAATGTAATAATCGAGGAAAAATCAGTGGCACTAGAGTCATTGTTTCCGTTACGCTCTACATGATTCCATTTTAGAGGTTATCTTTAGTTCGGCGTCGGTCTAACAGCAATTTTTGCCGCTTTTCTTGTGATCTAGTGGTTAGCCTTTTCGGCTCACATCATGTCGTGATTCGATCCTTGGTCAGATAGAATGATTTATCGGGGTTATTCTGGAAAATTAAAATTTCAACTGGAAGTCTGGTGATGTACTTGTAACACTTTCGTGCTTCGGATGAGTATGTGAAATAAATACCGGATATTGCAAAAAAACAAGCGATAGTCTTTTTTATATCATAAGATAGCAAACAAGCAGATGGTTCTCCTGATGGAAAAATCAACCATCGCCTATAAACACCAAAGATGTTAATTGTGCGTTGCTATCTTGTGGCGAGGTCTAATGCATAAGTTTACCGGCTACCTTACCCTCCAAACCGGAACACGACAGCGACAAGCACTGACAGCGGCAGGTATAGGTAAGACGGTGGTAACTGACCCGGGTGAGACAATGCAGAACTCTACCACCTAGTAAATTAGCATGTAAGTACAAGCCTTATAAGTCTGGATTGCTACCTACCTAGTAGCCACGATGGTAGTGACTCGCATAGCCAATCGGTTGCCTTTTACGACCTGCCTGGCAGAACGGCAGTTGATCTATTCTTCAAAGGAGCCCGGAACTAACACGGGTAAAAAATATAAGGTTTTACATCAGGCGATGGAGTACACAACCCAATTGTGGCCAAAACGTTTATTAATGTTCGGTTCCCTTTGCCTACCAGATAAAGGAGACAGCGTGATGATACTGATTTAATTATTAAAATTATAACCAAAGAAATGCAAGTTTTTATTAATATTGTTAATATGATGAACATTTTATGGCTAAAACCACGGATTAAACTGATACGCTTTTCAAGGCAATTTCTTAGGTTGTTAACGTCGCTTGTATTTACACAGAGAAATACATAGTTATAATACTCAATGATGAAGTAAAATCTCTCCAGAGGTATTCCTGAAGCCTTAGCTTTTTATTTGACACGATAAAATAGCACAACATGGCATATTTTTAACTTTAATACATAATCTATACATGTAATAAAATGGTACAAAAGTCAAATCTGTACATTGAATATTTTTTTTTTTAAATAATTGGGGCGTGATCTACAATCGATATCGGAGCCAAAATATAGTTTTTAGAATTTTTGTCTGTTTGTCTGTATGTATGTCCGGGGTAAACTCAAAAAGTACTGCATGGATTTACTTCAAATTTTGCATGAATATTACTAACAGGTCGGGTCAACATATAGTCTACATATTTTCACGCTATCGCCTACGGGGGAGGAGCTGTGCGGAGTAAACGAAGTCCGCGCGGACGAAGTTGCGGGCAACAGCTAGGAAATAATAAAAGGGATTTTTCATTATTTAATCAATCAGTGATAGTAAATGCACCTTTAACACTATCTTTTAATTTGAAAGTTTAAGCGTAGAATAACTTAGCTTAGAATGACTCCTTTGAAGAATACGCCAACTGCCGTTCTCCCAGGCAGGTCTTAAAAGGCGACCGATTAGCTATGCGAGTCACTACCATCGTGGCTACTAAGTGGTTGAGTTCTGCATTCTTACCTTCTGAGTTCTTACATATTCTTGCCGCAATAGCGTCAGTGCTTGTCACTGTTGTATTCCGGTTTGGAGGGTTAGGTAGCCGGTAAACTTGTGCACCTGGCATTAGACCTCGCTAGATAACAACTCATCATTAACGTGTTTGGTGTCTATAGGAGATGGTTTCTTTCCATCGGGAGGCTCATCTGCTTGTTTGCTATCTTATGATAAAAAAAACTTAAGCCTTCAGTTTGAAGACAATGCAAAATGTTCACTTATGTCGGTGTATTTTTAAAGGCATTCTGAATAGCGTCGTGGCGGCGAAACGTTGAAGTGGTGATATTTGATAGCATCAGAAACCAGAGTGATTGATATAAACACATAAACAAAGTGGGCATGTATGGAACCAATAAGTACAAAAATAACATATCAATCGGTCTTAACAAACAGTTTAAAATAAAATTAAGTTTCAGTACAAAAGCATAATGTTCAAATCCCATAACTTGTCTGAGAATGGCTATATGGCCCAATTTGTCAAAACGTTGGCTTATTAGTGCCATTACCTATTACAGGTGCACTAGTTGCTTTTCTACCTCTTCGAGAAGTTGGATTATTATTTTCAAACCGGTATCTATCACAAATAACTTTAAAAGACGGTTTTATCGTATCGAATTTATTTGATAACTTTTTAAGTTGAAATTCGTTTTACTTTAATCTATGTTTATGGATACTCTTACTGTGGAAATAATTTCTCCATGCCAAATTTCGTCTTCGTAGGTCAATTAACTTTCGAGATGTCGTGATATAAGTAGTTATATTTCAGGATTTTAGTTTTTAAGATATTACTACATATACAGTTTGTAAAAAACCCGGTCCGATCGTCAAAGGCATTATTTGGTAGCTTAATACAAACGTATCTGTGACATTATTTTATGGATATTGATACATAAATTTTCAAAATATTTGCTTGATTTAAGGGGAAGTTGCTCAATTTTAGTACTAAAATGAGGCACTTTAAACTACGATATTTTTCTTATTTTAATAAAAAGATATTTTTTTGACAAGGCCATTGACCTACCTATATACCTCTTTCGGATCGGACAGGGTTTTATTTACACCCCGTATACTAATAATGTAGCTATCTATAGATAACTTCAAATTTTGTAAAATTATCAACTGACGAATCCTTTCTCTTCGTAATATCAGGTAGGAAGGCCTTTGTAGATAGCTACATATTCACATGATATTAGCACTAATAGTAAGATCTTTCAACAAATCTAAATCTGCTTCGTATTCGAAAAAAATGTTCAAAAACGAATGAGTAATGACCTTCCACTTGAAAGCTAAAGTGTGCCAAAAGTAACGACGTAATACTATAAAAAAGGATCCAAGCTCCTCTAGTTTTGGCGTCATAATGATGAGTAATGGTCTGTGAAATAGATTAAGCAGTTTTCTATTTTAGTAGCTCCTCCTCTGACAAAACCATGATTTTATGCTACTCCATAAAATAACCAATTCCTCATTTCTCATTCGCTTTATTATATTAGTATCAGCGAAAGTGGTGCAGAATCATAGAGAATATTCTTCTATAAATGATAACCATAGAGATATTCAAAAGTCATTGACTTTATTAAATTTCTTACTTTTCAATAGAACTGGCGATCGCCCAGTAGTTGAAAGTCGACCACAGACTAAACAATAAAATCTCTTTTAGTTTTGACCATAGACTATAGTCATAAAGAACATAGTATACAAGTGTATATATATTCATGTATGTCACATGAATTTAGTGTGTGTAATGTTTATTCTTATACAAATTATTAGATATTTAATAACATTAGGTTTTTGCACTCCTCCGTAATTTAAATTTTATCGCCAAAATTTCATACGTTCGCGTAATTGTCCTTAAAAGGGGTACATTATTTTCGCTTCACGTATTAATATATAGATGTTATATATATATATATATATATATATATATATATATATATATATATATATATATATTGTATATATATATATATTGTATATACCTCATATATTTATGAATGTTGCATTGAAATGAAGTTTCATAAAGTGTCGACAGTGAAAAGTTTATAAGATATATTAGTAGATAATATATATTTATAGATATTGGTAAAGCCTTTGCTTTTTAAGGTAGTTTAGACATTTGGATTTTCTTTATCGCAAGGAAACCGGAGTTATATTTTTTAAATTGTGTTTTTTTAACGACAGTGAAAAGGGCAAAATATAAAATGTTCGTTTTTAACCTAAAAGCGTCACCTCCATGCGTAAATATCAACGCCCCGAAATATCACGGGGACGTCGCACTTTCGGCGGTCAATGGGCACAAAGTGTGCCAGTGTTACTGCCACCAATGCGGTTTCAAATTTTTAAACTCAAATTAAATATTATTTTATCAAATTCTATATTTGAATTGAAATCATAAAATCGTATCCTAACATCCTATCGTATATATCGTATCGTAACCTAATAATACTAATTTTATAAATGTGGAAGTTTGTATTTTGGTAGATATTTGTTAAATTTTTAGATGTTTGAAAAACACTCGGTAACGAAAGAACGGGTATACGGAATTAGATGGTGTTAGTTCCGGGCTCCTTTGAAGAATAGACCATCTACCATCATCAGAGCCACCTGCTTGTTTGCTACCTTATTATATAAAAAAAAGATGAAATTTGGCATATGCGTATAATATACGACCAAGATGATCCTATCTGACAGTCAGTCCGCAACTACCACCTAGTGGTCACGACGGTAGTGACTAGTAATAGTCAATCGTTCGTCTTTTACGAACTAGTATTGTGACAATGCGCTAGACTTGTGAATAAAAATATTCATCCAGTTTTATCCTTATAATATCTGACAAACAAAATTATCGTATACAAGCATGATATAAGGCTATTTATCATTATTTGTGATTGATAACAGTTTATTTTGCCCTATATTTATGAATAAGGCCGAAAATTCAGTCCGATCAATCAATGTTCAATTTCATTGTGTTTTTATGCACAGATAAGTATGTGACTCACCTAAAGTAAAGTAGCCACAACTTCTTACAAACATTTACATCTAAGATTTAAAGCCCAGAGCGAAGCCAGTTTCTAAGATCTTGGTGACATGATTTTGTTTTAATTACTTAAAAGCAGTATAATGAACACTCCACATCAATTTGTGTAGTAACCTGCATTTCAATAGTTCCATTACTTTCGCAATTTAATCGCAATCAATCAATTATTGTTAGGGACTAACCTGATGCTATCGCGACCACTGTAAATGTGTACCAATTTATTTCAATCACTGCAACTTTATATATTTTTCCTAGTAATAGGTGTTTTAACACGACATGATTCCGAGCTGTTGTGGCCAGCCTACACTAACTCTTTCCAATAAAAAAATAATATTCCTAATCGATCCAGACATGTTCGAGTAATCGGAAAACATATAATATTATAAAAAATAAAAGATTTTGTAAGAATTATGAAGCCGCGCCGGTCCTTTTTAAATTCGGTTAAATTGCTTTTAACGGCTCTACTCTCTCTTTAGAACGACCTCTACCAACTTTTCAATGTATAGGTCTGGAGAATAGCATACTTTTTTCTCACATTAAAAAATTGCGATAGTAAGCTACTGTAGTACCGAATAAATATCGCAATTTTTGTGAAGGACGCAATACAAGACTGCGTAAACTTCCAAGTTCCATATTTCAATGTCGTTGTTAGTAACATGTTGTACATTCATTCATTCTTTTAAGACAATAATACTACGAGTATAATAACAGGTTAACTGTGATGTTTGTGATTGGGAGACGAAGGAAGTAACGTACTAGTTAATAAAGAATCCGGGATTTCATGTCCCGAGTCAAAAAAACTTAAAATTTATAAATTTGTCTTTTGTGTTAACAATATGCATTATTAGAACAAGATTTTTTTAAAACATATTTCGCTTCTTTCCTTCAATAACGTGACAAGTTTGAAAACTCAGTTTTGTACTAAATTTAATATTGTATTATCAAAACATTCTTATGATTTGAGACAGCTACTGTGTTAAAGTTTATACGTAATCTAAAATAAAGAAAAAAAAAATACATAATTAAGTAAAATAATTTTTTGTAAGTTAAAAAATGCTCTACTGTAAATTGTGTTTTTAAGATAACACATATTGAAGCAAAGAAGCGATTTAATGTACAGACAAGGCTCGTGTATACATATAAAAATTTATTGAATCAAAGGCCAAAGTCATCATTTTAAAGAGTTTCGTTCCGGATTCGATTTCCGCCTCGGATACAGTGCTATTAGTATTTTTTTCTACCAAAAAATCTAATATCCTTGACAAGAGCTCGAAGACAGGTGTTAAAATACCTATTCCTATAATTATATAAAAATTGCAGTGATTGCAATAACTTCTCATTTCATCAATAAATAAATGAACTGTTCAGTCGTAAGCCTCTACTTCACTGTGCGTGTGTCTACCCCGCAAGGTTACCATATTTACAATATTTTTATACAATATATCATATTTTATGTAAATTAAAAAATATTTTGTGATTACATTTTGCCTTTGCCTATTTCCTTTTCTCTAATGCTGACAACTTACATGCAAAGCGATGATCGATCAAGTAGTAAAATGGTTTTTTTGTATATCATGAGATAGCAAACAAGTAGATGGCTCTCTTGATGGAAAGAGGAAGCCATTGCTTATAGACACCAAAAATATTAATGGTGCGTTGCTATTCTTGTGGCGAGGTCTTAATGCCACATGCCTAAATTTACCGGCTACCTTACCCACCAAACCGAAACACGACAGTGAAAAGCACTGACGCTATTGCGGCCAGAACAGGTAAAGAGGTCTTACTAGACCCGGGCGAGACAATGCAGAATTATACCACCTAGTAGCCACGATGACAGTGACTCGCATAACCAATCATTCGCCTTTTATGAACTGCCTGGCAGGAAGGCAGATTGTCTATTCTTCAAACGAAGCCCAGACTAACACGGACTGACGTAAACGCGTAACAACAAACACTTTCGCATTTACAATATTAGTAAGGATTATATTGCAAACAAGAAAAACAATTTTCTTGTAGTTTACAAATGAAATTATGTTTTGCAGGCGATTCTAAAGAAGTGAATTGATCTATAATTAGAATATTGTAGGTGACCCCGTTGTCAAACAGACAGCCTAACGCTTTTAACGCTCTCCGTTTTATTAAGTCTATATTTAAATTTAACCTTTGGCTTTACGGGTACAAGGTTGCTCACACATTCACACATAACCGTATCTCTTGTAGGGGGAAAGTTTAATCCTGTTACCGAATAACAACGTATTAGTACCCACAGGTGTGGGTGTATGAAGCCGTATATCATACTCTTCGTAGGTTACGGCAAACGTCACATACAATTTTTAACATGGCTTCCTGAATGCCGCAGTCAGTAACATTAATTTCCGGGGTTTAGTAAGAAGTTGCGAATCCTTAATTATACTATTTAATAAAAGATTAAGAACAAGTTATGAAAATATTATATTATATATATATATATATATATATATATATATATATATATATATATATATATATATATAACTATATTGACTATATATTATTATATATAGTCAATATAGTTATAGTACAAAATGCTTACTACGTGTAATTAACGTACCTACTAAGTAGTAGAGTTCTGAAAAGTTTCGCTTGGGTTTCGATAAACCTTACCTATTCCTGCCGAAATAGTGTCGGTGCTCTAAAAAAAGAGTTAGTCATCAAAAATCTTGGCGTTTATTCCAAGACTTAATTGATATCATATTTTAGTGAAATGCCCTAATCGACATACAAGCCTGTACAGTGGTTTTAAAGTGCAACGGTTTTACTCCCAGTTGCTGCTGATGTACTGGAGAGTAAAACTGTCGTATCCGAAAAATCTTCGCAAAGATATAGCAAACATGACGAGCCGCGAGCCAGACTGATCAGTATTTAAAACCGCGGTATTTTCATGATACATGTGCAAGCTTTACCGACGAGCCTTAAAATGACGGTTTTACTCACCCGTCTATCAGGGCTTTAAGATTAGCTTTGAGCTTAAACATGCGCAAGAATACTAAAAATTGTCACAAAAGACGTTCTAAAATCAAATCTAGTTGTAAAAATCATGACTTAAAATTCATTTTGAATGATGAACCCTACAATAAACTTTAAATAAGTATTAGGTACCATGTCTTATGAGACAAATAATGGATCCAATTTCTTTTGCTATGTACATGGTATTTTCTTGTAAAATATATTATTTAATAATTAATTATTGCACCCCGTACTCTAGATGCTAGCTTATTCCGCTCAAATCGTGAGGTGTCGGGTTCCAACTTCAGGCCGGGCAAAATTTTTATTGAGGTTTTTTGGGGCTATTCTCGGTAATCAAATATCTCAATAGCAGTCTAAAATCTGGCGACATTGTGATTACAACCTGTACCTCGGATGTGCACGTAAAGCTGTGACCGCGAGAAATTCGTAGTAGTTTTGAAGTCGGTGAAACAAATCGATGAAATATGGACAATCCTAAATGTCTAATAAGGTACGGTTTACCCTGTTTCACCGCAAGGGTCACCGCAGTGTCGACTAGTTATTATGAGAATCTACCAAAATAGCAATAAATCTGTTAAATCAGTATTAATAAAAACATGGTTTTGACAAGTTTTCCTCTTAAATTGTGACTGACAAATACCTATCTGATTTTTTTTATTGTACGATACAGCGCCATGCTATTTGAGATTTTTTAGTAGAAAAAGGGGTCAAATGGACAGGAGGCTCACCTGATGATAAGTTATCACCACCGCCCATGGACAACTACACTATCAGAAGTCTTTCAGTTGCGTACCTGCTGATTAAATATACTCTGTGTAAGTACATTATATAATACCACGATTACTATCGCAAAACGACTGTTACCGTGCTATATTGTGTTCACTAAAATAATATCCGAAAATGCATGACGAAAAGGATTTTCAAGTTCGACTATGAGCCAAATTGGTCAAAGGGTTGCTTGTAATCCTAAAATATAGTATAGTTATACTTACTAGCGAGTGAGCCATCTGATGAAAACCAATTTGCTCTTGTTGTCTCCTCTTAAAAATCCAAATATCGAAACTACCCGACATAACCGTACATATTTCTCACACATCTAATGGTTTTCAGACAAATTGCTTAATTTAAAAATTTTCCTGTTTGAAAAACATCGTGATATCAGCTTCAAAGATATTTTTATAACAACTACAAAAAATATCTTAACCCGTGTAATCAATGAAGAAAATTTTCCTCTTAAATTTCAAATCATGACTGCCAAATTCCATAAAGATTTATTATTTTTTGATTATAATATCGGATGTTTTCAGATAAATCGATAAGATAAAATATTTTCCTGTTTGAAAAATATTCAGACATCAGTTACAAAGAAATGTTTACAACGTATGTGTTTAGACTTAATGTAAGGACGCAATTATTAACATTTAGTGATTCATATATAAATTAATCGAGTGTATAAATGATGGCTTGGTATTTATATTCCTATCCATTTTCACGTGAACTGCGGCACCATTCAGGTACATGTAAGTTTCTACATTCAACTGGATTTTCTCAAAATATGTATATTTTAATATTTTAAATTAACATTTAAATTAGAACACATGTTTAATTAAATGTATCTCCCGTGTTTACTTAGATTCATAAAAAATCCTTTAGTTTTATTGTATTAAAACCTTATAACAATTAATTTCAGTCAATATTTAATTACTTTAAATATGCGTTTTATTATTAAAAAAATATGATCGTAATTTGTTACCATATATTGTTAAAATATGTAGCGTTATTTTAACGACTTGATAAGTTATGATAGAAACATTCCTAACCTCCAATTTTACTCGTAAGAACGTCATGGAATTAAATAACATACCTACTCGTAACATAACCAAAGAATTTTCTTTATAATTCTTTGATAAATATTTAGTATCTTCACACCCGTATCTCCGAAAAGATAGGCAGAGGTACAATCAGTGCACCCACAGTTAGCCGGAGACCCTACAACTACAACCGGCACTTATTACCATCCAGGACAAGGTTGTTTTTATCAGAAAAGTGAAAAAACACATTCCACAGGTTGAATTGGCCGACCCGAGAAACGAGCATGGGACCTCGTGTGATCAACACCGACACCGGACCACTAGACCACAGTGACGATTGATAAATAACAAAATATTTAAAATTATTTAATATTTAATAATTTAATAAACCATTTGCACTGCACTAAGCATCTGATAAAAGGCAAAAAAAGACGTTGGTACGACTATAATAAAAATCGTGACTACTAAGTGGTAGACTGCAACGTATCTACGGGGTTTATTACCACTTACCTATTCGCATATGTATGTATAAGACCTATTCTTGCTACTATTAACTTAGGTTTAGAGGGTAAGGTAGCCCGGAAACTAATGCATGGGCATTAAAATCCCGTTACACAGATTCAGATAGCAACACACCATTAACAGCTTTAGTACCTATAGGCGATCAATGATCTATTAACCTTATTTCTGACTAATAATACTCGTAATTTTATTTTAATCTGTACTAACTGAGCCCGCGACTTCGTCCGCGTGGAAGAATTTCGAAAAAAGTAGCCTAAGTTACTCCCTATCACATCAGCTATCTGCCAGTGAAAGTCCCGTCAAAATCGGTCCAGCCGTTCCAGAGATTAGCCGGAACAAACAGACCGACAGACAGATAGACAAAAATTGTAAAAAATGTTATTCTGGTATATGTATCGTGTTTACATCCATATGCAGTAAAAAGCGGTTAAATATTAAAATATTACAAACAGACAATCCAATTTTATTTATTTGTATAGATGTATAGATTAAAATAATAATGGAATCGCAAGTAGGTACATATTTAGTTTATACAGGGTGTAAACAAACCCTACCCAACTCGACAGGGACATACATACAAGTACTTATATCGACATCAAAAAGCCGGCCAAGTGCAAGTCGGACTCACGCGCGAAGGGTTCCGTACCATCATCTATATTTAATATTATAAATGCGAAAGTTTGGATGACTGGATGGATGTTTGGGTCAAAAACGCGTACATACATGGGGCACACTAAAAGATAGTTTTGCATTTCTAGCTAATAGGAACTATTTGTATTTTTAAAACGTTGCAACCTTCTTAGTAATAAAAAAAAACAATTGGCGTGAAATGATTTGTCAATTGTTTTTTTATCACACATCAAAGTTCTACGTACGCAACGAAAATGGAATTAAGTCGAAAAGATTTTAGTGCGATGATTTTTAATGATTTCAAAAGTTCTCTTTCTCCGCAAGACTGTGCCGCTCGTCTTCAAAATGCTTTTGGGAGAGAAGCACCTTGTTTGAGCACCGTGAGGCGATGGTTTGCTGAATTTGAGAGAGGTCGAGTTTTTTTACATGACGAATTTCGTGAAGGGCGGCCTTTAACTGCCGTCAACGAAAATAATGTGGCAATACTGTTAAGCGATTAATTGAAGAAAACCCCCAGATTACCTATGAGACAATTCGAGGACTATTGGGGATTATTGGTATAAGCCAAATTCAGAAAATTTTACACGAAGAATTGAAAGTTCGGAAACTGTTGTCGTTGGATCTCTCATGAACTGATTGCGACCTATATGCACCAAATAATAGAATAAATATAACTAGTTGTTGCCCGCGACTTCGTCCGCGCGGACTTCGTTTACTCCGCACAGCTCCTCCCCCGTAGGTGATAGCGTGATAATATGTAGCCTATATGTTAACCCGACCTGTTAGTAATATTCATGCAAAATTTGAAGTAAATCCATGCATTACTTTTTGAGTTTACCACGGACATCCATACAAACAGACAAAAATTCTAAAAACTATATTTTTGGCTTTGATATCGATTGTAGATCACGCCCTAAGAATTCTTTAAAAAAAAATATTCAATGTACAGTTTTGACTTTAAAATCGTAGGAAATTCAAAACAGTACTGTTTTGACTTTCCTACGATTTTATTATATGTATATAGATTGTATTAGGCTACCAAACAATGCCTGTAACGATCGGAAAGGGTTTTTGACGTACTGTATATTAACAACCAAAAATATACCTTTATTTTTGGTTGCCTTCAACACGGTCAGGACAATAACCGACTACTGAATTATTGAAATTGAAATTAGATTAACACAGTTCACCTTCTCGCGTAATCTTATTTTCGGTTAAATAAAATTTTATCAACCGAATTCAAAAAAAAAAAAGATGATTATATTTTTTTAAATATTTGTTTCTTCAGAAATCCGTCATCTATAAATCGATTTAGAAAATTTTAGTGACATTTTGAATCTATTGCAACTTCCAGACGCTAACTTCCAAATAAAAGAATTGGAACATTTAATAATAACTTTATCATAGCATAGCATTGCACCAATATACTTGGCGAAATAATTTAGGAAAATCAAAATGAACATGCCTTAACCAAGGCTTAGTATTCATATTTATTATCATACATATTATGTTATCATCATTATTACCACCATAGATACAGAAAGATGTTCGTTAAGAAAGATCTGTTTTAAAATACGACTAATTCGCAAGAGAAAGTTGTTGACAATGGCAGCTCTGTGGCCCAACAGGCTTTTCACGCAGTTGCCCAGTTATCTTCCCTTTTAAAATTTTATTCATTCTGTCATGACCATTTAAAAATTGTCATATCGGTCTGAGCAACCTTAAGTGATGCACTTGATTGTGAGCACGCAATTATACACTAAGTATTCGTTGTGGTTTTTCTAATAGTAATAAAATAAGTGATATTGGGGGAAGACCACGATATCTGAATGACGTCAGCGAAGAGACTGCTTCGTGTTAAAGTAAACAGACATTGATAACCTTAAAATATGTATGAAGGTATTGATTAATTTTAAGCGACGATAGGTATGACCAATATTTTAATAACGTTTGACAAAATGCAATACTTGTTTATATTTTAAATACATCTAATACCTTTAAATGAACAATTCTTGTTCTTTTAAAGGTATAAGAAAAATATATAATCTGAATCTCGGAAACGACACCAACGATTTTCATGAAATTTAGAAGGTATGTAGGAGGTTTCGGGGACGATAAATCGATCTGTCTAGGTTTTATTTTTAGCAAACATCGTTTTTACCAAAAAAATCCGAGCAAAGCTTAGTCGTCCAGGTACTACATACTTATCTGATTGCTAATTATTTAGTTCTATACCAAACCTAATTTTAGTTCTTTACTTTTTTTTGTATTTATTAAGTACTAGCTGACCCGGCAAACGTTGTTCTGTCTTTTTAACTACTTTTTTTTCTACATTTTCTCACCTTTTAAACCTTCCCTGGACTTTAACAATTAATTCAAAACCAAAATTAGCCAAATCGGTTCAGCCGTTGTCGAGTTTTAGTGAGACTAACGAACAGCAATTGATTTTTATATATATAGATTAATTTTTGTCCTGAAGGCCCAATACAGTACCTATCTGTTCAATAAAATAAATTTATCATAACGCGCCTTTTACAATATTACCCTACTACAAATTGCTAATTGAACCTCGAAGTTTCGAATACATGTCATCTATACATACAATCGATCATACAAACTTTCATCCCCTATTTCACCAGCTTGGGAGCTGATTTTTGAAAAGCACAGCCTATGTTTGACCTCGGGTACATACTTCCTACACTTCTTCCATACACTTCCATACACCACATACTTCTTTACCAAATTTCTTAAAAATCGGTTTTGCGGTTAAACCGTGAAAATGTAACAAACAGACAGACGGACGGACAAACATTCGCCTTTATAATATTAGTATGGACTAGGTAGCACTCGTCCGCTTAGTCGGGCAGAAATTCAGACAATAAAAAAATAGATTTGGCCTATACACAATCACGTGTTCATTGTACAATTATCAATTTTCATCAAGATCGGTCATACTGTTATTGCGTTATAGAGGGATTGTTATATTATTAAGTTTATAATATTAGTTATTAATAACGTTTTTCTGTTAAAAACATTTTATTTTGCTATCTATCACCCTACCAACAGTGCTTGGAAACTTTATTTAACACTCAAATAAATGGATATTATTTGAGTTTTAAATAAAGATATTTTTAATTACTCCGTTTTCGGCGAAAGAATCTCATTTTTTTACTCAAAAGGTTTAAAAATCCGCTTTTCCTCGACACAAAATCTGACAACGCTGAACCAGACACAAAAATTACATGACCTATAGCGCAATCATGAGTTCTTGTCTTATACTAATTATAATCAAGATTGTTTAAGCCCTATTTGAATCATAATAAGAGATATAGATAGTTAAAGGCCTATTTGAGTCTATAGGAAAAAGGTGCGTTATGATAGGCCTATTTGAGTATAATAAGATATTATAAAATTCTAATTGGTAAAATGATATCAGTGAACAAAAAGTTTCGCCGTGTTGGTCCCGGCCTCCTTTGAAGAATAGACCAACTGCCGTTCTGCCACGCAGGTCGTAAAAGGCGACCGATTGGCTATCGAGTCACTACCATCGTGGCTGCTAGGTGGTAGAGTTCTGCATTGTCTCGCCCGGGTCTGGTACCACCGCCTTACCTATTCCTGCCGCAATAGCGTCAGTGCTTGTCGCTATCGTGTTCCGGTTTGGAGGGTGGGGTAGCCGGTAAACTTATGCATGTGGCATTAGACCTCGCCACAAGATAGCAACGCACCATTAACATCTTTGGTGTCTATAGGCGATGGTTAACTCTTTCCATCAGGAGACCCATCTGCTTGTTTGCTATCTTATGATATAAAAAAAAACAATTGTACCTATTTATCACGAAATTTAAAAAAAAAAATGTTTTGATAGACTCTGTTTATCTGTTGATTAACAGAAAGAAATGAAAACCGTCCCATTGGTCGAGTGGTTAGCGACCCTGACTACGCAATCGACGGGGCTCGGGTTCGACCCCGACGGGGACAGGCATTTACGTGATGAGCATAAATGTTTGTATTTCCGGGTTTGAGTATTTATTAAATATATTCCAGTATTTATATATGTCTCTGTATGTATTAGTATCATTGAATAACACCCATAACACAACACATTAGTGTAATTTGTCCAGTGAATATTTATTTATTTATTTTATTTATTAATATAAAACTACAGTTACTCGGAACTTCTTAACCTATGTGATTCCTGGATAATGAAGCTTCCTAAAGATGAAAGAATTTTTAAAATCGGTAGAGTAGTTAAAGTCACGTAGTTAATCGTAAAAAACAAAAAATCAAATCTTTTCTCTTTACCACATTAGTTAAGATTTTCAAAAAATGCCTTATCAGGTACAGATACATATTTATTAATATTTTTATTATGCTACTACGTGCCACACGCTGTAGTAAATACGATGACTCTCTTCAAACAATTTTGGAATGTTGCCCAGATAAACATCTTTAACCTATAGTTAGCTGTGCCGATTTGCTAAATATATATTTTTGTTACCTATGCGTTACGAAGTTTAAACCTACCGTTCAGTCACAACTCGCACGTATCGAACTTGACCTACATCTTAGCCATTGTCTTCTGCTATGGCCTCAATTACGTCGATAACAAACCTGGGATTTGTTAAATCTCGTAACCATGTAAGCTATTCATACGATAAGAACGAATGCTGCAAAAATGTTTTAATTCTTTAAATTTGAGTAAATTGTTCCATTCTTATTTATGAACTTTGCTCATTACAACTATAACTGTATATACTAGCTGACCCGGCAGACGTTGCTCTACCTTTTTAACTACTCTTATTTTCTATATATTCTCACCTTTTAAACCTTCCCTGGACTTCAACAATTAATTCAAAACCAAAATTAGCCAAATTCAGCCAGCAACAGTTCTGCGTGATTCAGCCGTTCTCGAGTTTTAACGAGACTAACGAACAGCAATTGATTTTTATATATAAGAAAGACCACTAAATGCGCCATCTTTTAATGCCACTTGCTGTAATAGTGTAGAACATTTTTTTTTCAGCACAGCCAGTTAAAGTTGAATGACGTAATAATTTTGAGTACATGTTTGGGCAAATTAGCGATATTTCCTCTGAAACCAAGATAGTTGTGTTCAAATTTTGAATTGTAATTTATACTAGCATTATTCAGTAATAAATCCCCCCAAAATAATTAAGCTAAGTAAACATTGTGTCGTTATAGTACTTGAAAAATTATAACAAAGTGTGGAAAAAAAGTTAAAACCATGGATATACCTAGTATCGGTTATATATATATATATATATATATATATATTTTTTTTTAGTTTAAGTTTAAGTTTTTTTAGTTTAAAAAAAGAAAAGAAACAGTTTTTTTTTTAAATTAGTAAGTGATAAGAAACCGGTTGGAAATAAGTTGTAATTGAATTATTGTGGAACAGTACATTGTTAAATAACAATATTGGTCCATGGTTTTTCAATACAAATTGAAAAACCATAGACTTTCAACTATCGTCATGAAAAAACCACTATTTATTGCAATCATCAAAATCGGTTCAGTGGTTTAGTCGTGAAAGACATACTTTGGAATTTATAATATTAATATGAATTAGCCGTGAAAGACATACTTTGGAATTTATCTAATACCTTTAAACGAGCAATTCTTGTATATATATGTGAAAGTCATAAATTAGGGGTTTTTCTGGTCAAGGAATTGATTTATCAACGTTCCAGGTCCAAGAAAAGCTCGGTTCCCAAGATATGGGTATGTGAAAAACCGAGCAAAGCTCGGTCAACCAGGTACAAAAAAATTTGATAAATCGATTCC
This sequence comes from Apodemia mormo, assembly GCA_036924255.1. Lineage (NCBI taxonomy): Eukaryota > Metazoa > Arthropoda > Insecta > Lepidoptera > Riodinidae > Apodemia > Apodemia mormo. The sequence continues at coordinate 23,464,438 of JAUPFN010000012.1, read as the reverse complement.
TATAGGAATCGATTTATCAAGTTTCAAGGTCCAAGAAAAGATCGGTTCCAAAAGTATGTGAAAAACCGAGCAAAGCTCGGTCAACCAGATATTAATATTAATATGAATTAATTGGCTGAAAATATTTATTACAAGAGTTTAACGAAAAAATATTTTACTATTTTTTAATCCCCCGGGCTCCGTTGAAGAATAGGCCAACTGCCGTTTTGCCAGGCAGGTTGTAAAAGGCGACCGACTGACTATACGAGCCACTACTGGCTACTAGGTGGTAGGATTAGGCATTGTCTCGCCCGGGTCTGGTACCACCGCCTTACCTATTTCTGCCACAATAGCGTCAATGCTTGTCACTCTCGTGTTCCGGTTTGGAGGGTAAGGTAGCTGGTAAACTAATGCATGTGGCATTAGACTTCGACACAAGATGGCAACGCACCATTAATACCTTTGGTGTCTATAGCCGATGGTTGGCTCTTTCCATCAGGAGACCCATTTGCTTGTTTGCTATCTTATAACATTTTTTTTTCAATCGATATATTTCAATTAGCGGAAAGATCTTTTTCTTAAATTAACTGCATCTTAAAATTAAATTTCAAGGGTTTTTTTTTAATTTCGTAAGTCGATCTTTAACTTTTTTAAATTTTCTTTATTGTTGCACTGTGTGAAGTATACATGTCAATGTTGTGTGATTATAATTTATGAATTGACGTAGAATAGTTTTTATCTTTTGCAATAACTTAATGCGATGGTCGTCTCTTTCCATTCGCTTAGCCTTTATAATATCTTGTTGTCGATCAGGATTGCAAGCCATCTTTATTTCACAACGGCCCGGGTCAAAACTAATCTTCTTTTAAAAAATATAATCCTAAAAGAAAATCTCGATAACGGATATACGCACGACCTTAACACAAACCTAAAAATAAAGACTTTCTCTACTTTCTTTTCAACTTTGCGATTACGATACACAATCCCGTTATAAACATAGTTACATCCATACTTTAGAAAGTTACATTCAAGGCTTTAATGTTCCACACATTTGTAATGTTAATTTTAATGGTACCATTTTTTAGTATTTTAAATATAGTCCTAGTTATCGCAAGAAACAAAAAGATAGGTAGTCGTTATCACAGTGGTAAAATCATCGTGCCTACAAAAAACACATGAATTCCCGGTGAACCGAATCTTCTATTGCCTACACTTCAAGGAAATCAGTGTTATATTAACTTCGCTTTTTTTCATAGTGAAATAAGACCACTTCTTGACGGTTAAGAGTATAAATCGTTATTTAAATCAGGTTCGCAAACAATTGTAGAGGGTACGCGACGAATTGCTGCTTAGTTTACTTAGGAGTTGAGAATGAAAATAAAATCATTGCACTCGACTGTAATGATTCGATTAAGTATATGCTGAATATATATTTGTAGCAAATTTGTTCATAAAAAATGGCAATTTACGCCTAAATCAACCTCAGTCCTCAAATAATTGAATAATACCATAGAATTTTTCTTTTGCGTCTGTACTTCATTATTTAAATCAACTAATGAATGTTACTTTACAATTATTTTTTATATATCATAAGATAACAAACGAGCAGATGGCTCTCCTGATGGAAATGGACAACCATCGCATACAGACATTAAAGACGTTAATGGTGCGTTGCTGTCCGTGTAGCGAGGTGATTCCACTTGTATAAATTTACCGGCTATATATCTATTATACATATAATAAAATCGTAAGAAAGTCAAAACTATACATTGAATATTTTTATAAAAGAATACTTGGGGCGTGATCTACAATCGATATCAAAGCCAAAAATATAGTTTTAAAAATTTTTGTCTGCTTGTCTGTTTGTCTGTATATATGTCCGGCGTAAACTCAAAAAGTACTGCATGGATTTACTTCAAATTTTGCATGAATATTACTAACAGGTCGGGTCAACATATAGGCTACATATTATCACGCTCTCACCTACAGGGGACGGGCTGTGCGGAGTAAACGAAGTCCGCGCGGACGAAGTCGCAGGCAACAGCTAGTGTATATATATATGTATACTACTACTACTAGTAGTGTATATATATATATATATATATATATATATATATATATATATATATATATATATAATTATATTTAGGCAAAGGAAAATTCTTGCGCACACTATTTAGTTGAATATATAATATTTAGAGATGCATGTTACATAAAAAAGTTAAATTTCGATATTTCGAAAAGTTTCCTTCCTTCCACCCAAAACTTTGCTTTACAGACTACTAGAGTTGCAAGATCGCTTCCTTATCTATGTACAACTGAGACTCCTTGGTAAGACCTGGCATGCACCATGCACATAGTTCCCGCATTATTTATGGGCTAGCCACTTATACTTTTTGTAGTAAAACACTGTTAACATTATTTATTTATTTATTTATTTATTTAAAATTTATGCACAACATGTACAGAGGTGGACTTAATGCTACATGACATTCTCTACCAGTCAACCTTAAACAAATATAAACAGTGTTTACGATGGGGTGCACAGAGAAACTTAATACAATCGTTTACTACTGACATATTCCTTCTTGATTATTATTAAGATAAATTAAAATTAAAGAAAACAATAAGATAATACGATATTACAATATACTTAGATACAAGTAATATATTACATATATAATACATTATACATATACCTACATAAATACCTATATATATACAAGTACATATTTATATATAGTTATATAAATACATATATACATACATATTATACTACCATAGCGCGTAACACCATTATTCTGCCAAATGCTTACAGAGAGAACGTTTAAAAGACAATTTGGAGACAATTAAAAAAACATTAGTTAAGCTTAGCCATAACTTGCACCTCTGCGTTCTATGCGACGGATAAATGTGACAGTATACGGTGTGCAAAGTAAACCCTGTTCGATCCGAAAGAGGCATATAGGTTGGTTAAAGGCATTACTGAAAAAAATATTAAAATGACTTTATATCAGAAAATAAAAAAGATGTCGTTTTTTTAATATTCGTATTTTTACCTGTATTTCTCTAGAGTCAAGCAAATATTTTAAAAATGACAACAGCTTGTCGCTATTTGTTTCATTGTTTCATTTTGGCGGCTTTCGCACAAACACCACTCCAATTTTTATTTTTGGCGCTATTTGTTTTTCGGCTTTTTACAAAGGAATTTTAAATTCCCTACATTCTTTGATAATAAAATTTACCTATTTGTAGGTGTTGTCATACTTAATGTATGAAAATACCATTTAAGATTATTTTTTTTTATTGGGAAAACTAATTAATTAATATCCATTAGATAATTACACACGTATAACCGTATTACGGTACCAAATAACACCTTTAATTATCCGACAGGATTTTCTTTACACACTGTATATTTTAACGACCTTCTGGCACTGACTAGCGAGTGGTTCTTGATTGATGGCAGAGCCGGTTATGCATTGGCGTGATTTACTTAATTGTTTATTAACAACTTCCTCGAGAAGCTCAATGTAATCACGTCATGAATTACCTGCGGCCCTACCATGAACTCTTATAGCAGGGCAATTTTAGGCGATAATTAAACTGTCCTGCTATTTCGTACCATGAAAGCGTTATCTAACAGGCCAGTCAGTGACCACGTGACCTATGCCGGCGAGCGATCGTTTTACTATTCAAACCAACTTCTGCCCTGTGTTAGCGTACCATGAAGTGTTTTTTTGTCAGACCGAAATCGATATTTGAACTGCTAAAGTGTCATAATATTGCCGGTCACTTGCAGGTGGTAAAAAGTAACTTTTATTGGATTGCTTTGTCTTAAATTGTCGTAAACGTAGGTATTTTTTATTATTACTGCTATTCCTAGCCCTAGTCCTATTAGGAATTTATACTGTATATTTTTTAACATTAACTGTGTTTAAGAAAAATATTGATATTGGTATAAAACACAGTACCTAATTCATTACTTCTAAATAAAGTTATTTATTTATTATTTACTTACTTTTAAAGCATTTTTTATTTATTTTTAATTTTATAAAAAAAAAGTATCTTCACGCCCGTATCCCCAAAGAGGTAGACAGAGGTACAACAAGTATACTCACGATTAGGCAAAGCCTATCGCCACCCGGGCACTTTTCGGCCCGGGCCCGGGCAACATTGCTTTTGTCAGAAAACTGAAAAACACATTTTGTTGAATTGTCCGACCCGAGACCTCATGTGATCAACTCCGACACCGGACCACTAGACCACAGAGGAGATACACATAAATTTAGATGTGTGATGAAAATTAACGTTTTGAGTGTGCACTTTTATTGAATCCCGTTGCAATATCTTTATGAGTACTTAAAATATCTCATAAAACTTCCAATTGTTCATTGAATATATTGATATCATACGATCGTTTTGCTTTCGACATCAATCACGTTCATGAAATCAATGTGTTAAAATTACAATTACACAGCTTTAAAATAGTCACAAACTATTCCAAAACTCTAATCTCAATAAATCAAGACGTACTCAAGAAATTTAAAAACCGCGCTCATAACATAAATGTCTTTATTAAACAGTTCAAGGTATGTGTAATATTCCCAGAGTTGCGTTCTTTAATGGATGCCGCTTAAAAAATATAACGTGGTTTACTTTATGTTCCATATATTTTACGTAGACTTTAAATAACTTAAAACTTGATCTCTTTTGCCAATTTGTATTCTTGAATTCAAGATTTCTTATTAAAATGCATTAATAATAATAACTTTATACTAAAATTTGAAAATCGGCAAGTTATGTGTTTCTCAACGTTAATTTGATATGTCCTGCCAGAGATAATGTGACCGGCCAGAAGACGACGCATTGCAGGTCAACAAAAATTAGTTCATGGTACGATAGTAAAACCTGACAGGTTAGTACTCATAGTTGAACTGCCTGGAACTTGACAAGTATTATAAGAGTTCATGGTAGGCCCTCTGTTTATATTTTATAGCCGCAGAGAATAGACGCTTCATTCGTTTAGTGATGACGTCAGTGCAGATCTACAGGCTGGTTGGTAAAAGACCGTAGGTACATCTCAAAGAAGGACTTAGTATGCTATTCTGATACCGAATATGTGACCTAATCTATACATGTAATGAAATCGTAGGAAATTCAAAACTGTACATTGAATATGTTTTTAAAAGAATACTTGGGGCGCGATCTACAATCGATATCGAAACCAAAAATATAGTTTTTAGAAATTTTGTCTGTTTATCTGTTTGTCTCTTTTTCTGTATGTATGTCCGGGGTAAACTCAAAAAGTACTGCATGGACTTACTTCAAATTTTGCATGAATATTACTAACAGGTCGGGTCAATATATAGGCCACATATTATCACGTTATCACCTAGCGGCCAGGTGCTGTGCCGAGTAAACGAAGTCCGAGCGGACGAAGTCGCTGGCAACAGCTAGTCATATAATAAAAATGTATTTATGTACGGACACCCGCGTACAGGTCATACGTTATCATATTTCATTGTTTACAAAGAACGAAATAAATGCCCGTGCTCTCTGCGTCTGCCCGGGAATCTATTTTGTTTGAAGTTTACTATATAGTTAAACAATATTCTCTTTTTATTATATTTTTATTGGTTACATTTATGACAACTGTCATGTCCAATACCCAATGTTAATACGGGCCCCTTTACTATAAATAAAAATCTGTGAAATCGGTATTAATATTTCCCCGTGTTGGTCTGGGCTCCTTTGAAGAATAAACCAACTGCCGTTCTGCCAGGCAGGTCGTAAGAGGCGTCTGATTGGCTATAGAGTCACTACACTCGTGGCTGCCAGTACCACTGCTTTACCTATTCCTGCCAATGCCGATAGCGTCAATGATTTTTTTGTCGTGTTCCGGTTTGGAGAGTAAGGTAGCCGGTAGACTTATATGTAGCATTGTCATCTCGCCACATGGATAGCAACGCACCATCAACATCCTCTTTGTCTATAGGCGATGGTTTCTCCTTCCATCAGGAGAGCCATCTGCTTGTTTGCTGTCTAATAATATAAAAAATATATATCCAGTATTTTACTAGTCAACCTGTATAATGTCCCGAGTTCGATATTCAATAGTTAGTTGACAATTTTAGATTTGTTTTGAATGTTTGTTTTAGCTGTTGAATAATTAGGTATTTAAATATATACAAATATTTTCAAAAATTACTTTGATTTTTAAAAACAAATTTCTTTCGCCAAAAAAAACCTACCCACAATTTGACCACGGGTCTTTAACTATCTTCTACCAAATTTGATTAAAATCGGTTCCGTGGTTTAGCCGTAAAAGCGTAACAAACAGACTGTGATATTTTCGCAATATTAGTAAGAATGTATGGATGTGTGACAGTCAATAACAATTCTTTTTTCATCGTTACAGGCATGTCTCTAGACGAAGGCAGACAATCACAAAGACCATATAGATATGGCATGGTACTTCTTTGCGCGGGCGCATTAATCAACTGGCTCGGTCTGGCCGAGGATTACGCTGAGCCCGTGCGCTACGTCGGAGTCGCCTGCATCGTTGCCGGCGCACTGCTCATCTGCGCTGCAATGTGTTGCTGGCTGCAGTCCCCCGCCAGGCAGCCACAGAATGACCGCGCATCGCCAGATACCCACCAAGTAAGTAACGTCTTACAATTTTGTAACACAATACTCACCTAAAATATTATCGATGATCCTAGCTCGATACAAATTCCATATCCCGGAAGAGGTAGGCAGAGGTACAACCAGTGCACCCACGATTAGCCGAAGATACTAAGTCCCACAATATGATAGGTGGCAAAACTATAATCGGGCACTTATCCGATCCCCGTCAACGTTGTTTTTATCAGAAAATTGGAAAAACATGCCCTACTCGGGGAATCTAACCCGAGACTTCATGTGATCAACAGAGATACTAAACCACTAGACTACAGAGGCGGCAATCTTCCCTCCATAATTAGTTCAAACGCTAGACTAAACCGATGTATGGATTCACAGAAGAAAGCACTTAGCGCAGGCGTCCCTACCTCAACCTTTGAACTTAATCTGAGCTCTTTCCTTGCATCAAAATTCAGATTTCACAGTTGCATTGCAGCCCTGAGAGCTAACTGTAAAATAGTCATTTCGAAAAAAAACATTACAAAGCAAATAAAGCTGTTGGATTGGGCCTAGCAAGTAACACACAATGTGCCTTACTCATGTAAACGATAATCGTTAGAAGTGGCTAATAAGATAAGCTCTATTACTCCAACTACCATCTGACAAATAGGTTCTACCGTGCCTACTCCGCAAGAAACTGACGCGATATTATCTTTTTTTATTGGTACGTAGCAAATATGTTTAATTTTCATCGTTCTCTCTCTCATCTTCATCATCATCATTCACTCGATACCGCCTCTGTGGTCTTGTGGTCCGGTGTCGGAGTTGACCACTTGAGGTCCCGGATTCGATTCCTGGGTCGGGCAATTCAAAAATGGTTTTTTTTCAGTTTTCTGATAAAAACATCGTTGCCGGGGCTTGGAAAGTGCACGGCTGGCGATAGGCTTGCCACCTATCACATTGTGAGACCAAGTATCTTCGGCTAATCGTGGGTGCACTTGTTGTACCCCTGCCTACCTCTTCGGGGATATGGGCATGAAGATACTTTTTTTCACTTCATCACAAACTAGTAATTTAGAACGCACACAGCTGTGTCTTCCTGGGGTTGAATTGGACTAAGTTGAATCGACCTCATTCCGAGATTTTTTTGAGCTGAGTCTCGATTTCAGACACTAGCTTGTCCCGATTCTCATTGACGTAGTCTCGAGAAATACCGCTATGACCAGAGTACAAAGCATCACCAGTACTGTCATCTGCATAGCAATGAATGTTACTAATTCGCAACATGTCATTGATGTGCAGAACAGTGTCACATCTGCAAATGTAACAAAGGTTGTTGTTCTTCTTAGCGTTTTTATTGCTCTACTTTTCGTTCTTCTGCTTGCCCCTAAATCCTCTTTTGTGAGACAAATCACTCAAAAGAATATCATCATCGGAAGAAGTCTCTGTCATAGGCGGCAAAGAAGAAGTTGAGCGTTCGAAGGTAGAATCCACTATAGCCGAGACAGGTACAAAAACTGTGTCATTATTTTCCATTTCTGGAAAATCATTGGTAGACGTCTTGGCGTGTTGTAGATAACTGTGTACCTGGTTTATGGATCACTTTTTTTCTCTTCTGTGTCGGATCTTTTCAGAGTTGTAGCCTCTTGTTTCTTTTAAAAGTTCCAACAAACTGCTATCGAGAATACATCAAGTCTCTTCTGTGTGATCTGCTGGAAGTTTTTTAAGGACTGCTTCCGGATCAAAAGGACAAAGACCTGTAGCTTTGAAGGAGTTCTGTAGGTTTTTTTTTTTATGTTAGGAGCCAATGAATCCATCAATCTCTTTAGCAGCATAGGAAACTGTGGCTTTGGACACTCCCCACTCCCCTTATGCCATACAAGGTCACAAGCGCTCGTTCTGAACACGTGTACACCGTATTTTGGCGCGCTTTAAAAAGAAAAATATAATTAAGCCAAAACCGTGGATTTGTACGTCACGCACAATGTGGACAAACATTGGAAGCGGCGAACATCAAAGTAGCATTTCTAAAAAACCTTTATAAACCGGTTTATTGATTCAAATAAACCCTTATAATTTTGGTCCATTAGGAAATCAGTATTATTGAGGTTAAGGTAGAGACAAACCTTTACAAAACGCTGCTTATGTACTTGCGCTGATTTTAATCTCACCACGCATAACTTTTTACAGAGTGATCTGATTTTAATAATTCATCTTTTATTGGATAGAATACTCATTACATCCGAATACAAGCGAAACTTCGAGGGTTACATATAATTTTTGAAAAAAGATCTACCCAAAAATTACGAAAACAAAGGGTGATTGATTATTTAATCACTAAATTTAATGTATCTAAAGATATAATTCTTTTCTCAGATAAATAACAAATGTTTAATTAGGTCTGCCACCCCCCCCCCCCCCCCCATCGACTAAATTACATGTATAATGTAAATGTAAATGTAAAGTACTTAGGTCACTTAGGGCTCCCACACTCTTATACACGATAGAACATCGTGACGTGCTACAACGGGGCATAATTGTAATAAAATGAAAGAGTTTTCTCCGTGTTGGTTCCGGGCTCCTTTGAAGAATAGACCAACTGCCGTGCTGCCAGGCAGGTCGTAAAAGACGACCGATTGTCTCGCCTGGATCTGGTACCACAGACTTACTTATTTCTGCCGCAATAGTGTCAGTGCTTGTCGCTGTCGTGTTCCAGTTTGGAGGGTAAGGTAGCCGGTAAACTTATGCATGTGGCATTAGACGTCGCCACAAGATAGCAACGCACCATTAACATCTTTGGTGTCTACAGGCGATAGTTGACTCTTTCCATCAGGAGACCCATCTACTTGTTTGCTATCTTATGGTATAAAAAAAGAGTCTTAAACTCTGCGACTCGATTGCCATGTTGTTACTTGAATTAAGCCCCAAGTCTAACGTTAACAGTAATATAACATTATATTTATACTCGTACATATACACAAACTAATTTAGACTCTTTCGTTTCAGATTGACGATCCCATCCACGTAATATCAATGCCTGATGAAGAAACGATGCAGCAGAAACCACCTGATTACGACACGGTGGCAGGCGCGCCGCCGACATACGACGATGCTATCAAATTGAATCCGGCGCGATTGCTCCCCGCGTCGAGCAGCTCCCGCGTCGATGTCTCCCAAACCCCTCATTCCGACGTCACCATAATTCCGGGTCAACTTGACGATGTTAACATGCCCACCACGCCACGTTCGGCGGCGGTTCCTGTCCACCACTCACTTTCACAAGTGCCGAAGACACCACCGCCGCCTTACAGGCCACCACATGCTATTAGATGAAAGCTCGGTCGAGGACATGTGTTACTTTAAATCGACTGCGGTTTCAAGTGAAGTGATTTGTATAGAAGACAATGTGAGCACCACGTACTTACTTAATAGTTGAAATGTCGTGGTATTACTTAGATATAAGTTTATACATATCTACACATGGAACTATTAATGTTAGTTGGATGTTCAACTTAGAGATGATGCGTACTTATGTGATATTAAATTGTTTAAATACTAAACATTACTTAATTTGCCTACTTGATGTATATATTATTACATATTCCATGGTTATGAACTATATGAGTTTAAATGTTGAATGATACCTCTTCCAGTTACTGTTAAGTCTATTATCATTTTAGAAATGAAATAACACACATTTTGTAATGATGATGTGCCGGATTAAAATAATGTTTGCTATTTTTTATTTGTATAAAAAGACTGAGAAAAAAATATATAAAAAATAGGTTTTAATTTCACTTTTACATAACTTTTAGCTATTTTCTTTTTTGTTAGAAAACCGGCACATCATTTATTTCGATTAAATATAATATGTATAAACGTAGCTGCATTTTTAGAAAAAATCAAATATTAATAGAATAGCATTTATTTAAACGCAGTGCCATCCAAAAAAACAATCATAAATAATCGTATCTTGATCATATTATATGCAGTATTAATTACAAAAATATAATTTTATTTCGCTATCATAATGTGTTGCTCAATCGATGAATGATGAATTATATCATAATAATAGCACGCTACTGCAATATTATAAGTTACTTTACTAATTTGTACTAAGCTGACCAAAAAGGTACTTCTGTTAATAATTGATCACTAAACTCTTGAGGCACTTTCTAAACGAACGAAATGCCATAAATTAGTGTTAAACTTATCTATTTATGTACATTCTATTAAGCAATAAAAACTTATTTTCTTTATAAATATTGGCACAGTAATTTATATAGGTTTTAAATAATTTCTTTGTATTATATTAAAAAATACAAATATACAAACTTCGCTGTATAATATTTTATTATCTGTTTATCTTTTTACTTATTGTTTCTGTAAATATTTGTTGTAAGACACGATTCCTGATAACTAACTTTAATTAAATTACCTACTAAATATTTTTAGAAACCAATTTGTTTGTTGCAATTCTAGTCTTTAATTAAGGACTAAGTATAATAATGAACACATTGTGAGACCAGCGGGTATACAATTTGATAGTATAAATTACTACGCAACGCATTTTCTTGTATATTGTTTGACAACATGAGATGTAGGTATTTTATAAAATTTGCAAAAAAACAGTCATAATTATAAAAAATATATAACGTATTTTCAGTGACTATAAATTAATAAGATTGGCCGCAAATCACTTATTAACATATAAGTTATTGTACTTGCGGCTGCAGTATTATCTAACGTATTGAAACACGTTATGTTAGGAACGGTAACTTAGTTTTCTATTAATAAATTAATCTACAGTCCTACACGGGTTTAAAACTGCAGTTGGTTTTAAGTTGAACGCAGTTTATCATAATGTTCATATAATCCTCGCATTCAAAGCAAAAAATACATGTTTTTTTAACACTTAAAATTTAACGTTCACGAAGACCTTGTTTCAACTTCGGTCTCAATCCTGAATGTTACCTAAAACGTAGTGTTTATATGCTCAGTGATATTACCTAACTAATTACAATGATGAAAGGCTTTAGGTCACAATAAGACCACGCCAATCAAAACCTTAATCATTTGTTATTTCATACCCGATATGAATTGATTTGTGAGTTTATACGAATTGGGACCAATTTGATTCTTATTGTAGGAACGCCTTGAAAATGAGTTGCCTGTTAGTAGGGGTTTACAATGCTGAAGTTGTGCATTTTTTGTACGATTCATAATTTGGGTGTACCTACAAAATAAATGTTGTTGCGGAAATTATTATTTGTTTTATTTTGTAAACCACTAAATTTTTACGTAGTTACGTAGGTATATATTTTTTATCGATATGAACTATTTTTTTATCAATAGATGGCAAACAAATAAATGGCTTTTCTAACGGATAGAAAAACCATCCCCTAAACACGCCAAAGATATTAATGGTGCGTTGCTATCGATGTGGTGGGATGGCAATGCCACATGCAAAAGTCTACCGACTACCTAACCCTTCAAACCGAGACACGACAATGTTGCGGTAGGACACTAAATAATCATTTAACAAACCTAGAATAATCGTGTTAGGTTCAAATTACACCTGACTGCTGCCACTTTTGGTATAAATTGCACCTTTGGTGTTTCTTGTGCTGGGGCCGCACTTGCGTCTATCGTCCCGAAGTTATGTGCGCGCTAAGGCCCCCGCAGTCCGGAATGTATGTGAAAATAGCCGATAATAGCCGGTCACATCTACATTTATTGTCATTGCACGAAGCTTTGTGACGATAAACGCAAGTGCGCTGAGGCATTAGATTATTTTCGCACTACGTGATGACCTGTGGAACAACGAGTCGCAGTCTCACAGAAAAGTGCTAGTGTTGCCTTGCCACACTGGCACGCATTATACCGCACATGTTATATATACAACATAACTTACCCCAGTTCAACTTTAAAGAACGCAATCCTGCACAATGAACCGCCTTATATTAAACAAAAAAGATTAATCATTATCTAGCTAATAAACAGATATACACATATTATTGATCAAGCGTGTTTGATGTCACAACTAACAAATCTACAATAGATTCCTCACTTTAAAGATTGTGACAAAAACGACAATAAATTGAGAAGGCTGATCGAACCAGTTTGTTTGCTTTAAGTTCTCATGACCTTGAATTCTATTACATACGGTCACTTAATGTTTTCTTATAGATACCAGTATAAATAATAATATCGCACTAAAGTAAAAATGACCCCTGCCAGTAATGCTGCAATACCTGTTCACCGACTCAATCTGTTGGGTTTAAATTTACATTCAAATATAATTATCCACAATAATTATTGTAGACAGCAGCCTGTAGGCTGTAGGTTCAAATGCAATAGTAATGTAGGTGTTACCAACCGATACGTTTTCTTTGGTGTTACAATCCGACGGATATAAGTTATTGATGCTATGAACTTAAGTGACTCCCGTTAATTATTCGCGTTGCCTCAACCCTAATACCTAACCCCGTGTTGGTTCGGGCACCCTTCTAAGGTGCAGAACTCTAGCACCACTAGGTGGCAGAGTTCCGCATTGTCTTGCCCAGGACTCATACCAACACCTTACCTATTCCTGCGGCAATAGCGTCAGTGCTTGTCACTATCATATTCCAGTTTAGAGGATAAGTTATGCAACTTATGCATGTCACATGTGGCATAAATCAGTTCTCTCCTTAGTAGTAGATATGTGTCGTTCGCGATTGATCGAATCAAAAGAACCGGGTCCTAGAATCTGTGTGATTGATAGGGTCACTTACTTGAAAGTAATTCGCTCAATCGCAATGACGAATCATCGCGATCGTTACGCGTTCTTCGCTGAATGCCGAATGGCTGTCTACAAGAACACGAACGAATCGTTTGTCTTTGTCCTTTGTTAGAAACCGTCACGCATTCACTTTTAATTTTTGAAAATTAGTTCTTTAGATAGGTATGTCGCGTATCCAGGTACGAGTTAATTCAAAAATGTTTATTTTATCAGGGCGAGCGAAGCGAGCCCTACACTAGGCCACTTTCTATGCACTTTTGTGGTACATTTTATTGAAAAAATATCGCATTTTTAGGTTTGAGCTTCGACGTGGTAGTTTATATTTATGTCTAGATTTGTTATCTACCATAAAAATACCATTTTATGAAAATAAAAAAAATAGAAGGTACAATTTGTATTAGAATCTTATTACTACTAACGCCATCTCTTATTAAATTAACGAGTTAAAATTGATAGAAGATACATTTTCTATTAGAATTTTTGAACTTATTAAGAGACTACCTACTTCATGAATTGTTTCTTCATATTTGACTGGCGGCGCGCGGTTATCGTGCCCTCGTATAAAGGCGAGGTTCAAGTATAAACTACAATAGCTATAGGGCCATCAGTTTGATCAGTTTAGCATCGGAGGTGTATGATAAAATCATTGAAAGGAGAATGCAAGAGAAGGGAAGTTCGAAGTAATATTGTGGGATGCACAAGGAGAATTTAGGTCTAGAGCAGGGATGTTTGCTGGAAACAGAGTAAATAGAGCGTTAGAGAGTTTCACAATATGCTTATTGAGAAACAGTACAGATGTATTAATTGATTTATATTGCATTGAGATCAATTCCCAATCTTAGCCCGAGGGCGAGGGTAAAAAGCTAAAAAAAGGTATATTTACGCCCATATCCTCGAAGAGGTAGGCAGAAGTACAACGTTAGCTGAAGATACTTAAGTCCCACAATGTGATAGGTGGCCAGCCTATCGCCAGTAGGGCACTTTTCCAATCCCGGGCAAAGTTGTTTTATCAGAAAACTGAAAAAACACATTTTTTCATTTGGCTGACTGGAATCGAACTCCGAGGGTTTCTCTGAGAGAAAAAATCGAAAAATGTAATCGCTGAGTGTCTACCGTCAATTCTTCGTGCCTGCGTAGTCCAAAAATTTTTAAGGTTTATTTAAATAAAACATTTTTTGATTTTGATTTCGTAAATCGACGTAAAACCAGGAACTTCCTAATTTCAGAAAAAAAAAACAATTATTTCAGCAAAATGTCAAAAATGTGTTTTTTATAATATCAACCTTCATTTTTAATACATATTTTTTCTTGAAAATACCAACACCAAACCAAAATTTCCTAATCCAAAAGCCTGACGACGCGGACCTTTGATGCAAATGTAATGTTTAGGTGAAAATACGCTTGAGTTTTTAGATTTGATAATTATAAATAAATTCCATACATTAAAAGATGTAAATCTCATAAAAATACTTTTATAACTATATTACTAGATAGTATAACTTTGCGAGCCCTTACAAAGCTCTGCTTTTTGCTAGTTTATCTTATTAATATAACAGTTTATTACTAGAATGGACTAATATTTGGCCTAAAATCGACACTTGGTCGAAATTGGACGTTTGATGAAAATTCGACAGTCAGTCGAAGTTCGACGTCCAGTCGAAATTCGAAGTTTGGTCGAAATTTGGGCGAGCTTATCACTAAAGAAAGATATCTTATAGCTAACCCATGACAGAGAAGCCTTAATACATAAAACAAATGTTCTGCGTTATGAAGTATAAAATAAGTGTTAATTAATTTATTTATTTATTTTACATAAACAAAAAAATAATAAATTCAAAATTTCAACCACACGTTACCCATAGTCGCAGAGTAAAATAAACGACATACAGACGGATGAACGGACGAGGAGATGGATAGACAGACAGATATGAAGAAATTAAAAGAGTTCCCCTTTTTGGCTTTTGGCTACGGAACCCTAAAAATATATTAGTATGTATATTATAAAATACTCATTCACTAATAAGTTGAACGAAACAAAACCAATCAATCGATTGAAACGTAAATCGTGGGACTTGTTCACAACACATGATTACATTGAAGTGTTAAACTATATGAATCAATCGATTGAACGGGTCATAACTCGGTAAGACCCGGGTCTTTTTAAAGACAGGTCAGTATTGATACGGTTCTTTCTGATCGAACGAACGACACGTGCCTACTTAGTAGTATGTAGTTAGGTATTTATCATGTCATTGGGTGTCTTCAGTACAAAAGCTGCTAATCTCAGAAATCTAATTAGATTGACAGAATTCTGAGCTAAGAATCTGCGAAGACACTTTATAGGTACCTATTTAAAAGAACAAAAAATAAATCAGCATTAACTACTCTTTAATACAAAAACAGGGAGTATTTTTGTTTGATATATAACGTATTGCTGTTTTAATGAAAATGTAATTAAAGTTTTATACAATGGTAATACTTAAATATGATGATAGAATTCAATCAAGTTATAGTCTCAATAATTTTTATATGACTGTTCCTAGCAATTTATCCTAGAGTTTCCCAGAGTTTAATTTATTTTAATAATAATTAAGAAGGTATATCAATAGTAAACGATTGTAATAAGTTTCTCTGTGCACCCCATCGTAAACACATATTTGCTTAAGGTTGACTGGTAGATAATGTCATTTAGCATTAAGTCCACCTCTGTACATGTTTGTGCATAAATTTTACATAAATAAATATATTTTATTTAAATTATTTAAAAATCGTAGAAAATGATTCTAGTTTATTTAATATTCGTCACTCCGAAAGACACGGAAGGGATGTTCAAAACCAAAATGGCCTGTGTTCAACGACAACGTGGCCATTAGACTTAACTATGGAGGGTAGAAGTAAGGAGGGTCATCTGTGTATATGAAAAAGTGTCCGTCAAAATGTATTAAATTAGGATGGCGCCACATTTGCATCAAGGTAACTCTTAACTCTTAAACGCACGTTTGGTTATAATAATTCTGTAAGGTTATATTTACCACAATATTTTGTACAACGTAAGTTGTTGAAATTCTCAATAATTAACTACTTTAGTCGATAATGACATTAAATTTTTTAACTCGGCATACTTCAATTCATCTACGATTGCTACATTCATACCATACCCTGTGCATCCACCAGCGCGATTGTGGAGGATTTTGGAACTGTTATTTAGCGCATACAACTGGACACTTTTTCAACTTTTCTCCCATATAAAATGATTCTCCTTACTTCTACCCTCCATAGACTTAACATAGAGCCAAAAAAATCAAATAAGAAGAAAACAGTTGCCCATTTCCAAGGAAGTTACATTCTACCCGGAATGTTCACACGCGCTTCAAAATCGTTCCGAAGAGTACCACGACATGGGTGGAGCGTGTCTCTTTCTACTAAATAAAGCGCCAATCTCCATATATAAGTGCGGCCATGCTTAGTTTGCAAATTACTGCTAAGTAATTCTACTAATTTGAGAAAAACTTTTTGCATTGCATATGTAATTACGTAGGTAATAATTAAAACAAGCAAATTTTAGAACCCACTGTGTTAATTACAATACATTTTATGCTAATGTATTTATCAACGTTTATGAATAAAAGGATTTAACGATTACCGAATATATAAAAATCTGCCATTACATAATTTTATTTACACTGGCAATTGCAAGAAAGGGACAACATCCACTCTTGTCGTTGTCTTGCTCAGAACGTTTTTCCCCTCTTTAAGTAAGAAACAAATGTCAACTTTATTAGTAACGAAATAAAGTACATTTTTATTTTTCAAATATTGCTTCGTAAAATTCCAGTATCGTATACAAGTTCCTTGCCCATTTCCATTTGTCAAATGTCAATCAATTGTTGTCAGTTGTCACTTGTCATTGTCGTTGTCATTGATAATCTAAACTCGAGCATTGTTTTGATTTTTTAAATTATTTTATTTATCAATAAAAAATATGTGATATTTTCGCGAATTTTTAAAATAAATTCACAAAAATTATTTTTGTTGTTAACGTCGTCTAATATGAGCGACTTAAATGTATAAAAAATATGCCGGTGGAACTCAACAGCCTCACAGAAGGGTGGCTTGAATTGGAAAGTGACCCTGGATTGTTTACATTGCTATTGGAAGATTTCGGTGTAAAAGGAGTACAAGTTGAAGAAATTTATGATTTGCACAAGCCCTTAGAAAGTCCGGTATACGGATTTATATTTTTATTTCGATGGATCGAAGAACGGCGTTCGCGTCGCAAGTTTGTTGAGCAAACCGAAAGCTTTGTTCGTGATGAAGAAACTATCAATAACATATTCTTTGCACAACAAATGGTACCAAATAGCTGCGCTACACATGCATTGTTGTCTATTTTATTAAACTGTCCTAATCTCCACTTAGGTGAAACTTTAAGTAGATTAAAGGTACCTACATAGTAGTTTTATTTAATATAAGATTATATTTCAATGCAAGTCTTCAACTTCTATAAACTATCTTGCATTTTGTGAAAGAACCTAGTACATGATGAATATTTTATTTGAATTAAATTAAGTAATGTACCTATATAAATATATTCCTTCCAGTTAGAAGAGTGAAATGATTGTCAATGAACATCTGGTTCTTTTTTCAAATCATAGGATAAAAACAAGCATGGCTTTTGTGGTGGGAACAGATACAATTATGCCTATAGGCATACCAAAAATATTAATGGTGTGTTACAATCTATGTGTTGAGATGTATGAAAAATTAAAACACAACATTGACAAATACTTTTGTGGCAAAAAAAGAAAAAATGATGGTCCCAAACCTGGATACTACATTTTAAATCTAATCTAGTTTGTCTATAGGGATATTGGTTATAATCCTCCATTGCTGCATTTTACCAAACTGCCACAATTTTCCCTTTATCTTTTTATACAGTAATTGAAACCCTGTCCGACCTCATGAGGGCATATATTTTTAGTTGGTTTCATTAAATTACATACAAAAAAATAAATCTATATTAATAAAATGCGAAAGTTTGGTTGTTTGGATGGATGTTTGTTACTCAATCACGAAAAAATTACTGAACGGATTTAAATGAAATTTGGCACACAGGTAGATGATGACCTGGAATAGCACATAGGCTACTTTTTAACCCGAAAAAAATAGGTGATACCGAGGGATTAATCAAAAACTTTTATAATGCAGCGGGCTGCACGCTGCAGCTAGTATATTCTATTTATGAAAATAAAATAAATGTATTTTAAAATGTATATACTATACATATACTAAATAATATGTAACTATATAATAACTAGATAACACCACACACCTTTGATGTCAGAGCTGACACGACATGCAGCATTACTCACTCATCTAAGGCCTAGAGATGTTAACTGGTCTATCACAAAGCAGCTATAGATTTGTCCCGGAAGGAACTAGTATTATTTTTGTTACACCTGAGAAATTACCGCTGAACTTCTCGATTTGAGCTGGATAGACCAACCGATTGACTACAAAATAAATGCAAGTAGATAGGGGTAGAGGAAGAGTTAGTTTTATTTATTCATTTTTAATATATTTACAGCATCATACACTTGGTATGAATCCTGAAAATAAAGGCTGGGCAATCGGTAACACCCCAGAACTAGCCTGTGCTCACAATTCCCATGCCATTCCACA
The DNA here is from genome assembly GCA_036924255.1 of Apodemia mormo. Classification (NCBI taxonomy): domain Eukaryota; kingdom Metazoa; phylum Arthropoda; class Insecta; order Lepidoptera; family Riodinidae; genus Apodemia; species Apodemia mormo. The sequence goes on along the minus strand of JAUPFN010000012.1, from coordinate 23,445,369 downwards.
AGCTCGGAAAAAAACAGATAAAAATGCTGGTCTATCTACTGGCCGTTTTACAGGTAATAATTATATTAATTTTTTACTTACCTCTGTACACATTTCAGAAATATAACATTTGTATTTTAATTTATTAAAATTATTAAGAGGAAAGCTTTCTGGCTCATGTAGGAAAATTTTTACTCTACAAATACAAAACATATGAAATCAAATATTTTTTTATTACAATTAAGTGCAAGTACTCTTGACAAATCTACAGTTTATTAGCTTATGTGCATGAAATTTTATATGAATTGAGTACAACAAAATAATGAATTACATGTTTAAGCTTTTTTCAAAATTCGATCCCTAAGGGGGTAAAATAGGGGATGTAAGTTTTATACAACCGCACAAACCATTGCCAAACCATTAGTGTTAAACACTTGGAAATTTGTGCACTTAATTCTCTTATGACGTAAACATCCACTAAGGAATGATAATTAAAAATTCAACCCTCTAAGGGGTGAAATAGCAGATAAAAGTTTTAAACATTTTACCCCTTAGACATATTTCTGTATTTCATATGAATTGAGTATGGTAAAAATAATGAGTTATATGTACTTCACTGCTAAATCCAGTGGTGTAGATCCGGGGAGAGAAGCTAAGCAGTCTTGTCTTTTAAAGTCATTCATTGGCCAAAACAATGCAAATCTTTTAAATTCATACCTATTTTAATGTTTGGCTGTGTCTTGTTAGTTGAAATAAATTAATACAGTTAATATTATTTTTTATACACACATGCATACTCTTAATGGTGTTATAAATATGACTATGAGCTTGATATTATTAAAAATATTAGCTCTGTTATTTTGTTGTAGAAGATAGAGTAGAAGAATAGCACTGAATGCAGTAATATACTCTTATGCCTGCACTTTAACTGCACAAATATTATAACTGAACGAAATGCAGCCACTTACTATAATTATCACTTTACTTACACCAAAATATATTTAGGAATTGTACCTATTTATAAATCGATAATTATTTTGTAGGTGAAGCATATCACTTTGTTAGTTTTGTACCAATCAACGGTCATTTATTTGAGCTTGATGGACTTAAGCCATACCCAACAGATCATGGACCTTGGGCCTTAGATGAAGACTGGACGGAAAAATTTAGAAGGGTTATGGCAGAAAGGCTGGGCAGAGATGCAGGAGAACAAGTACATGATATCAGGTTAGCTTCTTATTGTGATTTATGTGTATAATATGTTGAGAAATCTGTTGTAACAAACACCTTTAAAAAATTGATCTTATAAAATTTTTCATTATACTTGTTTGTTTCTGTTATCTATCACTTCTGCCTTATGTTAAGGACTCATGATTATAGTATTATGTACCTCCTGTTATATACAGTTCCATATAAGATGCGTTTTAAAAAAGCTTATAATTGTTTTAATTGCTTTTTTTAGGTGACAAAAAGTAAATTAAACATAACATAATATTTGATTAAGTCAACTTGATTGCCCAACCCACTCAAATTATTGGTTATATGAAACTAAAAACCTTTCCATACTTTTATAAAAAAAACTTTTAAATAGACTTTATGGGCTTCAATATTGTTTTTATGCTTATTTTGTGATTTACTTCAAACAAATAATCTTTAAACAGGAATGTTATGTTATTAGAGATGCTACGAATATTTGGTTACTACTTGATATTCTACCTGTTTGGCCGCTTTATTTGTTATTTGGCATTCGCCTGAATATTGCCAACTATTCAGCCGATTATGAAATACCTAGTTATGACAGAAAGTCATACATATTACTCAAGAAATTAACATATATTTTTTAAAAAAACACTACATAGAATAATTAAAATTTATAAAAGGTATTAGTTGTTGTGAATGAAAATATTTTCATTTTATAATTCAGTTTTTCAAAAAAAAATAATTTTTGATACAGACTATTCTTCCGACAATCTGATAGAGACCTAACCATGCGAGTTTAGTGTAAGCTTTTTGTCACAAGATAGAAAAAAACAGATGGGATGGGATAAAAAGAAACAGAACTCCTGATGGAAACAGACAATCGTCGCTTATAGACATCAATCATATTAATAGTATGCCACTATCCAGGTAGCAAGATCTAGTGCGACAAATTTAACTTGCCTGTCCATCCAAATTAGAACACAATACGCAACATGTGACAAGCATGATGTTATTGTGCCAAGAAAATAAAAAGACCACCTACCACTTAATAATAATAATGGAAAAAGAAGAAATTAATCTCACCCCAAAGCAAGATATTCTCACTCAGTCAGATATTCACAATAGTAGTTTTTCTTCGCCTTTTACAAGCAGTATTGCAGAAAGGTAGATCTTACATTTATTGTGAGAAGCTTTATTGAAAGTATCTCTTAATTTCTTTTTAGATTTAATCTCATGACAGTGGTACCAGACAGAAGAATTGCATTAACACAAAGATTAAATGCGTTAGAAATGAATCAAAAGAAAGTGAAGGAAGCCATCTCAAAGATAAACAAATATTTGAGGCATTTACTTACGAAAAACCGAGATTTAAATGGTTAGTATTGTAGTAGCATATATGTTACAAGCCTTTATTTAACTTGCCATGTTGTCGGTTAGTGTGAGTCAAATCTTGCAAGCTAAATTTGACCCACTTCCCAGTGCCCGATTGAGCTGAAATTTCGAATACACCTTTAGTTCTGACACAACAATATATAATCACTACTTTTGTTAATTCAAAATTGCCGTTGCAAAAAAATGTTTACACATTTTCGTACAACCCACCCAATCAAATGAAAGGGCTTTACTTGTAAAGTACCATGTACCTTATGGTGCATTTTATTCTACACAAATTAAAAAAGTAAAAAATTTTGAACCGAAATGGCTACCATTATTTGAGTTTAGATCTTAAATACAAGGGTGGATTGAAAATTACTCGGCCTAACGCAGATCCATTCAATTCTAAAAATCAAATCTGCCCACATTATATAGTTCAGTTCAGAGTAGTTAATTGTGTGAAGTTCGAAACGTGTGCAATAATTTGTTGTGATTTTATAAATTTTGTAACAAAGCAATTGGACATACTTTCTGCAAATGGAGCAAATCGAGCAGCGTGCCATCATTAAGTACCTCCATAAGAAGGGACTATCACGGAAAGCCATCTATGATGATATGGTCAGTACATTAGGGAATTCTGCTCTGTGTTATTCATGTGTCAAAAAATGGATAGCAGAATTCAAGCGTGGCAGAGAGAGTGTGAAAAATGAACCCCGAAGGCCTTCAACATCCACTATTAATGAAAAAATAAAAAAATACTTGATTATTAATTATGGGAGACCGCAGATTAAAAATTAAAGAGATAGCCGAGATTATAGGCATCTCTTATGAAAACTCAAAATATCATAGTCAACAAATTGGGTTTCTACAAAGTGTCTGCGAAGTGGGTTCCGTGACTGCTTTCAGTTGAACAAAAAAGGATTGACTATTTTTGAATTTTTTATTTGATTTTTTTATTTGAATCGTTTTGTTACAATGGATGAAACATGGGTTCATTACTGTACGCCAGAAACAAAACAACAATCAAAACAGTGGAGAAGACCTGGTTGACCTTCAAAAAAGGTTAAGGCGCTTTTGTCGGCAAATAAGGTAATGGTTTCAGTATTCTGGGACTCGTAGGATGGGATTATGATTGATTATCTTGAAAAGAATCAGGCCAAAAACTCTGATTACTACTGTGTCTCACTACGTCGTTTACGAGAGGAAATAAAAAAAAAACGCCCAGGAATGTGCAGAAGAAAAGTCCTGTTTCATCAAGATTACGCCCGCGTCCACACGTCTGTGCAATCACTGGCTGAAATCCACAATTGTGGCTTTGAACTATTACCGCATCCGCCTTATGCACCTGATCTGGCACTGTCAGACTTCTTTCTGTTTCCTAACCTAAAAAAGCACTTGGGAGGTCAAAGATTGTCGACAAACAATGAAGTCAAAACAGCAGTAAACGCATCCTGTACTCTAAAGAAGAAACATTTTTTTTCAAGTCAAAATGCTTTGAATGGGAGATGGTACAAGTGCATCGAACATGATGGTGATTATGTAGAAAAATAAAAATATTACTGATTCAGTATGTGTTTATTTTCCTGGTTAGACTGAATACTTTTCAATCGACCCTCATAAAAGGGTGTTTTTAAAAACTTTTTTAATTAATGTTTTATGTTAGTAGTCATATTGAATACTATTGATAAGTATATTGATTTTTTGTTGTTTTCCGTATATTTTTGTGTTGTTTTTGATAAGGTTACTTAGAGGAAGCCTACAATCCAAAAAGAAGCCTCCCTAATTCCATTTCAAGAAATGGATAACGCATGTCACTTCCTCCCTCTTACACTGGCAGAATTCACTGATAATTGCCATTTGTACAATAAAGGAGAAGAGGAAGAATATATATGTCGCAGTGAAATTGTCAATACCGTTAGATTATAATCTACAAAAACTATAGCAGCCCATAAATATAATAAACTAGTTGACCTAAATATATCTGGAGACAGCACTTCTAATACCTACTTGAAACACAATTTTAATTACAGCTGTCATCTTCTGAGGTCTTTCCCTCTCTTTCTAACACACCTGTATAAAAAGAGATGGAGAGACCTCATAGACAGATATAACGTAATTATGTGTTTCAAGTGATTAATACGAGTGCCAGCTTTACCTATATCTAATACTTCATGGTTTTAATCCCACATGCTTTACAACAAACATTATAACTATAAAACTTTATTTATGTAAATGTGAAAGTTATGATATTTTAATTTAGTATAATGCTGTATTTTAGATGACAACACACTTCAAGATGAGGATATCAATCAAGACAATTGTGTTCAGATTTCAGAGGATGGAGTTTTAAATGCGCTGGATGCATCTGAAGTTGCATCATTCGAAATTGACTATACTCAAGTAATTTCAATAGAGCTGGGCTCTCAAGATAGACAGCGTGATATAAACTTAACATTGGGTTGGTTAAATTTGAAATATATATCCATTGATATAAAAAACCCTAGATGCACACTCCCGAACAAAACTGACACTCAAAAGTGTCCCTAATTTCATTTAAGTAGTTATAGATATGGCAAAAGCATATATCTTTGCATATCCAACCTTAAGTGCACAACTTATAGTTGTTTTTACAAAGCAGTGTACGAAAAGAAGTAAAATTGACAGTGACGCGGCCGACGCGATTCTATTTGAAATGAGTGCACAATTTAAAATTGTGCACTCATTTTTGGAGGACGTTTTTGACACACTGATTGTGTTTCTTGGGTTTTTTATATCAATGTATATATCAGATAAATTTATAAAGCAGTAATGTCATGATGGCTGGATTTTTTTAAATTATTTGTTTCTAATGAGACTTTCAGTTTTTCTAAAAACACACATGCAAAGGACGTCCCACACCTAACATTTTTTTTTATTACTTTTTTGGAAGATTTTATTTTTTATAATGTAGCATTAAAAAATACATACAACCCTAAATTTTCACCCTTCTTTCACCAACCCTTGGTATGGTAACCCTTTAAATAATATGGATAAATGTTTACCGGATCAGCTAGTATATTAATATAAAATTGTGCTTATGTTTTTTTATTTTACAGCAGAAACAATAGAACAAAATGTTGTCACAAAATTTATTACTGTAAATGAAGACAATCAAATATTTTCAGATGTAAGTAAATTATATATTTACAATAGTATTTATTAATATGCTCATATTATTTAATACTTTTTTTTTAGGGTTCCAAAGTAAACTAGGAACCCTTATAGTTTCGCTATGTCCGTCCGTCCGCACTATAACCCAGAGATCTTTATTACTAGAAAGCTGTTATTTGGCGCGAATATACATATTAGTCACGTCAACGGAGTGGTAACATAAAATCTTGAAAATATTTTTTTTCAGGGTAGCTCCCCTATATGTAAAGTGGGGATGTTAATTTTTTTTCTCATGTACCCCGTTGTACGGGTATGGGTATCGTTGGATAGGTTTTTAAAAAATATTGTAGGTTGGCTGCAACGATTTTTCGATTAAGGAACTCGTTTGTGAAATATAAAGCTTTAAAATCCTAATTTTTGTTAGAGGTAAGTGTCGTCGTCCCGTCCCGTCCCCCGTCCCCACCCCACGCGCCAGCTATATGGTTGCTTTTGGGGTGGGAAAAAATTCACGGTAGGAGTAAATATAATGAACTTAAAAGGAAAACTATCACGGTTAAGTAGGTTTTACAAGTTTACGACTAATAGTCGATCAACTTAAAAAATGTTGTCTTTTTTTACAGGCTATATATCATGAACGCTAAACCATGATAAATATGTTTTTACAGCTCTACCCCACTCCTACTACAGCATTGGTGAAAAGCAATAATATGAATGTGGTTTTATGCTGCGAAGCTTTACCTGAACAACCATTTAAAATGAGAAAACTATTCTTTTCACACACAGAATTAAATTTACTAATGGGCAACATTATAAATGAAGTACAATCATGTCAGCAGGCTCTGAATGATGAAAATGATAAGAGGGATATGTACAAGGTAATATAGATTGAAGAAGTTAGAATTAAAAAGTATAAACTAAACTGATATTATAAAGAGAAAATATATTTTTTATTTGTTTTTTTTTAAATTTAAATCAAAAAGTACTTGACCTATTTTAACATTTTTTCACCTTGTTTCAACAAGCTAGATTTTTAAATTGTCAAGTTAACTATAACTGAATTAATATTGTATACAAATGTTAGTAAGCAATCATCAAAGAGACAAAGACCTACAAAAAATTATATCAAATATTACATAAATTTTGTTATAATTTATGGAAATTTGAATACCTCCTTGTGAAAAGTGATCCCGGAAGACTTTTTTCAAAACATGAATTGTTTTTGTTATTGTTTATCACAAAAGACGGCATGATTACAAAATAAATACTGTCACAAAAAGAACGTTTCTCACTCTCTGTAGCCCGCATCCGACTAGTAAGCCGCCGTCTTCATATTGCCGCATCGTCATCACATTACGTGACTTACGATACGAGCGCTTGGCTACGTCTATATTTTTTGTAGGTCTTTGGCAATCATTAAAATAAATAAATTATACTTGTATTTCTGGGTCTAGTTGTACTGGGTATATTTCAGTACTTATTTATAAAATACTAGCTGACCCGGCAAATGTTGTTTTGCCATATAAATTATTGGTTTACCTTAAAAAAAGGAAAAATATGACCGCTCTGTTGTTGTTTCATAACTTTCAGTCGGCCCCAACTCGGTAAAATGTGACCACACCCATTTTGAATTTATACCCTATTTTACATAATAATAGTGATTAATTTAGTTTGAATAAGCTTGGTAATTGACGGCCTTGGATATATTCTATAAAATGTGACAGCTACATTGACATTTACCGCTGGTTTGTCAAAATATTTAGCACTTTCTGGTAACAAAATTGGCATGTCCTTGTAATAGTCAAAGGTCAAACGTTAACTATTAATTCTGCACGTGCGGTCTTATTACTAATAAATAATTTGCAATGTATTTATTTAGCTTATATTTATTCCATTTATTTAGTTTATTTATTTTAATCGACTTATCCACTGATTTACATTAAACTGTGTTTCTTTAGCGTTTTACATTTCTTAAGGTTTTCCCATAGATAAGTTGATCTACTTTTGATATTAAAGGGAAAGTTCGGTAAAAACTATTATAATGTTATTTGTAGTTATTTAATCACGTTTCCTAAATACACATGTGAAGTACCTTTTGTTATATATGTTTTATAATACAGACAGTATGACCGTCACTGTAATTATCCCGCCTCGAGTATAGCAATATAATTATTTATAGATAACTCTAGTACATTATATAATGCCGACTATTGATTAATTCCAACTTTTTTACTAAAAGACTACTGCTAAACAATAAATTTGTTACCAATAAAAATCTTTAAACTGATTTGAACAGCTCACATTGACGCAGTTGAAGCAATGCGACACATTCGCGTTTTTGAATACTTTAAATTTGTGTTTTAAAAATATAAAGACACGCGTCGAAGAGCGAATTTGTGCTCCGACATTTTGTTCGAGTCTAGCGAATTGCATAAAAAGAATTTGTACGTTACCTAATGAAAGAGGAGATGAATATACCTTTAAGTTAAAAAACTAAAAATTATAAGAAAATAATATAACCGCCCCGTTGGTCGAGTGTTTAGCGAACCTGACTACGCATCAATGGGGCTCGGGTTCGATTCCCGACAGTATATTTATATATATATATATATATATATATATATATATATATATATATATATATATATATATATATATATATATATATATATATATATATATATATATATGTATCGTTGGTTGACTCCTACTACAAGCAAATAAATTGCTTATTTTGGGGTTAGATCAATTCGTGTAATTTGTCCAGCGATATCTATTTATATTATTTAATAGTCCTTGGATACATACATCAAGTGTCTTTACCGTACCGCTGGTCAAATTTCCACGTATCTTCTTATATTCTGTGTGAAGATTTTATTTTTAAATTACTGTTTATTTTATAGTAATTTGTCACACAATATAATTGTTTGGCAGGTGGACGAATGTCGGCGCACCCACAACTATGAAGAGTTCATTTGCACATTCTTGTCAATGTTAGCCGAACGCGGTGCATTGGCCGAGCTTGTGGCGGCGCAGTTAGAACGAGGGCGGAGCTCGCGCGCGCGCCGCCGCCGGCCGCGCCCGCACGCGCGCGCCCGCCCGCGCCCGCGGCCGAGACCACGCGCCAGGAAACCCGCCTGACCTATGCCTTACAAATTTATACTCTATAATCGACCACTCCGTTGATCGAGTGGTTAGCGACCCTGACTACGCAATCGACGGGGCTCGGGTTCGATTCCCGACGGGGACAAGCATTTGTGTTATGAGCCTAAACGTTTGTATTTCTGGGTTTGGCTGTTTATTACGTATGTAACAGTATTTATACATGTATTTCTATGTATTAGTATCGTTGACTAACACCCATAACACAAGCAAACATAATTTGCTTACTTTATGGTTAGATCAATTTGTGTAATTTTTCCAGCGATATTAATATTATTTATTACTCTGTCGTTCTATCACTTGGTTAACCTTCAAAAATTAAGAAGAGTATTACGTCGACTAAATGACAGTCACATTGGTTGATGTATTATGTGTTTTATCGACTGTAATTAAACTGGGTTTTACATAAATCTTATATACTAGAGATTCACGTGTATGCTGCGTGATAAAATGTGATAACGATAGCGCGATAAGCGTGAGCGTGTTCTATCGTTACACGTTACAAATAGCATGCAATAAAATCTTTACTATGCGTTCCAATTGAGAATAGGACGCCATATTCTTTCGCATTTTGCAAAATCTTCATTGATGATGAGTACGATAAGCAAAAAAATATTTAAAAATTCATAAAAAAATTGCGTTCTAATTGGTATATTTTCTATTCAAGTCCCCATTCGCCTTTGCTAGTATATATTAAAGTAAGATGTAGAAAATAAAACAAAATATAAAAATACAAAAAAATATATTGGTATAAACAAAATAGGTACTTAATCAAATGTGTCTATCAGATTTCAAATCCTATACACCGCTTATAACGATTTTGTTGCCGAAATCATTAGTGTACAAATCTTTTTTGTCGCACATAATTCATACTAATATTATAAATGCGAAAGTCTGTCTGTCTGTCTGTTACGCTTTCACGGCTAAACCGCTGGACCGATTTTCATGAAATTTGGCATGGATATAGTTGAAGATCAAAATCAGTCTCTGGAGGGCTGAAATAGGGGATGAAATTTTTATTAAAAGCTATCTGGATGACTTATTAATATACTCGCGAGCGAAGCTGCGCGGGTCAGCTAGTATTGCATAAATCTAAAATTAATTACGTGTTTCAAATTATGTGTATTAAGACATTATTTAAGTACACTTAGGTAGGTAGGTATATATATGTAGTATGATATGGAACGCTAATATTATTATTATAGAATTATTTGAAAGTTATATAATCTCAAAAAATCAGCTCATTTTTTAATATTGTTTTTGTTGACATTACTAATTTCACACTTATGAAATTGACAACGAGCGCGATCCTGTTCTCAGTTAGAAGGCATAGTACAATCATATAATTGCGTCTCCGGCATTACTATTAGTTAGGAGCAATATCTAATTTTAGACCGCCCCGTTGGTCGAGTGGTTAGAGACCTTGACTACGCAATCGACGGGGCTCGGGTTCGATCCCCGACGGGGACAAGCATTTGTGTGGGCAGCATAAATGATTGTATTTTCGGTTTTGGGTGTTTATTAAATATATTCTAGTATTTCTATGTGTTATTGTAGTACCCATAACACAAGCAAATAATTTGCTTACTTTGGGGCTAGGTCAGCAAGTGTAATTTGTCCCCTGAATATTTTTTTATTTATTATTTATATTATTATCTAATCGTAAATTATATACAAAGGAAATATAGGGCCTCTCCTGCCTAAAAACATTTAAAACCAACCCACTTACTCAACGTGAAATATGTCGCTATGAAATGTATTATTTGTTCTAATTTTATGTAACAACGTAACTAAATCGAATTTAATGGTGAAAATCTGATACTGGCAAACCTTTGCATACAAAACAAAAGTTATAAGTATATTTTACATTTTAATGCACCATTAAACACTATTTTACGTTAAAGGTAACAATTTACTAGAAATTCACGAAAATCAATTTTAAAAAAAAGTTAAATTTGTCAAAACTCAAATCAAAACTCTAGAAAATGTAGTTTTAATTTGAGGGTTAGATTCCTCCTAACTTCTAAACAGCCATTTACGTAAAAACCTCTTGAAGAAGTTAAAAGAACACCATCGTTGATTGGTAAATATATAGATATTTTTATATGTCATAAGATAGCAAACAAGCAGATGACTCCTGACGGGGAGATAACTATCGCCTATAAAAACCAGAGATTTTAACGGTTCGGTTAGAATGCACGGTTTTCTAGATATCTCCTATAGCAGTTTGATTAATCACACTTGTACAAATCATAATATTTTCAGAGATTATTTTGCTATTTGTAATAGGTATGTATCAATTCTTTTTTTTCTTATAAAATTGGGAGAATAATGTGACATTTTATAACAGGTTTTTTTTACATTTGTAAAAGCCCAGCAATAAACTAACAAATAAAATTGGGAATTGGAAAAAAATTTTTTTATACAAATACAAAATTTTGTATGTTCTATTAAATGAATGTAAACTTTTAATATTGTTTTATTTTATTACCTTAGTACGGCTGTTACACATACTTTTATAGTACTTTCATATATATATATATATATATATATATATATATATATATATATATATATATATATATATATATATATATATATATATATATATATATATGAAAGTACTATAATTAAAAAAATTAAAATATATTTATTTTATAAATGTGAAAGTTTGGATTAATGGATGGATATTTAAAGGATTTGGATGAAATTTTGCACATACGTCGATGATGACCAGGAATAGCACATAGGCTACTTTTTATCCCGGAAAAATACTTTAAAAAAAAATTCAACTCAGTATATCCATAAAAACATCCAATAAATAAGGGTAGCGCCAGCTAAACAAAGAGACAAATTTTAAATAAAACGCTATTAAATCATTTTACAATAAACTTAAAACAGCGTTATTTTTTTTATGTTATAAGATAGCAAAAAAGCAGATGGGTCTCCTGATGGAGAGACAACCATCGCCTATAGACACCAAAGGTGTTAATGGTGCGTTGCTATCCTGTGGCGAGGTCTAATGTCACATGCATAAGTTAACCGGCTACCTTACCCTCCAAACCGGAACACGACAGCTACAAGCACTGACGCTATTGTGGCAGGAAAAGGCAAGGCGATGGTACCAGACCCGGGCGAGACAATGCAGAACTCTACCACCTAGTAGACACGATGGTAGTGACTCGCATAGCCAATCGGTCGCCTTTTACGACCTGCCTGGCAGAACAGCAGTTGGTCTATTCTTCAAAGGAACACGGCGAGATATTATTTATACACTCGCTGCACTAAATTGACTCGGTGACTCTTACACATGAGTTGCCAGTCAACTACTAGTACATAATACTTTATAATTTCCACAAGATTTTAGGTGCCCCATAGACATGCGTTAACATCTATAGTAGTTTGTGCCCATAGACCTGCAATAACATTGCGCAATACTTTTATTGTGCAGTAATATTGACTACCCCCTTTGACTCCAAAACGTTCAATAAATTCACTCAATAAAATTGACAAACCCGTCTATCAATTTTATTAAGTACTATCTGCGCCCGCGAATTCGTCTGCGTGAAAAAAATTTGAAAAAAAGGTAGCCTAAGTTACTCCTTGTCACATCAGCTATCTGCCAGTGAAAGTCCCGTCAAAATCGGTCCAGGCGTTCCAGAGATTAGCCGGAAAAAACAGACAGACGAAAATTGTAAAAAATGTTATTTTTATATATGTACCGTGTATACATCCATATGCATTTAGTAAAAAGCGGTTCTTTTAATATTACAAACAGACACTCCAATTTTATTTATTTGTATAGATGGGCACCTTAAGCTTAAACTTGTTTTACAAACATGACCTTCAAACACATGACAAACACGCCGTCAATCAAATCTTTCAAACATACAGCCAAACAAAACACGTAGTTCGCTTGACAAACACGTCAAACATGACCGTAGACTATCAAATAATTTGACAAATTGTTTGACCATTACAGCCTGCTTAACACTCTATACCACAGAACAATACACTCCTAACGGAGCTCTATACTCTGCTCTTTAGTCTTTACTTTTTGGTTTTGACATATCAAGTTGACACTTAACAATTTGACATATTGTTTTGTGGTTGACATGGACGAAAAGGTTTTTAATTTTTGTTTTTATTACTTTTGCCTAGAAGCTTCATCAATTGTTTAAAATGAATTAAATATTCAATGTTCATCATAAATATATACATATTTGCACTTAAAACGAAAGATTGGTATAGGATATAAGTATTTGTATATTTCTTATTTTGTAAAACGCTACTCATCCGTCTTATCATTGTGTGTTGGTTCAACTTTGCACAAATAAAATCTGATGTGGCCCAATCGGATCGACAAGAGTGTTGACGTTAATAATTTGAGTAATATGATTTTTTTCGAATTATAATACAAGTTTATAAAAATTTTATTTTCTAATGAATAATGGCATATCAAACGTTGCTTCAAGAATATATGCTCATACCCCCAGTAACCCGGGTTTACACTACAGCCTGTGTTATAACAACATTAGTAGTGGTAAGTAAAATATTTGTATTCCAGGAAAATATAAATTATTTAAATAAATTGATACTGAAAATTGCTAATAATTTATTTTTCAGCAACTGGATCTAGTGTCACCATTTACTTTGTATTTTAACCCTATACTATTAGTGAAAAAGTTTCAAATATGGAGGGTAATAACAACATTTCTCTTCTTTGGAAATTTAGGATTCAATTTTTTCTTCAATATGATATTTACATATAGATATTGTAGAATGTTGGAGGAAGGGTCATTCAGAGGAAGAACAGCTGATTTTGTTGTTATGTTTGTTTTTGGAGGGGTTTTAATGATTGTATCCTTTTCATACCTTGTACTAATTAATATCTTGAATGTTTTCTTATTTTCTTAGTATAATCTATTTTTTCTTATTTCTTTCTTGAGTCTAGATCTTGTGTAATACTAGTTTTTTTGGTCTTAAGAATGTTTATTTTCCCACAAAATTCAATATGCCTTGGATTGACTTTTTATTATATTTAATAAAAAGCTACCCCAGCTAACAAGCAGATCTTTTTTTGATGGAAAGAGACTACTATCTATGGACAAAAAAGATGTTATTGGTGCATTGCTATTGGTGTTGCGAGAATGTAATTTAATATCCATAAGTCTTGAGCGCTAAAGAAATACTATTGCTTACTGTGAATAGTGGCTATATAATAGACCATGTTTACTAATATCTAGATTCATTTTAAATAAAATGTTACGTTAATATTTAAAAGATTGTAGACCATCTTGCTAACTATTTACAGGCTTAATATTATAGAATACTAGCTGACCCATGCGGCTTCACCTGCCAGTAGATTAACATGTCGTCTAGATAGCTTTTCATACAATTTCATCCCCTATTTCAACCCTTTAGAAATTGATTTTTGAAAAAAAATTAGCCTATGTTTGACCTCGAATCTTCAACTATATGCATACTAAATTTCATGAAAATCGGTCCAGCGGTTTAGTCATGAAAGTGTAACAGACAGACACAGACTTTCGCATTTATAATATTAGTATGGGTGGATGATAATGATTTTTAAAAGGGACCTTAGACAACTTAGCTCCTCAAGTGTCCGAATGACTAATAGGCTACAGTAAAGAACTATAATTATAGCTTTTAAAAAAATTCAAATTAAGTGATACACATATTGCCGGTTCTCATAATAAGTATACAATATCTAAATTTTAATAAAGTTATAAATACAAAAATGTTCAGTATCACCAGTGCTTTCTCCTACATAGTGTCTAGTAAGCCAAAACTCACTGCTAAGGGAGCTAATGTTTAGTTATAAATTGGTGCGATTTTACATCCCTTTTGCACGAATACTTTAGAATCTTCAGTTGTGACAAACATTTCCTGAAGTCCATACTCTGTATCTCCTAAAAAGTGTACAAAAACAAAATTACAACTTAAATGTAAGTTTTGATTCTTTTGAATACTGTATAAAATCAAATTCAAATAGTATATTTTCTTAAAAGGTTTGCCTAATATTTTAACAAGTTTTTCTCTTAAAAACTGTGCAATCCCAAATTGTACAGTTTTTCAAAAAAAATTATAACTAAAGTAACGTAACATGGTCTTGTTTGCCCTACCCCTAGAGTGTTTTTAGAAATCGTGAAGGAGCGAGGGAGGCAGCCCCTGCCTGCTGTAACAAAGTGTAGGCACCTTGTGAGCGGTAGCGGCTGAAGCTGGTAGCAGCAGGTAACCAAAAAGCCGAAGACGCATAGGCGAACTTTGGTACCTATGCTTAGTACGCAGGGCAGAGGGGCTGCACTTCCCGCAGCGCCGAAGCACACTCTATTCAACTAAAATCTATAGTAGAAATTTTATTTAAAAAACTAGCTGTTGCTCACAACTTCGTCTGCGCGGACTTCGTTTACCCCGCACAGCACCTCCCCCGTAGGTGATAGCATGATAATATGTAGCCTATATGTTGACCCGACCTGTTAGTAATATTCATGCAAAATTTGAAGTAAATCCATGCAGTACATTTTGAGTTTACCCTGGACATACATACAGACAAACAGATAAAAATTCTAAAAACTATATTTTTGGCTTCGATATTGATTGTAGAGTAGAGTCATGCCCCAGTATTCTTTAAAAAAAAATTCAATGTATAGTTTTGACTTTCCTATGATTTTATTATATGTATAGATTACTTAAACAAACTACTGCATATTATCATCAGAACTTAATGTGTTTTTAGGTTGCTCTTTTTCCATAAGAAAAAAAAACCTACTAAATAGTGTGGGCTTGTACATTATTTGAACCTTGTTAACCCCTCCCGCCCCCGCCCCCCCATCTTCACCCTAACAACCCCAAAAATATCCAAATACTAGCGACCCGCCCTGGCTTCGCACGGCTATAAAATATTTATATAGTCTATGTCACTCAGTGAAAAAAATGTGTAAATGGTTGACCCTACGGGCCATCCCCGAAACTTCCCACTAAATTAAGGTATCTTAAGTGTGTGCTCCAGAGTTGGCGCCAGTATTAACACGCCTATTCCGGCTCTCCTACTCACTCGGCGTGGTACCGAATTCATGGAAGACAGCTTTGGTTCATCCCATCCCTAAAAAAGGAGATCACTCTAATCCGTCTAACTATCGGCCCATAGCCATAACCTCCTTGTTCTCCAAAATTATGGAGACGATCATCAACTCTCAGCTCCTCAAGTATTTAGAAGAGCACCAGCTGATTAGCGACCGTCAGTACGGTTTCCGTCGCGGCCGATCAGCTGGTGACCTTCTAGTATACCTAACTTATCGGTGGGCGGAAGCAGTTGAGTCCAAGGGGGAGGCGTTGGCAGTTAGTTTGGACATAGCGAAGGCCTTTGATCGGGTATGGCACAAAGCGCTTCTCACGAAGCTGCCTTCCTATGGGCTTCCCGAGAAATTATGCAAGTGGATCACCAGTTTTTTGGCTGACCGGAGCATCAAGGTCGTTGTCGACGGTGCGTGCTAATTGAACACTTCCTATTCAATTCACAAAGTATTTTATTTGTTTATATAAAAAAGTATATTTACAATCACAAAACTAAATAGAAACACATAGTAGGCAAATGTGATTAAAATCTCTGACCTTAAATCTGTCAATGCTGGTGTTCCCCAAGGCTGCGTGCTATCACCGACTCTGTTTCTTCTGCATATCAATGACATGATGCGAATTCGCAACATACATTGCTATGCGGATGACAGTACTGGTGATGTTACATACTCCGGCCGAAGCGGTATTTCTCGGGAACACGTCGAAGAGTGCCGAAACAAGCTTGTGTCTGAAGTCGAGAATCGACTTACCGATGTCTCTGAATGGGGTCGTCAAAACCTGGTCACTTTTAACCCCAAGAAGACACAGCTTTGCGTGTGTTATTGGGGTTACAGTATTGTTTACACACAGCGCAAAAAAGACACCCTTTGTCGTATCACCTCGATTTGGGGATACTCTCCTGACAGCCTCAGCTAGTGTCGGAATCCTGGGAGTCGACATATCAAATTACGTTCAGTTTCGCGGTCATTTGGAAGGCAAGGCTAAATTAGTCTCTAAAAAGCTCGGTGTGCTCAGCAGAGCGAGACAGTACTTTTTGCTGGCCCATCGCCTTCAACTTTATAAGGCACAGATTCGGCCTCACATGAAGTACTGTTCTCATCTCTGGGCTGGAGCTCCCCAATACCAGCTTCTTCCTCTTGATCGCATGCAGCGTAGAGCGGTTCGAATCATTGACGACCAGGCTATTTCGGAACAGCTCGACTCTTTGGCATTACGCAGAGATGTAGGTTCACTCTGCGTCTTCTATCGTCTTTATCATGGGGAGTGTTCCGACGAGTTGTTTGGAATAATTCCTGCCGCCGAATTCCACCATCGGACATCGCGTCAAAATTTAAAGTTCCATCCTCACCATCTCGTTGTCTGGAAATCCACAACTGTGCGTTTCTCCCGACACTTTTTGCCTCGCACTACTCTGTTGTGGAATCAATTACCGGCAGGGGTATTTCCGAACGGATACGACATAGGGACCTTCAAGAAAAGAGCTTACTCATTCTTAAAAGGCCGGCAACGCAACTGCAAGACCTCTGGTATTGCAGATGTCCATGGGCGGTGGTGATCACTTACCATCAGGTGCACCTCTTGCTCGTTTGCCCCCTCTTCTATAAAAAAAATAAATAAAAAATGTATGCTCAAAAGAGTAAAAAATATAAGCATAGATTATTCAGTTCAAACATCTAGTTTTTTAAAAATTGCAGTATACTATTTTTTTTAAAACTGTATATTTTGAAAACGATGATGACGTTCAACTCAATTTTTGATATCTAAAATATTGCTTTTGCTAAATAATCGAAAGGTTGAAAAATTTCGATGCAATGTTAAAAAAACATTTTATTTTTAATATTCTTCATTAATAAATCCCAAAAAAATTGACCGATTTTGATTAAATTATCAAAATTTTATTTTTCGAAGCTATGTCGAAAAAACACTTCAAAATTTTCAAAATCACCGATTAATCCCAAACGGATAAACCGATTTTGATGCACTTTATTTAACGTAGAGTTTTGAGGAATAGAGCTGATTAGTTTTTTAACTCAATCGGTACATAAATCTGGGAGTTATATTAAAAAAATACTTCGTTCGTCCATACATCCGGCTCACTCTGCCCAACCTACTAGTGAATCAATGTGAAAATATTTGTTTGATACAATATATTATAACAGAGTAAATTATCCCTTGGTAAATTGATTCATTGTGTACCCCTATAGCCACTCTAACTGAATATCATGAAATCCTAGCTTCACGAATCCCCCCCAATTCTAAAAAGTCATTAGGAAATCTTTCATTGCAAAATATCTCAGCAGCAGCCCATAGTCTGCAAAATGGTAGTGTATCAACCTCTCCATACATTGAGAACAAAAAGGTGGTAGTTCTGGTTGCTAGTGTTAGGGTACCAATGTGACAATATGTGAGGACAATTTAAATTAGGTGAATCATAAAATGACTATTCATGTTGTTATATAATTATTTTAATTTTTATATTATAAAATATATTTAGTAGCATATATTTTATGAAACATCATAGTGTCATATTTGCTTTTAAATTTATGATATTGTCACAATAATGTTCTTATCTGCATTTACAGTTGTGTGCTTTCTTTGTTAATCTTCTATTTTTAGGACAAGCTTTTACTATAATGATTGTATATGTTTGGTCAAGGCGCAATGTCTTTGTTCGGATGAACTTTTTTGGATTAATGAATTTTCAGGTAAGGCTACTAAAATATATTAAAATAAAAATAAAATATTGATTTATATGTAACCTAAGTTTTCAAAGCACTATTTCTTGTATAATTCACATTGTCTAGCCTCAACTTTACAAACTATTTTTAATACCAAAAATTGTAGCTACATATTCTAACGTTCCATTAAATATATTAAGTGATAACCATGTGAAGGGAACTTTCCACTAAATATATTAAAGACTTCCAGGTCAAACATTATACATATCTATTTACTTACTTAATATTGGTACACATTGGTGAGGAGTCCATATATATACCTTCCCATTTTAAAATTTATTGTTCATTATATTAAATTATTTATTTGATATTTACAATTTATTAATAGTATTGGTCAATATAATGTTACTGATGTTAATTTTTTTTATATCATAAGATAGCAAACAAGCAGATGGGTCTCCTGAAGGAAAGAGTCAACCATCGCCTATAGACACCAAAGATGTTAATGGTGCGTTACTATCTTGTGGCGAGGTCTAATGCCACATGCATAAGTTTACCGGCTACCTTACCCTCCAAACCGGAACACGGCAGTGACAAGCACTGACGCTATTGCGGCAGGAATAGGTAAGGTGGTGGTACCAGACCGGGGCGAGATAATGCAGAACTCTACCACCTAGTAAATTAGCATGTAAGTACAAGCCTTATAAGTCTGGATTGCTATCCTATCTATCTTTTTCGTTTTGAGTGTCAACACACACAACAGTTATTCGGAACTTGGATTTTTTTATATCAATGGTTGTCTAGTAGGTAGCCAGATAGTCTTTTCTTATATATTTTATAACAACCTTACCAGGACATAAACCTTGAATAAATTCAGAAGGCTTTTTTATATCATAAGATAGAGCAAACAAGCAGATGGCTTTTCTGATAGAAAGATAAACCATCGCCTATGGACACCAAACACTTATTAATGATGCGTTGCTATCCGTATGGCGGGATGGCAATGCCACATAATATGCATAAGTCTACCGGCTACTCTCTAAACTGGAACGACAATTACAAGCTTTGGCGCTATTGCAGCGGGAATTAGTACGGCGGTGCTGTCAAATACCCGGGCGAGACGTTGCGGAACTCTACCACCATTGGTCACGATGATTGTGCCACGTATGGCCAAACAGTCGCCGTCTACGACATGACTGGCAGAACGACACTTAGTCTATTCTTCAAAGGAGCAAGAACCAATACAGGGTAACAGTCTTCAAAGTGGAGAAAAGGCTTCCGGAACCCTTTGAAATCCTACTTTTAAAGTACTTTATAAATTAAATATATGAATACTTAAAAGTATACAAGGCCAATCTTATATGAATATTCATGTAACGATTGGCCTTCTGTTAATATTATTGAGAAAGCATAACTACAAGCTATAATCAGTAATACACTAGCGCATGATTAATGAATAATATATTTAAGTTTTATAATATAATTACCAGGTGATAGTAAGATCAAGTAAATTTCTTGATCATAGAAAGACGATTTTTTTGCATAAAAAGGATAGCAAACGAGCAGATGGCTCTCCTGATGGAAAGAGGCAATCATCGCCTATAGACACCAAAGGTGATTGTAGTGCGTTGTCAACCAAAACGAATCAACTGATTTTAGTCTTATTTATGTCGATCGACGAATTTTCAAAGAGAGGAGTGGATTAAAGTGCGTCCACACTTTACCGAACATTATCCCGTGACCTTATCAGACAGCACCGATTAGTGAGGACGTATTTTGTTACGCGAACAATTGTCACGAGCTGCAGGACGATTCAATGCATTCCGAATACTGAAAGAAACTGTTGAACACAGAATAAATGCCAGGACAATGTATGGAGTTACGATCTGCTAGCCGGGCCCAGTCTGGACGCTGGTCTGTGTACTGTCACGCTAAGTTCCGTGTTACGAGTCGAGAGTTCGTGTTACGAATCGAGTCGAGATAATAATAATAATAATTCATTTATTTGCAAGAATATGGGTATATAAGATATTACATTTTTAAACATTGTTTCCATTCATATTTCGTCAAAAGTGACATGCAAAAATATACATAAATTCGATACCTATTTAAAAAATATAACATTTTCCATCTTATTTAACTTCATTAATCCAACGATCCAACAAAAGTATATTCAAGTCAGGTATTTTTCAAAGAATTTTTGCTATTGTCCGCGTGACCAGGAGACGTCCACACTTGCATTTATGACACGCGTCTAAGTACGCCCGATGATACAGATACAGACACGGGGTAGGAGTGGATCACGTCGTGGCGTGTCCCGGTCGGTACGACCCCTGTTCGCACCTCGCCGCCTCGCTAATCGCTCATTCTTGCACGCACGCATAATTAAAAATATCGTTGTATTCATTGTTGTTTACATCAGTTTTGTTTTGCGACGAATAATTATTTAGGCAAGGAGGGGAGTCTACACTTGTAAAATTTCGTCGTACATAGATTGTGTCCGTGTCAGCACAACCCAGATCGTCCACGTTTAGCGTAACGATGCGTAACGATGTAGCGATGCCACGTTGTCCGGTCCGTTGTCATGTCACAAGTGTGGACACACCTTTAGATACCTATTGAAATCAATCGGTACAATAATCTGAAAGTTATTTTGAAAATCTGAAGTAAACTTGTTGAAAACAACACAATTTTAATATTTAGAAAATTGTAATTATTGAATATTCTTTTTTTACGAAAAGCCCGTATCTCTGGAATAAAAAAAAAACACTGTTGAATACTTGATTGCTGATTCGATTTTGATTTTGACCGCCCCGTTGGTCGAGTGGTTACTACGCAATCGGCGGCTCTCGGGTTCGATCCCCGACGGGGACTAGCATTTGTGTGATGAGCATAAATGTTTGTACTTCCGGGTTTGGGTGTTTATTAAATACATTCCAGTATTTATATATGTATTTCTATGTAATAGTATCGTTGACTAACACCCATAACACAAGCAACTAATTACTACTTTGGGGTTAGATCTGAGTGCTAAATGTGAGTTTTTCTTTTCGCATTCGATCGTGAGCGCGTTTGGAGTTTACTAGGAATTTGTATGTGATTTGTACAGCGCCACCTAGTAGTAAATGTAAGAAACCAGTTTACCACTAGGTGGCGCTGTACAAATCACATACAAATTCCTAGTAAACTCGAAACGCGCTCACGATCGAATGCGAAAAGAAAAACTCACACTTAGCACTCTGTAATAGACATGGTTAGGTGATGCGTGTAATATCACAAAAGTAATATCACCCGGAAAGGTGATACAACATCACACATCACACTAGCGTTTCAACCATCACACATTACTTCATTCATCACTCGGTACAGTTCGGTTAGTGTCGTTTCTGGCCGTATCACATATTATACTACCAAGAGAAGAGTGTGGTGCTCAACGTGCGGGAGATATGCAACTGGCAGTATAACTAAAATGAATAATACCGAGATCGTTGTTTCGAGCTGGGAGAACGGGTATACGAGTACGTTAAGTATGTTAGAATGATTTGAATTAGAAACGTTTGGTGATAACAATTCGGTTCATATTTGTTATTAGTAAGATGTACAATCTTACTAATAATAAAAACGAGTACCCTTAGGTATTATGCAATAACTGTTTGAGTTAAGACATTTTAATTGTTCTGTGTGTCGCACGTCGCGTCGTTTGTTTTATGCATCGTGGTCTAGGGGTTAGACTACTCGGCCATACTTCGACCATGAAGTCTCGATCGGGCAAAAGTATTATTGAGGATTTACTCGAAAATCGCCTCTGTGATCTAGTGGTCCAGCGTTGGCGTTGACTATATGAGGTCCCGGGTTCGATTCCCGGGTCGGGCACATAAAAGTGTTGTTTTCAGTTTTCTGATACACAAAGTTGCCCGAAATTGGAAAGTGCCCGGTTGGCTATAGGCTTGCCACCTATCACATCTGTGGGACCAAGTATCTTCGGTTAATCTTGGATGCACTTGTTGTATCTCTGCCTACCCCTTCGGGGATACGGGCGTGAAGATACTTTACTCGAAAATCTAAAATCTTAGTAGCAGCTCGGAATCTGGCAGAATGGTGTGCCAACCAAGAAACTGGTGAATCGTGGAGAACTGAAAGTCTATAGACGTTTGGTTTATTTTGCTTACCCCACATAGGTATCGGCGTGATGATACTTTTAAATCAGGTACCTACATGACGAATTGAAAATGTAATTAAGATTAATATAATCGTAATGTTATAACAAAACTTTCAATCAGACTAAAATTATTAGTCAGTTTAATTATCAATTATTATGGAACTCTAGTTTGGAAAGAAATATATACTCAGTGTAATGACTCGTAATTCGCACAAAAAAGCGATGCAACATCACATGCAACTCAAGACACTAAACGCTACTCGAGATGATATTTCCTTAAGGTGATATGATGAGTAATGAGTGATGAGTGATGTTTGCGGGTGATATTACCTTTTCAAAGGTGATGTGTGATGTTGCATTACACTTCAAAGTACCGTTTTGCGCATGTCTACTCTGTAAGTGTAATTTGTTCCGTGAATATTTATATATTAAAAAAAAATCTTTCAAATGGCATTCGACGCAGTTTTTCAGTCAACTAGGATTTCGCCATATCCGTCTACAGTCTAGCTCGGAGATTATTCATACTAGAAAACTGTAATTTGGTCTGAATATATATATTAGACGCGCCAACAAAGTGGAAAAATAATTTTTTTGGGGTACCTCCTGTACACGTAAAGTGGGGATGTTTATTTTTTTTTTTCTCTGTCAAATAAACAGTTGGTATATATAATGCATTTAAAAGAAAAACTGACACGGCTAAGTAGATTTTACAAGTTTACGAGTAATTGTTGTCCAACTTGTCAAATGTAGAAGTTTTTACAGACGGTGAACTGGTAGTGTGGATATATCCGTCATTAGCGTTAAATAGGTTAAAATGTCATTGTATGAAACAATAAAAAAAGTCCTCTTAATAGTCCGCATTGTTTTGATCAGCAACTACGTGTTATCTTACCCGTTATCATTGCGCGTGGCCCGATACGCACTGAGAGCTGATTTGAGTACTTTAATAATTTAAACGCAGTAAAACTGAAATAACCGACTTGCAACCTCATATATGCCTGGAACCCAGAAAATTATTGGACCAAATCGGAAATGTACTCACGTTAACAAAAAGAAAACATTTGCAAATCCGTCTATAAATGATATACTTACATAAAAAAATATAAACATCCAAATTGAAAACCTCCTCCTTTTTGGGAATTTGGTTGAAAGTATAGTAGGAGGATAAAAAACTCATAACTCCCGAAGGAATTAACTGATTTTGATTCGATTTACGACATTCGTCGCAGGTTTTAAAGGAGATGTATTTATTAGATTTTTAAATAAATCGAAATTTTAGTTCGATGGTTAACTTTTTGTTTGAGTTTTTTTTTAATTCGTATCGGTTCAAACTTTTAGAAAATCTGAGCTTTGTAAAACTCCAATCAAATGTCGTAAACCGCGTTTCCACCGGTCGAGCAGTTCAAAAGATATGAGAAGTTTACATACACATACAGATTACAGACATACTGATATCATCGTGAAAATATTTGGAAAAGCTTCCTAGGATCTCAAAACGTGGAGATCTGGTTAAAACACGATTTTCGAAATACTGGGTGAAATCAGTACTCATTTGAGAGAAGTTACAAATGTAAAATATTTGTAATGCATTCAATTTGTCTATAAATGACGGAGGTTTGCCTGAACATACATTAAAAAATATAAACATCCAAATTAAAAACCTCCTTTTTGGGAAGTCGGTTGAAAATATAGTAGGAGGTTTGACAAACTTTTCGCCAACGTAACTCCCGAACGAATTAACTGATTTTTGAAAAGAATTTGATAGCGTAGAATTAGGCCAATATACTGGAATTTGTTAATAGTACCAAATTTGTATAAATTTGTGATTTATAAATTATTTCAGGCACCGTATCTACCGTGGGTTCTGCTTGGATTCTCAGTTTTACTGGGCAATGCCATATCTGTTGATTTAGTGGGAATGGCTATTGGACACATATACTTCTTTCTTGAAGATGTTCTCCCACGCCAAAGAGGAGGCCAAAAGATTCTAAAGACACCAAAAATTCTGTAAGTTTTTTTGATAGTAATCAACATAAGTAACTAATTCATTTATTTAAAAAAATAGTCAGGCCCCCTTAGAAGGATGGGCCATCTGTCATTCTGCCAGACAGTTCGTAAAAGGAGATCGATTGGTCACCATTACCATTACCAGTACCATTGTGGCTACAATTATTTTTTATATCATAAATTAGCAAACAAGCAGATGGCTCTCCTGATGGAAAGAGAATATCGCCTATAGACACCAAAGATATTAATGGTGCGTTGCTATCCGTGTGGTGGGATAACAATGCCACATGCATAAGTCTAATGGCTACCTTAACCTCAAAACTGGAACACGACAATGAAAAGCATTAACATTATAACGGCAGGAATATGTAAGCCGGTGGTATCAAATACCCGGGCGAGACGTCGAGGAACACTTCTCTTAGCTGGTAAAACTCCGCAACGTCTCGCCTGAGTATATGGTACAACTGCCTTATATTTCTACCGCAAATTTCTGAGGAAGGGACTCATATAGGCCCGAAACTAGTTGGAACCTACACCGATAATATGTGAGTGTAGTCGTTTTTTAATTATTAAGATATGCGATAGTTAATAAAAGTTGCTGCTCCACATACAAACTGATTTGGCACCAGTTGGTGCGAGATAGATCTAAGCAAGGATTTAAAACGTTACTGGATAACAGAACTTATTTTACGATACTTAACGTCATTGCTGTAGCGATACCCCAGTAACAAAATTATTTTCAAACACTATATGTATCGCAATTCAAATAACAGAACGAAATTGTTAACGCTAAATAACATTATAATATCTATGTATGCGCGCTTCATGCTGTTTCGTGATTGGTTCGCGAACTAGCGCTTGAAGATAATGACATACGAGGGTGTTGAAAAGTATTCGGCCTAACCTAGAAAATAAACACATATTAAATCGGTTGTGTTTTTTTTTTCTACATAATCACCAAGTTCGATACACTTTTGCCATCTCCCATTCTAAGCATTTAGACCGTTGAAAAAAAATGATTCTTCCTTATAGTCAAAATATGCGTCTACTGCTGTTTTGACTTCGTCGTTTGTTGAAAATCTTTGACCTCCCAAGTGCTTTTTTAGGTTAGGGAGCAGAAAGAAGTCTGACGGTGCCAGATCAGGTGAATAAGGCGAACGCGGTAATAGTGCAAAGCCACAATTGTGGATTTCAGCCATTGATTGCACAGATGTGTGAACACGGGCGTTATCTTGATGAAACAGAAATTTTCTTCTTAGCATTCCTGGACGTTTTTCTTTTATTCCCTCTCGTAAACGACGTAGTAAGACACGGTAGTAATTAGAGCTTATAGTCGGACCGCTTTCAAGATAATCAATCATAATCACACCCTTCGAGTCCCAGAATACTGAAACCATTACCTTATTTGCCGACAAAAGCGCCTTAACCTTTTTTGAAGGTCAACCAGGTCTTCTCCACTGTTTTGATTGTTGTTTTGTTTCTGGCGTACAGTAATGAACCCATGTTTCGTCCATTGTAACAAAACGATTCAAAAAATCATCTGCATCGGCTTCAAATAACTCAAAACAATCACGTGAAATTGTCAATCGCGTCCTTTTTTGTTCAACTGAAAACAGTCGCGGAACCCACCTCGCAGACACTTTGTAGAAACCCAATTCGCTGACTATGATATTTTGAGTTTTTATAAGAGATGCCTATAATGTCGGCTATCTCTCTAATTTTTAATCTGCGGTCTCCCATAATTAGATCTCTGTTAATATTTTTTAATATTTTCGTCAGTAGTGGACGTCGAAGGCCTTCCAGATCGGCGTTCATCTTTCACACTCTCTCTGCGACGCTTGAATTTTGCTATCCATTTTTTGATGGATGAATAAGACAGAGCAGAATCCCCTAATGTACTAACCATATTATCATGGATGGCTTTCGGTGATAGCCCCTTCTTATGGAAGTACTTAATGACGGCACGCTGCTCGATATGCTCCATTTGCAGAAAGTATGTCCGATTGCTTTGTTAAAAAATTTATAAAATCACAACAAATTATTGCACACATTTCGAACTTCACACAATTAACTAGTTTGGACTGAACTAAATGGTTAGATTGGGTAGATTTGATTTTTAGAATTGAATGTATCTGTGTTAGGCCGAGTACTTTTCAATCCACCCTCGTAATACCATATGCCGTAACGTTAATTCGTAGTGTATAACAAAACGTAATGAATAATTAATGTTATTAAAAAGTAACAAATTCTGTATCAGTTTTGGATAACGCTCAGAAATCAGAAATACTTTATTCAATAAAACTTTTTACAAGTTATTTTGACACGTCAACATATTTTGCTATGCTTGAAAATAATGTTTTGTCATACCGCGAGCAATAATGTTACCACAGAATACCGATATTTAAATCCTTGGATCTAAGTGATACTAATTTTATAAAATCTTTACACACTCTCACTTATATTTTTACAAAAGCGCGTTTATTAATGAAATATACTGTTTTCTTTCTAGAAAAAAATTATTTGATCCTGCCCCCGATGAGCCAGACTACGTGCCACTGCCGGAACTAGCAAATGTCCGGCCGGGAGGTTTCAATTGGGGTCAACGAAATCCCAACAATGAAGAAGATAATAGATAAAATATTGTAATATAGAATATATTTTACGATTGTGAGTTTAAGAATAAAACCAAAATATTTAAAATTATAATATATATTTTTTTAATTCAATTCATATTGTAATTATAAAAGTATTGTATTTTTATATTATTATTCAATCAATACATGAGTCTCTGAAATTGCGACCCGATAAAGGTTATTTGACCCCCAATCAGAGGACCCATTTAAATCATTTGATATCAAGATGGCCGGCCGCTTAGACACTGAGGGACACCCACCGAGTTTGCGGTTCAGCGGATTAAGATTAAAAATGATCAGGAGCTTTGCTTGCATTGCTTGTCAGCCTTTCTGTCACCAGGGAAAATATAATCTACTGATTGTTCATCTTCCATACATAAAAATAATTATTATTGACGTTATATATTATAGGTATGGATGTTTTGAGTATTGTGGAACGGGCCGGCAAAGAAAAAATATCGGCATGTAGGTAGGTACTATGGAGTAGGTACTAGTTCTCCAATATCTATACATATAATAAAATCGTAGGAAAGTCAAAACTGTACATTGAATATTTTTTTAAAAGAATACTTGGGGTGTGATCTACAATCGATATCAAAGCCAAAAATATAGTTTTTAGAATTTTTGTCTGTTTGTCTGTATGTCCGGGGTAAATTCAAAAAGTGCTGCATGGATTTACTTCAAATTTTGCATGAATATTACTAACAGGTCAGGTCAACATATAGGCTACATATTATCACGCTATCACCTAGTGGCCAGGTGCTGTGCGGAGTAAACGAAGTACGCGCGGACGAAGTCGCTGGCAACAGCTAGTTATATAATAAATTAATAAATATTCACGGGACAAATTACACTTACTGATCTAACCATGGAACATAGAACAAGCGGAATTGGCAAGTACAAACATTTGTATCAGGACCGCGATCGCCATACTCACACATAAAATAAGCATTATTGCATATAAACTACTAATGCAAACATTGTTTCATTGGTCGTTTTAATTTTAAACAACAATAATCCGAAACACACAAACAGAACATTTAAAAATATACCAAACAGCGTTACAATAAATTTTATTTTGCTACAAAAAAAAGAGTACGTCCTTTTGTAGTCTATTCAAAATAGACTCATCTATTTGTACAATAGTGAAACTATAATCTTAAATAGTTTCGCTATTCTACAATAGATGGCAGTATTGATTTTTCCGTAGTTTTCAGTTGGTCATATTTGAGTAGAAAACTTTCTAGAACGATATACGTAATGACTGTCATTACGCATATCTTTCTAGAAAAATTAGATCAACCTAAAATGAACTTTATATGTAAGGTGTACGGCTGATTTTAGCTTGACTTTCTATTATATCATTAGAGATTATATTAAATCAGGAATTTAATTAAAATAAAATAAATTGTACTTTCGGATGATATGAAATATCTCCATTTTTAATCATCTGTATTCTACTATCATTTCTGCATTCAAGGATGGCACAATACAGCATAATTCAGTGTATAATAGATTTTCGCACAGCGACTATCTCCTAAAGATATGGTAAGTATCACTAAGGCAATTTAGAGTAACAGCGCATAATAGTGACGCATGCGGCACGCCCACTCTTCACTTTCCCTTGTTCTATGTTCCATGAGCTTATTAGATAAAAAATAGTGGTCGAACAAACGATAATTGATCAAAATTAATAATTCTGAGCGATAAAAACAAAGATATCTAGATTTAATTAATTATAAATAAATAAAAGACGAACAAACAATTTTTACATTCGAAAATTAACGAACAAACGGCGAACAAATAATAAAAAATAAAATAAATTCAAAAAAAGTGGGGCCAAATTCAGTAACCCTCAGAATAGATCATCTGTCAAGCAATTCGTAAAAAGCGAATGATTAACCAAACGTGTCATCACCAAAGAGTATTAAATGTAGTGGATTTGAATAAAAGTGACAGAGTATGTAATGTACTTGAAAATTGCTATCACACCATAATATTGTTAGGTTGGCAATTAAATTGTAATTATTCCATACATTATTTTACGAATTACTTTCTTCAGACTGGTCATCACCATTTGACTACTTAGTGGTAGAATTCTGCGTCGTCCCGCCCGCCCATCACCTGCATTACCTTTTCCTGTCACAATAACCTCAGTGCTATCGTCGTATAAGGTAATCCTTATGTCGAACGAATTGTCACGTTATAAATACACCATCAACGAGCGCGAGTCAAGACCTGCTAGTAATCAATTCAAGGCTGGACTTCTTAGAGCGTACCTAATCGCTGTGGCAGCTGAAATCCTTGTTTTCATTATTCCTATTTTTTTAAGTTATACCTATTTTACGTTAGGAAAAACATGTACCAACCGAAATTGACACTATAAAGCTAGTCATAAATCTCCTTAATGGCTTGGCCACGTGACATTCGCCAATCGCAGCAAATTTTCGCGCGATGCGAACGTCGAAGATTTCAGCGACTAAAGCGAATGTACTTATAGGAATATACGAAGCATGCCACGCGTAACAGCGATTGGCGGGATGACATTTACTAAACGAATCGTACGAGCTTCGGGCGACAGAAACAAATGTATAATTGAGTACGGTAACCCCTCGAATTAGTATGGGGAACCCCCGGTGTTGGTCCGGGCTCTTTGGAAGAATAGACCAAATGCCTTCTGCCAAGCAGGTCGTAAAAGGCGACCGATTAGCTATAAGTATTACCACTATCGAGATAACTAGGTATATCTATTCCTGCCGCAATAGCGTCAATGCTTGTCTGTGTGGTGTTCCGGATTCGGGTAAGTAGCCGGTAGACTTATGCAAATAGCATTGCCGTCTCGTCACACGCATAGTAACTCACCATTAACATACTTGGTGTCTATAGGCGATGGTTTCTCTTTCCATTAGAATCATTTGCTTGTTTGCTAATGATATAAAAAATGGTGTACGATTTTAAGCGGCAGACCCAAATAGTTTAGAGATCATAAAGACAGTAAAACTGCAACAACATCAACGACCCGTTTCCTATATCTCTGGAACCCTGCATTACATCTTCACTAATATAAATAGGATCACACGGAGCGTATACTAGGCCAGCGATTTGTGAGACAGAATTTTACTAAAAAAAACTGACAGCGAAATAACATTTCGTAAGATGGCGTTTAGTTCTGATTTTTTCTACTGTACTGTGTACAGATAAATTGGTGGTGGTGGCATTATAGCATAGACGATTATTAGACGATGTCCTCACTCAATCTGTAACGCAAATAGTTTTAATACCTAATAAAAAATATAGGACTTTTTATATTAAAATTGCATACAAGCAGATAACTCCCCTGATAGATGTAGGTAACCAAAGGTATCAATGAAGCTAATGGAAAGTTACATTCCGTATGGCGGGTTGATATGTCACATGAGTCATGACTCACATGCATAAACTAACCTCACCCTCCAAACAGAAACACGGCAGTGACAAGCACTGACGCTATTGCGACGGCAATGGGTAAAACGTAGTGATTATATATCCTTTGGCAATATGTTAATCAGTGTTATTAAACTTGGGTGAAATGTTGCAGAATTGTAGTAGTCACATGTTAGGACAATCGTTCGTTCTTTTACGACGTTAGGCACTTAGCAGATATTAAACAATAAAATAAAATCACTATGTATTTATTTATATTGATCATTTATTTTCGTTCAGAAATCGTCAATTTATAAATATTTGACATCATACCTTATTTTCAACAGGCAACATTCGCAAAAATATAGACATAATTAAGTTGAGACCTATTTATTTTTTGGTTAATAATACAAAATATCATTTGCGCATGTCAATTATATAACATGTATACTTACCTCATACTTACGGTAAAGCTTTAGAATACAAACTCAAATTATATTTAAAAACAGGCCTAAGATCAAAATACATACAAGGCGGGTGACCCGTTGTTAAACCTACAGGCTTTCTATCGAGCCATACAAAACTTCAACTCTCTTGAATAATACTCACACAAAGCAGGTTAGTTGGCTCTTCTTAAAACCATACTTATAAAAATATAAAATTCATAAGCCCATAAGTCATCCAATTGGTTACCTGCATTATACAATAATAGTAAATATTATTCACATATTAATTTCTTAGACGATTTTTACAATTAGAAATGTCTCTAAATGAAAAATAGATATAAATACACCGTCACGCCCATGCCCCGGAGATGTAGACATAGGTGCAACGCACCCATAATAGCAAGCGGTGTAAGGAACAATGGTGTGGCAGACAGCCAACCTATAGAAAAATCGGGTACATGTCACCTGGGGTTGCCATCTGTCGGCCTTATGCCGAACATGTTTGGCATTTTTTAGTTCGTAACCGGCCAAACATTCAGCCGTTTTAACGAGATGAAAAAACAGATATGACAACTTTTGCGTTTATAAAATTTAATATTATCTACTAATATTTTTTTTGATCTCACATACTCCGTGACTAATGTCATGACGTTAATTGCGTCGTTGCGTCTGGAAAGATTTTTAATAGCATCACAAAAATTGAAATATGGACTATCAACGACTATTTGGGTTAGCCACAACGTATAAACTAAAACTGATGCATATTACAAATTGAAGCCATTGTGGTAGTGTTTCACCACTTTTAAAATTGAAACAAACTGCATACAAAGCACAATTTTCAATACCATAAATGCTAATTCCATACATTATAGATCCAGCTTCATGTTTATATAATATTCATGCGCAATAGATATTCATATATAATTTTACTACGATACAACAAATAAATGAAACAAAGCTGTTTTTGTTGCAAGAAGCAAAATAATCCCGAGAAAATACATAGATTGACACTTGCACTCTGATTCGTGTGCCGGTAGATAGTGCATGCTGAACCGATTTTTGATGAACTATTTAGACTGCGACCGGATTTAGCAAGATAACATCTAGTAGGTCTGCTATAGTCTCTTCATATTATATGATATTTTAAACAACCATAACATATTATCATTATCATGTGTATGACGTGCCTTGCACATAGCATATCAAAGAAAGACTCGAAACGTTATGCAGGCGTAACAAATTTATTTATTTAAAAAAAATCACCAAAATTGAAATCTCTTAAACAATATTTACGCTTTTAAGGTTTACAGTTTTTACTGATCATTGATGCATTTTGAATCGGCTAATATTTACAGCAAATTAAATTTATGTTAGGTAGAAACTTAGAAAAAAGCGTCATTTAAAGGTCCAGTCCCGGACCAAAAGAATTAAATTCTTTTAATTTGTGCTAACTATATTATACAAAAGTATCCTAAATTATTTTATACTAACACAAAAACAACACATACAAAAACAGCTTCCAATATTTATTACAAATGCTGCATTTTGCATTATATGAATCACATTTTATATTGCGATAATTAAAGAATGTTAAATGCTTCTTTACTTATTATTGGAACATAAATATATGTCAAATTTACAATTAGTGTGCAAATTCAATGCAGCAACATCTTGGAAAATATATTTTATTTCAGTTAATTTAATACCGTATTTACGAATTAATTATCTGTAACTTCGTGTAAAACACCGTCTAACCCGAATAAGTAAGTTGATGGCATTATCGAAATTAAAATGCAAATTTTCAATTTATAAAAATATTGTGGTATTTTGTAATCCTCGTATTTAACCTTCAATTTCGCTAAAATTTAGCTAATAGTTCAAACAGCACTCCGTCGAGTAAGCGGGTGCGGCCTCGTCACTTTTTGTCCGGCGTTGTGTGTTGTCATAGTAAGATTTGAAATATTATTTTTAAGATTATTCATTTTGATCGGCAAATAATTCACTAACATATATCCGCAAAATAATAGCATATATGTAAATTGTATTAGACTATAAAACACTACCTTTGAAGAAGTTAAAAATTTAGATCTCTTTATAATAGCATTGATCATACTAGCAATTTAAAAGGATCTTTAAAAAATAGTCAAATATAAAAGAGTGTGTACTTAAATTTATAAAATTATTTTTAACTCTTTTGCCTTTATTTATTCACAATTAATGGGTTTTGAATAATTTTATATTAAGTAGAATATTTATATTCGCTGATCATATACGATTCGTATATTATGTATCTAATATAAATCTTTAAGTATCGCAATATTTACTTCGAGATGTGTCATTTCTCACACATTAAATACAGAATCAACAAATACAACCTCAACCTCATAATAATCATACATTTTATATGTACCAAGAATAGGAAATTATGTAAAATGTGGGTATTTCTTATAATACTTACATGAAAAATGTACAAATGAAAAATAAATAAAAATGCTGTATATAGAACCATTATTTACGATTTGAAAATGGTTTTACTAGCATCAAATTCACGTCTAAAACAATTAATAATTACCATCAGTCTTCATTCAAACACGTTTGTCAAACATTTTAATTATTATATAAAATTTATATACCACATTCAAATCACGAAATTTAGAGTTTATTAGGTACCTAATAAAGCTTGCATAGGTATGTGAAGATACCCCTAGATTCTTCATAATATGAAGAGTGTGACTATGCTTGTTAAAGGAAAGCTAAGACATTGGATCTGTCAAGCTTAATCGAAGTCAACTGTAAATTTAATAATTTGCGAAAACTATAGTTGCTAAATGTCCCTTGTTTAGCTCTTTAAGGTAAACGTTTTGTTAGCTCAATAGGATCTGATTATTTAGCGCTCATTGAAAAGATTAGTACATTCAATTCTAAGAGCGTGAATTTTCCTCAAAAGACATTTGGCTAGGCTCTTGCTATGTGTATATTAAACTTTTGATAGATGCCTACCAACCTCTTAAACCTGTAAACTCTCGCTCAAGAAAAGGCATGTACATAAAATGACATTTTGACCAGGGTTTAAGTAAAAAAAGCATTAAAGCTTCCTTAAGTATAAGCATTAAAGCATCAATGTTTTTTTAACTTGAACCAGTTATATATGATTTCACAATTCGTGTGATGTGCGTATTGAATTTTCATCTGATAAGTGTACATTTTTCATTGATTTCTTCACTTATATAAATATGTTATGTTACGATTATAACAGTCAGCATCTTATCGATTTATAATCAAGGAACACGTGCCTTCGATATTTCAAACAACGGAATGATGCCAAAGTATCTTATCTGTTCAAGCTTTAATGTTTATCACATTTTATAAGTTGCTATATTAACGAGTGCATCGAGAAAACGTTTTTGATTAAAAATATATGAGGAGCCACGAGCAGTAAATCCTATTTTGCTAATATTGACTTTTGGTCGTTGGCGTGTATTAAAATTCTACACTAGCTAGGAAGGATATGACAAATTATTATTATATTATGGTGACAAAATCTTTATTCTGTTTAGTAGACCGTTGTCAATTTCTCTAAAATTCTTTAATAGCAAATCTAAACGCCTGATTAGCGACGCCGTCTACTGAATAGCCGTCTTGGTGCTGTGTACGATTTGCTCAGGAGCAATTCGTGTGCTCATGCTGATTTTAGTCCCACTAAGACTCTATCCACGCTCCAGATACTACGAGGAAACATACAAGCCGATAAAGTTGTCTCTATTTTATATGATTGTGAGGAATGTGGCGAAAGCAACCAACCATAGAGAAAAACGAAACATGGAACAACCAAATCTATGCTATTAATTGTTTTATATGTATACCACTATTTATTTTATTCATGGTATAATTGCCTGCCAAACATTATTTTCCATTCGGAGACATATAATTTGTAAATACAACTTTGAAATTGAAAACATGGAAATCGGCTAAAATCTGGCACGGCTAATTCAATAAATATGGTAAGGCGGTAGTACCAGACCCGGGCGAGACAATGCAGAACTCTACCGCCTAGTAGCCGCGATAGTAGTGACTCGAAAAGCCAATCGGTCGCCTTTTACGACCTGCCTGGCAGAACGGCAGTTGGCCTATTCTTCAAAGGAGCCCTGGACCAACGCGGGGAAACTTGTCGCTTGATTCGTCTCGTAGACTTGTTTATTGGCAGTTACACGTGGATTTTTTTTAGGAGGGGCAAATGGATAGGAAGCTCACCTACCAGGTGCTTATGAAAAATTCATACATTTATTTTTCTATTCAAGCGTTTATGCCACTTGCCTAGATCCTCTGATAAGCGAATCTTGGACCAATTGGTCCAAGGTTGGACCAATTCATCCATGTCTCAATATATGATACCGTTTTCTCTCCTCCTCATGAAGAATGATACTGTGAATTTATTTGTACATGAATTTAAAATATTTTAACGTTATATACATGTGACTATCGCAGATTAACAATTAACTTAATTTTGTTCAATAAACATATTCTAATAGTAACAAATGCTATCCACACATACATGGCATCATATACGATTGATGGTGAAAGGTAAGAGCATATTTTACTATAGAGCATGTGCTTTTGGACATCAATTCGATGTAATACTTATGCAAAGCGACAGTACACTTGAGTGTTATCAAGAGTATCGGAATTATTATTGAAGGTTAAAAACCAGAAAGACGGCTATGTTCTTAAAATAAGTTACCTGCTTTTTTATAATCTTTCTTCAACACCTGTCCTTGCACAGGTTTGCTGGCAGAGATCTCTTAAAGAGATAAGCACACCTATGTACATAGTTTAATTTATGTAATATTTTAGTATATAAATACGTTATATGAAAGTATAACCTCTATAGTCGCCTCTGTGGTCTAGTGGTCTGGTCACAGTGTTGACTGCATGACCACACGTCACACGGGCCGTGTTCAATTTCCAGGTCGGGCAATTCAAAATGTGTTTTTTCACTTTTCTGATAAAAACAACGTTGCCCGGAATATGATAAATGTCCGTTTGGCTATAGGCTTGCCACCTATCACATTATGGACTAAGTATCTTTGGGTAATCGTGGGTATACCTGTTGTACCTCTGCCTACGTCTTCGGAGATATGGGCGTGAAGATACTTTTATGTGAAAATAGATTAAAAATATGTTCAGGGATGATAGGTTATACAAACACAGCAAAATGTTTATTGTGAATACTAATTATATGAACTTTTTAACTAACTGAAAGTGTACACACTAGTACCGTGATGCGTTATATCGGTATTATTTCTTTAATGTTTATACATTCAATTTTTTTTCTTGCACTAATGACTACAAAATCAAATAGCCGCGAATAAAAAGCCATGCACATGCTCTTAAGTTGATATCTCTATAGGGGAAAGCAACTGACATACAAAGAGAATACACGCAAATCAAAACAATATCACTGTGTGACTAGTGGTACTACCGTCGACAATTAAGTATTAAGAATTTCGGATCAGATCTTATGTATATCAATTTACTTCCTAAAGATGTTTCGCAATAATAATGAATTTCGGCTAGGTCAATGTACACTCTCATGTCGGTAAATATTTACAAAACAATTGTAAATATATATTTTCATTAAAATATTTTTGTTTACAAACTATTTGCAACCCGTAACAAAAAGAAACATGGCGGAAAGATTCCAACACCAAATAATATATGCCTCGTACAAAAGGCGAATTTAATCCTGTTGACATTATCTACCAGTTAAATTTTGAGACAACAGCAAATAGGTCTGAAGGTGCCACTGAACAAATCAAAAACGGGAGATTTATACTAATGATTAATTATAATTAATAGTTAATAACATCCACACACATAAATATTCAAGTTGACAAAGTTGTTTTGATCAAGTTTCTTAGACAATCTAACTATTAGTTTGCTTCAATTAAATTTGTTTTTCAAATCATACAAGTAACTTATTTGAAATCGTCATACTGGGAATATATAAAATTAATGGATAAATATTGTTTTTGAACGATTATGTGTTTACATTAAAAATAACCTAGACTTTACAGATTTTCTTTAGTGTACATAGACCTAACCGGCTTTAAAAGACTCAATTAATAAAAAATGATGTGGTGTCGCGGGACACCAGGTAGGAACGAACTTCCTTCGGCTAAACGGCACTACTCGCTTGTGTACGCGACTGTCGCGCCTGCGCACGTCTCATTTAACGCTTTTATTCCACGCATTTTTCTTACGGTTTTACTATCACATTTTTTTCAGTTCGGTCGCGCAGCAAAATCCCTATCCCCTTCAAGCCTGCCGTAAGGAACTTCGTTCCAATATATTTTAAAAATATCGGATTTTTGGTGTCGCTCGTGTCCAGTTAATTTCAAATAAACTCTACAACCTAAAAAATTCACTCTATGTTCATAGTGCCACGATGGCCAGTAGCACCGTTATGTCGTCTGGCTTGCCACCTGTAACATATAAAACATTTGCATTAACTTTACAAAGTAAACCGTCTTTTTATTGCTATCAAGCATGGGTGTCTACGCGCCCGCTAAGTGTCATCTTGTAATCTAAGGTCTACAAGCCCAAAAAACTACCTACCTATTCCTGTTCCAATATGGAAAGTAAGGTAGTTGATAAATGTATGCATGTAGCATTACCATCCGCCACACTGATGATAGCAATACACCATTAAGATCTTTGGTATTCATATACGATGGTTTCTCTTTCCATCAGGAGAGCTATATGTTTGTTTGCCATCTTATGATATAAAAGAAAGATTTCCCAATGTTGGTCCCGGACTCCTTTGAAGAATAGACCAACTGTCGTTCTGCCAGGCATGTCGTTAAAGGCGATTAATTGGCTATGCGAGTCACTACCATCGTGGCTACCAGGTGGTAGAGTTCAGCATTATCTCACCCGGGTCTGGTACCACCGCCTTGCCTATTCCTGAGGCAATAACGTGAGTGCTTGTCGCTATCGTTTTCCGGTTTGGAGCGTAAGATAGCCGGTAAACTTATGCATGTGGCGTTAGACCTCACCACAAGATAGCAACGTACCAATAACATCTTTGGCGTCTATAGGCGATGGTTGACTCTTTCCATCAGGAGACTCATCTACTTGTTTGCTATCTTATAAAATAAAAAAACACTATTTTCTTCTATTTCATGTTTATTACTGATGTTCGTTTTTTATATCATTAGAAAGCAAACAATCAGAAGCCTCATTTAAAGGAAAGAGAAACCACCGTTTAGGTTTTAATAATGTTTTCCTTTGTGTTAGTTTTGTTTTAAGTTAATTTGTGTTTAATGTACTTAATAAGTTAATTTGTGTTTAATGTATTTAATAAGTTAATTAGTGTTTAATGTATTTAATAAGTTAATTTGTGTTTAATGTACTTAATAAGTTAATTTGTGTTTAATGTATTTAATAAGTTAATTAGTGTTTAATGTATTTAATAAGTTAATTTGTGTTTAATGTATTTAATAAGTTAATTTGTGTTTAATGTATTTAATAAGTTAATTTGTGTTTAATGTATTTAATAAGTTAATTTGTGTTTAATGTATTTAATTAAGCAAGTTATTGATTTTTCTCTTTCTATGTGCACCCCTTGCGCCTTCTCTGTATTCTTTTGAGGTGACTGGCAGAGAATGCTCTTGGGCGTTAAGTCGACCTCTGCAAATATATATGTGCAAAATTTAAATAAATAAATCGTCTATAGCGGTAGTATTAGCGGGGTGATAATGCCACTTACATAATTCTTCCGACTATATAGTAACATTACCCTCCAAACTGGAACACCATACTGACAAGCATTAACACTATTGTGGCAGGATTAGGTAAGGGGGTTGTACCATATACCCGGGCGAGACATTGCGAAACTCTTACAACCTAAGTAGTCACGATGATGTGACACGTCTGGCCAATTGTGCGCCTTCGTGCGTCTCTTCTTATACGAGGGTTGGATCAACATGGGGTTCTATCTATCTATCAAAGCAAACTATACCGCACATTACGGGCCATTGTGCGTAAAGTTATAGTGGCTATTTTTGTCAACCCAGCTCATTCCAAAGATCCATCTCCTTAAAGGGATGCTCAAACAGCTCCCTAATTGTGCCGCCTCCTGTGAAAAACTAGGCCCTTAGGTAATTCAATTCCTCGCACTCAAACAGCACGTGATGTGGATTTTCTTCATGGTTTAGGCACGCCCTGTATAAAGGGCTATCAGTAAACCCCATGGTATGCATGTGTTTATTCATTGGGCAATGCCCCGTTATCAGACCAGATATTTTTCTTAATTCTACTGTTGGTAGTTTAAGCAGTTTTCTAGTCAGTTTAGGATTCAGTTCAGGAAATGCTTGTTTGTTTGTCTACAACTAGTAATCATTTACCAGTGTTTTTTGTGTTTTATCTTGGTGATCTCTTTTATCTTAGTTTTTAGCAGGTTGAAGGGTAGAGATATTATTGGTTACCAACACTGGGTTTTAACTACATATATTATTCTAAAAACATTATTCGTCTAACTCATTGAATAATATCGTTGGTTAATTGTTGAACTATCGAATCAACATTGATGCATTTAGTTCTGCATAGCAATAGGAGCCATCTCATTACCATTTTTTATAAATAAAATATTTAAATAAAATGTATTTAATTCTCATATTTTCATTTTCTTCAAAACTGCCATTTTATTTGCTTCATTCAACTATATTAAATTTGTTAGAGCAGTCCAAGCTCACAGGACAACTACGAGAACGATTTACTTAACATTTCACCACCATTGGGATTTTTTTAACAAGGAGATGGGTCTCCTGATGAAACGAGTCAACCATCGCCTATAGACGCCAAAGATGTTATTGGTGCGTTGCTATCTTGTGGCGAGGTCTAATGCCACATGCATAAGTGTACCGGCTACCTTCCCCTCGAAACCGGAACATGACAGCGACAAGCACTCACGCTATTGCGGCAGGAATAGGTAAGGCGGTGGTACCAGACCCGGGCGAGACAATGTAGAAATCTACCACCTAGTAGCCACGATGGTAGAGACTCGCAAAGCCAATCGGTCGCCTTTTACGACCTGCCTGACAGAACGGCAGTTGGACTATTCTTCAAAGAAGCTTGGGATCAACACGGGGATATATACTATGTGATATATTTCCGCAACATCTCATCCGAATTCGGTATTATCGGTTTATCTAATCCTGCTGCAAAGCGTCAATGCTTGTCCTGTCGTGTTCCAGTTGAGAGGTTAAGGTAGCCGGAAAACGTATGCATGTGGCATTACCATTCCACCACACCACTAGCAAGGCACCATCAAAATATTTCATGTATATAGGCGATGTCCCATGCTATCAGGAGAACCTGCTAATTTGCTATGCTATAAAAAAAGCATTGAGCCGTTAGAAAATATCGACTTCCGTCGTAGTCATGCGGTATCCATTAAAGGAACAATTCAGGCCCCTTTCCAACACACGCGATGGAGTCGTTCTCATTATGTAACCACTGAATACCTACCAAGCTTCTATGTTACTTTCAGATATTACTAAAAATAATTTACATTTTTTTAGGTGGTTGAGTTTTACAACACCTCGCCCGGGTATATGGTACTACCGCCTTATCTATTCCTGCTGCAATAGCGTCAATTCTTGTCATTTACGTGTTCCAGTCTGGAGAGTAAGGTAGCCTTTTGCATATGGCGTTGCCATGCCGTCACATAGATAGCAATGCAATAATAATATTTCTGGTATATATAGGCGATGGTTTTTCTTTCCATCAGGAGAGTCATCTGCTTGTTTGCTGCCGTATAATATAAAAAACACCGTTTTCTTCTATTTCACGTTTGAAATCAATAAATTCCGGATTAGATTTTTTTTAATGTAATTAGATAGCAAACAATCAGAAGCAATGGGGGGCAGCTTAACCTATAGTGCAGGGTGTGCAATGCACACGGGCGCCGCCGCCACGGCGCTCCCTGAGACAGCTAAGATCATCGTCTTGGACCCATTAGGGGTCGCCAGGGTTTCATTGCAGACGGGCGCTACTCGAGCTAGAGCCGCCCCTGATCAGAAGGCTCATTTGATGGAGGAAATCCATCGCTAATAAACGTCAAAGTTGATAATAATGGTGCCCCGAGTACCTTCTGCTTACGGTACGATATTACTATAAATAATTTACACTTACCAATAGCATCAATACCATTCTGCCTCGCACTCTTCGCAAACGGCGACATATAGCATCCATCGAAGGATAAATTCCTCGCCATCCACGCGATTGAATTCGCCACCGCTTGTAATTCTTGCGCGTCACTGGCGAAACCCTGTGCTCTCTTCATCTCGGCGACAAGGACTGTTTCTGGGACGTTGTCGAAAACACCATCTGTTGCAACGAGGATTACGTCTCCGCATTCTACACGGAACTCTGCTGTCTCCGCTGACTCTGGTCTGAAAGTATATAAGCAACACTTAAATTTTCTTTAACTAATTATTTTTTAACCTACTAACTGGACTCGCGACTTAGTTCGCGATTGCCATCCCAGCAAAGTAATTATTTGTATTTGACCACAGCATTTCTCATATTCAGCAATACTTTCGACAGTAAAGCACTCTTGTCAAGAAAGAAACTTTTTAGTGTGGATTTGATACGAGGGTGGATGAAAAGTACTCGGCCTAAGGTGCCCCATAGACCTACAATAATATTGCCCAATACTTTTATTGTGCAATTATATTGAATACCCCCTTGATTGCAAACGTTCAACAAATTTACTTAATAAAATTGACAAACCAGTCTGATCAATATTTTCGTGCGAGCAACGAAGGAGCGAATAAGGACGAAGTTTTGGCGGCAACCATGCTGATGATTTTGTTAAATTGACCTCTATACAATTCTATACTCTCGAATAAAAACTCCCGTTCTTTATCTTTCATAGCATTCTTGCTCGCCATTTTGCTTAAATTTACGACATGACCATACGTTAAACACCGTGACTGACCGAACGCGACCGCTCCAAACTCTGAAGTAAAAATATTGAGCAATATTAAACTAGCTCAAACTTTCGTTCAATATTTGTGCAATCTTCAATATTAACCCTAAACGGTCAACAATATTGCACAATACGTAATATTGCGCAATATTATTGTAGGTCTATGGGACACCTAACACAGATCCATTCAATTCTAAAAATCAAATCTACCCACATTATTTAGTTCAGTTCAGAGTAGTAAATTGTGTGAAGTTCGAAACGTGTGCAATAATTTGTTGTGATTTTATAATTTTTTTAATAAAGCAATCGGAGTTTCTGCAAATGGAGCAAATCGAGAAGCGTGCCGTCATTAAGTACCTCCATAAGAAAGGGCTATCACCGAAAGCCATCTATAATAATATGGTCAGTACATTAGGGGATTCTACTCTGTCTTATTTATCCCTCAAAAATTGGTAAAGTGCGTGTCGGGCCACGCGCAAAGTAGGGTTCCGAAATTGCCCATCACGATAATGTGGACTAAGAAGACAGCGTTTATTGTTTAGTACAACGAACATAAGTGAATGTTGGTTATATGACGCACACTTCACCGCCTATAAAAACTTCTCCATAAAGATGGGCGATTGTGAATGACATTATTCGAATAATTAGATTATAGAAGTCATGAAAATTATTCTAATACTACACATATTCTAATATCTGTAAGCTTATCCAAAAGTAAACTCTATGCACTAAGAAAAAATGACTAGTTTTATGTGGCAAATTGTATCATGGAACTTGACGAAAATTACTAGTCTCTATTCAAATATTTGTAGCTTTTATGCGCCTATATAAAAATATTTTAATCGTAAAATCTGACTTAACTAATTATTTCTATCAAACAAAACTTAAAAGTATTTTTTTAAATCAGAAATCGGTCAATTTTGTATGGCAAACCGAATGAACTAGCGATTCGCAAATCAATAACTATTCATTTACGTATTACTCCCACGAATTAAATGGATACGCCTTTCAAGACAATTTCTTAATATGCAGCGTAGCTTGCATTCAAAAATTATTTGCAATTTAGTAATTTAAAAATTTAGCAATTAATGCTTCTTCAACCTTCATAGAGCGAAGTTCTATTCGATTCTCCCTAAGATACTTTGGTTGCGAAGTGAAATGTGCATTGAGTACATAATTTGTGTGTTACTACCTTTGCTTCTGACGTGAAAGAAAGTGTGGTGGAAGTGGGTCTACTTGTGCCGCTCTGTGATTTTCTCAAATTTTCATACTTGTCCGAAATTCAACATGTGGCCGAAATACGACATTGCGCCGATATTCCTCATTCGACATTCGGTCGAAATTCGGTATTTTGTTGAATTTCGACATACGGCCGAAATTCGACATTCAGCCGAAATTCTGCAAATTCGCTAATCAATATGACGTGTGGATCGAAACAAAACCAATCATACCCTTTCAGTTCACAACCCATGATTACATTGAAGTGATTACTATATCAATCGATTGAACGGGTCATAAGACCCGGGTCTTTTTGACGACAGGTCAGTATTGATATTCCTGCTGATCGAAAGAACGACATATACCTACTGTGATGTTTACTAATTACTTAGTAATCATCATACCTAGTAGACATATGTCTTACATATGCAAGATAAGCATTCAAGGGCTTTTTTGTTTTTATTATTATCAAACTACAAAGCAATGTGTTAATTTAAAAGTTTTTGATTCTCACAAATAAAGTTAAGTATCTTTTGATTACTTTTTGTCTAATGTTTTTCTGTAAGATGTTGATTTCTTTCCGGACGGAAGTTATTCGTATTTTCTATTTATCAATCTTTCAAAAGTTTGGTTTTCTATTTATCAATCTTGACTTTAGTGAGTATACTAAGTAGTTAATAGGCAATCCGATATCTAGACTTTGTTACACTAGAACTGGTTGCATATCTAATTTTGAAATTTTTGCAATAGGCTATCTTTACGTGAAATTTTATAAAGCACAATTCTATTGGAATACTTATTACATAATAATGAATACTGATAAATAATAAATATTCAATAGTAAGCAAATTATTTGCTTGTGTTATGGGTGTTAGGCAACGATACGAATACATAGAAATACATATATAAATAGTGGAACATATTAAACACCCAAACCCAGAAATACAAACATCTATGCTCATCACACAAATGCTTGTCCCCATCGGGAATCGAATCCAAACCCCGTCGATTGCGTAATCAGGGTCGCTAACCACTCAACCAATGAGGCGGTCAAATTAGATAGTGGCAGAAAATTTTATTCTCTTGTAATTGTTCTCGACCTCCTAAAAGGTCAAGATTTTAGGCTTACGTTGTACACATATTTCACTAATTTTTAAAATAGTAAAATTGCAGATATAACATTTACTAAAAAACCCGGGATAAATTCATTAAA
Organism: Apodemia mormo; assembly: GCA_036924255.1. Classification (NCBI taxonomy): domain Eukaryota; kingdom Metazoa; phylum Arthropoda; class Insecta; order Lepidoptera; family Riodinidae; genus Apodemia; species Apodemia mormo. Next base: position 23,400,657 of record JAUPFN010000012.1, on the reverse strand, counting down.
CATATGAAATGCTCATGTTAACTTATAATGAGCCGTACGTTCAAAGGTTTCTATACATTCCCGGTGTCACGATTAACTGGATTTGTCAACCGGACACTTTTGAAACTTGTGATGCCTGTAACTTCTGAATTACAAAACTGATGACCTTGAACTTTTTAAGGGACAATCTTAATAGTATCTCGTTTCGAACAAAAACATAATAAAGGGTTTCTTACAACAGGTTAATGAATACTTATGTACAGAAATCACTTTTTACTCTTTTATTATATGTATAGACTAATTTAATCTGTGGTTGTTAACGGCTGGACACAAGAGTTTTCCTGTACTTGTAGTATAAGACGATATTACTTGTTTCTCATAGTTCTAGGTCACAGAAAAATATCCTATAAAGATTCCATTGTAAAATGTCGTAATATACAGTCGGTTTCTTCTAACTTGTCCGAAAATGTCAACAAAGTCCACCTTTTATAAAAACATTAAAGTTTCACATCAATCATATACACTGAATTAAATATTATTAGATTATTGTATTCATTAATTTTAAACGGTTTGTTTGGCACTAAAAACTGTTTCTAATATATCGTTTTATCACACTTAATTTACGAAAACTTACTAGAAACTAAAATTTATTTGTACAGCTAAAAAATAACATATGAAGTTGACACATACAATATGAACTTGTCTATGAAATTAATAGACGCGGGCAATAATGAACGAATTGTAAAACGAACGAATGAGTAATGGAATGATTCTTTATCAAAGATAAACATTCATAAAATATGATAAATAGCTTGTAACAATGTTAAATATTGTTAACTGTTTAAAAGTTAAATATTTATTAATAGAATATAAAATATACGCTTTATTGAATTATCATTTTTCAAAGATTAACACTTTTAAAGTAATAATATAGTTTTACAATTTGTTAAATGTGAATAATTTTGTAATAGTAAAATAACCTGCTTTTAATAAAATAAAAGCTTTATTTTATTAAAGGCAGGTTATTTGATCGATTTTAAAGAATCGTTACGTACTACAATAATTCGACGATCTTGTAATACAAAAAAACGTGAGTATTGTTTTTGTTAATAGTTATATTTAAATTCATTTGTCCTATAATACCATAAAATTATTTTAATTATTTGTATCTAATGATACTGCTCCCGTCACGCGAAGATTCTTAGTTTTTCATACTTATTTTTCTGAACTAGTATGGATCAACTTTTTTGAGAAAAAAGATAATTGATTACATTTATTTTCTCAAAAAAACGAGATTAATGTTTTTTTTTTAATAGTTATTCTATTTTAATTCATTTGTCTTGTAATATTATAAAATTAATTAAATTATTGAGAATGATACGCAAATTCGCCATTTTGCTGGTAGTAACAATACTTACTACAACAATCATGCTTGCAATAAAAATGTTAATGTTGCATTTAAGGAAGTTTGCAGTCTTTAAAATTTCGATGACTCATTAGATGAAGGGTGTAGCCGGAATAGGTTAAGTAGGCCAAATCAGACGGGCATCTTATTTGTGTCTCCGTGAGGAACAAGATACATGGTTTATGAGTTTCCAGCTAGAAATGGACAGCAGCGAGATTAAAATGTAAACCTCTGATGTTGGTGAGGTCTACTTTCATCGAGAGGGAGTGCTGCCGCTGTACAACGTTATTCCTGTACATTGTCCTTTTCACTAAATAGAATGAGTGAAGTAGGTGTGAAGACGGCAGTGAATCGAGGCGCTATACTTCCGGACCTGAGACACACATCTCGAAGTCACACTGTTGGGGACTAGTCTGGAGACTACGGGGACGCCTGAGTCCCCCCAGGAATGTCCATACCGCCCTCTCATCCGGTCGCCAACCAATACTATGGCGCATTTTGGGATTTTTCGCTAGTTGGCGGGGCAGCCTTTCACATGTAGGTAGCACGCTACTTGGGCCCCCTACTGACTAGCTGTCGGCCAGCGATGCACCGTGCCTCGGATCCCGCTACCCTCCATGACTAGTCTCCAGATTCATCAACGTCAGTGTGTATCAGATCGTCCAGATTGTATAGGCGCAACTGATTCGACCCGTCTCACTAAAGCTACATCAGCGTCAAAGTGACGGAAAACGGACGCTTGGCGCCACGACTTCAGCTGATAGGCGGTCCTTATAGCCGTGAAATATGTCTCCCACCATATCACCTGATTAGCACTACCCAGGGGCCACGTGTAGGGATAGAGAATTCCGGGTGTTCTCCTACGGACGAAGGTGATTCAGCCCCCAAATTGTGTTTAGTGGATTTCGATTTCTCTAGAGCATACTGACCTTGGGATTAAAATAAGAAATGGCAGAAAGGTCAATGCCTTTATTGACAAAATCTGTGGCGTCTACCAGCAGAGGTAATTTTTTTTTATTGCGTAGTGCTAACAAGTTAAACTAGGTCATACCTAAGTAACGTTCATAGTGTTTCTTCTTCTTCTATACAAAATAGTGCAAAATAATATAATACTAGCTATCGCCTGTAGACAAAATTCCACCATAGACTAAATTAAAATCTCTTAAGTTCTACAACTGACTTTAGCCGTAAAGAAAATAAATAAACCTTAGTATACAATACAACATTTTTTAAATGTTGTATAGGATATTTCATATTCAGATCGTATGTTTTTGTTTGCGATCTCAGATATCAACACTAAAATTTACGAAAATAAATAATAATAAGTACCAACATATCCAGAGCGCTGGTAATATCAATAAGATCGTTGAAGGAAAATATATTTTATTATTATTATTAACGCTTTTCGACACAATTATTATCTAAACTCCTAGATCTTGAACTAATCTTGATTATACTTAAAGTTTACTTTTTGATTAATACGCCAAAACACTTTTAAATTAACCTGTATCTTAAACTGCAACCAACACAGAGCACACACCATGGATTAATGCCAGTCTAATTTCTTTTATTTATCCCCAAGAATTGTTTTGTACAATGTTTCGTTCTGAAATGAATGAAAATAATAGAGTACTGTATTGAAAATGGTAAAGAGGGAAAATATTGTTTTTTTTTTTGGGTGAAAACCCTAGAAGGTAGCGGTGGTGCCTGTAGAGATTATAGCGTAGATACGTAATTTCTTAATGGTATCGTTAGTTACCGTGGTGTCGCAAGGGGGATTTTAATCTCTTTCTCGATTAGATTAGAAATGTCGATTTCTCTTGAGATCCTGGCATTAAAATCTGACAGAAAGTTCGATGCCTGTATTGACAAAGAAAAATCCTATGGCGTCTACCAGCATATTATTTCTAAATAGCATAGTGCAAACAAGTTAAATTAGATCATACCAAAAGTAAACAACCGAACACAATTAATATCATTCATTCAGTTTAATTTGTCATACTTGTTCAACAGGTCTTTCGATTTTTTCCAACCATATTAATTGTCTATGACCAATTTGAGTTACTGGTCCGCCATTTATGTTTACTAAAATGGACAAGGAAAAAGAAATAGACTGTACGTTTTTTGCGGCATAACGGCTGTATCTTTTTTTTTTTGCGTTGCGCGCCAAGAGCTGCTTGTTTGCTATTCTATGAATGAAAGAAAACACAGTATTTGTCTTTTGTGTTTCTTCATTTACACGAATATTATGAAGAGAACATTTTGTATTTCTGTATGGTTATTTGAATTTTCTGTATAAATAAAGTCAAAAACGAGTGGACCAATTTTAAATTTTCATTTTAACCAATAGATTTCTACATTATCATGAAACGTTTAAACATGTAACTCATGGTGTAAATATATGAAGATTTTTTCGTGAAATTCGCGATTAGACAAATGGTGGTATTTTGACCGCTCCTCCGTCGAGTGGTCACCCTCTTAAAATTTAATATTTTGTAAAAAAAATAACAAATTGGTCTGCACGTACTCATAAAATTTCATTCATATTCTTCTAGTTGTGGTATTACAACGAAATATATTATTATGTAAATCACAATAGCTGCCAGTTTACATCTTTTTTAAAACATTGTATAAATGAGAACAAAGAACTGCCAACTGAATACAATATTATTATTAATGAGTAATATTGCATTTGAAATGAGTAAGACCATAGAAAAACATAGTAACAATCACAACGATATTTTCTGTTCTTATTTCTTCGTACAAAATTTATGTAAAATTATATTGATAAAATATAACTTATAAATCAGTACTTTAAAATAAAGTAACATTTTAAAATTAAATTGTATTTTTAATTTATTATTTAATCAATTAAAAGTTCAACTTATTATTAGTTACCTACAAAAAAAATTTTTTAATGCTACTGGTTTTTGCACCAAAGTCGCGTGTACAAGTAGTCTACATTATATTTAACGGTGTTTATATAACGTCAGTCTAATTTAAAAACATTACAAAAAAAACATTTCACTTCCCATTTTGTTAGCGAACGATTAAACCTGGCATAGGTCCAACAAACTAAAAATACTAAAATTAGAACTTAAAATTACAACAACATTATCTGAGGAATGAGCACATGACCACTATTTATGACAAAACGACTTAAAACTGCGGTCTTATGACTTGAGGGTGTTACAGAAATATTATCTATAAAATGCGCGCTAAAATAAACATCGTGACGCCCATTGGCATTTGTCGTAATTGGAATCGTAAATAACAAAATTGCAAACATGGAACAAAATTGCGAGAAAACTGAATTCCGATTTTTTTCAAAATTTGGTTGATTATAAATGCCTAGCTGTCCTGTAATCCTGCCTCATCCTTCGTTTGTTTGGGAGGTTTGCTACTTAGCCTCTATCGCACGATATAGCGTAGCAAAAATGTCTTGTTTTTATAAATAACTCGGTTATCTAATTACTCACGATCTAACTTATGAAGATGTAAAATGCACCCGAATTTAACCTCCAGCTAAACAATTGTATAACTACAGAAACATGCAGTTTTATGTATTACAATATTTTATTAGCAGATATAAATGCAAAATTAAAAAAAGATTTGTAATTATTCGCATGTGCCATACAATAAAGAAATAAGAGACTACCTACTTATACCCCGCACGATGCGGTGGCATAAATTCATTGATGATAAAAAAAATATATCCTATTTCTGTCATTTGCGATATCATGAGTTCTTACTGTATACTTCAGTATTAACTGTACACCAATTTTCATTAAGATGGGTAAAGCCATTGTAAAGTTTTTATTTAATCTGGTTTGTTCTAAGGGACTTTTATTTCTTAGGAACATGTTAGTTTTATCGTATCCTAATTTAATAAAACTACAAATTTACTCACAAATTTTATTCATGCCGAAAATATATAATATTTGAAGTTAGATTCTACCGTTATAAGGAGACATACAGACATTCAGACATTCAGAAAAAAAGACGTGTGGCACTCGGAGACTGTCGCAGTAAAGCTATTGCATAGCATTTTTTATCAACTTATGCAATTACAATTATATATTTATTTTATTTATGCAGTATTTTATTTTTCTTTGTTTTTTTTCTTTGATATTAATTCAAGTTACACTTTGAGCGTGGTGACCGATAAAAAAACATTTTTTTTTTCTTTTATTAAATAAATGAGATGTTAATATTGTTCAAAATATTTTTATTATCTTTCAATACATGTCGGTTCTTCAGGAATATTTAATAAATGCACTTTATTTATTCATATTTAAAACACTGTACACAAATTATACGAGTACAGATATTCACTGTTGTACGTAGATGATAAATACCTATATACACCTATATACTTTCTCACAAACAGCTGATTACGGTAGTTTTCCAATACAACCAATGCCATCTAAAGGCGGGTTGCTGAACTAAAGAGACAAGCGTGATACTTCAAAGTCATTAAAAGTTCTGGTATTTATCGATAGATGGAAAAACTAAAAAGTATCACCGCTGTGCCGGTCGGAGTGGGGGGGTGTTAGGTTTTTTTCGTTACGGAATTTCTGGATTCGGTCTCCACGCTCAAGGCCCGCGATAGAAGCTATGCAATAGCTTAAAAACAAATTTGTCAAATTGATACTAGTGAGAAATAACACGAATATTTAACACGAAATTTGACAAAAAATATTGTACGGACACATGCTACAGATGGGTCTATATTTAGTAGCATAACAATTTTTGTACTATTTTAAGTAGGCATCACGTTTTTACAACTAATGATAATTTACCATAACAACTAAACGCATAACTGTTTTCGCATAATTTTTACTAGCATAACCCTATGTAGCATAAAGATAACATAGCATAATGTTTAAAGGCACACATTGAGGAAAGCATAACAATACATAAACATAATGATCAACGGCATACACTTAAAAGTCCTAATGAAAATGCAAGAAATAGGTGGATAGCAGACTGTAGCAGCATTGCATAAATAGCAAGACCAAATAGCAGACTGTATTGTAGCAGCATACTATTCCCGTAACAAGTGGGGTTGGACCAAGTCGACGGAGCCACTACGGACGGAGCTACGCGGGGCTCCTATTTCTGGGTGTGGGATCTAAAGAGAACCTAACTAACCTACTTCAACTGTAGCATTGGATAGCTTTGTTTCTTTGTGGCGGGGGGCTTATGCCATGTGTTTTTATGGTAAGATAACATTAGGAAAAATAAAAAATGTCTTGCGTATGCGTATCATCAATAGTCGAATTAAATGTAGTATAATAGATTGTTATGCTTAAAACACATTTCGCAAGAAAAAGATTATGCTTAAATTATATAGTGACACTACATATTATGCTATATTCATTATGACAAAGTAAATTAGGAAAAAAAAATATGCGTTTTAAGCGTATCCCGCTTCAGATTTATATATGAGTTGTAAGTATAAATAACCAAAATAATAAAGAGGAAAATTAATTTGAATTTAACGCTGGATTTTACGTTTTAAATCTATACTAATATTATAAAACTGTAGAGTTTGTTTTTTTGTTTGTTTGGTTGTACGCGGCAATCTCAAAAACTGCTGAACCGATTTGAATAATTCTTTTTGAGTTGGAAAGCCTGTTTATCGAGGAAGGTTATAGGCTATATAACATCTCTCTACGACCAGTAGGAGTGGAGTAAACAAAGTCCTCGCGGACCAAGTCGCGGGCAACAGCTAGTTTGTCTATAAATAATCTTTATCTTTTTAAACGAAATATATAACCTGTTCTTTACACTAATTGATGGTGTAGCGTATTTATACAGGAAAGCATTAGTAATATATGTATAACTAGTAATTTAAGCCTTCCAAAATCCATGAAGAATCAAAGACAGTTTCACCACAAAACAAATGATACAGAAGTCAATCTACACACAAAGGGCGCTCGAGCAACGCATGCATAGACCTCTCACGGACGCGATATCTTGCTATGGTTGGGAATGTTGGGAAGTGCGAGCGCGAGTGTCATCCGCATAGACACGCGTTAAAGAACATTTTCGTGCAAAAAATTTGTAGTATGTATAATAATAGCATTAAAATATTTGAGTTATTATTGGTTAACAAATATAATATTAATTTTGATGGATGGTAAATTATAATTTTAGATTTAAAATATTCTAAAAAATATAATTGTAGAAGAAACAAGTTTAACATGATAGATTTTTAATGTAAAGATTTTAATCTACGATTTGTTATTTGTCTGTATTTTCCCTATTGTTTTATATAAAAAAGTACCTTCACGCCCATATGCCCGGAGAGGTTGGCAGAGGTACAAGTGCACCCACGATTAGCCGAAGTTACTTAGGGAACGTACCCATACTACGTGACCCGTTTAGGGGGGGGGGGGGGGGGGTCTTTAAAATACTACGGTCAGTCACAGGAGCGGGGGGGTGGCTCAGATTTTTGTCACGTAGTCGATTTTAATGAGAGAAATTTAATGAATGAAAATAATTGTTGTGTTCGTAAATTAAGTTACTGTAAGTTCCATACTGTATAGCAATATGTTTTCACGAATGTTGTTCTTTTTCATAATACATAATTCACTAGTAATTTAAGTATGCATGCAGTCTTATGCAATAAAGACGAGTATGAGCCAAATTATTTTTTTTTTCAATTTTTGCCTGTGAAATGATTAAAAATCATAATTATGAATTACTACGTGAAAACTAAAGGAGGGGGGGGGTCTTGGCATATACTACAAGTGGTCACCGAGGGGAGGGAGGGGTCGAAAAATCTTAAAAAATAGGTCACGTAGTATGGGTATGTTCCCTTATGGCAAATCGCTTATTGCACCAACCTACCTCTTAGCTTAGGACAGCCTTAATAACATGCTGTCACATTCTTTTCATTTAAGACAAAAAGTGACAGCATACAACTGAGAATTTTCTTAAGTTAAGACAATGTTGATGCAATTGGTAGTTAGTCCCACAATTTTATAGGTGGCCAGCCTACCGTCAACCGGGCACTTTTACAACCTCGAGCAACTTTGTTTTTTTCAGAGAACTAAAAACACATATTTTAATTGCCCGACCTGGGAATCGAACCCAGAACCTCTTGAGGTCAACACCGACACCCGATCACTAGACTACAGAGGTTACTTAAATTAAATTTGTCGTTAACGTTTTTCTATCAGAAAACTGAAACACATTTTTCGAAATGCCCGACGCCATGTGGTCAATTCCGACAACGGACCACTAGACCACAGAAGCGATGTTTTTATATAGGTACATACTAGCTGAGCTGGCAAACGTTGTTTTGCCATATAAATTATTTAATTAAAAAATAACGATTGATGATAGAAGGGTAATAATTTACAGTTGTATGTATTTTTCAATGCTGAATCATAAAAAAATAAAAATAAAAAAAATTGTCCATAAAATAAAAAAAATATTCTTAGGGGTGGACAACCCCTATCACTTAGGGGTGCCTATAAAAAATAGATGTTGGCCGATTCTCAGACCTACTCAATATGCTCACAAAATTTCTTGAGAATCGGTCAAGCCGTTTCGGAGGAGTACGGGAACGAACATTATGAACGAACACAAAATTCTCGTGATTTTATATATAAAACTAGCTGACCCGGGAGATGTCCTGATTTAGTTATATTATCGGTTGAATAAGCCTTACTTATCTAGGTCATCAATTACATTGTTTGACGAAAATAATATATTTAAAGATTCGCTTCTTATTTTAGGCAACATTTTATTGATGAAATTATTGTGTAAGACGTAGCAGATGCACTTAATCAATATTTTATTAGAATTAAGTATTTACCAATACATCTAAAAATCCTTGATCTAGTGTTTATAGTATTATCTTTGTTGATGTAACCTTTTGATTTGTTTTTAAGAAATATCTTCCAATCGATAAACTGTATGTTAGTTATGCTAAATAATTAGTATATTAGCAATATTTATATTTATTTAATTCGCCTTGTAGTTTAGCGGTTAGCTATAAGTAAGCACCACGTAACAACATTACGTGGATTTTTTAGTTTTTGTTAAACTACAATAATTATTATAAGCAAATTATAAATATTTTTTTTACTTTTATGGCGAGATATTGTTAAGTATGTATGTAAGAAAGACCCCACGAAGCGAAAAACTTTTACGATAATCATTTAATTTTTTTTTTCATTTACAACTAGCTGACCCGGCAAACGTTGTTCTACCTTTTTAACTACTCTTATTTTTTCTATATTTTCTCACCTTTTAAACCTTCCCTGGACTTCAAAAATTAATTCAAAACCAAAATTAGCCAAATTGGTTCAGCCGTTAACAATCGTTTAACTTGTTGAAAAATTAATTTTAAGTAAACTTTTCAACGGAAATATATTACTTATAGTGTTTAGAATGCATCATATTTTTTTTTAATTTAAAAAATAATATTCAACACTTTAAATAAATTAATTTATGTGTTGTACTCTGTTTAGAGGCCGTGCGCGCAACCTAAAAATGTCGTGCGCAGACCCATTTTCAGCGTTAAATTAAAATTATAAATAATGGAGATAGAGTTCCGGGATCTAAGAGTTTTTTTTTTTGGAAATCCTCCTCTTTTCGAATATTTTTGTAAATTTCTAAAATATTAATAGTTTATGAAATTTTGGCAAAAAACGAAATGCTATTTTTTTTCATCTTTAATTGTTTATAACTTTTGCATTTTTTTATGTGCTAATACATGCTTTTAGCACATTTTTCTAGGCGTTATTCTGGATCTAATGAGCTATCGCACATAATTTTAAGAGCAGTATCTCTATTTTAGACCATTTTCAACTTGTCGAGCAGACTATTATGTAAATAAGTTACTAAATTTGCCCCAATTATCGAAAATCGTGTTTTCACCAGATGTCCACGTTTTGAGGTCCTAGGAACCTTTTCTGACTACTTTCACGATGACATCAGTTGTATGTATGTGTGTGTGTGTGTATGTGAGTATGTAAACATCTACCTTTTAAATTTATAATTTATTGTCGCCTGCCGAATTTTGTGCTGATTCTATCGAATATACTCGAAATTCAAAAATTCGACACTCGTTAACCTCTTATGAACTGCCTGGCAGGTAGACCCAAACCAAACCAGGGATACTAATGTACAACTAATGTAAATATTTCACTATTTTACCCAGTGTTGGTCGGGGATCCTTTGAAGAATAGGCCAACTGCCGTTCTGCCAGGTAAGTCATAAAAGGCGACCGATTGGCTATTTTATTTTTATTTTATTGTATTCGGAAAGCATGTATGTTTTTGTAAGCGTATCGCTGTAGCGATAGATACTATTAAATTAAATTACTAATAAAGAAAATATCTAAACACCATTAAATTGCTTTCGCAATGTTGAGCTATGTGAGAGTAACTACCATCATGGCTACTAGGTGGTTGAGTTCTGCATTATCTCGCCCGGTTCTGATACCACCGCCATACCTATTCCTGCCGCAATAGCGTCAGTGCTTGTCACTATCGTGTTCCGGTTTGGAAGGTAATGCCGCCGTAAACTTATGCATGCTGCATTAGACCTCGCCACAAGATAGCAACGCACCAACTTTGGTGTCTATAGGTGACTATTGGCTCTTCTAGCCATCTGCTTATTTGCTATCTTATGATATAAAAAAAGAATAATCGATATTGAGTTAGGTAATTGACTGAAAGTATGTACGACATTACCGATACCAGAAGGTGGTGTTTATTAATATTGCCGGTAAAGCTTATAGGATTATCACAGATAAAAAATAGCGATGACGATAAGATAGTCAATTTTATAAACAAGACATATTTTAGACTAAGCTTTATTATGCTAATAATATGACTTGAATTGTAAAAAATATGTGAAAGATATTATAAAATATGTGTAAAACATCCCTGATGATGCTTTAATAAGCGATCTGGATGTGAATAGTAAAAAATTAAAAATATACGTGAACTGGAAGTACAAGTGAGTTTATTTGTAATACATAATTTAAGCTTTATTCGTTACTAGCTATTAACCGCATCTTAATTTGCGTGACCCAAAATATTATTTCCTTTTGTTCAGTCGAGTAAAAATAGCCTATAACATTCGTAATGAATTTTAACAGTGCTGGGCAAAGTACGGCCCGCGGGCCAGCTCCGGCCTGCGAAAAATTTAATCCGGCTCGCCGACGGTACTGCGACATGGATAGTATATAATAGCCCGCGATACTTATATTTTGACTATCCCGAAGTATAAAGTAGATTATAATTACTACAGCGCTCCTTTTCTATAATTCCCAATACTGGGTTAAATTCTAAGAATTTCTTCTTATTGAGGAACCCCACTTTTTTAAAAGAGCACAGTCTTTCTGAACGTATACAAATATATTTTGTATACAATGTAGTGAGAGTGATAGCCAAATAATTAGGCTATCATTCAAATTAAATTTTTTAAATCCGACCGATATATAATAATAAAATATATATATATATATATATATATATATATATATATATATATATATATATATATATATATATATATATATATATATATATATATATATTATATATATATTATATATATCAGTCAATCAATCAATCAAAATCAATTGCTGTTCGTTAGTCTCGCTATAATTCGAGAACGGCTGAACCGATTTGGCTAATTTTGGTTTTGAATTAATTGTTGAAGTCCTGGGATGGTTTAAAAGGTGAGAAAATATGGAAAAAAATAAAAATAGTTAAAAAGGCAGAACAACGTTTGCCGGGTCAGCTAGTAACAAATCTAAGTAACAAAATCAGAAGTAGTGTAGAATCTGTGTCAGGAACCGTGGTCACAATAATCTACTCAGTTAAATTTGCGATGCGCATTAATGGAAAAGCGAGATGAATTTCACTAAAAATCCGACAGAAGGCCTTCGCCGCAAGTCTTTGCCTTATCTCGATAACGTAGCCACGAGATCACTGAATGTTCAGAATGAATATCGTACTACGGCTTATAAGGTGGATTAAACAGTATATACACCCTACATCATCGACTATAGTTAAGACATAATGTTATCGATAACGCACAGCTAATACAAAAAGATATTATTAAAAATAGCAAATCATCGAGTGTTGTTTTTACAACTGAACACAATATAAAATATCATGAGTATAAAAGGGTACCTAGTAAAAGAAATCTTACAATAGAATTATAAATGACGTTACATTCTACACACGATAATGGCGACGCTTCAATAACTTATATGGTGTCTTTGAGTGGTGACGTGGATTTACCATCAGGAAAATCGTTTATTCGATAGCACAACTGCCAACCAATTAGCCATATTTCATCCAAACTACCCAAAACAAAATAGGGCCGGCCCACATTGATTTCCGCTTTTAAAATGAAAATGCATATTTTTTTGAGTTTCTATAGATAAATATAGTTAGACAGTAAAGTTTTATTAATTATTCAAATAAAGTAAATGGTTAAAAAAATTATACACATAAAAATGAAAAAATAAAATTTACCTTTAAAAATTCGCACGTTACAAGTTTTGATTTTTAACAAAAAATAATATTGATGGATACACAAGGGTGTCTTTAATATCGGGTGGGTCCTCCTCGATTACTTACGACACTTTCAATCAGATGGGTGATATCTTCTTGAGGTATGCGCTCCCAACAGGTTTTTAATGCGTTTATGAGTTCCTGTTGACTATTTATTCACTTCACTATGAGTTTTTTTCAATTGGTCCCACAGATGTTCGATTAGATTGAAATTGGGGCTCATTGTGGACCAAGGTAAAACTACGATATTGGCTTCAGTTAGGGTCGCCTGGGTTAGGCAAGCAGTATGAGCACGAGCACTATCCTGCATATGGACAAAATTATTGCCCACACTTTGTGAAAATGGAATAATGTGAGGTCGGACCATACGCTCGACGTAGCTAGCAGCAGTTATGGTACCTTCGTTAAGAATTACCAGTTCCGTTTTGCTCATTAAGCTGATTCCGCCCCACACCATGACACTGGGTCATGGACACAAACCGATCAGTTTCGTGTATACAGGGGTCGGTAAATCATTCGCCTTGTCTTCTCCACACACGAACGCGCCTATCATCACTCAAAAACTTCACTTTACTCTCATCTGTGAAGAGCACAGTTCTCCAGTTGTCCATGGTCCAGTCTGAATACTCGCGCGCGAACCTCAAACGAGCGAAACGCGCATTCTGGATCACTGTCCATCTTCATGAAGTCTGTTGCGGATCGTTTGGTCACTTACTCGTGTACCCGCGGCTTGCTGTAATCGGCTTTGTAAAGCGCGAGCAGGAACGACACGCTCTACGCGGGCAATTAAGCGAACAAATCGGTCTTCTTGAATAGTTGTGGCCCGCGTTCTTCCTGATCCGTTTTTTCTAACAACACTACCATTCTCCTGGCAGCGTTCCTAAGCATTTCGGATAGCTCACCGCGATACACCTAGGCGTAGTGCTACTGATCGCCGAGATTCTCCATTTTGCAGCAATACCACTGCTCTTAAAGCAGTTTCCATGCTCATATGGTGCCGAATCCGTGACATTGTTATAAACTTAATGATTTAACTCAAAAATACAGTAAAACAAATCAAGGGACGTTCGGAACGATAGTCTAAACAAAAGTGAATAAGAAATTGTGTCCAGTGTAATTTTAACTTAATTTGTTTAAGTCCACCCATTTGAGGGTAAAGATTAAAAAAATGTTGTTCAAAATAATGTTAAGAAGACATAAACATGTAAAGTTTATGGTAAGACACTTGAACTTGCTCAAAATTAAGTTTTAAGTGTCATACAATCATTTTTTGTGATAGAAAAAATCGGGGTGGGCCCTATTAAGTTTTGATTAAGCTTACATTAATTATAATTAAGCTTACATTCTCGGTCTAGCTTATCTTAATAAGAATGTAATGTCACATTTAGGTGTTTATATTTATTATATTAGGTGATATAATTTTCAAAGTGAGTCACATAACGGTCATTTTTATGGCGCAGTGTTTAATGCTTGTTTTGGCCATTACACATAATTAACTTCTTTATTCATACTGGTGATTTCCCGACAACTTGGTGTCGTGCATTTATAGTGCCTCGTCCGAAAGTAAATAGCCAACTTTATTGTCTCAATATAGATCAAAATCTATGCATTAATTATAAAAGTATTTGATGAATTCCACGGGAACAACTAATTTTTCCATATTAAGAAGTATCAGAAGTATAACTAAGTGGTATTTGAGGTCATCATCTATCAATAAAATTAATGTATCAATGTCCATAAAATAATGACACAAATATGTTTGTATTAAGCTACCAAATAATGCCTTTGACGATCGTACAGGGTTTTCTTTACACACTGTATAATCCATAAATTAATGTTTATTTTATTTATGTTAGTCATAGTTACAAAAAAATGTTAATAACCGAAATTAAGCTAACAAAAATTGACATATATGGTTTATTTTGCAACAAAACAGTGAAATTTATACCTGGAATAACAAAAAAAACTTCAGAGGTTCAGGTTGATCAGTTGATCTTAGATAGGTTCACCAAAAAATAATACTGAAACGGCAGTCACAGCTGGTTTAAACTTGTTATTCAGGATAGCTGCTGCTCTTAACTGTCAGTAGCATATTGACACCAGCCGTTAGATCAATAATATACATATATATATGGATATATTAGTGTTAGAATTGCTTTGATATAGGTTAGTCATTTCAGAATTTATATACTACTAGCGGCCCGCCCTGGCTTCGCACGGGAAGAAAATTATTAAAATCGATCCAGTAGTTTTGATTTATTCATTACTGCCCGTGGCCCGCACGCGTTTAATTTGGAGTAAAACAATTCCCCTTTCCCTATACCATGAAAATTTCCTGCTATCTTTGAAATATCTAAATTCATATAGGTACTACATTTTTAGTTTTTACATTTTTACCTATTTCCTTTATTTTTACAATTAATATATTACAGAATGTCTTTATATACATTGTTCACAGCTTTCTTGCCAATAGACAATACAAACATGTTTTGTTTAGAGGTTACTCTTGTAAGAGCGATGTATAGTAGGCCATGTGAAATACAGTCAACGCTCAAATCTAAGCCTATATAATCGATAGGTTGAAAAATTTCGATGCTATGTCAAAAAACATGTTATTTTTAATTTTCTTCATTGATAAAGCCCAAACAAATTGACCGATTTTGATTAAATTAACGGTATTTAACGTAGTTTTTAAAGAACAAAAGCTGATAGTATTTTAAAGTCAATCGGTATATTAACTTGAAAGTTATTTAAAAAAAATTAAATCAGTTTGCTAAAAACAATGTAATTTTTATATTTGAAAAGCTATAACTTTTGAGAATTAGATGCGATTTTGATTTTTGAAACGGCATTTGACGTAGTTTTTTAGTACTAAGATATCGTAGAACACCAAAAAATGATTGGTTGAAAAATTTCGAAGCTACGTCGAAAAAACACTTTTTTCAAAATTTTCGTCAACGATTACTCCCAAACGGATAAACCGATTTTGATGCAATTTATGTATTAGACGTAGTTTTTTGAGGAATAGATGATTAGTTTTGTACTCAATCGGTACATAAATCTGGAAGTTATATTAAATTTTTTTTTAATATAACTTCCAGATTTAAAATGCCCCTGCATTACATGCTGTAAACGGCCATATTAATCTATATTAAATCAACAATATATTTAAGGTATTTAATTAGATAAGGATTAGTGCTGTATTGCTTAAAATTGCTTCGAAAAAAGCCATTATTTCCCGTAAAAGTAAATGACAAAAAAATGCTATTGTGGGTTATCCATAAGAGATAGACATATACCATCGTGGAGTTTTCTGTAGACCTTTTTAAGATGTACAAATACTTAGTACATTATTTTGATAAATTTCGTAGGGTTTAGCCTGCGTTTGCAATGTAAGCGGAAAAAAATATAATTATTTACGACATGACATCAGAAAAGTTAAAAATTGCAGTACTTCTCTACAATACATTGAATGTTATTACATGGAAGGTTTACTTCCTCTTTAATCAATCTATCTATTAAAAAAAACCGCATCTAAATCCGTTGCGTAGTTTTAAAGATTTAAGCATACATAGGGACATAAGGACATAGGGACAGACAGAGAAAGCGACTTTGTTTTATACTATGTAGTGATTTTAGATAAAAGTACATACCTGTCACTTAACACATTTCTGTCATGGCCTGGTGGAGGTAAACTCAGCTGGAATGGTGTATTGAAATAATGCTGTTGTTCATGTGACCGATGTACAACTCTTCCTCCTCTAACTACCATGTACCCACTGTCACCAATATTTGCAGCACGCATTATACTTTCGTTACGGTCTAAGATCATAACACAAGCTGTACTGCTTCCTGAAATTAGAAAAAAAATATAATTGAAAACTAAGGTTTACTTTAACATTTGAAATTTGTAAGAATTATAATAATATCAAAACTAACCAAGTATTGGTTTTTTGTGTTCTAATAACTCATAATATGACTTCGCCAGAAGGTCACTTGGTTCTGACATTTTAAAATGACCCATTTGGACTAGCCTTTCACACGTTTTCATGAGATATGACGAGAATTCACCAGGATCAATTCCGTATGCACGCCAGCCTCCCACTCCATCTGCGACTCCTATAATAACAATGGAAAATTATTAATTAATTTCTTGAACTACAATAAGATATAGATAACGCAATGGCGCCGAATTCCAACCACTGATTGATATGGTTCAATGAATCCTTCAAAAGATAAAAAAACACTCTAAAGCACACTAGAAAAAATGCTTTTCTGAAAGATTACGAACTTTAAATTTTAAAAATGAGCATAATTGTATTCTTTAATGAATTTTTTATACTTAAATTTAGATTTAAACTGTTACGACTGGAAATAAACTGAAAGCACCGTTTTCTGACCGACTGACTACAAGTATCCCTATATCCGACCACCAAGTATCTAGATTCCGACCAGACAAATCCTACCTAGTAAAATCAACTCTGTGTCTTACAAATAGAGTGGAAATTCGTAAATAAAAACCATTTTACATAATACTGTAGTATTTATTGGAAATTTGGTACAAAAGTTTAAAAAAATAACTTCTATATACTTCACATGATGTACAATCGGGAAAGTAAATTAGTTTTTATATACTATGCTATATAGTACTTAAAACTTAATTTACTGAATATGTAATTTTTTTTCACAAACTGCATATTTTCTATCCTCTAAATCTAGTATCTAAATGTAGGACTTACATCATGTTAATCTTTATTATAATAATAAAAATATATTACTATTATTAATGAGATCAATTAGTAATCATAATTAAGTTACATACACATATAACCAAACTATTATGTTATATACATAACGCTTTGGTAACCGTATGTATTTATGGGAGGGTTCATGGATTGTTTTCCTTTCGGAATTGATTTATTTTCGGAAAAATCGTAAGTCGTAGACACTAGAATCGCACATTTTCAGACAACGAGATGGTGACGATGAAATTTTGAACATTGTCGCGATGTCCGATGGTGAAATTCGACGGCAAGAATCAATCTAAACAGTTCTTTGGAACATTCCCCATGATAGAGCCAGACTGATTAATGTTAGCATCGGTCGCATACAGGTTTATTATGTAAGCATGGCGTTTAGAATAAGTAACTGAACACGAAACACTCAGATAGCAACATGAATTATAGAAAATTAGCTTTATTTACTAAGTGTAAAATTCCTATTACCGACCATGTGGTCGGCATTAGCAATGTTGCTATTTTGTAGGGCTCCTCATTCCGTCCATAATTAATTGTCCAATAAATCTACGAAAATACGCAATTTTTGATTGAATACTGAAATTTTAAGATTTTAATACACTAATAATACATTTAAAATAAATAAATGCCAAACTTACCAGGTATTTTTCCCAAAAAACCATATGTTTTTTTCACACCGATTTATGTTTTTTTAGCATACAATCTAACATAAACTGTACCCTTTCGTAGTTTTTGTTGAAATGACAGAATGTCCGTTAACCTTTGAAACACAAGTTTTGAGAGATGGTTTACGATAAGTGATGGAATTGAATGGGTTCCGTTTCACGCATTTCGCGCGATATTTAAACGTTTTAGGCAGTAAAAACCAAAATGGTCGGATAGAGGAAGCTAGTCGGAAACCGGTGCTATTACGTAAAATCATTTAAACAACACAATGTTGTTTTCACGGGCATTTTCTGATTCAGAGGGTAAAACACCCAGTAAACTTATGCAATAGCAGCAACACACCATTAACATTATTGGCGATGGTTATTCCCTTCCATCTGCTTTGTTGCTATCCCATAAATATAAAATTTAAAAATACATGGACTGTCTAAATTAATTTACTAAATTTGTATATGTACTAAATCCATACAAAATTAATAAAAATATATAATTAAACAAATAATTGTTACAAAATGTATAATAACATAATGTGTTTTTATAACAGCAACTGTAATTAAAAAATTATATTTTTGTAATTTGCGTCTGTCTGTCAGTTTACCTGCATGATACACATTTAGGATCATGACACCCATTAACCTTGTGGGGAAGGCAGAGTGAACCGAACGTTTATAGACTTTCCGCTTCACCAGGTTTGTTGGTTGGAGAGATGAGTGGTGATCCCCATCACTGACACCATTGTCAACTATTTCTAGCAATTACCGGGACCAATGGCTTTATATGTTCATCTGAGGTATATATAGGGATATATATATATATATATATCGGATATATATATAGCAGCTCGGATTTTGGTGGGTGATTTTTTACTGCTCCCATAGCAGTAAAAAATCACCCACCAAAATCCGAGCTGCTATATATATATATATATATATATATATATATATATATATATATATATATATATATATATATAATAAGATAGCAAACAAGCAGATGAGTCTCCTGATGGAAAAGTGTTAATGATGCGTTGCTATCTTGTGGCGACGTCTAAAGGCACATGCATAAGTTTACCGGCTACCTTACTCTCCAAACTGGAACAGGACAGTGATAAACACTGACGCTATTGTGGCAGGAATAGGTAAGGCGCTGGTACCTGAACTTTGCGAGAAAATGCAGAACTCTACCACCTAGTAGCCACGACGGTAGTGACTCGTATAGCCGATCAGTCGCCTTTTACGACCTCCCAGGCAGAACAGCAGTTAGCCTATTCTTCAAAGGAGCCCGGGACCAACATGGGGTAAAAAACATGGAATTGTTTCTAAAAGAATGGCTCTGACTTGATTAATGCATGGCAATGTAGACCTATTATTTTCTTTGAACATCTTCCGAGAGCATTAAGTTACGCCTTTTTACCATTTTTGTGCAATAAAGTATTTAAATAAATAAATAAATATTTTGTAGACTTTGATCAAAGTCACTTTTAATCGATCTGGTCAAATATGCAAGTTCTATTAATTCTATTCTAGTTCTATATATTAAAAGATTATATTATCTTTTATAATGTTCTATTAATATTTTGTAGACTTCAATCAAAGTTACTTTTAATCGAAATTGTAGACATTATGTAGAGTGAAATGTAATATTTTAGATCAATTGAGATGAATTAACTATTGCATGCCTTAACTGGTCAAATATGCAAATTCTATTAATATTATTTTAAGACTTTAATGTACCATATTCGATGCAACAAACTATATTTGATTTGAAAACAAAAATAGCCTTTAAGTGGCTGAAAAGACCTAATTTGTTGAAATTGATGTTTTTAAGCAGTTTTTAAGAAAAACTATTTGTTATAGCACAGCACAAAAAATATATCTTAATATTCATCATATGTTAAAGACCATGGCCAGACTCGATACATAATTGAAAAGATTGGTCTTAAAGTCATCATTAACGCTTCTATATCTTTATTTTTTTGATAACTGGGTCTTCAATTAAAAACATAAAGTCATCATATTCATACCTAAACCGCTAGCGAATTATATTTGACAAATAATCTTCACTTTTTTTTTAACTTCAATATTTATTCATAATAACTCCTGGCCGCCCAGTTACACCGATAGTGGGGTCTCGTTTACTCCGATAGAAATAGACAGAGTGCACATTTTTGGTATTGACAGTGCCTTAATCTCTAGCCATTCAAAACATTATAATCAATTTTAGTCAAAATGAATTCAAAATTAATTCTATTATAGATGTCATCCTTAATAAATTACCACATTAGTTGGGATTATTAAAGTTGTCATTACATTATTATTTCCACCCATTAAATTATGTAAACACTCCTTAAATCCCATTCTCGGCAATCGAGTGTCGCATTGTAGGTAACTGCGGGACTCGCTCTTATCCTGAACTACACCCAAGTGATGCTCTCCCATTTGATTTTAAACCTTCACTTACAAAAAAGTTTGGTGACTTATACTCTTTTCTTAAATATTCCTACATTATAAATACAATATATTGTATAAACTGTGGTTGTGTATTATTTATTTGACACAACTTTGGTAGGTACTATAGTCTGATGGTGTGCGAGTTCAATACACTTGTTTTTTATTTAGACAATTGTTTATTCTGGTACATGGGAAACATATCAATTAATACATAGTCATTTACAAAATTATAAAATATAATATGGCTTGGTGTTAGAATATTTATTACATTGTTGTACAACACAGTATTTGATCTAAAGGGGCATGCTTAAATTTTTGAAAAGTCTGTTTCCTCTTTTAATTATATTTTTTAGCTATATGTTTCTGTTCAAGGATCTAATTAATACCAAATTTGTAAAATAAGTTGTTTTAAAATATTTATATAATATAATTAAAGTTTGTTCTATCCATTTATCAATATCCATAAGTAATTACGTGCATATGTTGAAACTATGTACCAAATAATGATCTTAACAGTTGAACTGGGTTTTTGTTACCCTTCATGTAGAGGGGCATCTTCAAAGGGCCAGTTTCCTAACAGACATACTTTTACAACATAAAAATCTATAATGGTTTTATGATTGTTTATGTAATAGTTTAACAACTATAAATGGCTTAACACTAATAGATATTTAAAGTCTTAAAATTGTATATATTGGATTATTACACTTAAAGTTTAAGGATAATTACGTTCAGTTTGTAGTAAAGGGTGCTCAAGACTTTTTAATTACTTAAAAAATCCTAAAACCGCAGTTGTATGTATTGCTTACAATTAACAATTATATATACAAATGAAATAAGTCAAAAGCGCCTACGTTTTTGGTTTTCCTTTATTTATGAGCCTTATAATCATAAAAAGTACTATTCTAAAGAAAGTTATGCTTAAGAGGGTAAAAATTGTTATAGGTACTTACCAATAACATCAGCATTGTTAGAATTTGTGGAAAACCATGCATCGTCTCCAAATTGTCCTTTATTAGATCTTCCATTTGCAATGTCTTTTGGAAAACCACAAACCACTGAAACTAAATATGGATGTTTCTTGTTGGAAACATGTAATTCAGCAGAACCCGATAAACTCGAAAGTCCATTTCGAAGAGCACGTGATAGCACTCTGCCTGTCCAGAATATAGACTGCATCATTCATAAATTGAACTTTGAAATTAGATTCACTTACGAATGCGTTACTGTAAATGAATCCATATTCACAAAATTACACAACAATGAATTTAAATTTAATTAAAGCATAGTTAAATGCAATTTATTTTTATTCGAACGGATTAATCGCAACAAAGTTAGACGTTTTTATCAATCCCTTGTGACTTCAGTGTTGCTCCGTTCCGTCTCGAGAGTAAAGTGACACTGACAAGTGAGAGAAGTGACATCTATTTTTTTTCTACAATAAGCAGGGTAAATTTCAAGGATTTATAAAGTTATAATTTCGATATATTTGCGTCGTTGTGATTGGTTATGGTATATGATATTATGACGTTGTCTTCTAGCGCTAGTTGGCGAACCAATCACGAAACAGCAAGAAACGCAGCGAACCAATCGCGAAACAGTAAACATATCGAAATTATGACGTTTTAAATCCTTGGTAAATTTTCTACAATAAAATAAAGGGTTGCCAGCGTGGATTTTAATAAAATACGTAGACCAGTCTTCAAAAATACGTAGAATTCGTAAAAAATCCTTTGCAATGGTTCGTACTTCACAAATTAAAAGCTATGATTAAAAGTATATGAATTTTGACAATGAGTTTAAATTTATAAACATAAAATAATGGTACCGACAGAAAATGTCCTGCTAAATGTTCCAAGTCTCCGAAAATTACATTTGCTACGAGTTGTATTTTATTATTTTCGATAAATGTAGCTAAATCATTTACCTTACGTGGAAGAATCATTGAAAAAGTGAGATAAATGTTTCATAAACAGTCCCACAGAAGACTCTCACTCGAAATACGGAGCTCTATGGAATATGGATACTTCTGGATAGATATATAGTCCAATATTTCATAATGAATTTGAACTAACAATAGTTTTAAAGTAGATTAAAGTGATAAATAATTTTAGTGCGTAATTGGTGACACCACCTAATCTAAAACCAGCCTAGTTTAACACTAAATTTTTCAATGTTCTCTCTGCTTATTGAACCAAAGTTCAAACTGGCGGCTGGAACGTACTTAAGCATCTTATTCAATATTTTATCTGTTAAATTTCATTATCGATCCATAAACAACAAGACTGTCCATTCTGACGTTTACTAATCATAATCATAGTTCATAGAGAATATGGGAAGGCGTTGTAGAAGAAAGCTCAGTGTCGGAATCTGAAAAGTGTATTTAGTGAATATTGCTGAAATAATAGGCCTTGGTTAAAGTTGTCGACAACGACAATAATTTTTATCGTTTTTGGGAAGATTTCGTGTTGAACTTTTTTCACCCCAAGTAATTGGAAAGCTATAAAACTGGTGTTCGACAAGTCGCTTGGCAATATGCCTGCCGTCAGGGGAGATGGAATGCGAGGGCTCGCAGTCTTCATATCAGACATAAGAAACTGTAAAAGTAAAGAAGCAGAAATAAAAAGAATCAATAAAGAACTTGCCAACATCAGAAGTAAGTTTAAAGGAGACAAAACCCTCGATGGATATCAGAAGAAGAAGTACGTCTGTAAACTTTTATTTATTTTTCTGCTTGGTCACGATATTGATTTTGGTCATATGGAAGCGGTCAATCTGTTATCATCTAATAAATACTCAGAGAAACAGATAGGCTATCTATTCATTTCTGTTCTAGTTAATACAAACAGTGATCTCATTAAACTCATAATTCAAAGTATTAAAAATGACTTGCAGTCTCGAAATCCTATTCATGTGAATCTTGCTCTACAATGTATAGCCAATATTGGCAGTAAAGATATGGCTGAAGCATTTGGTACGGAAATTCCTAAATATCTAGTATCTGGAGATACTATGGATGTTGTTAAACAGTCTGCAGCACTATGCCTTTTAAGATTGTTTCGAAAATCCCCTGAAATAATTCCAGGCGGCGAATGGACATCCCGAATTATTCATTTATTAAATGATCCACATATGGGAGTAGTAACAGCAGCAACTTCTTTAATTGATGCACTTGTAAAGAAGAATCCTGAAGAATATAAAGGGTGTGTCACATTAGCCGTAGCTAGGCTAAGCAGGATAGTGACAGCAAGCTATACTGATCTGCAAGACTACACTTACTATTTTGTTCCTGCACCATGGCTCTCGGTTAAGTTGTTACGTCTACTGCAAAATTATACACCTCCTTCTGAAGAACCAGGTGTCCGAGGTCGTCTTTCAGAATGTTTAGAAACCATTTTTAATAAGGCTCAAGAACCTCCAAAATCAAAAAAAGTTCAACATTCTAATGCTAAAAATGCTGTCTTATTTGAAGCCATTAGTCTTATAATTCATAACGATAGCGAACCTAATTTATTAGTCAGAGCTTGCAATCAATTAGGACAGTTTTTGAGTAACAGGGAGACAAATCTTAGATATTTAGCCTTGGAATCTATGTGTCATCTTGCTACTTCTGAATTTTCTCACGAAGCCGTTAAAAAGCACCAAGAAGTTGTTATTTTATCAATGAAAATGGAAAAAGATGTTTCTGTCAGACAACAAGCTGTTGATTTACTATATGCAATGTGTGATAAGACAAATGCTGAGGAAATTGTACAAGAGATGTTAGCATATTTAGAAACAGCAGATTATTCAATAAGAGAGGAAATGGTTCTAAAAGTTGCCATACTAGCTGAAAAGTATGCAACAGATTATACATGGTATGTTGATGTTATTCTCAATCTTATTCGAATTGCTGGAGATTATGTTTCAGAAGAAGTGTGGTACCGTGTAATCCAAATTGTAATAAATAGGGATGAAGTACAGGGTTATGCAGCTAAAACTGTATTTGAAGCACTGCAGGCTCCAACTTGTCATGAAAATATGGTAAAAGTAGGTGGTTACATTCTTGGAGAATTTGGAAATTTAATTGCTGGTGACACAAAATCGTCTCCCCAAGTTCAATTTGAACTTCTCCACTCAAAATATCATTTATGTTCTGCAGCAACTAGAGCACTTTTGCTTTCGACTTATATTAAACTTGTTAACCTATTCCCAGAAATTAAAAATAGAGTTCAAGAAGTTTTTAGAGCAGATTCCAACTTGCGCTCTGCTGATGTTGAGCTACAACAAAGGGCTTCTGAATACTTGCAGTTGAGTATAGTGGCCAGTTCAGATGTTTTAGCCACAGTTTTAGAAGAAATGCCTGCATTCCCCGAAAGGGAATCATCAATATTAGCTGTATTGAAAAAGAAAAAGCCAGGCCGCATTCCTGATGATGTAAGGGAGTCCAAAAGTCCACAGCCAACTAGTAATTCTACTCCACTTGCACATAATTCAGTAAATACAAATAGTTCCAGTGCTGATCTCCTTGGTCTGTCAACCCCACCAGGAGCTACTAATAATACAGGAAATGGTTTGTTAGATGTCCTTGGTGATTTATATACTACTCCTAAAATTAGCCCTACAACTGTTCAGCAAAATAACTTCAAAAAATTCTTATTCAAAAATAATGGTGTTCTTTTCGAAAATGATCTTATTCAAATTGGAGTCAAAAGTGAATTCAGACAAAATCTGGGTAGGATTGGTCTCTTTTATGGCAATAAAACACAATCCCCTATCCAAAATGTTCACCCTAATCTACATTGGACTGAATTACATAAGCTCAATGTACAAATGAAACCAATGGAGCCAGTATTAGAAGCAGGTGCTCAAATTCAACAAATGCTGACTGCTGAATGTATTGAAGACTTTGCTGATGCTCCTAATATGTCTGTATCTTTTATGTACAATAATGTTCCACAAAAAATTTCTTTCAAACTACCATTGACTCTAAATAAGTTCTTTGAACCAACAGAAATGAATCAAGAATCTTTCTTTGCAAGATGGAAGAATTTAGGTGGGGAACAACAGAGGGCGCAGAAAATATTTAAATCTCAGGGAGCAATGGACTTAGTAGCAGCCCGTACTAAGCTTTCTGGATTTGGGATGCAACTTTTAGATGGCATAGATCCCAATCCTGACAATTTTGTTTGTGCTGGAATTGTGCACACTAGAGTACAACAAGTAGGATGTTTAATGAGATTAGAGCCAAACAAACAAGCTCAAATGTTTAGACTTACTGTCAGATCAAGCAAGGAATCTGTTTCACAAGAAATATGCAATCTGCTAGCTGACCAGTTTTAAATTTTTATAAATTTCTTATAGATAAGAGTTTAAAAGCAACGTTTTGTAAATTTTAATTGTTGTAATATCACACTGTGTTAATATAGCTACCTGTGTTACATGACAATATAACACAAACCAAAATTAATTATGGAAATCTCTTGTGTATATGTGTTAGCATGATTATTAAATCAATATAGTTGAGGGTTTATTTGAAAGTCATAAAATGCTAAAATATATTGAAAATGGAAAAGACATATAATTAGGTGTATTATTATATTTTTTTACAAATGTTTTATTGCAATGAATTGCTAGGTGACATGAAAAATGTCTCAATTTTGTTTTACATTTAATTTTAAAAGTTTGTTGCAATAATTTTATTCCAAACTATATGTATACTGTAAAATATTGTAATGTGGTATAAATTTACCAAAAACATGCTTTATTTTAAATTAATTTTAGATTATAACTGTTTGTTATGTTTTATTTTTTATGATTTATGATAATATAATTACTTAAAATTCCATAGCAATTTCTTATTGTAGACAGGTCATAATTATAAATATTTTCTTTGTGTCTGACTTCAATCTTCTGAAATGCATATTGGAGCGTAACTTAAACATTGCTGGAGTCATTTTTACTCATAAATTTATCTTAGCAATATATCAGGCCAGAAAAAATAATTTTTTTATGAGTGTGAAAAAAACTGTAAAAAGAACTAAAAGTAATTGAAGCATGGCTGCTATTTTTGACCTCTTGGTTTTTTCTATAATTATATATTTATAATCCTATTTACAGTAATATATAAGCACCTATTAACTATTCAGAGGCAATTTAGAAAATATCTGACTTGGCAGTGATTAAGTAACAATATGCATAATATAAATTAATTGTTGAACTGGTGTACCAATCTTTTAGTTGTTAGTTTCTCAAATTCTAGAATATTAGTGACTGCATTATTAGCTGTTTTACATTATAACTACACATGTTTAAAATAATCTTCTTTTTGAATTAATTTTTTTTGTTGTATATAAAAAATACAGCATAAATACATACTAAAACGTTAATTAAATTGTATTATGATATTTTAATTTATAAAAAGTGCTAAACCAATTTCTTTGCTTGATTAGTCATAGGAATATGCTTCTACGCAGGGTCCACTTAAATTTTTGAAAATGGATTTTGAAGTTACTGAGTAAATCAAAAATGCATTCACTTTTTGTGGGTTTTCAAATTGTGTAGTGTTTATGTCTTTGAGTAAAACGTTATTTATTGTGTAGTAAATTAATATTTAACACAAGCCAATGTAAATTATCATTACCATGCTGTAACTCATATGCTTGAAAAATTATATGCTGCTTATCTCTAATGGAGGATGTAATTTGAGATTATAACGTGTTGTTAACATCACTAGGGTCACTATGCTATAAAATAATCACTGTTGTTTAAAAAATCACAGATTTTTTTACATGCCATTATCCTGTTCTCATGAGTTTTAATAAGAATCTCAGAACATTAGATATCTTATTTGTACTTTAAAAGTATGTATAATCTTATAAGTTAGTTTAGAAAAATAGTAGATATACGTTCTACACATATTTCTGTAGCATGCTAAAAAGTTTTGCATGGTAGATTTGTTAAGAATATGAGTACATTTATATATAACAAAAAATATAATATATAACATATATATGTGTATATTATGAACTTAACGATTATATAGTGATTATTGTCATTAAATATGCTAATATTGTATCATATATTGTGTGATTCTTTGTGTATGGAATAGCATGAAATATAAAATGTTGTTATGAAGATAGTCATTTTGCGCTTTGAAATATTGTACCTTATTTATCTAAAATAAATATTTAATCAATTTATGTCAATTTTTCTATCATTTCTTTGGTAGATATTATAATTTTTCCAATAGTAACTGTTTTCTAGTAGGCATTCATTTTTGAAAGGATTGATAACCAATTACACATTACAGCAATATACTTTCAATATTTTCTTTTAATTTCAACATTGTTCTTGCATGGTAAGAAGAATGTGAAGAAGTTAATATTGGAGTAAAACGTGTAAGGCGTTTCGGGGGGCTTTTATACTACATATTTTTGCATGTTATCGTGTTCTGGTTTGGAGGTTAAGGGTTTCCATTGCTGCTTGTTATACAATGCTGTACATTTGGCATTCCAGCCCTGACACGGATAGCAGCGCATCGTTTTTTTATATTTCCTTAGACAGCAAACAAGTAGATGGCTCTCCCGATGGAAAGAGAAACCATCGCCTATAAACACCGAAGATGTTAAAAGTGCGTTGCTATCAGTGTGGTGGGATGGTAATGCTACATACATAAGTCTATCGGCTAGCTTACCTTCCAAACCGAATACGACAACGACAAACATTGGCGCTATTGCGGCAATAATAAGTAAGGCGGTGGTTACCGTATACCTGACCGAAACATTGAAGAACTTTACCACATTGTAGTCACGATAGTAGTGACGCGTAGAACCAAACGGTCGCTTTTACGACCTGCCCGATAGAAAGATGGCTGGTCTAGTCTTTAAAGGAGTCCGGATCAACAAGGTAAAATGAGATAAGGTGCATCTTTTGGTGTCTACAAGCGATAGTTGAATCTTTCTATCAGAAGAACCTGTTTGAACCTGAAGGAGAGTCTGTTTGCTATTCTATAAGGAACTGACATAAGTAACAATTGTAAATTATAGTGTACCCGAACCGAAGCATGTACGAAATAAAAATTATAAACATATTACACAGTTTAAAAAATTGGGACCCAGTTGTTTTTATGCCCGTAAGTACTAAACAAAGTCCACTAAACGAGTCAAAACAATGACGTCATTATTTATATCTGCAGTGTGCTTAGTTTATAACCACTTCTTACGTAACCAAATAAAGCACCACTACACAAATGTTATAAGTTGCGCAAATAGAAGTTATAATTTTATCATGTTATGTATATCGGTAGTTTATGATTAATTGTGTATTTCTGTTCTGTCTGCCTACCCAATAAAAGATTTGGCATAAAGATATGCATGTACGTTTGTAAGGCAGCTCTCATTAATAGGTCGATTTTAATCTAGATATTAGCAGCGTTTAATTTTATGACGCAACGAAACATTGAACGCATTTTCATAGTTTTACTTTTATTTCCATTACTATACAATGTTACGCACAATCTGACAATGCTGACATATGTACCTTACGTAATAAAATTGTAACTAACTTTTATCCCAAACGGGTTGAAGAATAGAATAACTGATTTTTTGTATCAAGAGATACCAAACAAGCAGATAGGTATCCTGTTGAAGAGTCAGCCATCGCCTATAGACACCAAAGATGTCAATGGTGCGTTGCTAACTTATGGCGAGGTTTAATGCCACATAAGTTTACCGACTATCTTATCTTCTAGACCGGAAGATGACAGTGACAATAGCGTCAATGACGCTACTGCATCGCAACTGTATCGATGCAAATGCGCAGCCGTGTCGAAATATCGACGATGCTTTCGTTATTTACGCTTCGTCTGCTTACGTAAAAGCAACACCAAAGACAACATGACTAATAATGTTACCTCAACGGAGTCCATTTTACAACTGTAGAGATCGCAGGTATTTTTGTGCCGTAACTGAATCGCGTTTGCATCGCGACAGTATCGCTTATGCATTGTGACAGTATTGCGTTTGCATCGCGATATTATAGCGTTTGCATCGCGACAGTATCGCGTTTGCAACGCGACAGTATTGCGTTTGCATCGCGACAGTATAGTGGTTATTTGGGCGAGGGCACACATCTAGCGACCGCTTCGCGACTGTATTAATGCGGATGCGCGACCGCATCGCTACAAAAAGTCGCCGTGAGCGAGGGGCCTTATACATTTGACATTCCATCACATCTGTAGTGTCTATAGACGATGGTTATCTCATTCCATCAGGATAACCATCAGCTTGTTTGCTATATGATCTAAAAAGTGTCATATTTACCTACATTAGTTTCTTTGCTTATCCCTCAAAACTCTACATTGTTATCGCTACATGGTAAAGGAGATGTCTTCATATTGCGGGCTAAAATTATACTGAAAATGTTAACACGCGCTCGAAAAACAAGATTTCCTATTTTCACTTCGGTAAATGATGAAAAACGAGTACGAAGTTGCGGCTTATAACTATTTGTATTTCTGTATACAGAAATATTATAATCCCACAAAAAACATTAATTTTTCATCATAGAACAACAAGATGGCTCTCCTGATGGAAAAATAAACTTTCGCCTATAGACACCAAAGATGTTATAGTGTGTTGCTATCCGTGTGGCGGGATAGTAATGCCACATGCATACATAAGTTTATCGGTTACCTTAACCCCAATCTGGGGGCGAGACGTTGCAGAACTCTATCACCTACAGCAACTTTTTGAGTTGCGAGCCATATAGTCTCATCTTGGCAACATTTTCATAAAATATATTGTGGTGGGATTTCACTATTGGTCATGATTATATTTTTATATGCGTATTATTTAATCTTTAACAAAAATTTTGTGTACTTGTATAATCCTCAGATTACTAGCATTTATGCTAGTTAAGTTCCTGTGGGAAGAAAACTCACTTGGGTTTTATACTATGTATCAATTTTCTAACCTCGACTAGCATCAAAATTTGCATTAGTCGATCATATAAAATTCCACTCTAGTTTATGGGGTTGAAGTAAAATTTCCAAGTTTTATAATTGTGTTGTTGTTTGTGTTCTATGTTTTCAGCTGACGAAAAAACGGAGGTTATCAGGGGCCTAATTCACGTAATCAAGCGGCAAGCGAGTCGAAGCATTTAAGACACACATATTCTTACATATTATGCCGCGTCGCAGCACGTCTCGACGTTCTATCGTGTTTATGTGTGTAAAAGTCCTAAGCGCTTTGACTCAATTACGTGAATTAGGGGGCAGTTTGACATGTAATATTGTAGGAATTAAATATTTGAAAATGGTGATCTATTTAGGCGTCTAAGACCAAAGTACTTGTACTAAATTGCGTAAGCCCTTGTGGAAAAATTTCTCGGATAAAAGTAGGTAAATAACTTACAAAGTGAAAGTAACAGTTTATGAATGTTTATTTTTATTTAAAAAGTCGAAAAAAGTCTTACAAAGTCGGAAAAACTCGGAGTAATTCCAAAATTTCGGACTCTTCCAGAAGAGTTATTCAGTGTTAATAAATCTTGCAACGTTTATGGGTACTAAAAGAAATATATTAAAAGTTATTAATACTACGAAAGTGTAATAAAGGGGAAAAAAATATAACTAATACTTACCCGGTTTTCCGTTTAAGAATTTGAAACTTTCTTCTTTGTTTAAAAAAAGGTTACCGTTACTGTCGATCAATATTATAAACTTTGTTTCTTCAATTTTTGATAATTATTATTAAAATCTATTATATCACAACGTTATTTGCCAATTTTTATTTTATTGTACTTTTATAACATAAATATATTTATAAATTAAGTAAAAATTAAAACAGATGATCTAATTAGTTTTTGACAGGTTGAGTCAGTGTTGCCAGAGAAAAAGTCAATCTTTCGTCCTTAAAGCCTCCTCTACACTACTCCTATGTCCGGGGTAAACTCAAAAAGTACTACATGGATTTATTTCAAATTTTGCATGACTATTACTAACAGGTCGGGTCAACATATAGGCTACATATTATCAAGCTGTCACCTACGGGGGAGGTGCTGTGCGGAGTAAACGAAGTCCGCGCGGACGAAGTCTTGGGCAACAGCCAGTATAATTATGGCGAGCGAAGCGAGCCCTACACTAGGCGACTTTCTATGCACTTTTGTGGTACATTTTCCTGAAAAAGTATCCCACTTTAAGGTTTGGGCTTTGACGTGGTGGTTTAAATTCATGTCTAGATATATTATCTACCATTAAAATGCTATTTCATAAACATTAAAAAAATAGAAAATACATTTTGTATTAGAATTTTATTACTGCTAACGCCATCTATTATAAAAATAAATAAATAATAATAATAAATAAATATTCACGGGACAAACTACACTTACTGATCTAACCCCAAAGTAAGCAAATATTTGCTTGTGTTATGGGTGTTAGTCAACGATACTAATACATAGAAATACATAATATATAAATACCAGAATATATATAATAAACACCTAAACCCAGAAATACAAACATTTACGCTCATCACACAAATGCTTGTCCCCGTCGGGGATCGAACCCGAGCCCCGTTGATTGCGTAGTCAGGGTCGCTAACCACTCGACCAACGGGAGGGTCAAATAACGAGTAAAAATGCTACAAAGCTACACTAGGCGACGATCTGTGCCCTTTAGTGGTACATTTTACTAAAAAAATATCGCACTTTTAGGTTTAAGCTTTGGCGTGGTAGTTTTATTTTGTTTAATTCATTTTCATTCACTCCAGTTTAATACAATATTAATCTATTAAAACACTTGTACTTTTTAACTTCCCACTACGTATGTAGATAGGAAGGTTACTGATTTTGCTCCGATTTTCAAAAATGGAGTTTTCACCATATGTCCGCGTTTTGTGGGCTTAGGAACCATTTTCGACTATTTTCGCGATGACGTCAGTATGTCTGTATGTATGTGTGTGTGTGAGTGTGTGTGTGTGTCAACAACTCATAAGTTTTGAACGCCTGGACCGATTGAAACGCGGTTGGTGGCATTCGATTGGATTCCGCTCAACTTATACTTCCTGAAATTTTGTACCAAATGGGCCTAAGAGATTTTGAGAAATTTTGAAAATACCCTAAATAAATTGTGACGAAACAATTTTTTTTTTAATAACTTCCAGATTAATGTACCGATTGAGTACAAAAACTATTCCTCAAAAAAATACATCTAATGCATAAATTGCCTCAAAATCAGTTTATTCGTTTGGAAGTAATCGTTGACGAAAATTTTGAAAAAAGTGTTTTTTCGACATAACTTCGAAATATTTCAACCAATTATTTTTTGGTATTCTACGATATTTTAATACTATAAAAATTACGTCGAATGCCCTTTTAAAAATCAAAACCGAACCTTATTTTCAAAGGTTACAACTTTTCAAATATTAAAATTACGTTTTCTTTAGCAAAGTTACTTAATATTTTGGAAATAACTTTCAGGCTAATATACCGATTGACTTCAAAATCTTATCATCGTTTCTCCTTTAAAAACTGCGCCAAGTACCGTTAATTGGATAAAAATCGGTAAATTTGTTTGGGATCTATCATAGACGAAAATGTTTTTTTGACATTGCTTCGAAATTTTTGAACCTACCGATTTTTTAGCTAAAGCAATATTTAAATTGAGTTGAATGCCATTTGAAAGATCAAATCGATCATCGTTTCCAAAATATACAGCTTTTCAAAAATCAATACGTGCCAAGAAAACTTATCAAGGACGTACTACGTGCGTCTTCCCGGTTGAAATTTGGATGTTTTTGATTTCAATGGCTTCTTTCACTAGCCGTGGAATGTAATATGGCGTTCTGTCGAAAATACGCGTGGCCTATGAAATTCCATCCAGTGATTACGGCCCGACTACAGCTGTAGATGTTTAGCAATCGCCGACTTATTAACGTCGTTATTCTTGACTGCTTTGATATGCTACTAGGCCTCTGACACATGCTCTATAGTACCTCTATACACTACTCGGCCGACTTCAGTACGCGTCAAGACGCCGTTGTGAACGCACGTGTGTTTAATAGATTTTTTCGTTGATGTGCGTGTGAGACTCTATTATGAGCGGCATACAGTGGTCACAGGAGCAAACTATGTTGTTCCTTGAAACACTTCAAGCAGAGCCTTTTATTTGGGACCCCAGTGGGAAAGGTCATAAGGACAAGAAAAAAGTAAATGATGCTTGGGTGCGTATTCGGGACGTTTTGGAAATACCAGTTGAAGAATTGAAGAAAAAAAAGGATTCACTTTTTGCGACATACAGGGGCTACTACAGAAAAATGGAAGCTTCCTTAAAAAGTGGTGCCGGCGCAGATGATGTTTATCGTCCAGTTTGGTTCGCCTTTGATTTCATGAACAGCTTTTTGGGGTCCGTGTATAAATGTAAACAAACAATAACCACGGTAAGTTTTTTATTATCAATAACTTGTTTTATTATTACTAAAGTACAGATTACAGTAAGGTCGATTCGCCAGTTTGCGTCCATTTAGTGCAGTTGCTTGCTTTAAGGAGAACATAATAATGTCTCTGCATTAGTTTTAATATAAAAAGTATGTAGTTAATGTGGTAACGAACAGGCGAAATGACCCTACATTCGTTGTGTTTATTTATAAACATTGAAAATAATTTGTAAAGTAATCCCTTATCTGAACGGCAGATAATGGTGATCTGCGTGGTACTTGTGTAATATCTCTCAAAGCACAGTTATTATCAAAGTCTGCCCGCCAAGACCCGGGTTGAATTAAAACTCCATTATCATCATACATATCTACAGTACCAGGAGGCATATATATAAGGGATGATTTATTACTTTTTCTGAGAAAGTTATGCAATAAGAGACATGTCATTGTAATAATTGGGATATTATGAATATCCAAATCAATTGGCTTTCTGAATATTCTAAACCTGGATGCTAAAATACCAAACACATTCTCAACTACTACTCGAGATTTTGACAAGCGCATATTGAAAATCCTTTTCGGTGAATTGATATCATGGTTGCCAGGATATGGTTTCATTATATTATTATGTAAAGCAAATGCTCCATCTGTCAAAAAAACGTAGGGAATTTCGACATGATCCGTTCCGGATAATGGACTTGGCTTAGGAAGATTAAGCCCGTTAGATGCAATTTTTTGCCATAACGAAGAATTTTTAAGTACACCTCCATCACTGATCCTACCTTGACTACCAATGTCAGCATACATAATGTTATAGTTACTGTCGACTAAAGCTAAAAGTACTAAACTAAACGTCTTTTTATAATTAAAGTACTCAGAACCAGAGTTAACTGGACATTGTATAACAATATGCTTTCCATCCATTGCGCCAAGGGCATGTGGAAAATTCTCCTTGAATCCGTTTTCAACTTCCAACCACTGCTGCTCATTGCACGGCATCTGTAAATAAAAAGTATATTACATAAAAAATATTATCATCAAATAATATGTAAAAAGACACGGTCAATTTCATTAAAAGCTGACACTCAAATTGTATATAAATAATTAAAAAGCCGATTAATTGTAGCACTCATGTATTTTTCATAAAATACAGAGACATACACTCACACTCCTACATACACATACAGTACTCCTGCATATACGCGCACTCAAATGCATATAGTATACAGAACCCATATACACTCACAAATTTGGATTGGATTAAATAAAGATTTATTATTAAATAGGTCGTGATATATACATTTAAACCTTTGCTATTTTTATTTCAGGATCATGGAACTGATTCGATTCAGGAAGAATCAACCAACGCTTCAGAGGATGTACCAATTGCTTCTCCAACTCCAAAAGAACCAGAGCCCCCAAAAAATAGACACACCATCCGACGGCGTGACAACCCACCGGAATTGCAAGTTGCCAGTAGGCAGATGACAGAAGCCTTCAATAACTTAAATAAAGTGATAAATAATCCTTCAAAGGATAGCAGCGCAGTTGAGGACGAGTGCGACGTATTCGGCAAACTAATTGCCAAAAAACTGAAGAGGTTACCTGAACATGAAAGGGACGATATAATGTTCGATATACATGCTCTATTTCGGAAATCACGTT
Source organism: Apodemia mormo (assembly GCA_036924255.1). Lineage (NCBI taxonomy): Eukaryota > Metazoa > Arthropoda > Insecta > Lepidoptera > Riodinidae > Apodemia > Apodemia mormo. The sequence continues at coordinate 23,364,765 of JAUPFN010000012.1, read as the reverse complement.
TTGAAAGATCTCCATCAGGTGAATCGTTTCGTACTTCTACACCTAAGTCTACGCCATATTATAGTCCGTTAACTACATCACTATCTTCTAGAAAGCGTCCTTTATCTGCGAATAATGCAGTTCATTATAATGTTACAACATTATCTCCTAGACCACACTCATCGTTTTCAGAGCCACCTGATACATATATAACATTATCTAATGAGTCCAGTGAATGTCAACCGACATACTTCCAACAACCAAGCGAAATCACTGCTCATCAACGCTCTTCAAAGATACGTGTTATAAGTGATGAAATTATTGCACCAGACACCCAAAGTCAATCAGTTTATCAACGCTATAAGCAGCCTCAATCAGATCAATCTAACGATGTTCAATATATTTTGCATATACCAGAGACCCAAACTCAATCTGATTGTCCAGAAGATAATACACATCAGAGTGATTTAATATATCAGGCATATAATGACTCGTAATGTATGAAATTATTCTTATTCTTATTCTCACTGATATTTTTGTAATTGTACATACCTAAACTTTTAATAAATATATGTCATAAATATTAAAATTTTACCTTTATTTCATCCTTGAGTTCCTCGTTCAAAGCTTCACAGACTTCGACTACAATTTTTGAAATCAACTGGCTTGAAATTTTAAATAAATAGTGCATAGATCTATAGCTGTCACCACTTGCCAAAAACCTCAAGGTGATTGATAATCGAATCTTAGCAGGTATAGCTTCTCTTAAATGAGTGTCTCGTTTAGCGATTAAGGGTTCGACTTTAGAAAGTAATAAATTAAAATCGTCCAATGACATTCGGTGGAAATTTTCAAATTCTCCTGATGGTTCTTGTATGAGTTCAAGAAATTGTTGTTCCATAGTACGTCTGTAAAAAAAAATACAGTTAATTAACTTGCCATTTAATGTACTTTAACTTATTAGAAATCCTAATTATTTAAATAAATATTACCTACCTAGTTCTGTTCCGATGCATTGCGATCATCCACCATCTTCTTTTTCTTCTTTTCTTTTTAGTCTTCTTCGTGAGATAAGTATGCACGTAGTTATAATACGCTAGAGAGCACATTGCTACGGCAGCTGCTACTTGAGCGTCCATTATAATAAACGTCCGCAGGGTACCGGTAACGCTACACGAATGCGCTCCTCGCGAAGTTGAACGAGTGTGTAGTGTAGCACCGAGGACTTCAGTCAACTTCGACCGAGTACTTCGCCGAGGAACTTCGCGAGTAGTGTAGAGGAGGCTTTAAGGACGAAAGATTGACTTTTTCTCTGGCAACACTGACTCAACTTGTCAAAAGCTAATTAGATCATCTGTTTTAAATTTTTACTTAATTTATAAATATATTTATGTAATAAAAGTACAATAAAATAAAAATTGGCAAATAACGTTGTGATATAATAGATTTTAATAATAATTATCAAAAATTGAAGAAACAAAGTTTATAATATTGATCGACAGTAACGGTAACCTTTTTTTAAACAAAGAAGAAAGTTTCAAATTCTTAAACGGAAAACCGGGTAAGTATTAGTTATATTTTTTTCCCCTTTATTACACTTTCGTAGTATTAATAACTTTTAATATATTTCTTTTACTACCCATAAACGTTGCAAGATTTATTAACACTGAATAACTCTTCTGGAAGAGTCCGAAATTTTGGTATTACTCCGAGTTTTTCCGACTTTGTAAGACTTTTTTCGACTTTTTAAATAAAAATAAACATTCATAAACTGTTACTTTCACTTTGTAAGTTATTTACCTACTTTTATCCGAGAAATTTTTTCCACAAGGGAGTGTATGAATGTTTACCCACGGATTTCTCGAGCACTAAAAGCCATACCGAGATAAATCTTAATGATTTAAATCAGATATAAGTATTCTAACTTAGGGAAGAGTTCCAAAAAAAAGTAAAGTATCTTCACGCCCGTATCCCCGAAAGGGTAGGCAGAGGTACAACAAGTGCACCCACGATTAGCCGAAGATACTTGGTCCCACTATGTGATAGGTGGCAAGCCTATCGCCAACCGGGCACTTTCCAATCCCGGGCAATGTTGTTTTTATCAGAAAACTGAAAAAACACATTTCTGAATTGCCCGACCCAGGAATCGAACCCGGGACCTCTGTGGTCAACTCCGACACCGGACCACTACACCACAGAGGCCAAGTTTTATCAAAATAGGTTCAGCTGTTTGAATTTTTGAAGTTCAGAATTTGAACTGCATAAAATATTAAGGATCGGATTACGTACGATAACAATCTTTAAGACTTATCGTAGGAAAGTCAAAACTGCACATTGAATATTTTTTTAAAAGAATACTTGGTGCGTGATCTACAATCGATATCGAAGCCAAAAATATAGTTTTTAGAATTTTTATCTGTTTGTCTGTATGTTTGTCCGGGGTAAACTCAAAAAGTACTGCATGGATTTACTTCAAATTTTGCATGAATATTACTAATAGGTCTAGTCAACATATAGGCTACATATTATCACGCTATCACCTACGGGGGTGAGACTGTGCGGAGTAAACGAAGTCCGCGCGGACGAAGTCGCTGGCAACAGCTAGTAGGTAATAAGCTAATGAGTCGTAATAATAATATAGGTAAACTTGTTTATGACACGCATGTTATATAATTGGTCTAGGCTCTTGTGGAATGAAGGCTATCTATCTGACAGCTCCTAAAATACGACGAAGGTGAAATTTGACACTACCACACCAACTAGATGATTGCGTTCCATAAAGACTCGCCCGTTTTCGCCGCCGTTTTTAATTGTTACTGTCGCTTATAACTTAATTCTTGTTAACGCCTTAGTTCAGCATACAGGGTAGGGTAGATTTTTAATAACTTGGTAACTAGCTTACTAGTTAATATTCTCGTTTGGTTTAGCAACTGCGCTTAACAACATGTACTAGCCGGTCAGGTGTGGCACACCTATGAATTATGCAGCTGTTATTGTGAGATAATGACATCATTATTATATAACAACCAGCTGTGCCCGCAACTACTTTCGCGTGAAAAAAATTCTAAAATAAAAACTCGCATAGTTCCCGTTCCCGTGGGATTTCCGGGATAAGAATTACCCTATGTCCTTTCTTGGATCTCAAAGTATCCATATACCACTGATCCGATTTGGATAAAATTTGGTAGAAATTACCAAATTTTATCCAAATCGGTTCAGTGGTTTAGCCGTGAAAGCGTAACAGACAGACAGACAGACAGAGTTACTTTCGCATTTATAATATTAGTGAGGATGGACAAATATAAATATAGTATAAATAGGCGGGGATAAGATGTTTTCGGGTCATTATAATTCTATCGCTTCTTGAGGGCGTTACTCTGCTCAAAAAATATACTGTGCTTGTAAAAGTGATTTAAGTGTTTTATTCGGTAAAACTGCTTCACGGTTATATACGTGTTTTTTTATTATTTTTTTTTATATCATAAGATAGCAAACAAGCAGATGGGTCTCCTGATGGAGTCAACCATCGCCTATAGACACCAAAGATGTTAATGGTGCGTTGCTATCTTGTGGCGAGGTCTAATGCCACATGCATAAGTTTACCGGCTACCTAACCCTCCAAACCGGAACACGACAGCGACAAGCACTGACGCTATTGCGGCAGGAATAGGTAAGGCGGTGGTACCTGACCCGGGCGAGGCAATGTAGAACTCTACCACCTAGTAGCCACGATGTTAATGACTCGCATAGCCAATCGGTCGCCTTTTACGACCTGCCTAGCAGAACGGCAGTTGGCCTATTCTTCAAAGGAGCCCGGAACCAATACGGGGAGAAACACAGGGTGTGTATAAACATTGAAATCTTTAGTATTTGTAGGCGACGATTATCTTTTACTACCAGAAGATAGATCTCTGCTATCTTACGACATAAAAAGACTGATATCGTAGTTTTATTTCAAAACTAGATGACCCTCGCAGCTTCGCCCGCGAGTAGATTAACATGTCGTTTAGATAGCTTTTCATACAATTTCATCCCCTATTTCAACCCTTTAAGGATTGATTTTCTTTAAAAAGGACTTTTCTTTTCTTTAAAGGACTTTAAAAAAAAATATCCTATGTTTGACACCGGCTCCTCAACTACTTCCATGCCAAATTTCATGAAAATCGGTCCAGCAGTTTAGCCGTGAGAGCGTAGCAGACAGACAGACAGACAGACTTTCGCATTTATAATATTAGTATTGATATTTTGTGTTGCCCTTAACAGACAAGCTTAGGTTGCCTCTCACAAATATGAAAAAGACGCAAGCTGAAAGTTCAAAAATTAGGCTATTAAAAATAAACTGACAGAATTGTTTACCTCATTTTTTATTTGTGTGTTTTCATTCAATATTAAATAATAGGTATTTGAACTTAAAATTAACGTTAAATATTGAATTACTCGTTTTCTCATAGTGAAGTCTTTTTTACAAATAATTAATCATTCCATAGACATGTCTATGCTTTAACTGCTGAAGCAAGGTATTTATCAATATCGTTTTTTAAAGACATTTGTAGCACAGCAGTAATGAATGAAGTTTAACAACTTAATACACAGGCCATCCAAAAATGACGTCACGTACCACGTACGTTTTGACCCCCCTCCCCTCAGTCCTGTTACACTTGTGAAACCCGTTCTCCAGGACCGGAATTATCCTTAGTACTGCTCTGGGGCATTATTAAGAATGCAGCCTCATTATTTAAATAATGCTTTTCTTTTTGGAACGAAGTTCCTTACGGCAGGCTTGGAGGGGATAGGGATTTTGCTGCGCGACCGAACTGAAAAAAATGTGATAGTAAAACCGTAAGAAAAATGCGTGGAATAAAAGCGTTAAATGAGATGTGCGCAGGCGCGATAGTCGCGTACACAAGCGAGTAGTGCCGTTTAGCCGAAGGAAGTTCGTTCCTACCTGGTGTCCCGCGACACCACATCATTTTTTTCCATAGAAGAGTGCCTAATTAAGGAGGAAAACACCATGAAGTGGCTCACCTCATGCCTGATGGTAAATGTTCCTTAATTTAAAAAAATGCAAATTTTACTACCCCTGAAAATTTTTCCCCTGAGAATTAGACCTGCGTTCCCCGAGTGTAAATCCAGCGCTGCCCTTTTCCCCTGTTGTGACGTCACATGTTTTTCAATTTTTTTATTCAAAGTATATAAATTAAAACATGACTTTTCTCAAAGTTTTTGTATTTAGATAAAAATAATTTGTATTTAGATAAAAACAGTTTGTATTTAGATAAAAATAATTATATGTGACATACTTGACATAAAACAAAGCTTTTGACCCCAATTGCTCTTTGCCACACAATGTCACGTTTCATTGGCCCTCATAACGTGTGAAATAGATGGATGGCCCCCTAGTGTTATTGCTTTTTTATTTTAGGTATTTCATAATCTTTGAAATAAATAAAATTAATCTGCTTTAGTTTACTCATTGCTTTCAGCTCTTTAACATTATTTAAAATCAAAATGTTTTTGTTTATTGCCGTTTAGCATTGCGTAAATTAATCTCTACTCCAAAGCACTGTCCTTAGTCGGGGTGCCCCGTCTTGCCCTGCATAATTCTGTACTTGCCCCGACGTTATTTTATGTGAGAGCTGGGTATGAAAGAAAGAGCATGAAAGTAGAACTAACGCGGTCGAAATGAGAGCGTTACGAAAAATCTGTGGTCTAACACTCGCGGATCGCGTTCGTAACACTGAAGTGAGATAGAGGTTGGAATTGAAAGTATCGGTGTAAAATGAGAAAGAGCATGCTCTGTTGGTTCGGAAATGTTGAAAGAATGACAGATGAAAGGTTAACAAAACAGATATAAATGGGAATGTGGATGAATGTCACCGGAAATAATGTTAAGACTGACGTACCATGGTCAAATTGGTCGGGTGCTGTCCGAAGGTGGTGTCAAGTCTTCGAAACCGGCGTGTTTGTATGAAGAGAGTTATGAGTGTGCAGGAAACAAGGCAAGTCTGTCTGGACCGTGACATATGGCACTCAATTCTCTCTGCCTACCCCGTAAGGGATTTGACGTGAAGATGTGTTGCTGTTGTTATAAATTAATGGAGACCGTAGCATTTCTATAAATTTTTACAACTTAAAATTATATAAGTAAATTATTTTTGTATTATAGCAGTCACCCCGTGCTTGGGAAAACTTGAAAAACTTTTAAAACAACAAAGAAAAATATCGACACGCGGGATTTGAACTTGCGATCTTTGTTATATGATCGATCCATCGATTCGAAAGTACTGATCAAAATCATAAACGTAAATTTCCTCTGTAACGATGAACTTATTTAACTCGTTACACGTATGTATATCTAGCGATCAGTACAATCGATCGAAAAATTTCGCCACGTCGAGCCTGTCGACACTAGCTCAGTGTTAGAGCATCCCGGCTTTAGGGGAGGTCGCAGGTTCAAATCCCGCGTGTCGATATTTTTTCTTGTTGTTTTAAAAGTTATAAAGGTAAATAGTCGGACAGCATCAGGAAAGATTAAACAATTAAAAATTATATAAAAGCATGTTTTTTTAAACAAAAACATCAAGAAACGTTCCTTCCCTACAAACTTCAGTTGTTTTTATTCAAAATTTATTTTCGTAAAAGTCCGATGGATTAACAAATTCCAATGAACATCCATTTCAAGCTTAAAAAGGTAAATTGTAGCAACCTGCGGCTTGGAACTCCAAAATTTATTTCAGTCAAACCATTCATCTACGTTAGGTGAATTTTCCAAGACATCATTAGATTCACTGAAAAGAAAAAATATGGCATTAATAACAAAATATGTTAAAATTAATGTAATTTATAAAGAGTTATAACAATATACAGAAAAAAACAAGACACATATATATATTTTCGTTGGTCGTGTGGTTAGTGACACTGATTACACAATCGATGAGGCTTGGATTTGATTCCTATCAGAGACAAGCATGTGTGTGATGGCCATAAGGTTTGTATTTATAGTTTTGGGATTAATAAATAAATGCCGCTAAATTAATACTCAAATTGATCGAACCCAAAGTAAGAAAATTTTATTTGCTTGTGATATTAGATGTTATATAACGATATAACAGTACATACATATAATACATAAAAATACGTATATAAATACTGAAATATATTTATTTCAGTGTTTATTTAAGTATACTTTGGGATTCAATCAATTCGTTAAATTATTCTAGCTATATTTATTTCGGAACTGGCAGGAAGGGCGGTGGGCACTGGCACCGGCAGCAGGGTGAAAGGGGGTGCATTAAAGAAATACATTTGTAGGGGTTTATTCCTACTAATGATATGACTGATATAAAACTGATAAATGGTAATCTGATAGGCGAGTGATTCTGCAGCTGATGATATATGATATACGGGAGGAAAATGAAACCCGATTGACTGCTTATTGATCACTGCGTTTATTCAATATTATAACAAGTTAATATAATATTAGGAAATGCATACTCAGGCTAATGTGACGTACGAGCGTAATGACGCATTGGCTCGTACATCTTGCCTGTCTAAAAAGGAGCAAACAAGAAGAATTAACAAAATGATACTTAAAATTAAACAATTAACAATAAAATGTAAAAGGTATAAAGTAGTATAAATGATTATCAATAATATAATATTTTGTTCCGGTATCCTGACGTCCAAGAATGTTAGGTGTCTCCTTACATCGTGTCTCAGTCCTGACCTAGTACAACAAACGTCGTGTATCCGGCGCTTGAGTGCAATTCGATTCACATTTTCATTGTTTTATTTTATAAAGCGATTATGATTTCAATGTTATTGTTTTATTTATGTTGATATATAGGAGCTATTAAAGCACTTAGTCTGTTGATGTGATATTTGTGCATGATAGTATCTCAGACTGCGACATGCCACGAACTTCAGGATTGTATAATATGATGTACATATTATATTTTTCTGATATAGATAGGCTGATAACGTGAATCAACTCGTAGTTTTCACTCGTAGTCAGACGTATATATTTATTCCCACAATAAAACTGAATAAAGCTTTTATTTGACTTTAGTTCGGACGTATAGAGTTTTGTATAAGTATTTTATATTTTTTTCCATTTAATTGACCAGAAAATAATTTCAATGCTCCCATAATTGGCCAGGTGATTCTATGCGGATATCCAATTATCCTCGATATACATATATATCCATTAAGTTCGGTGAAGGCTTTCTTGCGCGCGATGGGTATTTGAAACCATGTTATCAATGTTTATAATATTCCAGTTCATTGTTATGTAAGCTGATATATGTTTATATTCGCCTCCTTTGTTGAGGTTCGTAATTGACTATTAATATTTTAAATTGTTATAAGTATATATTCTTGAACAGGTGATATAATTAAGTTGTCGTTTAATGATGCTACTTTATGTCTTTAATGTTACCACCCAGATATGTCTGTCCCTTCCGGGTGGAGTTCGCATACACGTGCTAACGTCCACTTTCCAGAGGACATGTTTTCCTCCTTGATAATGACAAATGTCATTTGATTCAACGTCCTTGAAGGGTTGGTCCCTTCCAAATTTACTTTTTCGTAGCATGCAGTAGCTGCTATTTCGATGTTAAATATGTCATGGGTATCTGGGTCTGTTTGCGGTCTCGATAAGATAGGGCCACCGACAAGGAAGTATCCTGTAGTGAGACACATGTCGTCTGGATTTTCGATTAGAGCGCAGAGCGGACGAGCACGTATGAACTCATACACGCTTTAATTTGATGTAACAAGGTGGTGACCTCTTCGTATCCCAGTTGTTTGCTGACCCATTCCTCCTAAGTTGTTGCTTGAGGTTCTTCACAGCGGCCTTTCAAAGATTTCTTACTGATGGCCAAGACGGGGCGTTGAAGAAGAATTTCATTGTATATGTTCTTCGTATTGATAATGAGAAGTTTCGTACACCCATCGGAGGAGGACAATATGATAGAGTGCTCATAGAGTAACGTAAAACTCCGTTTTAATCCGTCCATCCACTTGCAAGGTTGCCATTTACAGCCAAATAGAGATTCAAATTCAAATTTTGCAGTTAAATTTCAATACTCTTTTTTCCTTCAAAGATGATATTTCTTTGTGAAATTCAAAATATTGAACTGTTAATATAATTATGTAATTGAATTATATATTTCACTTGGTGATAGGTATTTGCTTTGTGCGTGGTCGGATTGTGAAACTTAACACCCAAGCATGTTCTCGTAATGCGGGTGACAGAACTCAGTTTAATAAACAATAAATGATAGAGTTGCATTTTAATTGTAAAACTGTGTGCACACTTTCCTGATATGTCTTATACTCTTTTTGTTGATGTTGGTTTAGTAACTTTCCATCATAAAAGTGATCGAAAATATTAGTGTTGCTTGTAGGTATTCCTTGTAGCGCAGTCGGCGGCGTTTTTTTTTTTTTTGACTTTATATGATGCCAATTTTTGGCAGGAATGATATGCGTGATTCGTCGTATTCTGTTTGCGACGATTTCTTCCACTTTGAAATAACTCCATGTGACCCAAAAACTATAACGAAGTCCGTCCGTGCATGTAAACTGATTTTTCATGAAGAAATGGTGTCTAAGACTTTCTTCCTGAATTGAAATGATAATAATAATTCGAACCTAGGTAATGATACTTGATAATGATATTCTATTTGATATTCTTTAACGAACGACTTTTATTTTTACTTTAGTGTGTCTCGGTATGCACACACCTTTATAGTCTGTTACAAAATAAATTGCACACGCGTAAGACTCTCTGATGCAGCACAAAATTCGTGTCTCTGAAGTGAATGACTTCTGTGGCCCAAATAACGTGAAATTTGAAAACTGTTTATGTTCATAATTTTTTTTTAATTCATTCCATTAATTTTGGATTGATTTTGATAACTTGTCGTTCCAGGATAATTTTGATAGATATGTTTGTTAAAATAATTTTTTCGTTTGATTGTGAGTGAGTCCACTCTCCATGTTATTTAGGCTGAGACCTGATGACGTCTTTGATGACGCGTTGCAATAACGCGTAGATTTGTAGTAGCGGATTGTGATTTCATGTGGTATGCTGTCTTGCTCACACATGGAGGGTTGTTCAGTTCTCGCATATTATGTCTTAATGACTCATATTCATACATAAGTGGTTTATAACCATCTGATAATGATTTATGTTTTGCAAATCTGGTCAAGTTGACTGATTTTGAGCGACCCAATATTTGTTTAAAATTTTGTTTAATAGGGATGGCTACTGCGTATCTACCATCTTCGAGGCGTTTTTTCGATTGGTATAAATCTTCATAATAGTGTTTCTGCTCTGATACTGCCAATTTTATGGGTGACTTCTGATTATCTTTGATTTCCCCATATTTAGGTAATTTTTGGACCTTTTTGATGACAACATTGCAACCGACGGTTTTCACGTTGCCTGATAGGATCCATCCGAGCTTTGTGAGTTGAGCAATGGGAGTTAGTGGTGGACCCCTTATGAGGCCATCCATGATAATGTCAGAGTATACACTGGCGTCTAGTAATAAATCGATTGGTTTCGAAATATTATATTCTGGATCGGCGAGTTTGATATTTTGAATATGAGGCCAGGTTCTATTTTTGAATGATGCATTAGGCAGGTTGTTGATTACGCGTGATATCACGAGTGCTTGAGTAGTAAACTCATAGTCCTCATATATTGATTTGCAGACCAGGGATACCATGCCTTTGCTCTGTTTTGAACTTGTTCCGATTCCGGACACCGATGCAGGATAATATTGGCGTTGTAATCCTAGTAACTGAGCTGCGTTTTTTGATATAAGGGTTGCTTGAGACCCTTGGTCTAGGAGCGCCCTTAGGGTGATGTAGGTACCGTCTGCCGACTGTACTTTAATTAATATTGTTGTAAGCAATATTTCTTCATCACTCATGGAGACATAGGGTGCATCATGTCGTTTAGGTAGTAGGTTCGAATTCAGTTCGCTTAAAGCTGATAGCGATGTTTTCGAAGCGGGTTGCGACGGCACGTGCACGTGCGGGGAGGGCGGTGCGCGCACGTTTTGAATCGCTTGCAATTTGCTTATTGACTTTATTTTTTCTGCAATACTTGTCTCATGTATTTTTGTATTATGTGGTTCATTGCACTTTTTACAGCGCCGAGTTGATTTACATGGTTTGTCATAATGTGTGTAAAGACAATTAGGGCAGATTTTATGCTTAAAAATAATTTCCATCTGCTCCTTGGCTGGTAAATTGAAAAATGTCTCACACATGAATAAATCATGGAATGAACTACAAATAATACATGGTTTCCTTGTATAATATGCAGGTGTTGCTTGATAAAATCCTTTGTGGAAGGGTTGATTCTGATAACGAGATGCTGGGATGGCCTTGTTTTTGTTGGAATATTTCTGTGCTTGATAGACTGGCTTGCTCGTGCTTTGATCATTTTCCCTTTCTTGACTTTGTATAGGTTCGAGCGCCATAAATTTATTTTCGATAAATGACATAAATTCTTCATATGTAGGCAGAGTGCGCGGCTCCTTGCGAGACGTCTTGTAGTCGCTGTAGGTATCCATGTCTAACTTTTTCGATAAAATATGCACTATTAATGGATCCCAGCTGTTGGTGTCCACCCCCAAATTATGTATGGCATGGATACATTCTGTGGTGGTGTCGTAGAGCCTTTTCAATTCATACGATGACTGTTTATGTATATTAGGCTGATTGAGGAAAATTTCAATTTGTCTAGTGAAAAGTAATTGTGGATTGCTGTAGCGATGATTTAAGATTTCCCAAGCAGTTTCATAGTTCTCTGCTGAGACGTGAAGATGCTGGATGATGCGCTCTGCTTCCCCTTTTACTTTGCACTTTAGATGTTGCATTTTTTTGAGCGTTGCTTAAATATTTGTTATTATGTATGGCTTCGGTGTATAGATCGCAAAATGTAGGCCACTGAGTGAAATCGCCTGTAAATATAGGTATGTCTATTTGGGGTAGACACTGCTGTAAATGTGCACTCGAACATAATTTCTGATTTAAATTGCGTTTGATACTGATATATTGGCTCTCAATGTCACCGAATTTTTCTTCGTATTGTATGTCGGCTCCAGATAATAAAATGTCGATGCGTAAATGCAGTTCATCGATGTTACGCCAGCGGTGCTGCAGGTTACGCAACTCGTCTTCAATCTCCCACTTTTCTTCAATGCTCTGGTTTTTAACGCGTTTCATCTGTCGTTCCAATGCTCGGAAATTGGCATACTGCTGAACCAAGAGATCTTGAATGTCCTTGCTTGGATTTTCGATGTGAATTTTTGGAACTTGAAACTGTGTTGTTCTAGACGTCGAAGGCGTTTGTTCCATGGGTGTGGTATATCCGCCTTTTGATGTTGATGGTTGCGTTATTTTGGGAGTAGAAGATCGTTCGGAGTCCGACTTCAGTGTTGATCGCGCCGTAGTGTAAAAACTCATAACATCGATATAAATGTTCCTTTTAAAATAGTCAGAAGTCTTATCTTCAGATGATTCTAATATTTTGTTGTTGTGCTCAAACTCCCCCCACAGATTGTCAATAGTTTCGATGCGCCTCGCAAAGTATTCCGGTGTTTTTCGATCTGCGGAATCCTTTTTATAATTTCCGTAGATCCTCTCGATATCCTTCATGATAGCACTTTGCCTTTCTAGTAATTCTTGCATGATGATAAATGATGATATTTTCGGTGTATCTAAAATCCCTTTACAGCATGTGCGTACTGTCTCAACTTTCCCGGGGCGACCCGCTTCTGGGAGACCGGTTAAGCCGATTCGCTGCCGCAACGAGAAATCAAATACACGAAATCAATAATATGACTGTTCTTGATAAATAGGTATGTTTCTCCAAACACGTAGCTCGAAGAAAATTCACAATGCTTGATAAATATGTTGATAAATATTTTTCTGCAAATATCTTCTTAATTGTAGTGCAGATGATGAGGTCTTCTCTTCGATGATGATGTCGTCTTCTAAAATCCACAAGTCACTGATTTTGACGGTTAAAGGACCAAAAAAAATGTAGGGGTTTATTCCTACTAATGATATGACTGATATAAAACTGATAAATGGTAATCTGATAGGCGAGTGATGCTGCAGCTGATGATATATGATATACGGGAGGAAAATGAAACCCGATTGACTGCTTATTGATCACTGCGTTTATTCAATATTATAACAAGTTAATATAATATTAGGAAATGCATACTCAGGCTAATGTGACGTACGAGCGTAATGACGCATTGGCTCGTACAAAATTTTTTGTGTTAAGTTACTGTTGAAATAAAAATTAAAGCGTCTAAGATGCTGTCCAAATTTGTTCATCACTTTGTCAATAAACAGTTTTAGTACGTATACGACTTTTATTTGATACTAGCTGTTGGCAGCGACTTCGTCCGCGCGGAATTCGTTTACTCCGCACAGCCCCGTAGGTGTTAGCGTGATACTATGTAGCCATTATGTTGACCCGACCTATTAGTAATATTCATGCAAAATTTGAAGTACTTTAAATGCAGTACTTTTTGAGTTTACCCCAACAAAAATTCTAAAAACAATATTTATGGTTTCGATATCGATTGTAGATCACGCCCCAAGTATTCTTTTAAAAAATATTCAATGTACAGTTTTGACTTTTCTACGATTTTATTATATGTATAGATTAATTAGTTAATAGAGTAATATGTAGATACAGATGCATCTCTCTGAAAGTAATCCTGGCGGCGCCCATGACGGTAAGCTTAATATTGCATTTCACATACACTTACCGTTTAATCTTCTCTTTGTATTGACACATACTTTTAGCACAGTATAAAGATGCAACAGTATGGAAACTAAGCCTAGGTGATAAAATAATTACCTACGCTCCATTGATGCAAAAGGGTTGTCACTTTTAATGTCTTATAGTATTGTTTTCACTAGGTGGTGGAGTTCTGCATTGTCTCGCCCGGGTCAGGTACCACCGCCTTGCCTATTACTGCCGCAATAGCGTAAGTGCTTGTCGCCGTCGTGTTCCGGTTTGGAGGGTAAGAGAGGAGACCCATCTGCTTGTTTGCTATCTTATGATATAAAAAAAATTCTGAGTTCTGTAGTGATCAATTAATCGAATTAAAATAGTTAGTTTACAAAAAATAGGCATCTCATGGCGTCGGTTAGTCTCAATTTTTAAAAAGATCGTGGAAATAAACTTAACGTGACCACTCGTCTTGAGTGGCACTCATTACTCCCAAGCAGCAATCAAGCATGTTTAATACCCATAAAGCAGCTCATATAGAACTTAAAGTTCTATTGCAGCCGTAGAATGGTGTAAAAAGTTGCTTTTATCGGTATAAGAGACCTTTATGAGTTTTTATACAGCCTAATGCTGTACAAGGCCTTTTTTAGAGTTTCGCGTAAGCTTTAGGCGTTATATCTGAATATTAATACACTACTGTACAGCTTTCAGCAATTTGTAACTCATTAGGCTGATTTTAATCCTTAAAGCTGTACATTAGCTGTATTTTGTTTAGCACGGGAATTTATTACAGCTTTAAGTGTTATTATAGTATCACTCAACGCAAAATGGGACATGCAATCACCGTTCTACAGCTAATATTTATGGCGTAATTGTAGACTGTTATGCAGCCAATGGTGTTAAAAAATCTGCATATACAGCTATAGTACAGCTCAAGGCTGTATTACTGAGAAAATTGTTGTTTGCTGTTTTTATATCTGCATAGTTGATCATGTGGAAAAAATCAAGAGGAATATTGAAAAGGAATATTTAAATATTATAAATTACCAACCAAGTAATCGTGATAAAGATAAAGCTGAAAAATTACTAATTCAGGTAAACCTACAATTGTCATTTTTATTAATGTTCAAGGAAAAGGGTTCCGTAACAAAAACATTAAAAAGTGATTGTAGGTTATCTGATTTAATATTTTTTAGGCTTATCTTCTTCATTAAGGTTACTTGGTTGGTAATTTACAATAACTGATTTTTTTTAATGTCATAAGATAGCAAACAAGCAAATCGGTCTCCTGATGAAAAGAATCAACCATCGCCTACAGACAGCAAAAATGTTAATGGTGCGTTGCTCTCTTGTGGCAAGGTCTAATGCCCAATGCATAAGTTTACCGGCCACCTTACCCTCCAAACCGGAACACGACAGTGACTAGCACTGACGCAAACTGACTGACTGCAAAGCAGCAGGAATAGATAAGGCGGTGGTACCAGACCCGGTCGAGCCAATGCAGAGCTCTATCACCTAGTAACCATGATGGAAGTGACTCGCATAGTCCATCGGTTGTCTTTTACGACCTGCCTGGCAGAAAGGCAATTGGTCTATTCTTCAAAGAATATATAAAAAAGAGTTAAAAGAGAAATAAAAATCATTACACTGAGAAAATATGTATTTTTTTATTTTTAACTTGCTTCTATACGGAGTTTTACAAAAGCGGTATAGTAAGTCGAAAGGGGGTGACTCAGAGGGTCATTTTGAACAACTTTTGTTCAACGATTTGTGAAAATTCCCGAAAAACAATTTTGTTTTTCCATTGTGAAAAGTCACGTGACCAACAAAGTTTCTATGGAGAATCAATATTTTTTTTTGCGAATTTCCAAAAGTCGTTAAACAAAAGTTATTAAGAATGACCCCCTGAGCCACCCCCTTTCGGCTTACTGTACCACTTTTGCAACACCCTGTATATATGTATACTTACAATCGTTTTAAAAATATTATATACTTAGATACAATTACAGGCAAAAGAGTATGTGTTTCTCTTTGAAGAACAATAATATTAAATCACAAGCACGAAATAACGTATTCTTCTTAAAAATATTTTTGTGATAGACCAATATTTAAAGGGCTTGATTTTTCGTTCTTGATCAACTTAGTTATATCAAGTTGTTTTCTTGGTCATTATAATTCACCTTTATCCTCCCACAAACTGGGTACGATACAAATACGGTTTTGGCTTCTCTCAATTGTTTTTATTATTTTATAAGGCATATTTCCCTGAAAAATAAAGTAAAACATGATTGAAATACATGTCCCATAAGTTATAGTTAACAATAAGTTGGTTTAGTTGTAAAGTCAAACGACCGACATCAATACAACACAATAGCGAAATCAAGTGACAAACATATATTTTGTATTTAGGGTTCTTCAATTTTTGTACGCATTTCTAAACATAAGTGATTAAAAGCCAATTACTGTACAATAGATTTATATAGGGACTTAGTACAGCCTAAAGTGTATTTGGACGGTAATTAAAAGCCAATAGCCGTATAATAGAACAAAAAAGAGATTCAGTACAGATATTTGCAGTATATCACCCTCCAAATACACTTTAGGCTGTATAACAAAACGCCGCCATTATTGTGTATTAAAAACAACATTATAGAAATATATTGTTAAATAAAAGATATATTTAGCAATAGCTAAAACTATATCTTGATAAGCAACTGATATTATGATCATTATGCCTTTATATACAATATTGTACCATAAATACTTGTATATTCTAACCTTAAACACAAACACTTACCGTATTTTGCAATGATTTTATTTGTGTTATCTTGATTATTTCGTTGGCGCGTGAATATTTTGAGGAAAAACATACACGACTTCACAGTCATTTAGAATTTGCACTTTGAATACACCGTTGAATACTGCTCCAAGTCCAAGAATTTATCGTTTATTAATATATTTTTAATTATGGCGTCTGCAGATATAATGTTATACAATATCAAAAACAGATTAGTTACTTTTTATCATTTTCAAACACCTATTAAGAACATTTAGCTGCACAAGAGAGTATCTTAAATATTATAGTTTCTTTATACACCGAATAACAGCCTTTGTACAGCCTATACCAGCTTGTACAGCTATTGTGCAGCCTATTTAACTCTTAGCTGTACAAGACAGTTACAAGAGAGTATCCTTAGTGTTATAGTTTCTTTATACACCAAATAACAGCCATTGTACAGTTTATAACAGCTTGTATAGCTATTGTGCAGCCTACATAACGCAATAAGCTGTATAACTTGGGGCCCTTTTTGGTGTTATATCGGCTGTAGAAGCGCTTCTACAGCCTTTGTATGGCTTCGTATACAGCTTTAAGTTTAAAAATGAACCTAAATGCAGCCTATATACAGCTTAACGTGCTACTTGGGCTGACAGCACCGCGACAACCACTTAGGGATCTCGTAGATGCGCATGTTTTTGTAAGCCGTTTCGAACGTTTATAGGTAGTTTCCGTACTGTTGCTTGCATATTTTATACTGTCAGACTCAGACTCACAGTCAGCGTTCTGCGGGAATGAGACGGCAACAGCGTGAGAGCGGCACATTCAAATGCTAAGATTGCGAGTATGATGCAGGGGCGTCGATTGTGTGTTTGAACGTGGGCCACTGCAGCCGCCTTTTAGCTACTGACTACAAGTCCGTGGCCTTGGTGCCTTGAACCTCCTCGGATAATACTTTACAAAAAGAGCTTACCACAAAACCGCTTATCCGTTAATTGTTAATTAACGAACGAACATTTCAATTAACGGATTTATTTTAAGCTAACTTTAAAAATGTTCAATAGTCTAATTATGTTCCATTAACTTTAAAATGCTCCATTAATCGTTAATTAGGTGTGTGGGTACTTAAAGTATATTCACGCCCATATCCCCAAAGGGGTAGGCAGAGGTACAACAAGTGCACCCACGATTAGCCGGAGATACTTGGTCCCACAAATGTGATAGGTGGCAAGCCTATCGCCAACCGGGCACTTTCCAATCCCGGGCAACTTTGTTTCTCAGAAAACTGAAAAAACATTTTTTAATGTGCCCGACCCGGGAATCGAACCCGGGACCTCATGTGGTTAACGCCAACGCTGGACCACTAGACCACAGAGGCGACCACTGTACTTAATTAACGAATAATGGCCTAAAGGACCTATGGTGCCTACTTGCCAACAGGATACAGTCACCAAAGATGTTAATGGTGCGCTGCCATCCGCGTGCCAGATGTAACCTCCTCTATCCCTGTAATTCTAGATGTCTTCGCCAAACCCAAATAGGAAGCATATCCTCCAAAACAAAAAAAAGTTTTTTAAATCGTTTATTAAATAGCCAAGTTCTGTGGTAGCAACCAAAAAAAAGCCAAATTAGGAAACTCCTCCTTTTCGGAAAGTTGGTAAAAAATGTACCAAAAAGTATATTTTAAGTGTTCATGATTACCTAAAAGTACTTTAGATTCCATATTGTATTTTTGTGAGGTAATATGTAGATCAAATTTAAAATTAAATTTATTACCTGTCTAATGAAGGGTCATTACTGAACATTTCAGTAGGCACAGTAGGTGGCGCTCTCTCTGGTAATAGTTCCAGATAAGACTGCCGAGATTGTAGATGACGTTCAACCTCTTCGGGAGTCATATGGCCATCACTAGCTGTCAAGCCGAAGCCTAGAGCTGGCGATGCCTTTGCCATCATCGACAAAGAGGATTGGTTCTATAATACAAAAAAGTAAAATAAGTTTTCCGCATGTTGTTATGCACCCCTTTTAAAAAATAACCATTTTGCATTACTTTCTGATAGTGCGAAGGCTGATTGGCTAAACGTGTTATTAACATTGTGAACACAAGATTGATAGTTTTATAACTTTTATACCTCCGGGTATTGTACTGTACCACCTCTTTACACGTGTCTTTTGCAATAATGATTGTTACTATCGTCAAGCCTCCATCACGTTATGCAAAATAAATATGTACATACTGAAAACACAGCAAATGCAAAATATTCAGGGTTGACGCACTGTGATAACTGTTTTTCTTAATACATAATATGTTATTGCAAAGATATTGATTGTTATTTCATTCATGACAACCCTATTGCTAACATCAAACATTAATTGAAAGAAAACATACACTAACGCATTGCGTTAATGTCTAATTAAGCTTGCACGCATGATATTTTCAACAATTTTTTTTTTTTTAAATTAATATGCCTGTTTATTTTAGATATTATGGATTAGATTATATATTATTTATTTAGTATAAAAAAACTCAATTTGGCCTCAACAGCCGTGTTCGTCGCAAAGAGCAACAATTCAAAAAACCTCCGAAAAAGTACTTGTTTTCCTAACTTTTCCAGAAGGCGCTTATGCCAGGAAAAAATTCAGGTGGTTGGATTCAATGATTATTTTGAGGAATTGACCAAGAAATTAAAAATCTTCACTATATATTATTGTTTTTGACAATTTTTTTTATTCGTATTTATAAGCATATAATGTAAATAGAAATAGCTCCTTAATTTCTTGACAATTGAAAATTCTTCATGGATAGTATTGTTTCGTACTTCGGGTTCGTAATTGTAAGAAAACACCACTTATATTAAATCCGTGTATTTACAATTCAAATACACAAAACAACACAATGTAATACACAAATACTCTGATTAACACTAGTCACTCACCGTACTAACACTGAACTTAACCGACTACACAATAAAACACTTCTCGCTTCCCACGGGTCGCTTCAAGCATCGCTCTCGAACGCTTTATAAAAACTGCCCTGTATTTGTCAACACATCTCTATTTATACCCAGGGTAAAGTTCTACAACAATCGCGAATGTTCCGCAATCATCTCGTAAACAATAGACAATTACTGTAAACACTTTATGAGAAAGAAGTTATGTTCATTAGTATTCATAAGTCCTAGTACATGTTATTTTCAACCTTATTACAAAGTTCTATGGTATAGCTTTTCCGATACCTGCCAACTATTTGTTTATTAATAGGAGTAGCTATCTCTTTCTTTTATTTCTAGATCCCTCCAGCGTTCCAAATCTTCACGTTTCTAGATTATTCGTAACAGTATACATCTTTGTGAAAAAAAAAATCTCAGTATCTCAATTACAAACCGAAATATGGATATTTTTATGTTTATACAAATAAATATTAGCATTGTCAAAGCATCCAGGCGGCGACGAAGGAGTAGCGCCTCCGGGTTATCTTAACACCTTCAATAACTTTCTTAAAAATTTCCAAAACAATATTTTTTAAACCACTACATTTTTCCCCTTTGAAGTGCTGATAAATATAAAATTTTGGTTATTTATAGAGCTAAAATAAATATGGCATGAAAGTAAAACAAAAAATTATTTAGTTTGACTGACAAAAGGGTTTAAAAATATAATTGTTAAATTAATTAATACAATTAGTATAAAAAATAATTAAGGAAAGTAAACATACTCTTACTGGATTACTGTTGGGTGTTTTCTTTGGAGCAGTAGGTCTTTTTCGCTTCATGCTGTTATTGAGAGATCTGTTTAGTGATACTGTTGACGGTGGTTGTTGAATAGAGTTGTTATCTGCCTTTTTCCTGTAGTAGTAATAAATTTATTTTTTCTTAATAAAATACTTATAACTGCACATAAAGATTTTCTTCTTTCACTGTTCTCACTATTCTTACTTTTATGTATTTAGCATGTATGTTTTTATATATATATATATATATATATATATATATATATATATATATATATATATATATATATATATATATATATATATATATATATATATATATATATATATTATTTTGCCCGCTGCATTTTATATATATATATATATATATATATATATATATATAAAATGCAGCGGGCTGCATGCTATGTAGCTACTATTGAATAAATAAGCTATAGATTTTTTAGCTTTCCGATCATTGGTATAAAAACCCAAGATACACAATCAGTGTCTCAAACACGTCCTCCAAAAATGAGCGCACAATTGTAAATGTGCGCTCATTTCAAATAGAATCGCACCGGTCGTGACTGTCAATTTTATTTCTTTTTGTACATTGCTTTGTAAAAACAACCATAAATCTTGCGCTTAATGTTGGATATGCAAAGACTATATACTATATGTATTTTTCATATCTATAACTATTTATGTGAAATAAGCGACACTTTTGAGTGTCAGTTTTGTTCGGAATTGTGCATCTTGGGTTTTTTTTTATATCAATGTTTCCGATGTAGTTTTATAATTTAAAAAATGTGTTCTTACCGTTTGATATTGTCTGTGTTATATGTTGCATCATCTGATGATTCTGTTTCTTCACTGTCAGATGTTGAGCTCTCATGTTTCTCATATTGTAGCAGTCTGTCTAGAAGAAAGCTCCGATCACGTGATACTCTCAGTAATCTTTTTTGACTACATCTAAGAGCATCTTGAAAACATTCATTTTCCTGAAATAAAATTATTTTTAATAGTAGTATTTTTTAACTTTCAACCATTTTTATAATTTTATAAGCAGTAGGTATCAAATACCATTAACTTCATTTTATGGAACTCAACTATTATGCCAATTTTAAAAATCCTCTTACTGATCAAATAAATTTTTTATCAGTAAGAGGATTTTTAAAATTGGCATAATAGTAAGTTAATACTTCTCTATAAAAAAAATTAAAGATATCCTTACAAAGAAAGGAAATACTAAAGCATATGTACACTGTTTCCTTTGTTGCAAGTGTGACATAATTACTCGCGCAGCTTAATTTTACCATGGGTGGACTTCCTAAGGCCTCTACTAGTCATGTGCTTGTTCATGATAAAAACTTAATAAACAGTAGTTATTGATATTATCAGCCTATGAGTAATAATCACCAGCAGATAAACTTGGCATGATATTTGTTTTAATTTTATTTAGATGTTTTTTCTATATGTGGCAATAAAGAGTTTTATTATTAATATAATTTGGAATAATACTATAACAATAAAATGTACTACTATTAATAGCATATTTTGTAAACATTACAAGACTGTTTGAGAAGGACATTTATATAAACCAAAAACACAAAACAAAAGCTAAAAATCTGTACTATAACAACATAATATTCATGGGACAAATTACACTTACTAATCTAAATGCCAAAGTAAGCAAATTATTTGCTTGTGTTATGGGTGTTAGTCAATGATACTAATGCATAGAAATACATATATAAATACTGAAATATATTTAATAAACACCCAAACCTGGAAATACAAACATTTATGTTCATCACACAAATGCTTGTCCCCATAGGGGATCGAACCCGAGCCTCGTCGATTGCGTAGTCAGGGTCACTAACCACTCGACCAACGGGGCGGTAAATAAAAAATCTGCAAAGTGGCCCTGCAGGCCATCCCTGAAACTTCCCGTAAATTGAAGTAGAAAGCTGAAATCTAAACTTTATAAAAATGATAGTATTTTAATGTTCGAAAAGATAAATATTTTTAAAGTGATGATCGGTTTTGACCTTTGGAACGGCGTTTAAAGCAAGTATTGCGGCAGGAATAAGTAAGGCAGAACTCTACCACATAGTAGCCACAATGCCAGTGACTCATATAGCCAATCAGTCGTCTTTTACAACCTGCCAGGCAGAATTAGGATTAGGCCTATTCTTCAAAGGAGCTTGGGACCAACACCTGGAAGAATTTTATAGGAGTGGTGAACATGCTTACACGTCATCAGTATACATATATGTATATTCTGATAGCAGAATTTCTATTCTATTGAACAGTTGTTGACCAAGAAGTTTACAGATTTTTGTATGATTTTCAAGACCTAGAAGATTTATTCACCAAAAAATGTACAACTCCATCACAAAATCTTTTATTTTAGTCTATTGAATTCATTAAATAACTTGTATTTTTTTTTTGTAATTCATAAATTAACTAAAGGAACTTGTAGAATACATATCGACGCTTGAAAAGCAATCCTCACTAAGCGACATTGAGTAAACTTTACAAGAGAGTGATTTAAAGTTCAAATATAAAATAAAAAATCATAAAAACCACCTAATTTTTAATAAATTTTTTTACAATTATATACAGGTTATTTGGTTGATTATTATATTATATAGGTTATTTTTTATGGTTTTTACTTTATATTTGAACATTAAATCACTCTCCTGTGAAGTTTACTCAATTTCGCTTAGTGAGGATTGCCTTTCAAGTGTCAATATAAAAAAAATACTTATAATAAAATAATATTCATAGAATATTTTTTATTCATAATCTTTTACCACTCTGTCACATTTTCTGTTAGTATAAAGTAGGTTTTTGCTATTTAAAATCAATGTTCAGTTTAAAAATGAACACACAAAGGCAAGCGGCACAAACAAGTATTTGAAATACTTGTTTGTGCCGCTTGCCTTTGTGTGTGTACAGGAGAACCCATGTGACAAAATTTACAAAATAAAATATCAAATAGTAGGAGACAAGTATTTGTGTTCTTTAAATTTTTTTACTAAAAGTGATAAAAAATAATGGTTGCTATTATATGACAGGTTGGAGGGTTTTAGTCTAATTCCCCACTGGGACCAGTCAGGTTGAGAAATGTGAGTTTTATTTGCTGTTGTTTATTTTTGTGTGATATTTCGTTGATTGTACTCGAAGATTGGAGGAGGCCTTTGCCACCTGGAAATGGACGCACAAAAGTGGAACAAAACAACAATTTACGAATAAATCAAGCAAAAGCAGTTAGTACTGCTGAATCATTACTGAAGCAATGTGTAACCAAGTGCGATAAAACTTTTGAATTTTCATTCATTGATACCAAAGATATCTTAAATGCCTTTAAAACATTGGAACCGAAAAAACTTTAGATTTATGGGGACATTCTGTTAGATTCATTGCTTCAGTAATAAATGTTATCGCACCATATTTAGCTGTAATATTTAATTGTTCTGTAACACATGGTGTTTTTCCTGACTTAATGAAATTCAGCAAAGTTATTTCAATTTTCAAGTCTGGCGCTAAATGTGATCCCTCAAATTTTCGGCCTATCTCGATTTTGCCAACCCTAAGTAAAATATTTGAAAAAATTATACTAGACCAAATGCTTAGACATTTTGATAAATTTAGATTATTTCATAATAAACAATTTGGTTTTACGAAGGGTCGCTCAACCATAGATGCTGGTGTTGAATTACTCAAAAACGTTTATGAAGTCTGGGAGAATTCGCAGGATGCCCTTGGAGTGTTCTGTGATTTGTCTAAGGCATTTGACTGTGTCGATCATAACATTTTAATCAGGAAGTTACAACATTATGGAGTTCGAAATAAAGCTCTCAATCTTCTGGTTTCTTACTTAAATGAAAGAATTCAGAGGGTTGATATTAATGGTAAAATGTCCCCTGGTGCTGTTGTAACCATGGGTGTCCCGCAGGGCTCCATACTTGGTCCATTTCTGTTTCTGATATACATAAATGATTTGCCTTACTACGTAGGGGATAAGCATTGAATCGTACTGTTTGCTGATAACACTTAACTTTTATTCGTGAAAAGACGAATTGGTATGACGAAGTAAATAATGCGATTTCAAAAGTTGTACACTGGTTCAGTACGAACAATCTTTTATTAAATGGTAACAAAACTAAGTGTGTTAAATTTTTATTGCCTAATGTAAGGCATGTAGATACCAGCGTACAACTGGATGGAAACCTGGATCTGGTGGATACCACTGTGTTTTTAGGTATTACTTTATATAAGAAATTACAATGGGGACTGCACATTAATAATTTAGCAAATAGACTTAGTTCGGCGGCTTATGCAGTTAAAAAAATGAGACAGTTAACTGATGTCGACACAGCAAGAATTGTATACTTTAGTTACTTCCACAGCATTATGTCATATGGAATTCTTCTCTGGGGAAATTCTGGTGAAATAAATGCTATATTTGTATTGCAGAAAAGAGCTATTAGGGCAATTTACAATCTTGGACCGAGGGTTTCCCTGAGAGAAAAATTCAAAGAAATCAATATTCTAACTCTTATATCCCAATACTAGCTAATGCCTACGACTTCGTCCGCGCGAACTACGTTTACTCCGCACAGCTCCTCCCCTGAAGGTGATAGCGTGATAATATTTAGCCTATATATTGACCCGTCCTATTAGTAATATTCATGCAAAATTTGAAGTAAATCCATGCAGTAATTTTTGAAATTACCCCGGACATACAAACAGACAAAAATTCTAAAAACTATATTTTTGGCTTCGATATTGACTGTAGATCATGCCCCAAGTATTCTTTTAAAAATATTCAATGTACAATTTTGACTTTCCTACGATTTTATGATATGTATAGAATAGACATATTTGAGAACTTGATGTACGTTCGTTAAAATATTTGCTTTTAAAAAAAAAAATGGTGACGTACACTCATTTAATACAAGGAACAAAAACAATCTTCTTGTGCATGCATCTCGTCTCCACAGAATAAGTAACTCTTTTATGGGGCAATGTATATGCTTTTACAATAAACTTCCTGAAACTATAAGAGATTTAACAGTCAATAAATTTAAAAAATGTGTTAAAACAAAACTGTGTAAAAAAGGATATTATATATATATGTATGTATATATATATATATATTATAAATATATATATATATATATATATATATATATACATATATATATATTATAAATATATATATATATATATATATATATATATATATATATATATATATATATATATATATATATATATATATATAGTGGTTACGCAAAAAGGGACCTCAAGGGAAAATAATTGATTTCGAGTAAATCACGTTTAAAATGTTGAGTCGAAATGAGAGAGGCGCGGGGTGTTTTATGTTAGTGTCATTAGTGAGCGACTTCGTCAGTGAGAAATAGCACGTGTTTGCGATAGCTGTATTATTGGTGACTTATTTATTCGTCTTTTACTTGTCTTTATGTGCGCGCTAGAAAAAGAAACTAGTGTGCGCTGTGTATAAGGTGTAATATTTTCAAAACTGCCTCGGCTTACATAAAAAATCATTAAAAAAAAACTACGGCACCTAAAATTATTTTGATTAGAACAAAACAAAGATGAAGGACCATAAAATCAGAATTTATCAAAAAAAAAAAACCGTTTCCAATCCCTTCAGGTCCCTTTTTGCGTAGCCACTCACATATATATTTATAATATCCTTTTTTTACACAGTTTTGTTTTAACACATTTTTTAAATTTATTGACTGTTAAATCTCTTATAGTTTCAGGAAGTTTATTGTAAAAGCATATACATTGCCCCATAAAAGAGTTACTTATTCTGTGGAGACGAGATGCATGCACAAGAAGATTGTTTTTGTTCCTTGTATTAAATGAGTGTACGTCACCATTTTTTTTTTTAAAAGCAAATATTTTAACGAACGTACATCAAGTTCTCAAATATTTATGTCTATTCTATACATATCATAAAATCGTAGGAAAGTCAAAATTGTACATTGAATATTTTTAAAAGAATACTTGGGGCATGATCTACAGTCAATATCGAAGCCAAAAATATAGTTTTTAGAATTTTTGTTTAGTATTAAAACTATGCTTTCGATGGTTTGACACAAAACACTAATATGTTACTAGCACTTCATTTTAAATAAATAAGGAAATAATAAGTGCTATGATGTAAATAATTGTGACAGCCCTTACTGGATACAGATAATTGAGTCACGTTCGCTGCCACTTAAGACAGCCACATAAGTAGGCATATAATACGTTATGTTATGCTCCGAACCTGGGAATTATTTGAGTGTGAGCATAATACCAAATGGAATATTGTCAAGTAACAACGTAGGTGACATACCTAATTAAATTACGGGTCTTTAAGCTTTCCAGTTCTCCACAATTCAGCAGTTTCTCGTTTGGCGAGACTAGTGGTAATCGCTATTGACGACCTTATAATGATTATCGCCTATTTCTAAGGATAACCGGGACCGATAGTTTTATGCGCTAATTAGAGGCACCGGGTCATAACACAGCAACCAACAGACTCTCAGCTGCTGTTGAGATAAACTAATTAACACATTTGCACCTACCTAGAGGCCGAACTCGTTTAATAATCTAGACTCAAATCTTTCTGCCCAATGTGGATCCTAATTGCAAAGTCGTTATATTACGTATTAGAATTTATTATTTGTTTTAATTTCAATGTGCCACTACTGATACTACAACTTCTATAAAATAATTTTAATATTAAACTATTAAAAACAAAACTGTGTAAAAAAGGATATATATATATATATATATATATATATATATATATATATATATATATATATATATATATATAATACTTCATGCGTCTTTTCATAATGGAACCCTATAGCGTACCCCATAACTAACGATTTTCATTTTAATTTAAAATGTTGATATTCATGAATAATTTTATCTCGAGTTAATGTTAGGTCCGTACATGATGAAGGTGCTGTGACACCAATGTATATTAACGTATATCACACATGCATTACGTTATTTGTCTTGATACCATACAACTTGAATTTATTAATTCCGTATATTGATATATAACTATATTTCCAATTAGTAGCAGAAGTGCGTCTCTGTTTTGCTGTGAAAGATGGACAAACAAACACACTTTCCCATTTATAATATTAATAATATGGATTAAAAGAAAAGGGAATGATTATTTTGATTGTGTAAAAAGTTTAGTAAAATACCGGTTTATCTGTATCAGTCCGCACAATGCCGGTCAAAACGTAATTATCAATTGGTGCTACCTTCACCCATGCCCTGCACCCTAAACCGGCCCCCGTATCTCCCGAAAGTAAAATACAGAGACGCAACAAAATCGATAGTTGAATTGAAAAAAACTTTTATTTATACGCGTAAAAGTGTATGGTGTAGTAAAAATAGTAATTTGTATGGTTCAAAAAATGTATATATAGGAGGCAATAGAATCGGAAGAAAGTTGTTACAAAATATACGCCTCGATAATATACGCCGACTGATAGCGACCTCCAAATTAGAGCGGCGAAACGCGGAATTAAAAATTCAAGCTGGTGAGTATCAAACGTCCATGCTGATTTTTCGTCCAGGCATTATAACGATGTCAACGAGTCTATTGAGCTATTTAAAAGGTTGATACCGATCTCATATATATTTTTTGTAATATTGTGATATTTTAAAAGAATATATGAAAAAAAGAGACAAGCCCTCTGAGTTTCTTCCGCCGGATCTTCTCAGTGTGTAGCCGCGTTTCCGATCCTGTAGTAGTTTTTAAAAAAATATGTTGAGGTGTCAAAATAACTTGTAAAAAGTTTTATTGAATAAAGTATTTCCGATTTCTGAATATGGTCATGTCCGAAGGAAGATAAGGAAGGAAGGAATATAATATATTTTTGCGTTTTGTGTCATTATATAACTTTTTTGTAATATCATGGATTATACACAAGCTGAGGTAGCGGGAGAAAACAGTGATTTGTATGAAATGCACTTATGTCGCATACATATCTTCACGCCAGATCCCTTACGGGGTAGGCAGAGAAAACCAGGTGCCATACATCACAATTCTTGCAGGCTTGTCTCGCTTCCTCCACATTCATCAATCTCTTCATAGACACACACCGGTCACAAAGACTCTTGACACCTACATATGTCAAGCTGATTTCAAACTGTAACATACTTTTTACAATTAAATTATTTATTCATGCACAGCCATTATGAGTATAGCACAGTTTATTGTATGTTGAAATACAATAGAATAAAATAAGAAAATAATAAAAGAAACTTCCTTGTTTTTTTTTCATTGACTGTTGGAGAAACCTTTTTGTATGTTAAAAAGAAGAACAACCCACATGTAGTTTATTTATTATCCCTGAAAATCTTCTAATCCTTACTAATACTCCTTGTATTAGTAAGGACTGGAACAAATTTAAAAATCTGTCATAATTTTCCTGGTGTAAGGAAAATAGCTTATATAATTTTATTCCTTCAAATTTATTTTTTTTTGTTTCTGTGCTACAATTGCAGTTTTGACAATGAAAGATGTTTATATTTTAGTAAATTTTAATTACTAAAGCTGAGGTCTTTAAAGTGTCCTGCACGAGTAACTAGGGATTCTGTTTAAAATTCTCACTTTGAGAAAGAAACTAGTCTTTGCCGAGATGGAAAAAAATGCCACCCCTAAAAAATTATACTTTAACATTGTGGAATTAAATATATGTTCAAAGTGAAATCTGAAATATTATGTTACACAAAAATGTTTCTGGAGAGGGAGCACCTTAATCCCTAAAGGGAAAGAGTTAACACACGGGTCATTTGTACTTATAATAGTAATAGTAAACAAAAGATATTTTACACAAATATACAGCGATCAATAAGAACCCTGTATCACCCAAAAGTGGCATATAAGTCGGTAGGTTGATGACATTATTAAAAAAATGAAATTATTAAATTAATAAAATTATATTATTTTAAAATGCTCATATTTACCTTTCAATTTTGCTAAAATTTAGTGAATAATTTAAACTCCAATCCTTGTCCAAAATGCATTTCATGTTGTGGCCTACTAGATGCCAAGGCTGCTGCAAAGATTTCTATGTACTAACATACTAGACAAGGCATGCGCAACGTCTACATAAAACTTTTTAAATGAAATATGTAAGCGCCATTAAATATACAAGTGTTGTTTAATTTTGACTTTAGTAGATGATTGATTGTTATTTTAGCACTGCAGAGTATTAACAAAAAGGTACATGACTACTACTTAGCGTAGTTTCTCTAGTATCTAATATATTAAACTCTGTACTAGGCTGCTGAGACTTCAATTTTTTTAGTTGTATGGCTCCATCAGACAGATGATGATTTTGCCAATGACTGCTGTAACTTCAAAGTGCAGCTTCTTAATAAGATTTTTGTATGTCACATTTTGTGTTGCTACAGGCAATTTTCAAACATGTAATTTAAGATTATTTTTTTAAATCGGGAAAATTAGTCTCTCAGTATCCAATAACTGATAACGTATGCCGATTGTATTAAACTACCAATTGCCTTTAACGATCAAACATTGTTTTTGTTACACATCATATACTGAATTCAATTAATATCAAGTATGTAAAGAATTGCTTACATAAATAAGATATTTTAGTTTTTTCTTAAGAGCAAGGTACTGAGCTTTATAATTTGTTTCTGGTTCAGGTTCACTGCTACTATCGCTCGAGTAGTCCTTCTGTGAGTCAATATTGTGTGATGGTTCTGCTTTAATGTTGTTGCTAACACTAGCGGCTTCATTCGCTTGCATATTCGCTATAGAGCGACAGTACCACCCGTCCAACATTTTCTGCAATCATACACAATATTAAATTAATAAAAATTGACAGTCGAAAGGTTCCTTATAGCATTTTCAATCATGTGAAAGCTGAGACCTTGTTATAATTTTGAGACGCCACTATAATCTTTTTCAGGTCCACTTACTTGTAAACTATTATTATATCGTTTTTAAAATAGAATAGTTCAAAGTTTAATATTGACAAAAGTCAAAAAGTTAAAGTCTGACTCTGAGTAATAAGCAATTAATAAATGTCATAATACATAGGTACCTAAATAATATTTTACAAACATTCAACACAGAACTACAAAACATAAAGTAGTACTCCCACAGACTACTTAGAGATGCAAGCATAGTACTCCTATCGTACCTATTATAAATTTAATCTGTGCATAATGCGTATACAAGGAACTTATTTATGATAACTGGAATTCTACGAGGCAGTATTTGAAAAATAAAAATGTACTTTATTTCGTTACTGTTAAAGTTGCTATTTGTTTCTTACCTAACAGGGGGGAAAACGTTATGAGCAAGACAATGACAAGAGTGGACGTTGTCCCTTTCTTGCAATTGCCAGTGTAAATAAAACTATCTGATGGTAAATTTTTATATATTCGATAATCGTTAAATCGCTTTTATTCATGCACGTCGATAAATACATTAGCATAAAATGTATTGTAATTAACACAGTGGGTTCTAAAATGTGCTTATTTTAATTATTACGTAATTACTTATGCAATGCAAAAATTGTTTCTCAAATTAGTAGAATTATTTAGTAGTAATTTGCAAACTACGCATGGCCGCACTTAAACATGGCGTTTGGCGCTTTATTTATTAGAAAGGGACCCACTCCACCCATGTCGTGGTACTCTTCGAAACGATTTTGAAGCGCATGTGAATATTCCGGGTAGAATGTAACTTCCACGTGCATATATAACAAGGAACTTATATACGATAAATAGAATTATTACGAAGCAATATTTGAAAAATAAAAATGTACTTTATTTCGTTAGTCATAAAGTTGACTTTTGTTCAAGAGTGGATGTTGTCCTTTTCTTGCAATTGCCAGTGTAAATAAAACTATCTGTTGAAAGATTTTTATTATTCGGTAATCATTAAATCACTTTTATTCATACACGTCTATAAATACATTACCATAAAATGTATTGTGATTAACATAGCGAGTTCTAAAATGTGCTTATTTTAATTATTACGTAATCACTCATGCAATGCAAAACTGTTTCTCAAATAAGTAGAATAACTTAGCAGTAATTTGCAAACTATGCATGGCCGCACTTATATATGGCACTTATATTTAGTGGAAAGAGACACAGTCTACCAATAGCGTGGTACTCTTCGGAACGGTTTTGGAGCGCGTGTGAACATTCCGGGTAGAATGCAACTTACTTGGTTAGACCATGAAGTATTATGTATAGGTGGAACAGCAGTATTTAAAGTTGTGTTTTTACTGGTGGGAGGGATGCGCTGTGCCGCGCTCTCGGCTGCATGGGTACCACCATGTTGCCTATTTCTCTCGTGAAACAGCTTTGCTGTGTTTCGGAGAGAAGGGCAAGACAGTAATTACACTGTTACTGGCACCGAGACTTAACATCTTATGTCTCAGGATAGACAACACATGAATGGAATACCTGGGCTAATTCCAACCCAGGTATCCCCTTTTTGTTCATTAGCGACGTCGACCACTTACAGTTTGCCTATCTCAATAACATAAAAAAAATAGGTTTTAGCACAAGTCCGTTCGAGCATGGAATACTGCTCTCATCTCAGGGATGGATCTGCCAGATACCAGCTGGAGACGCCTGAGGCGATAGAGAGGCGTGCCAAGAGGCTCATAAACGACGATGATCTGGTAGGCAAAAAACCGCCGCAGATGGCTAGTTTATCGGTCTTTTATCGGATACATTTTGGAGAGTGTGCTGCGGAATTGCACGATTTAATTCCGCCATCATACTAGGCATCGCCATATGGTGGACTTTCCACGTACCCGAACAAAGCGGTATGACTCGACATTCTTGATCCGAAACGCAAGGGACTGGAAAATGCTACCTGAGTATGTGTTCTCCGACGGGTACAACCTGGGGATCGTCAAGAGAAGAGTGAACAGGTACCTACTAGGGAACCGCGTTCCATCTTAGGCCGTTTCTTAGCTTACCATCAGGAGAGATCGTGGTCAAGCGCTTCTCTATCGACAGTAAAAAAAAAGGTATTAGAAGTGCTGTCTCCAGATATAATACAGCTTTATGGGTTAGATTACTTATGTCCGTATGTCCTACTTATGTAGGTACTTATGTCCTTTCCGCATTGACGTGTATAATATTACCACTGGACAAGTTATCCCATACAAATGACAGCTAATTTTATATGTCATTTTGAAACGCTGCATACGAGGATCTCGGGAACTAATTTTGACGTATGCTGTATATGGTTGCCATGGTAGTCTAAATATTATGAGGCATTTTAATTAATTTGTTAATGTTTTAGTGAATTTCTAAGTTTATATTTGGTGTACTCAGAAGTTTTGAGACATTAGGAAATGCGTATATTGCAAACTTTCCTACCTAAATGAGTGTAAAACTTCGTTTTACAGGTACGTGCATGTAGTTACTGTTTTTAATTTCAGACACAAGCTTGTTTCAGCACTCTTCGAAGTGTTCCCGAGAAATATCGCTTCGGCCGGAGTATATAGCATCAGCAATACTGTCATCCGCATAGCAATGTATGTTACTAATTCGCATCATGTCATTGATATGCAGAAGGAAGTAGGAACAGAGTCGGTGATAGCACGCAGCCTTGGGGAACACCAGCATTGACAGATTTAAGGTCGGAGCACGCACCGTCGACAACCACCTTGATGCTCCGGTCAGCCAAAAAACTGGTGATCCACTTGCATATTTTCTCAGGAAGCCCATAGGAAGCAGCTTCGCGAGAAGCGCTTTGTGCCATACCCGATCAAAGGCCTTCGCTATGTCCAAACTAACTGCCAATGGCCTCCCCCTTGGACTCAACTGCTTCCACCCATCGATAAGTTAGGTATACTAGAAGGTCACCAGTTGAGCGGCCTTGACATAAACCGTACTGACAGTCGCTAATCAGCTGGTGTTCTTCTAAATACTTGAGGAGCTGAGAGTTGATGACTGTCTCCATAATTTTAGAGAACAAGGAGGTTATGGCTACGGGCCAATAGTTAGACGGTATAGATCGATCTCCTTTTTTAGGGATGGGATGCACCTAAGCTGTCTTCCATGAATTCGGTACCACGCCGAGTGAGTAGGAGAGCCGGAATAGGCGTGTTAATACTGGTGCCAACTCTGGAGCACACATTTTTAGCACAATCGGAGGGATGCCATCCAGCCCACTCGACTTGTGGAAGTCCAATTATTTGATAACGTTTTAAATCCTTGCTTTGAAATAGCTTAATATTTTGCGGGTTGACTTGGTTTATATGAGTTATTATTCTATGAGCATATATAGCATTAGTATACCCAAGGCGTTTAATTTTTGTAATAGAATGATATGGTCTACATGTTCAAAGACTTTTTCAAAGTCCGTGTAGACCACATCAACTTGACCCCCATTTTCCATATTTGATATAACAAAATCTGTAAAACATGCTAAATTAGAAATAGTTGAACGCTAATATTTGAGCGTTAATGCTAAATTAGAAGTAGTTAATAAAAATATGTTTGTGTTGCAAGCAAGGAAGTTACATTCTACCCGGAATGTTTACACGCGCTTCAAAATCGTTCCGAAGAGTACCACGACATTGGCGGAGTGTGTCTTTTTCTACTAAATAAAGCGCCAATCGCCATATATAAGTGCGGCCATGCGTAGTTTGCAAATTACTACTAAGTAATTCTACTAATTTGAGAAACAGCTTTGCATTGCATAAGTAATTACGTAAAAATTAAAGTAAGCACATTTTAGAACTCACTATGTTAATCACAATACATTTTATGGTAATGTATTTATCGACGTGTATGAATAAAAGGGATTTAACGATTACCGAATATATAAAAATCTACCATCAAATAGTTTTATTTACACTGGCAATTGCAAGAAAATGACAACATCCACTCTTGTCGTTGTCTTGCTCAGAAAGTTTTTCCCCTCTGTTAAGTAAGAAAAAATTTCAACTTTATGAGTAACAACTTTTATCGCCGTGTCGGTCCCGGCCTCCTTTGAAGAATAGGTCAACTGCCGTTCTGCCAGGCAGGTCGTAAAAGGCGACCGATTGGCTATCGAGTCACTACCATCGTAGCTACTAGGTGGTAGAGTTCTGCATTGTCTCACCCAGGTTTGGTACCAACGCCTTACCTATTCCTGCCGCAATAGCGTCAGTGCTTATCGCTGTCGTGTTCCGGTTTGGAGGGTAAGGTAGCCGGTAAACTTATGCATGTAGCATTAGACCTCACCACAAGATAGCAACGCACCATTAACATCTTTGGTGTCTATAGGCGATGGTTGACTCTTTCCATCAGGAGACCCATCTGCTTGTTTGCTATCTTATGATATATAAAAAATGATTTAAATATTGTTTCGTAATAATTCCAGTTATCGTACATAAGTTCCTTGGTTGCAAGCTTATTTAAAAATAAGACGTCATGTGGAACGTCATTGATTTTATTTTGTCAAATAATACCAACAGAGGTCGTTTGCTGTTCGTTTAAATTACTATAAACTAGACAAATGAAATAGGCAGTGAAATCGACAAGAAATACTCTACATGTGCTTTCGTTTTATTTCCGTCAGGTTATTCAACGACTTAGTGCCTTGATTTAGGAAAATGGACCTTAAATGTACCGCATGTGTTCTTTCAGCTGAGTGCGGAACCGTGCTTGTCGCGGGTAGTTGGTGCCGGATTATTTCCTCGTGTTGTTATGGCTCTCGGTGGTGAAGTGAATGATGATAATACTTCGAAAAATGCGTCTCAGAAAGTGAAAAAATGCCCAATTAACAGTAACGTGAGCGACAAGTGTAATAACGAGAATGTTATAAAAGGTAAGGGTTTTAGTGGTCATGCCCTCAGTTATGTAACATTGAGAATGCAATTGTAACTAACAAAAAAATAAGTGTTTAAAATTTTAAGACATGTACTTCAGTCATGTGACACCTTTACATGTGACTAATTCATTTATTAAACATCAATCTCCCACGATCTCATAGTCCAATGAATCTTAAAATTAGCTATTAAAAGAAACTTTTTAGATGATGTACCTAATCATATGTTTAAAAATGTATATTTTATCATAAAAATGTTGTGTAACTTAACTATTTTAAATACCTAATATATTTAACTCTTGAAGTTGTGTAGTTGTGTCGAATATTACACAACACTTCATTTGTATTGCATTTATTAAAAACAATACGTAGGTATTTCTTTATTCTTCCCTCAATTTATTGTTTCCCTCAATACACTAAAATAAAAACGATGAAAAAACTAAATACTCCCCCTGTTTTGATTAGGTTTTTTCATATGAAATTAATCTGATAACTTACTCAGCCCTCTATTAATTATGCGCTAGTTAGATAGTAATTAGTGCTATTGTTCAATCCTCCATTTAAATTACCATAGGTAATTCTAAAAAGAAAAAACTGATAATTTCAATAGTGATGTTAGAATGAGACACATTTTTATTAGATTGCAGTAACCTATCAACCATACATGTGTGTATTAATATCAAACACTCATTTAATAGATATTTGTTAGCAAAATGCCTAATTAATATCTAATTTGTTTAAGAAATAAATATTTTTAAAATAAATTTATCTATTTATTTTAATTCATGTTATCATCAGGATCAGATTTTATGCTACTGATTTTTTAAAATTTATTGTTAGATCTCTAACAAGTTTTAGGTATTATACAAAAAACCCTAGTTGGACCAGATCAGAAAAAAAGCAATTGTTTAAAAGCTGTTTATGCTACGTTGTGTGAGAAAGAAATATTCATACATACTTTTGAAAAACATAACTCCTTAATCTGGCATTCAGTAAACAGTTGTAAGCTCCCATTTTTTATTAGGTATCACTTTCTTTTAATATATCATATCGACAATCCCTCAATAGGAGAGCATAAACAATGTTCAAATCTTTCTTGAATTTATTTCAAATAAATTTTATGCATAATTATAAACATATTTTTTTCTACAATGAGTTATTAGATTTAGAGGTTCATAATAGTATTTAAATATTATAATTTGTTTCATATTTGCCTGAAAAAACTGATATGTTGGAGAAAATAAGAAAAGCTGAAAACATAATTCAATTTATTTATCCATACTAATATTATAAATGTGAAAGTAACTCTGTCTGTCTGTCTCTTTTTCATGCTTAAATCACTTCAACCCAATTTGGTTCAAATTTTGTACAAAGTTACTTTGAGACTGGAAAAAGGTCATAGGATAGTCTTTTATCACGGAAATCCCACGAGAACAGGAACTATGCAGATTTTTATTTTAGAATTTTTCATATGGACGAAGTCATGGGCACAGCTACTAAAATATAAACGTCTTATGAAAAACAACAACTTATTTTATATTCAAGATCGTACCTTAAACAACCTAAGATCATCTATCCCAAAAAGATTAAAAATACATAAATAAAGACATGTCTCTTTATACTTGGTTTCAAATTTTAAAACACAGTACAGAACAATACTGCATCCATGACAACTATTATTTGTAATTATTACATTTGTTCTCTCATTCAATTTGTATAACTAGTAAAATACATGTAATGAAAATAAAATCTTATATAGATATGAGCATTTGGGCAATTTAAAGCCATTAATGTAATAAAAAAATTTACATATCAATTAATGTTCTTTACCAATCAAACCAAATTAATGTTTAATTTCGAGAACTATTTTTGTAACTGAATAGTATGGGAGAAATCAGAAGTTATTTGCTGCAGTTTCTCTAGGTCTTAAACATTCTGTAATTAACTTTTATGTTTAAATATTATAAAATGTATTAAACTAACCAGCTTTTTATGAAGTAATAAAAAAATAAATAACTATACCTCTAGAAAACAATAAAAGATTTTTGGAAAATGTGTATATAGTATAGGCATTTTTAAAGTTGCACTAGCTAAGTGCCAGTGAAGTGGGCAAAGAGCATAGAGTTATTGATGATCATTTGCACAATCTAATTTTCAACATTTGCTCAAACAGACAGACATAAAAGATTTGATAAAAAATTGAATGTATAATAGACAGATGATACAGATTTATATACTGGTATAGAGAGATTAAGTTTGATAAAATTTTACTTAACTTTCTTAAAGTAAAAAATACTTAAGCTAGAATCTGTCTCAATTCAAATCATTAAGATGAATTCTAATGAAATTCTATAAATTCTAACTTACTTTTTGACCAAAAATCACCTTTTACTATAACACTTATTTATTATATGAACTGTTTTATTTAAAAATAAAAAAAAATATATTATCACGGCTTGTATAGAAAGTAGAGTGACCTGAGCAAATAGATGTTCCGGTTCACCATCATGCACCAGTGCAGTTTAAAGATCTGGTATTAAAAATAATTTTGAAAATGAAACTCATCCAATTCCATGCAATTTGACTTCATTCAAATCTATACTGAGTTATTGTCTAGGAGTATTACAAGGTTTCTTTATCTTTAGGTGGTATTGGTCTATAAAATCTTTAATGTATTGTTACGTACTCGGGTTCGTAATTGTAAGAAAACACTACCTATATTAAATCCGTGTATTTAGTATACAAATACACAAGACAACACAATGTAATACTAAAATACACTTTACACACTAGTCACTCACTATACTATCACTGAACTACACAATAAAACACTTCTCGCTTCGCACTGTTCACTTTAAGTATCGCTCTCAATCGCTTGATAAAAACTGCCTAGTATTTGTCAACATATCTCTATTTATAGCCAGGGTAAAGTTCTACCTGGATCCAGAAAAATCTAAATGTATCGGGAAACAATGAGTCACTTCTTATCGTAAACATGTTACGAGTCATAAATCCTAGTGCACACTACTTTCAACCTTATGCCATATCCCTCAAAGTCCATTATGGCATAGCCCAGGCCAACTATTTGTTTGTCAATAGGAGTAGTTATCTCTTTCTTTTATTTCTAGATCTCTCCAGCGCTCCAACTCTACACGTTTTTAGATTATTCGTAACAGTATGTATACATATAAATTACATGTCACATTGTTTGTACTTTATGGATTCCTAAACTACTGAATCGATTTCAATTACATTTAGTTTGGTTTAACTTAAAAGATAGGATAGTTTTTTATCTCAATTAACCCCCCTCCCCCTTCCTCCCCTTCTCTCTATTACCCAAACAAAATATTAAATTTTTAGGGCAAAACAATCTTTGCCAGGTCAGCTAGTCAATACTAATATTATAAATGCGAAAGTAACTCTGTCTGTCTCTTCTTCACACCTAAACAACTGAACTGATTTTGATGAAATTTGATACAAAGGTAGTTTGAGACCCGAGAAAGGACATTGGATATTTTGAACAGGAATGCGAATTATATGAGTAAAACCACGGGACTGTCTTTAGATTTTTTCCACACAGAGAAAGTTGAGGGCACAGCTAGTAATTTTATAAATTTATAAGAATATTAAGACAGCAGTTAATTGCTAGCAAGGAAGTGACGACCCCTTGGCTAAAATAACTAAAACATGTGTTCATCACTACCACTTTAGTGGCTTTTATTAACCTGAGATTTGACCTATTTTTTAAATAGGTAGAAAAATATAATGAGAAACCAGACTCTCTCAGGACTAACTCCATGATACTTGAAAATGGTGTTGAAATAGAAACATTTTGAGGGTAAAGCCTTTAAAGGGTTGAATCTAAGATGTTACAATCTAAAAGTGAATTTAAATTACATATATCTGGTTTATAGATTCCATGTATACTACTAGTGTCAGTTTCATTCAGTATCAGATCCTTTTTTATTGCTTCCAGTGTTAAGTAGTTTCTGTCCTCAAAACGGTACTAGCACTTTAAAAAAATATATTATTTGTTATCATTGTATGGATATGATAGGTTTTCTGTGTATCTTCAATTGCATCTGTAACCAAAACCTTTTTTAGTAAAATAAAATATTGCACAGAATTTTCTGGTTTATTCCTAGCTCTTAATTTCAACATCATATTTGACATCACAAATTGTATATGACATGTATTCTCTTTTATATTTAAAAAAAATAAAGGAGTTTTAGATTATTCTTATCATCTTTACATTAGAATGACTCATCAATTCTTCACATGGGAATTTTACTATCAGTCTTTTATAATGAGGTTTTCATTGAGATAGAGGTGTTTAATTAATAAATCATAAGAAACATTTAGTATATCTGAACAGATACAACTTGGGGACCTTCAAGAAGAGAGCTTACTCATCTTTAAAAGGTCGGCAACATAACTGCATGACCTGCAACTGTAAGACCTCTGGCATTGCGGATGTCCATGGGTGGTGTTGATCACTTAAAATCAGGTGCACCTCGTGCTCTTTTGCCCCTCTACCATAAAAAATATATTTGCTTTTTGGTGAAGTGAATTTAGTTGAAGGATTTCCTTGTTTGTTAGATGGAAGCTGAAGTTCTTCATAAAAATAATCCTACTACCAATTTTGGATACAACTGGTGTAAAGCAAAATTTGGTTATAGCTTATACATCTCCTGCTGTTTGCTATGGTTTTAAATAGAAATCTGAAACTACATAGAAATCATCACATTAATTGAAAATCCAACTATTTAAAATAAAATATTTTGTTAGATCTGCACTTTTTTCCAGTAGGTATTATTATATACTAACTCTTGCTCGCGACTTCGTCCGCGCGGACTTCGTTTATTCTTTACAGCTCGCCCCAGTAGGTGATAGCATGATACTATGTAGCCTATATTTTGACCCAACCTGTTAGTAATATTCATGCAAAATTTGAAGTAAATCCATGCAGTATTATTTGAGTTTACCTCGGACATACATAGACAAACAGACAAAAATTCTAAAAACTATATTTTTGGCTTCAATATCGATTATAGATCACACCCCAATTATTCCTTTAAAAAATATTCAATGTACAGTTTTGACTTTCCTACGATTTTATTATATGTATAGATATGTGCCACTAAAGGGATTAAGGATAATACCATAATCGCAAATGATGTATTTTATTAGTTTATTGATTCAGGTGTTACATTTGCAGAAATCCATTATTAAAAAAGATGAAATTAATTAAATTTGCTATGATCCACAATCCA
Source organism: Apodemia mormo (assembly GCA_036924255.1). Classification (NCBI taxonomy): domain Eukaryota; kingdom Metazoa; phylum Arthropoda; class Insecta; order Lepidoptera; family Riodinidae; genus Apodemia; species Apodemia mormo. Next base: position 23,324,376 of record JAUPFN010000012.1, on the reverse strand, counting down.
CGCCAGCACCAAGCACAAAATCACACAATTTATGTGCTTTTGTGCTTGATGCCGGCGTGGGACGTGTATAAAAGTGTGGTGGATATGACCATATTTTATACTTACCTCACATAAAAAAACTGACAGCTAACAGGATTTTGGTATAGAGATTTTTAGAAACGGCATCTGTACTGCTGAATGTAGGCTCCTACCAAATGCCTTAAAATCTGTTAGTGGATGACTTGGAGATCTCATGGAATTTGGCAGGGTTTTTAACTTTCCTTTACATATGTAGATAATGTAAGTTACTGATTTTGCCCCAATATTTGGAAATTGAGTTTTCACCAGATCTCCACCCAGGTCCCAGGAAACTTTTTCGACTATTTTCATGATGACATCAGTATCTATGTATGTATGTATGTATGTATGTGTGTGTGTGTGTGTGTGTGTGTGTGTGTGCGTGCGTGCGTGCGTGCGTGCGTGCGTGCGTGCGTGCGTGCGTGCGTGCGTGCGTGCGTGCGTGCGTGCGTGCGTGCGTGCGTGCGTGCGTGCGTGCGTGCGTGCGTGCGTGCGTGCGTGCGTGCGTGCGTGCGTGCGTGCGTGCGTGCGTGCGTGCGTGCGTGCGTGCGTGCGTGCGTGCGTGCGTGCGTGCGTGCGTGCGTGCGTGCGTGCGTGCGTGCGTGTGTGTGTTTCGCTTCGAAGTTGTAGTTAACAAAAAAGTTTGAAAAAAATGGTTTATCATTGTAACTTCGTAAATTTTCAAGTAATAATTTTTTGATCTACAATATTTTAGTACTTCAAAAAGTATGTCAAATACTGTTTCAAAAATTAAAAATGAATCAAATTTTCAAAAGTTACAGCTTTTGAAATATTAAAATTACGTTGTTTACAGCAAACTTACTTCATATTATTATAGGCTAATATACTGATGTATTTAAAAATCAAGTCAGCTCTTTTACTTAAAAAGCTGCGTTAAATACCCTAAATAGGATTAAAATCGATTGATTTGTTTGGAATTTAATATAATAAGTAATTTAAAAAAATTTTTAAAAGTTCTTTTGACATCTCTTCGAAATTCTTTAATCTATCAATTTTGTAGACAATAATAACAATTTAGAGCTCAAAAATACGTTGAATGCCTATCAAAAATCGAAGTCGGTCGTCATTTTGAGCTTTTGAGCTTTGAGCTTAAAATACTTAAATTCAGCAGGAAGTTTCAGGGATGGTCTGCACGATCAAACAGCCTACATATATATTTTTATGAGAGAGCAAACAAGCAAATGGCGATTTTGATGGAAAGAGACAATTATTTTTTATAGACATTAAATATTGCAATGTTATCGGTGTGGGGAGATGAAAATAAAAAAGAAGCTGTCGTACGTAACAAAAACCATTGGTGGCAAGATGACTATACGCCGGAAGCATTAGTGCTTCCAGGCTTGGGCTGCTGCGTGGACATCTCGTGATGTAAAAATCAGTGCGTTAGGAAAGTAGTACAATTCTGCCTCGAGGTTGTTCAAAAGAGCTGTCGCTAAGGCAAAATCGGCATACACTGGCAGAATTGGCCAGAAATTTATTTGCCTTTCTTCGAGAACTCTTGCGTTCTGGATTTTCGCCGAGGTTGCCTTTGGGAACTTCTTTTCTATCCTTTTATCCATTTTTCTCCCCGTGTTGATCCCGGGCTCCTTTGAAGAATAGGCCAACTGCCGTTCTGCCAGGCAGGTCGTAAAAGGCGACCGATTGGGTATACGAGTCACTAACATCGTGGCTACTAGGTGGTAGAGTTCTGCATTGTCTCGCCCGGGTCTGGTAACACCGCCTTACCTATTCCTGCCGCAATAGCATCAGCACTTTTTTTTTATTTTTATGTCATAAGATAGCAAACAAGCAGATGGGTCTCCTGATGGAAAGAGTCAACCATCGCCTATAGACACCAAAGATGTTAATGGTGCGTTGCTATCTTGTGGCGAGGTCTAATGCCACATGCATAAGTTTACCGGCTACCTTACCCTCCAAACCGGAACACGACAGCGACAAGCACTGACGCTATTGCGGCAGGAATAGGTAAGGCGGTGGTACCAGACCCGGGCGAGACAATGCAGAACTCTACCACCTAGTAGCCACGATGGTAGTGACTCGATAGCCAATCGGTCGCCTTTTACGACCTGCCTGGCAGAACGGCAGTTGGCCTATTCTTCAAAGGAGGCCGGGACCAACACTTGTCACTGTCGTGTTCCAGTTTAGATCGTAAGGTAGCCGGTAAACTTATGCATGTGGCATAAGACCTCGCTACAAGATAGCAACGCGCCATTAACACCTTTGGTGTCTATAGGCGATGATTGACTCTTTCCATCAGGAGACCCATCTGCTTGTTTACTATCTTATGGCATAAAAAAATCCTTGCACAGGGAGGGTGACTCTATAGGCCATACCAAAAAATAAAAAGCTGATCTTCTGGGCTCGTTCTATGCGGCCAATTTGACTCCAAATGACCAGGCGGTAACGCACCGCCTACCACCCCACAGTGTGATAGTTCCATGTGGGAACTTAAATTTCGAAAGTCTTCTGTGCGTCCATATAGCACTATTTTCTTGGACATCCATAAGTCGAGTGGCTCGACGGCATCGCCCCGATTATGCTTAGAGTATGTGCTCCAGAGTTGGCAACAGTACTAGCGGTGGGTAATCTTTATTCCTTGGGGTGAATTATGCACTTAATCCGGCTCCAGGCACGGATATGATTCACCTTATTTATTCCTTTACTAGCTGTTACCAGCGACTTCGTCCGTGCGGAGTTCGTTTACTCCGCACTGCCCCTCCCCCGTAGGTGATAGCGTGATAATATGTAGCCTATATGTTGACCCGAGCTATTAGCAACATTCATACAAAATTTGAAGTAAATCCATGCAGTACTTTTTGAGTTTACCCCGGACATACATACAGACAAACAGATTAACAGACAAACCGACAAACAGACAAAAATTCTAAAAACTATATTTTTGACTTCGATATCGATTGTTTATAAGATATAGCCTGGTGACAGACAGACTGACAGCGGAGGCTTAGTGATAGGGTCCCGTTTTACCTTTTAGGTACGGAACCCTAAAAATACAGTTGTATTGTATTACCATGTACTACATTACGTTTAACAAGTGAGTTATGAGATAATATTGACCCAAATAATTTTGTATAGCTCTATAAAGTTTATCAAGTTTATTCGACCTGAGAGTGACCCTAGGAAACAATCTAGGAAAATAGTACACCATGTTTGTATTCTATGTACCTATAAGATTAAGCCTTGTCAGGTTTCTTGTATTAAGTATTTCGTATATTATTATCTATTAAATTTGGCTTTGCCGTCCCGCTACACTAATAGCAACGCAATATTTAACATCTTTGGTGTCTACACGCAGTGGTTTCCCTTTCCATCAGGAAATCTATCTGCTTGTTTGCTATATCCTAAAAACCGGCCAAGTGCAATTCGGACTCGCGCACGAAAGGTTCCGTACCATCATAGCAAAAAATACGAAAAAACACGGTTATTGTATGGGGACACCCCTTAATATTTTAATATTTTAATTTTTAGTATATATTTGTTATAGCAGCAACGGAAATACATAATTTGTGAATATTTCGGCTTTCTAGCTATCACGGCTTATGAGATACAGTACGGTGACAGACAGACGGACAGACATACAGCGGAGGCTTAGTAATAGGGTTCCGTTTCGAAAGAATGTTAATAAACGGAAATAATAGCTGGCAATAGGAACTGTAATAACCTAAAATATATTCATGGGGGCTTTACCTGTTGAAAAATATAGCTGTTGGTATGACGTTTCACCCGTGTTGGTCCCGGGCTCCTTTGAAGAATATGCCAACTGCCAGGCAGGTCGTAAAAGGCGCCTGATTGGCTATGCGAGTCACTACCATTACCGCTACTAGGTGGTAGGATTCTGCATTGTCTGACCTGGGTCTGGTACTATCGCCATACCTATTCTTGCGGCAATAACATCAGTGCTTGTCACTGTCGTGTTCCGGTTTGGAGGGTAAGGTAGCCGGTAAACTTATGCATGTGGCATTAGACCTCACCATAAGATAGCAACAAACCATTAACATCTTTGGTGTCTATAGGCGATGGTTGACTCTTTCCATCAGGAGACCCATCTGCTTTTTTGCTATCTTATGATATGAAAAAACCTTTTTTGAAGAATAGAACATCTTCATGTCAGCAGTTCATAAAAGGCAAAGAAAGTCCAACAAGTCTTTGTCAAGTTATTAAACGCAACGCGGGAAAAGAACGTTAATGTAGAAGATGACAGTATGGTAGATATTGTTAGTACATTCTGTGCACATTTAACTTCTGCTAATGATATGAAAGCGCCAACCACCTCGACCTCACTGCTCACACACCCAATGCCATCAAGCCGTGCACTTCGAGCGTCGACCCGTAGTTCGAGACGAGTCGCTACATATAGGTCCGAAACTAGTCAGAACCTACTCCGATAAAAAACGTGAGTGCAGCCGCTTTTAATTATTTAGTTTATTTCGCTTTATCATTTGTCATTAACATTTCATTTCAATTATTACTATATTTATAATTTTAACGACATAGGAGCATCGGGAGCAGCTAGCTGGAATACATAGAAATCAAATAGTTTACATTAGACACCATTGACGTCACTGCCCCTCCTACAACTCGCTCACTTAGGCGGCCCATAGACCTACAATAATATTGCACAATATTTTTATTGTGCAATAATATTGAATGTCCCTTTTGATTTCAAACGTTCAATAAATTTACTTAATAAAATTGACAAACCAGTCTAATCAATATTTTCATGCGAGCAACATGTTTGACAATGAAGATTTGGCGGCAGTCATGCTGGTGATTTTGTTGAAAAAAAAAGATTAATATTGGTTAAAAATGTTTGAAAAAAAATATTTAGATAACAATGTTCCGTAAGCAGCTTTCCTGGGCCGTGATATTCTTTGCTCTTAACATTCCACAGAGACGGCAATTCTCTGTAAAATTATAAAACAGAATTGCCGTCTCTGTATTCGACAGTAAATTCTCTTTCCTTCATTTTTGGATTCTCTTTACTGTTAATTTTTGGCGCATGCGAGTACTCCTCATCAAAGCGAAACACAGACTGAAAAATATTGCGCAATACTGACCCCGCACTATGCGATGGAAACACATGGTGTAATAAAAATTAAACCCGCTCAAACTTTCATTCAGTCTTTGTGCAATCTTCAATATTAATCCTAAACGGTCAATAATATTGCACAATTCGTAATATTGCGCAATATTATTGTAGGTCTACGGGGCGACTTATTAGAGCAAGCGAACGGGTTTCAAGAGGAAGTTTATAGTTATTTACCCGAGAAATTATATTTAGTTAATTTCATTGTTATCATAATAATTAATTATTATATTAATATTGTTTTCTTGTTGTGGGCCGCACAAATACCTCCTGCGGGCGGCAGTTTGACGACCTCTTATATTTTGTCGCAGGAATGTTTGCCCTAACTGTTGTCAGTTGTCGCGACGACACACCACGAACTTTAGGACGATGGTTTTAGTCACGACTAGTGATGAAAATAACCGGCAATATTCCAAAAGTTGCCATTACTGCCACGAATGTTTCTAAACTTGCCGGTAACATTGGCTAGAAACGTGTAAATAGAGAACGATATTTTTCTTATAACACTGTTTATTCTGATACAAAAAACTGCTTGCAGGAGGTAGTTTTAATGCTCTTCTACAATATCCAAAATTAGGTTTATAAATATTTTTTTTACTGATATACTAAATAAAAGAAATAAGCGATCGAAGAAATATTTCATCGGTGACGAAGTCATGTCTATTATAAAAAAATCATCGTTTTTTTTATTAATTTCTTACAGTGAACTTCTATTATACCTATACGTAAGAAAGTATCTATTAATGTATATTTGTATGTATGACAGAGTCAAACCTTGTAGACAATTTGACGTGCAACGGATTTTTCATTATACATATATTTTTTCTTTATGTGATACTACTAATTGCAGCAGCTTGCAGCCAGCCGCATTACAACTTATTTTGGTGAATACCGCGGGAACAACTCATTTTTTCGGTATTCGGTTTTCGGTTTCGGTTCGGTAAAATTTCAGCAAATCCGTCAGAAGTTATGGCGTGATTGAGTAACAGACATCCATCCATCCATACATCCAAATCTTAGGATAAACATAGGTTACTTTTCCATATTTTTTTTCACTTATTAAATCCATACTTCCACACTAATTAATATAAGTGCGAGTCTGTCTAATCTGTTACTCTTTCAGCGCTAAACTATTGAACCGATTTTGATGAAACTTGACATGGAGAGATGAAACTTGATATCTGAAGATTTGGGGTTAAGCGCAGGCTAACTTTTAAAAAAATCAATACAAACCAACCAAACTTTACAGACAACGTGATGACCTACTCGCGGGCGAAGCTGCTAGTGTGATTTATATTTCTTTCATTCAGTATCAATACCCTCTTTTTTGTATTATATTTTACAAATTAAAGCCAAAATCTTATGGGGTCAGCTATCATAAAGTTCCCAGTGCACAGTGTTATTTTGCCTTGATTGCGGTCATGCCAGTTTTATTTTTGATTTGCATAGATTTAACCTTAATAAAGCATTCCCAAAAATAACCGTTTAGATATTTCACTTCATTTAGGAGATATAAATATTTAAGTGAAAGGTCACTGTCCTTTTTGAAAAAGATTTTCGTCTGTGTTTTTTCAATAAAGCAAATGTCGGTCTCTTATAAAATATATATTATTGTAGGTTTGAAATTATATACAGTGTATAAAATCGCAAGTCCCTAACGTCACAGGAACAAGAATAAAAAAATATTTTGTAAATAAACAAAAATAATAAATATAAAATTAGCAATTTACTGGTCGCGTTTTGCGTTTATATATATAGTACCTTCAACTTGAGAAAATTTTAAATATGTATTTAGCGAGATCTCGGAGATATTGCGTTTCTAAGTTTTTAAGTTTGGGAATAGGGCTGTTACAGAGTAGTAAATATTTCAGTTGAAATTCAATCGATTTTTCAGGGCGAGCGAAGCGAGCCCTACACTAGGCCACTTTCTATGCACTTTTGTGGTACATTTTACTGAAAAAATATCGCATTTTTAGGTTTGAGTTTCGACGTGGTAGTTTATATTCATGTCTAGATTTGTTATCTACCACAAAAATACCATTTTATTATAATAAAAAAATAGAAGGTACAATTTGTATTAGAATCTTATTACTACTAACGCCATCTCTTATTAAATTAACGAGTTAAAATTGATAGAAGATACATTTTCTATTAGAGTTTTTGAACTTATTAAGAGACTACCTACTTCATGAATTGTTTCCTCATATTTGACTGGCGGCGCACGGTTATCGTGCCCTCGTATAAAGGCGAGGTTCAAGCTATAGGGCCATCAGTTTGATCAGTTTGGCATCGAAGGTGTATGATAAAATCATTGAAAGGAGAATGCAAGGGAAGTTCGAAGTAATATTGTGGGAGGCACAAGGAGAATTTAGGTCTAGAGCAGGGATGTTTGCTGGGAACAGAGTAAATAGAGCGTTCGAGAGTTTCACAATAGGCTTATTGAGAAACAGTACAGATGTATTAATTGATTTATATTGTATTGAGATCAATTCCCAATCTCAGCCCGAGGGCGAGGGTAAAAAGCTAAAAAAAGGTATATTTACGCCCGTATCCCCGAAGAGGTAGGCATCGAGAGGTAGACAACGTGTGCATCCACGGTTAGCTGAAGATAGATACTTAAGTCCCACAAAATGATAGGAGGCCAGCCTATCGCCAGTAGGGCACTTTTCCAATCCCGGGCAAAGTTGTTTTATCAGAAAACTGAAAAAAACACATTTTTTCATTTGTGGTCCTGTGTGGTCTAGTGGTCCAGTGTTGGCGTTGACCACATGAGGTCCCGGGTTCGATTCCCGGGTCGGGCACTTTAAAAAAAAAGTGTTTTTTCAGTTTTCTGAGAAACACAAAGTTGCCCGGGATTGGAAAGTGCCCGGTTGGCGATAGGCTTGCCACCTATCACATTTGTGGGACCAAGTATCTTCGGCTAATCGTGGGTGCACTTGTTGTACCTCTGCCTACCCCTTCGGGGATATGGGCGTGAAGATACTTTCATTTGCCTGACTCTGGAATCGAACTCCGAGGGTTTCTCTGAGAGAAAAATTCGAAAAATGTATTCGCTGAGTGTCTACCGTCAATTCTTCGTGCCTGCGTAGTCCAAAAATTTTGAAGGTTTATTTAAATAAAACATTTTTTGATTTTGATTTCGTAAATCGACGTAAAACCAGGAACTTCCTGATTTTAGAAAAAAAAAACAATTATTTCAGCAAAATGTCAAAAATGTGTTTTTTATAAGATCAACCTTCATTTTTAATACATATTTTTCCTTGAAAATACCAACAAACAAAAACCAAATATTCCTAATCCAAAGCCTGACGACGCGGGCCTTTGATGCGAATGTAATATTTAGGTGAAAATACGCTGAGTTTTTTAGGTTAGATAATTATAAATAAAGTCCATACATTAAAAGATGTAATTCTCATAAAACTACTTTTATAACAATATTACTAAATAGTATAACTTTGCGAGCCCTTACAAAGCTCTGCTTTTTGCTAGTTTATTATTAGTTGTCGTTTCGATACTATCATTAACAAAATGGATTATGACAAGGACACTCTATTGATGGCTTTGCTTTTAAAAAAGAAAATTAGTTTCATTAAGACTTTTATTTAGTACATCAATATTGTTTAAGGAATACCTGTTGGATACAATGCATTTAAAATAATCATTTTTCGTTCGTTGATTTCAAGGTCACGCGGTTATGTTTCGACCCATATTGTCGGGCCTTTTTAACTAAAACATTATAAATTTCCAATTTCGTAAGTGTATTCGGATTCGTATTCAGGCTTAGGTCATCGGTGATAATTGCCACTCGCTGACCAGCATGAAGGTTGGCCTTAGTCTTGCGTTAATTCCTCTGGTCGGGGCCCAGACGGACATCTCCCAGCAGGGCGGGTTAGTGCCTGCTTAGGCAAAACAGTGCCATGGATCTTTGACGGCTCTATGACACCTCACCCCCGCTTCTCCAGATATTATGTAAAGGAATTGGGTTTTTGCAATGGCTTAACGAGGGCGAACCCCATCCCATACCACATAATATCTTTCATTGAAGATAGATAGAGAATTTAACCATAATATTTTTTAATTTTGACTAACTTTCTGCACTATTTTACTTGATAAACTTGACCTATGCACGTCACAATTTAATCCAGCAATTGCTAATGCCTGAGTCAAAAATAATGAAAAATAATCAGTAACGTTTGCATGAAGTAAGTATTGTATCTATGTTGCACACAGGGTTGAGCGACAACCCTAGCCCACCACTTTAAAATTTAATATTTCCGAGATCCTGGGTTTGTTGCATCTGTTTTTTTGTGGCGATAGTTATTATAGTGATCAATATTTAGGCATTAAAAAAACACGACCATGAAGAGAATCTCCGGAAAAAAAATTTACAAAATATATTACATAGAAAAAAAAAATTGTCACCTGTGTAAAATTTTTAAAGTTTTCAAGAAAAAAAATGGTTTATATAGTGAATTCCTATCACATCATAAAACGTTTAGTGTAAAAATCAAATCCAAAATCGAGATATTGTGTTTCTATAGTTTTTAAGTATTTTTCTTGATTTTATTAATTTTTCTTAAACTGTAGGAGCTAGAGCCTGCGGAGTTTTAAGAAGAGCTTTGTTTGATTGTTAGCTTTCCAAAAAACACATAAAATGAGCATGTCCGCAACTAAGGCAAAATTACACACTGTGCAGTGTTATGGTATAACTTTATCTTCACATTCACATTATCATTATTCATTTTACATTTACTGCAGTGATTACTTTATATTATGACAGGCTTACTATAAACAAGTATAATTACAAATTACATAATTAACTTCGGGAGAGACTAAACATACAAAATTACATTTAAACCTCCTATGTAATTTGGCAACTTTGGCAAGGTTCAAGCAATATTGCGCAATTTTACCAGCAGTATTGGAAACTTTCCTAGAAATATTTGGAAACTTTTAGCAGTTTTCATCTCTAGTCACGACGTAAGTCACTGGTTGAAAACAATTCAAAGTATTCTTACATCAAATGTAATCGAATCGGAACGATATAATAAGGGACAGTATTAAATCTTCTCATGCTTATTGTAATATTCTTGGTTTTAGTACAAATATCAATTACGATTATTACACAATCAAACTTAGTTTTTTAAACACGTTAGTTTTTAAAACGTTCCAGAATCTTCATTATGCATCGATTTGACGCAGGGGCCTTAATTTTGTTTACATCTCAGTCTAACGATTTACGTTTTCCGACAACATAAACAAAACCCACTTTTCGTCGGAGCTTCATAATTTTATAATAATTTCAAATAGTTTTTCATTTTTTATTAAGTTGTCTTGATTTTTCAACATTAACATTTTGAAATTGACTAGTTTGATAAACCCTAGACCACTTTAATCCACAAACATTAAAAAATAAATGTATTAAAAAAATACTAGGTTATTACTTGCGTGGTTTTCCAGTTTTAATCGGCCATTAGTATTTACCATTGTCTTCCATAATTTAGTAAAATCGATTTTATATTGTATGGATGACGAACACGAAGTTATTGCACCCACTATAAATAGTGATATCTTTTTTGCTTTCATTTGCAGTCTATTTACATGTCCCTTAGTTAAACGTGAATGATTGTTAATTTTTCTTAAGCTCTTATGAACCAAATAGACGATTAATATGTAGTCTTCTAATAAAAGCGGAACAAAAGCTTATCGTGACTATTGTGTGATATTATCCTTACAACAATTACCCCAGTGTTTATCAATGTTGTTTTCCCCCTTAAAAGGTTTAAGTGTGGTCTAGTCTAGCGTAGATAGTCTAGGTCTAGGTAATATATCCCCCGTGTTAGTCCGGGTCCCCTCTGAAGCCGGGTCCGAGTCCCCTCTACCATTCTGTCAGGCAGATCGTAAAAGGCGAAATATGTCACTATCAACATGATTACTGGGTGGTAAAGTTCTGCAAGGGCTCTCTCGGGTCTGGCAGGAATATGGCCTTACATATTCCTGCCGCAATAGCGTCACTCCTTGTCGCTGTCGTATTCCGGTTTGGAGGGCGAGGTAATCGGCAAGCATATCCATTTGGCAATATAAACCCGCCACATGGATACCAACGAACCATTAACATCTTTGGTGTCTATAGATGATGGTTCGTCTTTACATCAGGAGAGCCATCTGTTTGTTTGTTGTCTCATATTGTAAAATTTTAAAAAATGCAATAGTTAGATTACATCTGATTATGAAGATGTTGCGATGGTTAAGTCTATATATAACTCGAAGAACTGACTGCTTATCCAGCATCTTAATTCTCATAACGCCTAGCAACTGTATGTATAAAGTTATAAAAGTATCGTAACGATACTATCGTTGTAATATAAAGAATGAGCCTGGTTAAAGATAATTTAACATGGCCCCACTCCTGGATTCGCCCTTGGGTACACTTCACAGCGGTGACCATTGCAAATTCGATTCGACTGACTAGTGAATGAAAGTGAAAACTCTACAAAGCTAAAACAATTCAGTAATCCTAGCCTCCACACAAAATCTTATAAATCGTGTCAGTACCTGCTGAATAGATTTTTCCACAGACATACTTTATGAAAATGTACCTACATATTCTAGAGTCTAGACATTTGTTATCCCGCTATTCCAGTGGTCGGAAACCTTTTGAGTTGGAAAAGTCAAAAATTACAATTTACAAAATTTAAAAGTTTCTAAAGAGCTACAGTTTTTATTCTAGCCAATAATAAATAGTACTTACTTGCATAAATAAATATCTTGACAATTAAACATTTACTTACAACACTAATTTGTACTTCAATAGCAAACAATAGAGCAAACAAATTTAATGGGAGCAATGGTTTTGCATTGTTATTCAAGTGGAAAATTTTGAATTTTTTTTTTAAATATTTTTTAAAAAATAAATAATATTTGCATCTGGAACTAAGAAGCCACAGCTTCGCATTCAAAGAGCCCCATGTGGCTCGCGAGCCGTAGGGTGCCGACCCCTGTGCTATCCTAATATAGGAGTATCTGGATAACAGCATAAAAAGGCTGGGCTGACTCATGAATTATTGAGGTTGCATAATGGTTTAATTGCGAATGTTGTTCTTAACTTTTTTGATATCGAAGAATGAAACGATAGTTTGAACAGTAAACAATAATAACATGATGTCACTATAGATTAGATGGATGGGATGATTGGCATTTTATCAATAAATTTAATATATATTTTATTTGTTCGTATTTAATGAACTGTCAAACCTTTTATCCGGTTGGGATGAACGTAGGGGAAATGGGATGTACACAAAACGTACGAAGAAGTACGTAACAATATTCTACCAAATATGGTGTACAAATATTTATGAATTTGACGAGAATAACTTTAAAATGCATATTATTTTATTTTATTACCACGGTTTTTTTTATAATTATGAAAAAAAAAGAATTATTAGATTAATATTTCATTTTATCAGTAAACAATTAATTCACATTATAGTAAGATTTGTCTAGTAGAAAATCGAAAAGCTGTTTACGAAATTTATTAGGAGGTAAAGATTTAAAACTATCAGAAATCTGATTGTATATATTCATTGCCATATGTTGGAGGCATACTTGCGTCTATCGTCACAAAGTTTCGTGCAATGACACGATAAATGCAGATGTGACGTATTATCGGCTATTTTCGCATTCATTCCGGACTGCGTGTGCCTTAGCGCGCATACAACTTCGGGGCGATAGACGCAAATGCAACTCTAGCAACACAATAGGCTTGTGACATTACATTCGTCACACGAATGTCAGCGCACTATTATCATCTATCAACACTATCATCTTTTATTTTCTATAGGGGATTGTGATCTTTCCATCCCCCATAGAATAGTTGTTTTATGAGTAATTACCCCCAAATTTGTTATCAATGATACAGCTCGAGCGCTACCGGCTTTATAACCGCATGAGGCCCTGTGTTCGAATCTCGATCGGTCAACGTGTCCACAATAAGCTTTTCAGTTTTTCTGGAAACCTGACTTCCATAAAAATGTAAATATAAGTTTTTGTCGATAGGTTAGCCATATAACAAATCACATCGTGGAACGAAATAACTTTGGTTATACCTGGTTGCACTTTTGCCTACCTCTTCGGGAATATAGTCCTGATTAGTTACCTAACTTGTCGTAACATACTTTTGTTCCCAAAAATTGAACAGTTGCAGTGGTGTGATCGTACAGGTTAGTTAGCGCTGGTCACGCGGACATATCGATGGACACGTCTAGTCCTACTTCAATGGTGAGCGATTAGTCCGGTTATGTCATAACTTTGTTTTCCCGTCAATGCCGCTGTATCGATGGGTATGTGTTGTTGTTATCGATGGGTGCCGCATACCGGCTGACAGAAGGGCTTACTACGTATGCGTTACATATGATAGTGAAAGAGACAGAATGCTTTTCTCTCTTAGTTGCACAGCACATACATTTATTATCATGCCTCTTTCGGGGTCACTGAATTTGGCCCCACTTTTTTTGTTTTTTGAATTTTTTTATTTATTTTTTTATCATTTGTTCGTCGTTTGTTCGTTAATGTTCGAATGTAGAAATTGTTTGTTCGTCTTTAATTTATTTATAATTAATTAAACAAATGTTCACCTTTAAGTTGGCCCCCCTTGCTAGATATCTTTATTTTTATCGCTCAAATTTATTAATTTTGTTTGTTCGACCACTATTGATGATTGTTCGATCATAAAAACAATTAAATTCTTATTAATCTTATTAATTATTTTTTATCTAAGGCGGCCCCTATACCTACAATAATATTGCGCAATATTACGTATTGTACAATATTATTGACCGTTTAGAGTTAATATTGAAGATTACACAATGATTGAACGAAAGTTTGAGTGGGTTTAATTTTTATTGTACAATATTTTTTCCTGCACTATGTAGATTTAATATTGCACAATATTTTTCACTTCAGAGCTTGGAACGGTCATGGTCGGTAAGTCGAGGTGTTTAATGTATGGTCGTGTAGTAAATTTAAGCAAAATGGAGAGCAAGATATTTTCGTCATTTCGCGGTAATTTTATTCATCTTATTAATTTATTAGTTCATTACTAGAATGGACCAAAATTTCGACCACTGGCCGAAATTCGACACTCGGTCGAAATTGAACATGTGACCGAAATACGTCATTCCGCCGAATTTCGACATTCGATCGAAATTTAACTTTCGGTCGAAACTCAACATTCTGCCGAAATTCGACATTCAGGCCAATTCACTAATCAATATAAGTGTTGATCGAAACAAAACCAATCAATAAAAGATGAAGAACGAGAGTTTTTACTTGAGTGTATAGAATTGTATAGATTTATTTAACAAAATCACCAGCATGGTTGCCGACAAAACTTCGTCGTCAGACATGTTACTCGCACGAAAATATTGATCAGACTGGTTTGTCAATTTTATTGAGTGAATTTATTGAACGTCTGAAAACAAAGGGGTATTCAATATTATTGCACAATAAAAGTATTGCGCAATATTATTGTAGGTCTGAGGGGCACCTAATAAGCTAGCCATCAATATTTTGAAACTTGTATATTGTAATAAAATTAATAATTCCTAAATTAATTTATTAACCTGATAGTTTTAATTTTTTTCTAGTAAAATCAAATTAATTTGGTCGGACGATTTTGTACCGATATAAGACGTCCTTACAGAGAATCACCCATATAAGTATATGATTGTTGACAAACTATTAGTAAACCTCAAAAAATGTGCAGATTTTTTTATGCATAATGTTTTTTCAATTTTTTTACATTTTGAAAAAAGGTCGCTAAGAAAAATATGTGGTGTGACACTCTCGGACCGGGTTCGTAATGTCGAAGTGAGAGAGAGGTTAGGTTTGAAAGAAAGTGTCGGTGTAAAGATGAGAAAGGGCATGCTCCGTTGGTTCGGACATGTAGAAAGAATGGCAGATGAAAGGTTAACAAAACAGATATACAATGCGAATGTGGAAGGATGTAGGTACCGGGGAAGACCAAGACTGACATACCACGATCAGATCGATCGAGTACTGTCCGAAGGTGGTGTCAAGAGTCTTCGCAACCGGCGTGTATGTATGAAGAGAGTGATGAATGTGGAGGAAGCGAGACAAGCCTGCAAGGATCGTGATGTATGGCACTCGGTTCTCTCTGCCTACCCCGTAAGGGATCTGGCGTGAAGATATGTTGTTGTTGAAAAAAACTAATTTTTTTTTAAATATGTCAAATTTTTTCACGATAAAATCAAATTTTACTATACCGACATGTGATATATTCACTACATAAATATAATTTTAATTTTTTGCTGTAATAATAATTAAAGAAATATACAAAAATTGTACAATAATTAATTTTTACACTTTTTAAACTAAGAACAGATAAGCTTTAAATTTAATTGCTGAATAGGTATAGTAAAATATAGTAAAAATTTTATAACAAATAAATTATTGCCAAAAGAAATTATAAAAAAAGTTGAAAAGTAGAAATTAAAAAAAAAATGAATTTTTTTATGAATTTTTGGATCTATTTTTTTTTTAGATAAAAAACCTTATGTGTTTCTTATTTAATAGTATAATTGATTTGAAATAAAAAAAACTAAGCCTTGTGATATATATATATATATATATATATATATATATATATATATATATATATATATATATATATATATATATAAATCAAGATACTTCTCGACGATAATAATTGAATTAATATACACGTAAATAAATATTTTCATTTAATAAAATCCTGTTTATTGAGTATCTATATATACACACACTGAGTTTATTCTTCCATATTAAATGAATTTCTACTAAATATCCCTGCAATATATTTCTTAAACTTATAAATGAATATAATTTCAATAAAAACAGATTTTTTGTGCATTATATTTACATTTTTTCAACTACGTAATGAATTTAGGAATTAATAATTTCATTATTAATTCCTAAATTCATTATATACAAGTATCATAACTATCTGCTATCCCTGTTTAAAAATATTGATGGCTAGCTTATTAGATAAAAAATAATTAATAATTAAGAATTTAATTGTTTTTATGATCGAACAATCATCGGTAGTGGTCGAACAAACGATAATTGATCAAAATTAATAAATCTGATCGATAAAAATAAAGATATCTAACAAGGGGGGCCAACTTAAGGGTAAACATTTGTTTAATTAATTATACGGAAATAAAAGACGAACAAACAATTTTTACATTCGAACATTATCGAACAAACGACGAACAAAAAATAAAAAAAATTCAAAAATCAAAAAAAGTGGGGCCAAATTCAGTGACCCCTCTTTCGGCTGTAAATTGAAAAGAAAAGCGCAACCAGTAAGCCAACATGCCTCCAGTACTGTTGTTGCAACTTGCAAGTCCCGTGTACATATTTTTTTTTTTTTCCGGAATGTCACAATTGCTGTTAGCCTTAAGGGCTGTTACAGCTTCACCGGTCGCGTGGGCGAGCAGAGTGCTCAGCCAGAATTTAAAGGTGTAGGGCTGTACGCCCTCCGCCCTAAGGGTGTCTCCTGTGAGACCGAACCTCGGCTTAGGGTGGGGTCGTGATTTGCGATGAGAGGGCTAGTGGCATTGTTTTGTCCGTCCGCCGAACCTTGCCCTTGGGCTCGGTTCGCCGAAGGGCGAAACAGGGGTCCTCGTCGCCGCCGGCGGCGACGGTGTCGCGAATGTAGGTGTGTAGTGTCATCGTGTAAACCGTTGGCCAGAGTTATCGGGTCATCGGGATCGGTAAGAACGTGGCGGGGCCTACGTAGTTTGGGATCGGGATTAGGGTCTGGGATGTAGTCAGCCGCGGCTACCACCAGTGGGTTCGGATGCGAGATGGCACGATCGAAGTATCTTTCGGAGATGTCTTTGAAATGCTTTGCTAAGCTCGGCAATTCAAGATCGTTATGGAGGTCTACGTTGCGCATATACCACGGTGCTCCCGTGGCAATACGCAGGAATTTATTTTGTACCACTTGCAACGGATGCAAGTCCGTACGGGGGAGGTGGCGTGTACATATAAGATCGTGATTTAAACTTAAGTATAGACTTCTGGACACACTCGCAGTTGTGGTAGCCCTATATACGAATAATAAAAATAGTAAAAAACACCACATTTCTAACGTCAAGCTTACGCCACATGTTCTATTGAGTTGAAATGTAAAAATAAAATATGGAAGACATCTAAAGTATAGAATTACAGTTTAATTCGTAACTGTGGGACTCGTTGACAGGTTCCTGATTGATGCTTGATAACAATTTAAACGAACAGCGATAAGGAATAACATTATGCTGATATGATTTTGCTTAGCCGATAAGAGCGCTATCGCATCTTATGTAGTGGTTCATAGACCAACCGGCACGGAAATTTAATGAGGTCTGTTGATATAATGTTGCTGAGATGATAATGCTTTCCTTAAGGATACATAACGTATGACGCAAAGCTTACTCTGCATAATCTGTAGAGACTGGATTGCTTTTATCCTTAATCCAACCAATACCTCGGATATGAAAACTGTTTCGATTCATTGTTTGTATGTAGCATTAAATCGGTTGTGGCATTACCAACTGAAAAAATTACCAACATATACCATGATATGGTGTGCAAACATTTAAATTTCAGTCAATTTTCTTATAATTACTACCGGATCGGAACGCGGCCAGACATCGAGAAGATCTGGCGTCAGAAACTCAGCGGACTTGTTTTTTTACATTGCAATATTTACAAGAATTGTTTTCGCGGCAAAAAGTTATTTTTACAATTTACAAGTTTGATCTTCTGTTCAATCCAAACTTTCGTAATGTGCAAAGAGATTTTACCATTTACAAATTTACTATTCAATTTTTATGACATTTAAAAAAGAATGATGAGCCTCCATACAAATTTGGCCTAAATCGCAACACATGATTATAGCTGCTTACCGTATTGTAATACACTATTAATATCGTCTGAAATGTAAATTGTATCACGGACACTTTTTATAATACTAAAGTTGACGAAACTTCTTCAAAGATTAATATTGCTTACTTGAATTTACAATTGTTACATTCTATTTTAAGCCACTCACATCGCAATATATCGTCAACATAAATATAATTCATTTTTGTATCAGTCATCATGAAGATTATTTGATTTTGACCACTTAAAAGTTAAAAAATGATAAAACTGTTGTTTACATTAAAATATTGATTACTCGTTCACAGTGTATAAAGATGACACTTGTTTTTTTTTGTTTCTTTCGGATGATACTAAGAGTACTTGTTTATACAGCCTTCTATGTTGTAGGTTTCGAATATAATAATAAATATTTTCATTTTCTGTTGCATTTTATTCACTAGTTTGTTTAGAATTTTGCGTCTTACATATCCAACATTTTTATAATTTGTTTAGTTGGTCGCAAATAAAAGAAAATGTTAAATTTATGGCAGAAAAGAAAAACCTTTGCTTGATTTAGAAATAAGAAAAAGTGTACAATTTTGATTAGTTTCATGACTTCTAACTAAAATCCTTTTAAAATTAATTTGCTATTAAAAAGTGTCCGTTGAATTCTAATATTGACTTATTGTAAATAAAATTAATTAAATAATTTCGGCTGACGTTATATTCTTGTAGCCCTTTTAGGCCGATCTCATCAATCTCCTTTAATCTTTTATCGGCTAAATCGACCATGTATGGATCGTATTACACACATATATAGACAAGTGCATTTAAGATAAGTTTAGTCTATTTTTTAATTATTCATAGGATTGTTTTGAAGCAGTAAAACTATGCTTGTTATGCTAGGGCTGCACTTGCGTCTATCGTCCCGAAGATATACAGCGTGTAAATAAAACCCTGTCCGATCGCCAAAGACATTATTTGGTAGCTTAATACAAGCATATTATTTGTGTCATTGTTTTATGTATATTGATACATAAATTTTCAAAATATTTGCTTGATTTAAGGGGAAGTTGCTCAATTTTAGTACTAAAATGAGGCATTTTAAACTACGATATTTTTTACTTTATTAAAAATATTTTTTTATTATTTTTTTGATAATGTCATTGACCTACCTATATACCTCTTTCGGATCGGACAGGGTTTTCTTTACATCCTGTATATGCGCGCTAAGGTACACGCAGTACGGATTCCGGAATGTATACGAAAGTAGCCGGTCACATCTGCATTTATCGTGTCATTGCACGAAGCTTTGTGCCGATAGATGCAAGTGCGCCTGAGTCAGTATAAACATCTGCTTGTTTTCTATCTTATGATACAAATAAAAAAAATATTGAAAACAAAAAACCCGACTGCATTTAATCTTTAGAAAAGGTTCATTGCCTGAAATGAAAGCTAAAAAGAAAGAAACAAGCCCAGTAGTTTAGAATCATGTTAAGTATTAATGAATAACTTCACCATTGAAATAGTTCTATAATCGATGTAGGTACATACATTTAAAACAATTCATGAATTTTAATTCATCACAGAACGATTAACAGTCGGGGCCCATTCAATTTTTAGCTATCAAATTTTCACAAAGGGCCCCGACTGTTAATCGTTCTGTGATGAATTAAAATTCATGAATTGTTTTAAATGTATGTACCTACATCGATTATAGAACTATTTCAATGGTGAAGTTATTCATTAATGCTTAATCAACACCACACCTATTTTAGTACCTACATAATATATCTCAAAAAATGTAGGATGATTTTGTTTACGTGTTAGTTTAGTTACCTAATTCACGGGCATGACGCTATATGGAACAGTTGCAATGTCGTGAGATATTCATTTGAGTATAGTTGTGCAAAGTAAACTTGTAAAGCCAAAGAAAATGTTTAAACTGAACCTTGAGTTAAACACAGTTCGTAAAAGCTAGCGTCGCTAGCGAAGGCCAAAAAGTGATATTACTATCGTAATGGCGAAAAACACTGCGGCAGTCAGCCTCTAGTATTCATGTGGGTTTAGTAGTTAGGTAATTTGGATCAGATCATTAGGTCGTGGGTTCGATGCTTGGTCGGGCAAAATGTTGCAAAGTTTTCCTTTCCTAGAAAAATTGTAAGACCAGGACGGAGTGGAAGTGATGTTAAGCTCCCCTTGCCGGGGAATAGTAAGTTAAGGTGTTGGTTTTTGTAAATAACAACCGATATTTGTTTAAATTGGCAAGTGTGTCAATGGGAATGATAAACTACCTCGCCAGCCGATAAATCGTGAATCGTGATACACAAAGATCATTTTTGGACGTCCAGTTCACTCTGCCTACTCTGCAAAGAAACCGGCCTAGTGATATTTATATATTTATCTGGTCCTCGAAAGTAGTCTTACGATGTCTCGTCCAAGTACGGTGCATCGGCATTATTGATTCCTATCGCCAGTTCTTGACACAATCTTGTTATAGCTTGGATGGTAAGTTAGCCTGGTAAAATAACGCTTATTGCGTGTTATCCGTAATTCCGTACAAAGCGAAAAAGCCTATCTATCCTCTATTCATCCTACCTATATCATCTTACATGACAGACTTATCATCAGAACATTCCGCCTGTTTTGTATTACACTACACTATACTATGTTGTTAATATACTAAGCCTACTTAGGAAACACTTGTGAATATTATTATATAATATAAATAGAATATAATTAACTTACGTTAATTAATCCCATGTCAGTCCAAACCGCCTGAAGAATAGACTATCTGTCACTCTGCCAGGCAGTTCGTAAGAGGCGAATGATCGGCTATGCCAGTCACTTCCATCGTGACTACTAAGTGGTAGAGATTTACATTGTCTCGTCCGGGTCTATTACCATCGCCTTACCTATTTCTGCTTCAGTAGCGTCAGTCCTTGTTGGGGGTCGTCCACAAATTACGTCACATGAATTTCATGATTTTTTGACCCCTCCCCCGTCCTTATCACAGCTGGTCACGTTTGTGTGACCCCCCTCCTACCTAGTGTGATGTCACATATTTTACAATTTTACATTGGAAAAATGACCTCCTTCGATTATTTTTATCTATACAGATATTTTCAAAAAATGTGATGTCACAAAATTTGGCACCCTTCCCTACTCCTTGTCACACAATGTCACACTTCTTCGACCCCCTCCCTCCCCCTTAATGTGACGTAATTTATGGATGGCCCCTTACTGTCGTGTTCCGGTTTGGAGGGTAAGGTAGCCGGTAAATTTATGCATGTGGCACTAAGACCCCGCCACAAGGATAGCAACGCAACACATATTTGGTGTCTATAGGCGATGGTTGCCGCTTTTAATCAGGAGAGTCATCTGATTGTTATGATGTCAAAAAAAAAGAATAAAGAGTTATTGCAAGTCAACATTTATATAGGGGATAAAACGTTATCTATTTAACAACAGTCAATTGCTGATTGTATGAAAGATTATTATCAGTTAATTAAATTAAAGTTTAAAAAACCCCGACTCATTCTTTATCAGACTGCCTTCCTCTTTATGCGTATCATTAACACAGCAAAACATGAATAGACTATAAAGCTGATGATCTTTGAATAATCCTGCAGTATCAGGTCAAGGTTACCATATCATTGCAATATCATTGAAATAACAGAATACCAAATTTCGTATCGTTCAGGCCTATACATTTTGCTTAATTCCTTTCATAAGGTGAAAACAGCTGATGATCTTGGAACGAGCGAATAGATTTTATTAAATCAAAAATATCTGCAACCAAATAGCTAATCCGTTTAGGACCTACAATGCCACAGATACACACGTTAAACTTATAATACCTCTCGTTTTTGCGTCTTTGGAATACTTTGGATATAAACAGTTCAAATGCTTTGACGTGATAGGTTGGTCGGACTTGGATCACATCATGGGGCTTAATACCTAAAAAGTCTTAGTTAATAAAATAAGTTTTTTTCTTAGTATAGAAAGTAGCAGGCGACTCTCCTGATAGTAAGAAATGACCATCACCTATATACATTTAAGATTTTAACAATGCGTGGGCACTGTGTGGCAGATGAAATGCTACTTGCATAAGTTTACCAGTTCTTTTACGGTCCAATCTAGAACACTAACACTGTTGTGACTGAATAGTGACAAACACCAACGCTATTGCGTTAGGAACAGATAAGGCGATAGTATCAAACCAGGGCAAGTCATAGCAGAACTACCGCTTAGTAGTTTCAATGGTAGTGACGATTGGCCGGTCGTTCACCTTTTCTCACCTGCGAACTTCCTGGCAGTAAGATATAATATGGTATATTTTTATTCTTCGAAGGAAGCCCGGACAAGGTGGTAGACTAGTTCACTAGGTGGTAGAGTTCCGCATTGTCTCGCCCGGGTCAGGTACCACCGCCTTACCACTAGGTGGTAGAGTTCTGCATTGTCTCGCCCGGGTCAGGTACCACCGCCTTACCTATTCCTGCCACAATAGCGTCAGTGCTTGTCGCTGTCGTGTTCCGGTTTGGAGGGTAAGGTAGCCGGTAAACTTGTGCATGTGGCATTAGACCTCGCCACAAGATAGCGACGCACCATTAACATCTTTGACTCGTTGACTCTTTCCATCAGGAGACCCATCTGCTTGTTTGCTATCTTATGATATAAAAAAAAGTGTGCAATGTGGAGGAAAAACGTGTGGGAGAAGGGTACCTATTATTGTTAGCAATATAATAATCCAGTTAAGGAAAGAAAGATAACAAACCAAAAAACGGAATATATTAGGTAGTGTTATCAAATCGGTTTGCATGTTACGTTTCTTTAAACATTTATCTATCTTAGTTTAGTTTATAACATCAGGATATAAATATCAACTAAATCAGTGTAAGATGCGAGCGACGTGCGTTCTAACTAGACAGGTTTAAATATTGTTTTGGTTTTTAATTCTCTTTTCGTTGAGAGAAAGATAACAATAATAATTTAAAATTAATTTAGACGAGTGGACGAGACTGACAGTAAATTCAAGATCATTGACGGTTGGCCAAAGTCTAGAATTCATCCACAATTTCACATTCAATGTCACAATAAGAAAATTTTATTTTTAATTAACTCAGTTCATTAAGGGAAAGTTAAGGGGCTGGGTCTCATGTTAATAAAATAAATAAAATTGGAGTGTCTGTTTGTAATATTAAAATAACCGCTTTTTACTAAATGCATATGGATGTATGTATATACGATATATATACCAAAATGACATTTTTTACAATTTTTGTCTGTCTGTCTGTTTGTTTCGGCTAATCTCGGGAACGGCTGGAGCGATTTTGACGGGACTTTCACTGGCGGATAGCTGATGTAATAGGGAGTAACTTAGGCTACTTTTTTTTCGAAATTTTTCCACGTGAACGAAGTCGCGGGCTCAGCTAGTGAAAAATAAAAAACACTTCTGAAAGTATATCCTTCCGTATGAAAAAAATATTCAAATTGTCAAAATAAATAAGTTCTGATGATTCAATATAAAAAAATGCAAAAATCTCTTGGAAGTCGATTGATAACTATTATGATAATATTAAAGCTCGACTTATCTCACTGTACATCTACACATGTAGGTATGTAGATTTTACACTTTCAATCGTCGGCACTTGGTGAAATTCCATTATTTTTAGTTGAAACTAGTTTATCACTCACTTGTACTTTTATTTCACTATTATTATACACTAAATTATTTAATTTTATCGACCGGTTTCGCTTTTTAAAGCATCTTTAGTTTAAGTTCACATTGGAAATTATCTTCATTCATAGGGACTGATACTAGTCGATGGATCATAGCGTGAAATGCTGAATGTTTATGATTTACTGGATGATGCGAGTCCTCAGGTATTATGTTATCACAAAATGTATCTTTCCTGTGTATTTTAAATGTATGTTGGTTCTTTGTTATTAATATTGTGATATCCAGAAAATTTATTTCATTGTGTCCAATCTCCATAGTAAATTGAATCTGCGTATTTATGGAATTAATATAACACAAAAGGTTTTTAAGTAGTTCTTCTGGACCGATCCATATGCATAAAATGTCATCGACATATCTAAACCAGTATAACACATACTTTTGGAAACTATTATCTTTAAACCAAACCGAACTTAATAACTCCCCCCTGTTAAATATTTTTAATGTTAAATTTGAATGAGTAAGGACAATATGTATATGTATATGTATATGTATATGTATATGTATATGTATATGTATATGTGCGCATATACATATGTAGTGAAGATTTATTCTTCCAATTTACTACATAATAATTATTATTTTAAGTTTCTGAATAATCATGTTATTATTATAATCATTTATTGACATCTAATTAACCGTAATTGTATATTAATTTTGACATTTTTATATTTTAAATTTGATAATTGAATACAATGATCATTATATTATCAATAATAATATAAAAGCAATTGTATTATTAATTAATTATTAAATTTATTAAAATTTAATTAGTAATGACCACACAAAATTAATGTTGATATCGTAAAATAATTTATTTGTAAGTTAGTTGACTTTATTTGACATTTATAATTCTGATATTATTTTGTAAGTAATTACAGTTAATTTAATGGGGGATAAAATTATATACTAGGAAACACCTAAATGTTTAGGGAGAACCGTGTTAGCTAGCAATACAGATATTGTGTTTATTTTTAAGTTTAAACACTATCATTTTTAAAAAATATTTTGTTTATCTTATATCTAAAACTAAACTGTCAGTAAAGAATATTACGTCCTGAAGATGCTTTAAAAAGCGAAACCGGTCGATAAAATTAAATAATTTAGTGTATAATAATAGTGAAATAAAAGTACAAGTGAGTGATAAACTAGTTTCAACTAAAAAAAAAATGTAGGTATGTGATACACATCATCATTGTATAAAAAAAATTATTATAAATCGGTTCTTGTTATATCTTGTAATCTGTAAAACTTCCCGTTTAAAGTTGTGTTTTTGGTTTACATTTCTAGCAGTCAAAATCGAAGTTAAAATACCTAAGCATAGATTTTTTAACTCGGAGCAAAATGTTGGCTTGTCTTTGCTACAAAATCGATTTGTTCAAAAATGCCAGAGTAATGCCGAAAAAGCAATTTTTCTAAAATATTTTATCATTGACAAATCTCGAACAAATTAACCGTTTTTGACCTGTATAATGGTATTTAACGCAATTTTTTTAAGGAGAAGAGCTGATGAGATTTTGAAATCAGTCAGTATATTAGCCTGAAAGTTATTTTAAAAACCCGAAGTTGGTTGAAAACAACATCATTTTCATAGGTATTTGAAAAGCTGAAATCACTTTGTACCTCACAAGTAATACATATATTATTCTACTAGCTGTTGCCTGCGACTTCGTCCGCGCGGACTTCGTTTACTCCGCACTGCTCCTCCCCTGTAGGTGATAGCGTTATAATATGTAGCCTATATGTTGACCCGGCCTGTTAGTAATATTCATGCAAAATTTGAAGTAAATCCATGCAGAACTTTTTGAGTTTACCCCGGACATACATACAGACAAACAGACAAAAATGTTAAAAACTATATTTTTGGCTTCGATATCGATTGTAGATCACGCCCCAAGTATTCTTTAAAAAAATGTGTATTTTTAATGTACAGTTTTGACTTTCCTACGATTTTATTATATGTATAGATATAGATTAGGTATATATCAGATTGTTTAGTGCGATTGCCAAGTCAATCTATTTAAAACGTAAAATATTTTTAATATTGATATGGTAATAATGTAATAAGATAAGACAGAAGGTTCCTTAAGTAGGGACTAAATAAATTAACCGTCTTGGGATAACATGGATCTCACAACTTTTTACGGTAGAAAGTCTGGGTTGCGAGACTTCGGTTTTTTACAAGTTATGCTTTTGATGGCATACCTAATTACGCAAAGGGCCTTTATAACCACCTAGTAAATAAAGAAACTTGCTTCTTTTTGTTAAAACGAAACCTTATATGAAAATAAATATCGAGTATTAAAGAACATGTATTTTATCATATTTTTATACATAATACCTATATTATGCCCTACGTTAAACCACGTTAAACCGACGAGTAGCCAGCCATGAACGCCACTAGTTGTCACTTGCCATGCACACCGCGTCTTGTATTACAATTTATTGCAGTAATGACTCTCAGTGGATTGTTCCTACAAATAATTATTACGCGAAGGACGTACTTATTCCAATTACTGGTGATACTCACACAGCAATAAACATCTAGCATTAAAGAACATTTAATATGTATATACATATCATAATATATGTTAATCATAATTAACTACGTTTACGGTCAAACCGACTTGCGACCACTAGTCAGTCATGAACGTCCATCCAATGCACGCCGGTATTACAATTTATTATAGGAATGACCCTCTGTGGATTATTCGTACAAATAATTATTACGTAATGGACGAATTCCAATTACCGGTGATACACTTAAATCCCACAACAATAAATAGCAAGTACTAAAGAACATGTTATATATGTATACGATTAACGATATATATTATGCACTAGGTTAAACCAACATGTGGCCACTAGCCAGTCGTGAATGTCCATTAGTTGCTATGCACACCACGTCTTGTATTACAATTTATTGCAGTAATGACTTTGTGTGGATTGTTCGTACAAATAATTATTACGCAATGTATGCATGGTGACAGCAATTACATACTACCGAAAAAAGAGAAGCTTGCTTCTTTTGATAGAATGATATTAAAAATAGAAATAAATAGTCACACCGCACCGGTTGTTGCACCGGCAAAAATAATTTGATCAGTTTTGTATTCTCCCTGTACCTTTACCAATTTTTTACGTTTTGATATACAATATCTGGTTGCCCGAGCATTGCTCGGTTTTTCACATACCCATATCTTGGGAACCGAGCTTTTCTTGGACCTGGAACCTTGATAAATCGATTCCTATAGATTTTTTTTTCTGTGCCTGGTTGACCGAGCTTTGCTCGGTTTTTCACATACCCATATCTTGGGAACCGAGCTTTTCTTGGTTTAAAGGTATTAGATACATACAACAAAATTATATTGTCTATTTGCGCAATCATGTCCCACCTCCAATCAAATAGTGTCACAATTCAAAAAATCTTAAAATCACTTTTATTGTACCATTCGCATCTTATTATGCCATAGTTTTATCTCGAATGGTGATCTACTACATACTGTTTTCAATAATTTGATACTAACTATATGGAGTTAGTGACGTTAGTGGCGTTGGCTGGAAAAGCGACAAAAATAGGCAGAAGCAACTTTAAACCCCTTTTACTCGAGAATCGTTTTTTTGCATGGAAGATAGAGTACAAGGGGAAGTGAAGAGTGGGCGTGCCGCGTGCGTCACTATTATGCGCTTTTACTCTAAATTGCCTTAGTGATACTTGCCATATCATTAGGAGATAGTCGTCGTGCGAAAATCTATTATACACTGAATTATGCCGTATTGTGCCATCCTTGAATGCAGAAATGATAGTAGAATATAGATGATTAAGAATGGAGATATTTCATATCATCCGAAAGTACAATTTTCGTTTTATTTTAATTAAATTCCTGATTTAATATAATCTCTAATGATATAATAGAAAGTCAAGCTAAAATCAGCCGTACACCTTACATATAAAGTTCATTTTAGGTTGACCTAATTTTTCTAGAAAGATATACGTAATGACAGTCATTACGTATATCGTTCTAGAAAGTTCTCTACTCAAATATGATCAACTGAAAACTACGGAAAAATCAATGCTGCCATCTATTGTAGAATAGCGAAACTATTACGATCTTAAGTTTCACTATTGTACAAATAGATGAGTCTATTTTAAATAGACTTCAAAAGGACGTAAATACTCTTTTTTTTGTAGCAAAATAAAATTTATTGTAACGCAGTTATGTATATTTTTAAATGTTCTGTTTGTGTGTTTCGGATTATTGTTGTTTAAAATGAAAACGACCAATGAAACAAAGTTTGCATTGGTAGTTTATATGCAATAATGCTTATTTTATGTGTGAGTATGGCGATCACGGTCCTGAAACAAATGTTTGTACTTGCCAATTCCGCATGTTCTCTATCTTCCATGTTTTTTTAACTTATGACACTATTTGAGCGGAGGTGCGATGTGTACTTACTGTACAACATACAGAGACGGACAAACAGGCAAAAATGATACGGCCTATTATGCAATCACGTGTTCTCACTAACGATATAACGTAACATACAGACAGACACACAGGTAAAATTTTCAAAATTGTAAAGTTTATGTGTGTGAGTCATTAAACGAATGTTTATCCCGAAATTTAACAAATAAATTAAATGTACAGACACTACATATTTATATAGTAGTATAGATGTATTTAATACTACTTTAAAATTATGAATTGATATATTGATATTATAAAAGCTTCTGGTAAATCCCACGGGGACAAATAATTTTTCCGTAATAAAAAGTACTCTATGTTCTATTCCAGGTCATCATCTACATGTATGCCAAATTTCATCCAAATCGGTTCAGCCGTTTTTGCGTGATTGAGTAACAAACATCCATACATCCAAACTTTTGCATTTATAATATTATACATATAATAAAATCGTAGGAAAGTCAAAACTGTACATTGAATATTTTTTTAAAAGAATACTTGGGGCGTGATCTACAATCGACATCGAAGCCAAAAATATAGTTTTTAGAATTTTTGTCTGTTTGTCTGTTTATCTGTTTGTCTGTATGTATGTCCGGGGTAAACTCAAAAAGTACTGCATGGATTTACTTCAAATTTTGCATGAATATTACTAACAGGTCGGGTCAACATATAGGCTACATATTATCACGCTATCACCTACGAGGGAGGTGCTGTGCGGAGTAAACAAAATCCGCGCGGACGAAGTCGCTGGCAACAGCTAGTATTATAATATAGATGCTAAACCGGCTTTTTAAGCGAGCAGAGTGCTCAGCCAGAGTAGAAGTTTAGTGGGCTTATGCCCGTCCCTAGGGCACGGTAATGTTATCTTCCTAGGGTATCTCCTATGATATCGAACCTCGGCTTGACGTGTACATATTCTATGAGTGGGAGTCGCGAGAGTAAGTGGCATGATGATAAAGATTCATATATATCACGTTGGCTCTTATGACAGATGATTTTGCTTCTACCATCGACTTACAAGCAATAAATACCTACATAATAACGCTATGCTTCCGAAATTTTGGTTTCAATATTGTGAAATCGTAGAGCATGAATTTGATGGTAATATTTAGTTACCTTCTAATTTGTTCTCGTGTTGGAGAAAATTAAGTGTAATTTCCGCTCTAAAACAAGTTAATTTGTCACGCTATTAGTCATTCTCGATTAAAGGCAAATTAAAATGTCACCACAACGTTGATAATGTACGACACTGTAGAGAACTCCCGTATTTGAATATGAAAGTACGTGTTAATTTTTTTATGTTGTACCTTGTACAACATACCTATTTACTATAAGAGTTCTGCAACGTCTCGCCCTGGTATTTGGTACCACCGCCTTACCTATTCCTGCCGCAATAGCGTCAATGCTTGTCATTATCGTGTTCCGGTTTAGAGGGTAAGGTAGCCGGTGGTAGACTTATGCATGTGGCGTTAGTACCGTTTATGCACATTATATACCTACCTTCATAATTTAGTAACAAAAATATGCATACACATAGTTACTATTTCAAGTAAATCATAAAATAAAAAATAACGTCCCAGTGACACGATTTTGTTATTCAAATTTTATTATAGAGTTATTGGCATTGACACCGTAAATAGTAATAAATCTTAAACGAGTAAAAGTTAAAACATAATTTCAGTACCAAAAATGTATAGTTAGTGAATAATTTAAGTATGAAGTCAAATTCTAATGACACGTTTGCTTTTTATTTAAATTGTATTGTTTTATTTAATCAAGATCGCAACAACACCGTAGAAAATTCTTAACCTTAAACAATTAGCGCTTAGTTTTTTTCATGATCTTTCCATTCAAATTGGCAGTGAGTATTTTAGTGCCGGGCTTGTTCTACTTTTTTCTAACTGTAGACTTGTATAGTAGTTAGATTTGGCTTAGTCCCAGATTTAGCAAAATGAGCCATTGAAGATCTAATTACAGTGTAAATAAACATAAGTATATAACTTTTAAAAATTTTGTTTTGTTTTTTTGTCTATAATAATATTTTTTAATTACTATTATAGACATTACTTTTATTAGTGGAACAAACTTTAATGTTTAAACTCTAAAGAAGCTTAAGAACAGCAGGCCTACTCTTGAAAACAATATAAATCTTAAACCAATATTGATAAAAACAATAAGTTTCGAATATCGTCAAAAAACGGTACTCTTAAAAAAAAACAATATTGCCCACATTGATTCAGTATAGTAACGACCTAATTATTGGAAACAGATGTCATCGTTACACGTCAAGCTAGTGTTACAAGAGGAAATTTTAAGTACCGTTTTAAACAAAATAACGAATAAAAGCAATAATGAGTAGTTCCAAAAAATTTCGAAATCCGTGTGGCGCTGTCGCCGAATCCAATAATTGAATATAGTTTTACAGAGTACGAAATACTTCAAAATTCTTTAAATATTCATTTAAAATTGAAATCGGGTTTCAAGAGTAGCCCTACAGGTTTGTTTCGCCTATCTAAAGTGGCTAAATGTTTTTATTTTACTAGCTACCACGTTTTTGCGCTTAAAAAATTTAGGTACCCCTAATAATCAAAAATAAATACGGGGTAAATAAATCCTTCCTCTGTAAAGTGTCTTAAAAATTCCGCCATGGCAGGTCAGCACGGTTAAACTTGAGCATTCTTCTATCTGAACCATGAAGCTGTATTATATCTGGAGGCAACACTTCTAATACCTACTTGAAACAAAACTTTAAATACTGCTGTCATCTTCTGAGGTCTTACACTCTTTTTCTAACACAGCTGTATAAAAAGAGATGGCGAGACCACATAGAATGAGATATAACGTAGGCATTTGTTTCAAGTGATTAATACGAGTGCTAGCTCCACCTTTACCTATTACTTCATGATCTGAACCACCGCAGCTTTTGACTTCGAATTCATTTCATCGTGTATTTGAAATGTTAAGATTTTTTTACATTTTCTTCACAAAATGAACATCTTTTACAGGCTATTTCCTTATATAAATTTGAAAATCAAAGATTTTATTATAAAATAATGCCGCTTTAAATTAATTTCTGAAAAAAAAAACTAAATCCTGTATTTTTGATACTGGTAACTTTTAAAACAACGTGGCAGGTGGCAACCCTACTCACAACTCTCGTGAAATAAATTTGTAAATATAAAAGCGTCAGAGTGCTAAGTGTGAGTTTTTCTTTTCGCATTCGATTGTGAGCGCGTTTCGAGTTTACTAGGAATTGTGTATGTGATTTGTACAGCGCCACCTAGTGGTAAGCTGGTTTCTCACGTTTACCACAAGGTGGCGCTGTACAAATCACATACAAATTCCTAGTAAACTCGAAACGCGCTCACGATCGAATGCGAAAAGAAAAACTCACACTCAGCACTCTGATAACGCTAACGCCAAGTCTACTATTATTCAGTTTTCCATAATACAATATACCTCACTGTCTGCACTTTGTCTAGCACATTGCTTTGTCAACCGACTTCGAAAAGCGAGGAGGTTCTCAATTCGGCTATATTTTTTAAATGTGTGTTACCTTAGAACTCGGCTATTTATTAACCGATTGAGATTTTTTTTGAGAGTATACTTCCTATTTAGTCCCATATAAATTTGATGAAATCTGATCTTCGGTTTTAGATATACAGGAGATTGAATGTCAGTTTTTACAGTTTTACTGCGTTTAAATTATTTGTGTAAAAAATAAAGCTAATTCTACTTATATAATTTTGGACTTCTTATGCGATAATAAAACTACTGTTTAGATCATCATATGTGTAAGTTTAATTAGAGCAAAAAGGGTCTTAAGAATGGCCATGCAACTTATAATACGAGGTGGATTGAAAAGTACTTGGCCTATCACAGATCCATTCAATTCTAAAAATCAAATCTACCCACATTATTTAGTTCAGTTCAGAGTAGTTAATTGTGTGAAGTTCGAAACGTGTGCAATAATTTTTGTGATTTTATAAATTTTTTAACAATATTTTGTTGTTTGTCGAACATAGTTTCTGCAAATAGAGCAAATCGAGCAGCGTGCCGTCATTAATACCTCTTTAAAAAGGGGCTATCACTGAAAGTCATCCATGATGATATGGTCAGTACATTAGGGGATTCTGCTCTGTCTTATTCATCCGTCAAAAAATCGATAGCAGAATTCAAGAGTGGCAGAGAGAGTGTGAAAAATGAACTCCGATCTGGAAGGCCTTCCACGTCCATTACTGACGAAAATATTAAAAAAGTACTTGATTTAATTACGGGAGACCGCTTAAAAATAAGAGAGATAGCCGAGATTATAGGCATCTCTTATGAACGAACTCAAAATATCATAGTCACCGAATTGGGTTTCCACAAAGTGTCAACTGCTTTCAGTTGAACAAAAAATTTCACGTGAGTGTTTGGAGTTATTTGAAGCCGATGCCGATGATTTTTTGAATCGTATTGTTACAATGAACGAGACATGGATTCATTACTGTACGCCAGAAACAAAACAACAATCAAAACAGTGGAGAAGACCTGGTTCACCACCCCCAAAAAGGCTAAAGCGCTTTTGTCGGCAAACAAGGCAATGGCTTCAGTATTCTGGGACTTGAAGTGTGTGATTATGATTGATTATCTTGAAAGGGGTCAGACTATAAACTCTGATTACTACTGTGTCTTACTACGTCGTTTACGAGAGAAAATAAAAGAAAAAAGTCCAAGAAAGCTCAGAAGAAAAGTCCTGTTGCAACAAGATAACGCCCGAGTTCACACGTCTGTGCAATGAATGGCTGAAATCCACAATTGTGGCTTTGAACTACGAGTATAATCGCATCCGCCTTATTCACCTGATCTGGCACCGTCAGACTTCTGTCTGTTCCCTAACCTAAATAAGCACTTGGGAGGTCAAAGTTTTCGACAAATGACGAAGTCAAAACAGCAGTATTCGCATATTTTGACTCTAAGGTAGAATCATTTTTTTAAACGGTCTAAATGCTTTGAATGGGAGATGGCAAAAGTGCATAGAACTTGATGGTGATTATGTAGAAAAATAAAAATATAACTGATTTAGTACGTGTTTATTTTCTTGGTTAGGACGCATACTTTTCAATCCACCCTCGTATTATGCGGTTGATGTCTATACATGCCGCTATCATCGTGATCACTAGGTGATAAAGTTTTCACCCGGTTACCATCGTGTTCTTCTTCTTCGTTGTGCGAATGACTTTGCTAGTGTTGAGTGAATTTAGGAAGTGACACATGCTATCCATTCCTTGAAAATGGAATAAGGGTTTCTTTTTATATTGTAGACTTCGACTAAGGTTAACAAAAACGACACAGAAATTTACAGTAAGGGAGGTAACTTACAGGGACGCCGTCAAAGGCGCCGGCCAAGTATTCAAACAATTTGTATTGAATTGGCTACGTCGCTTAGTGAGTTAGCGGCCAAATATTTCAGTATAAACTGTTGTAGCCATCGACGTTGCCATGGCGTCCCGGTGAGTTAGGGCCCTAAAACAAAGAGGATCACGATTAAGAGTTCATACCATGGTCTTACTAATTCTGCCGTTATGATATCGCCATAATATGTACTGACGCGGACGTGTCGCATTCCGACTTTAAGGGTTAGTTAGTCTGTTCAACTTGTATTTGTGGCTTTGCCATTGTGACGTAGGTAATAAATAGTAGTAAAAGCGATTTATATCTTTGACGTATACATGTCACTGATACATTTCTTCCAGGAGAGCAGTTTTTTTATATCATAAGATAGCAAACAAGCAAATGGGTCTTCTGATGGAAAGAGTCAACCATCGTCTATAGACACCAAAGATATTAAAGGTGCGTTGCTATCTTGCGGCGAGGTCTAATGCCACATGCATAAGTTTACCGGCTACCTTACCCTTCAAACCGGAACACGACAATGACAAGCACTGGCGCTATTGCGGCAGGAATAGGTAAGGCAATGGTACCAGACCCGGGCGATACAATGCAGAACTCTACCACCTAGTAGCCACGACGGTAGTGACTCGCGTAGCCAATCAGTCGCCATTTACAACCTACCTGGCAGAACGGCAGTTGGCCTATTCTACAAAGGAGCCTGGAACCAACACGGGAGACAAAAGTTTGGTTATTTGCTACCTTATTCTTAAAAAAAAACAGTTTGTTTAACAACTTATTAAAAGAAATATATTTTGACCTATGAATGTCATTAAATGATTGATATAATGTCAAAATTGTCGAATGTGAAAACATTTTTTTTTTCATAATGAGTCCTAAATAAATGTTCCTTGATATAAGAAATATGATAAAAACATACTAAATATATAGATTCAACGATATATAAGGTCAAGGAAAAAATCATACAAAGGTAAGGTTAAATAATTCAACTATTGTTATGGATGCGAGCTTCTTGCATAATTCATTGATCTGTTCCAATATTATCGTGTTGGTTTGATACATTTGAGATTTTTACTTACAAATACTGTTGTTATTGAGACTGGCTGGAGAATAAGATACTTAAGTCATCGAAATATTTTTATTCCTAATCGTTGTGCTTTAAAAGTGTTTGTGCTTTAAAAAAAGACTACTTAATACTTAATTATCGTGACTTGACCACGAGTTAGTCAAAAGTGCCTACAATGACGATGAAAAAACCTAACCACTGTTTCAGCGTTTTAAGCTAAAAAAAACATTTTGCTAACGACAGATTGGATCAATTTATTTTATATCAGTGGAGAGCAAACAAGCAGTTTTCTCCAGAAAACAAGGTTATCTTGGTGATTCGCCTATAGACAACAAAGATATACATGGTGCGTTGCTGTTCGTATACCACAAGTAAAAATTTTCCGTCTGTGTTACCGTCCAAATCAGAACACAAAAATGTTTAAGCACTCATGCTGTTTAGCAGCAAAAATAAAGTGTTTGTACTTAACTCGGTCGAAATTTACCACCTAGTCACGATATTTCACCAGCGGCAGGATTTGCCAATCGTTCGCATTTTACGAACTGCCTGGCAGTAAATTAGTGATGGTCTATTTTTCAGAAGGGACCCGCAGAAACACTGTCGCTGCTAATAGTTTATTCATATTACAATATAATATTTTGTACCGTTCACACGCTAATAAATTGTGTCAACATTTATCAAAAATTTTGATTTAATATCTTACAATCAGGCGCCCTGCCTTTCTTATCTTGTTTAGAAACGACGACGTAGATAATTTCGACTGATATCTTTCCTCATGTTCGCTTGACTTACACTTCCATAGCACTTCTTACAATAACGTTACAATTTAAAATGATAATTTTTGGACGATAACATAGTTACCTCGTACACGCCTACTTATTCGTCTCTTCGTATAGTGTTTGAGCCGATTATGTAAATGTTATTTTAATTAAAGTTTCTATTTGTGTTCTGTACTTTTTGATTGCAACGAATTACCACTTTACTTTAATGCTAACGTTGGTGACTGGAAGTTGTGTGCGGTGTATTAATATTGAAATATGTGGGGACAATGTTGAGTCGATGCATAAACCGACTAGCGACTTCGAAGTTCGATAGCGTCTATTGTTGGCGGCATCCCGTTGCCATCTATTATTGACTCGTCGCTGGAGATAGTTGGCATTGCGCCAGCGCAAACCACGTGTTCAGATAGTCACGGGACGGTACATGCGTGCTAGTTTCCTAATGCCCCCCGCACATTATCCATGCGTGTTATGCTGCAGTAAAAAAACAATCGCCTTTATACACATTTAAATAACCGTAGTCAATGACACTGTTTTATGATTTAATTTCATCATGCTATTTATTTATCATTGTCTTGAACAATTCTTGAAAAATGTTTTTTTGCAAACTACTTATCTTAAAGTTGCTTATTTTACATAAATAATTTCACGCCAAATGCCTTTAAGGGTAGGCACACAAAACTAAGTGCCATACAACATTGTCTAGGCATATTTTGATTGGCTTATTTCACATTTTTTTTCGTACAATCACGCCGGCTTAGGCCATTAGGGCACTTTTTCACAAAACTGGGTTGGAAACCCGCCTTGAGGTTAATGTGCTTAAAGTTAAGCTTGTTTTAAGTCAATTTATGCGTAACTTATGTTCGTTTTTTGAACGTTCAGCGGACAAAGTCAACAAACAGTCAGTAAAGATGACAAAAGAGGGTGGAATGAAAACTGTGACATGCAGCAACGGTCATTCTAGTACGCCGAATGGTCGTGCAGATGACGAGGGCGGTGGTGGTGGCGTCACACCGCGTGTTTCATACGCGGCCGCCGCTAGGAAAGCCCCTTCGCCGCAAGTTAACAACACGCCCCCGCAGTATCCCCCGAATTCAGGTTATTTATTGTGACAAACCTAACATTTTGTGCTCATCCGTATCCTATTTCGCTACTTCAATGTTTAGTACTCTATAGATGTTTGCTTTGCTAGTGTATGTACCTAATCTTGTTTTAAAAGGTAGCAGTAATCACAACAGATTTCTATCACAATAACTTAAAATAATATTACTTAAAGCTGAAAAGACCCATATGTGATTTTAAGTTTTGCCTACTTTTAAGTAGATTTTTTAGCTTTGATTATTTTATTTGTTGTATGTTCTGTTTAACAATATTTTTTAATTAATATTACATGTTAAACTAAAGTTTAAATTTATTTTTCAGAATGTCAAAAAAGTAAATTGAACAGTGAAAAGAACACACCAATAAAATCCGGCAATCACACTACAAAGTTTAATGGAGAAAGATCCATATCAATTGAACTTGATAATAAAATGGATAAATTAGGTACCAAAGAACCAACTATGAATGGAAATGAAAATACGTGCGTAAATATTGTAAACGGTGATCCAAAAATTGATCCTCATTGTGATATTAGTAGTAGTGATAATAAAAGTATAGTTACTAATGGAATCGTCAGTGATTTAGATGATACAAAATCAAATAAGTCAGATGAAGGAAATAATTTAGTCTCTTCTTCAGAAACTCTTGTCAAAATTACTGAAACCAAATCTGTAAATAGTAAGAAAAAAGAAAATAAGAGAAATCACAGTTCAGTGGAAAAAAATAAAGAATCTAATAAAAAAAAAACAAATACATTAGAGAAAACTGAGGGGAAAAAGGATGATGTAACTTTAAAAAAATCTGAAAAAGTGCCAGAAAATGTAAATGGTGAAAGTAAAATAGTGAATGGAGATAAGGATAGAGAGTCGTCCCCTAGTGAAGATGGGGATGAGAAAAAACGCGATGCAGAAGTTGTATTTATTCAAGATATGGGATTCACTGTGAAAATTGTCAGCCCGAGAGCAGAACCCCTGGATATTCAAGTAAGTTTTTTATCTGCAACATTTTGTTTATAATGTTACAAACAATTTTGGATTCCATAAATGTCTATAATTTTTACAATAATCTTTATTACCAAGCCAGCTACTACAATCTGTAACAGCAGGAGTGATATATTTTCATTTCCTTAATCATAATTTAATATACTTTACTGATAAAGATTGTTTCTGCATTCGTCCTGGAGTAGATGATCTATGTTAGCCAAAATATAGCTCCAGTAAATAAAAGTCATGAAGATAAGGATGGTATAAATTTTAATGACACTTATAAAAGTCTTTATGAGTACCACTACGATAGTTGATATTTCACGACGTTTTCCATTGATGTACTGGTAAATTTGCCTTTTCGCTTACATCAGTACTTGTCACCGTAGCCCTTCGTCTTAGAGAGTACAGCAACCAGTAAATTAATATTAAAGAAGCCAGTCTGCTTTTTTGTAAATCATAGGATAACAAACATATATATGTCTCTCCTGATGGGAAAAGAAACCATTGCCGACCTATATATACCAAAGACGTTAATGGTGCGTTGCTAGCCAAGAAGCAGGATGGTAATGCCACATACAAGTTTACCAGCTACTTTTGCCTCCAAACTATTATATAGTAAATAATATTAATGTTCTTTTCAAATAAGGAGAAAACAATATCCCCTTATTATAATAGGCCGTGATGACACTAGTGACTTAAAATTAATCTTTGACATTAGGTCCCATGTGATATGTTACTGATTTTTTTCATATCATAAGATAGTAACCAAGATGATGGCTCTCTTAATGGAAAGAGAAACCAACGACTATAGACACACGAAGGTGTTAATGGTGCGTTGCTTTCCGAGTGGCGAAATGGCATTTTCACATGCATAACACTACCGGCTATCTTACCCTTCAGACAGGAACACGACAATGACAAGCATTGGTGCTATTGTGGCAGGATTAGGTAAGGCGGTTGTACTACCATCTAGTAGTTACGATGTTAGTGACACATAAAATAAATCGGTCGCCTCTTACGCCCTGGGGCCTAATTCACGTAACAAAGCGGCAATCGAGTTGATGCGTTTAAGATTCTTACACATTTTCTTACATATTATACAGTGTCGTAGCACGTCTCGATGTTCTATCGTGTTTATGTGTGTGGAAGCTCTATACACATCGACTCAATTACGTGAATTGGGGGCTGCTTGGCAGAATGGCAGTTGAGCTATACTTCAAAGGTGCTCGGACCCACACGGGGTAAACCCACTTATTATGTCGAAACGGGGGTGCTACCGACATATTATCGAACACGCATTTAGTATGGACAAGGTTAGCTTTTCCTGACCTACCACCTGGCACCGCATGATGGATGCGTCGAGTAGTGGTATAGATACGGAGAAACCAACAAGCTGTAGCGGTATAGGCAATCTATAATCGTTACAGGAAAAAGGAATAATAAAATCCTAAATCGCGATATTACAATTATTTTTTTATAAACACCATATACAAGTTTCAACGTTTCTTAGATGGACTTCGGTTGCCAGGCTGGGAAGATCTTATTATCCCTGTGCCCCATATCCTTGTGACGTCATCAACCTTCACAGTTACGACGTCACCCTGACAATCGTTAACACGCTGGTTCTATCACTACACCCTCTTCAGTGATATTGGCTAGCGGCGCTACAAAGCAAAATGACATTCATACGATTAGTGTATACATTACATACATAGATTCACACGAAATCCCTTACAGGGTTGGAGAACAGAATCTGGTAACATGACGGCTCAGGAGTCAGGATTCATTAGACATGTCTTACTATTTCCCATTCATAAAACACACTGATCATAGAGACTCTTGGCACCACTCAATCAATTTGGTCATGATACGGAAAATAAGTGGTTTAATATTCTCTGATCAGTTTCGTAATGTTCAATTGAGGTAATAAAATTGAGAAAGGTCGTATTTTTTATATAAACATGTCAGTGTATTTGAAGCATAATTTATAGTGTTTTTTTTTATTTACAGGTATCAAGCATGGAACTGGTGCAAGAAATTCATCAAGTTTTAATGGACCGAGAGGACACTTGTCACAGAACTTGTTTTTCCCTTCAACTTGATGGTGTCACCTTAGATAACTTTGCTGAATTAAAAAATATCGAGGGTCTGAAAGAAGGGTCCGTCATAAAGGTAATGGAATCACAATTATAAGTATTTAAAACTGTTGTTTAAAAGTAATAAACATCCGTACGGGGGCGTCCATAAATTACGTAAGATGTTTAGGGGGGAGAGGGGGTTGAGTCAAATCTCATCTAATCTTACGTTGGGGAGAGGGGGGTCTCGGCAAATATTACGCAATTTTTTTTCTGTCTGATTTTTTATTGATTCACTAATTCGTTCTGTTAGGGTGTCCCGTGTTGTAGTCTAAAAAAAACTAATTTTCGAGACAACCACTTTCGACTTTACTTTTTTACACGTCACTTTTATTTAGCACTCAGATCGCACTACTACTATTTGTGCACGCGGTTAAAGGGGGTTACGACGCGGATGCTACTACCCTAGTCTCCTCACTGAAGGCCAGCCGGCGGGCAGAAACCAGGTCCGTTGCTGGGCAGCGATTTGACTAGTTCAAGTTAATGATTGGCGTGCATTGGAAATGTACGGCTTATATAGTAAAATAAAAGTTTGACTCAGCGATTTAGAATAGCTAACAATTAAGGGTTGTAACAGTTCGAAAGAAAATAAATTAATTCATACTTCGATGTTATACTTTAGTACTGACTGTCAAACCACTATATTGACACATACAACACACGCATGATTCTCCATTGACGGAATTACAGTATTTTTTTTTTTAATCGCAACAATTACGAGTTAAGTATTCTATTGCTAAATTTTTAAATTGATTACTAGTCTTAACTAAGTAGTCGTAAATAAAAGCACGAAGCAATTGTTTTTTTCTTTTTACAATAACAATCCAATGCGTTTACATATTTAAGAAACCCACATTTTGAAAAATCTTACGTGAGATTGGGGGATGGGGGAGGGGGTTGAATAAAACCTCACGACATCCCACCAGGGGGGAGGGAGGGACAGAAAATTTAAAAAAACGCCTCACGTAATTTATGGACGCCCCCTGCTATAATAGAATAAGTGCGAAAGTCTGTCTGTCCATCCGCCCGTTCCGCTTTCAAGGTTATACCGATGAACCGATTTTGACGAAATTTGGCAAAGAGATAGTTTAAGGCCTGGGATCAAACAAAGGCTCCTTTTTTCAAAAAAATCAACACCTAAGGGGTTGCTATAGGGGATGAAAGTTTGTATGAAAGAGTATATTGATGACATATTATTTATTCTTCTCGTGGGCGAAGCTGCGCAGGTCAGTTAGTATCCTATATTTATCATACTAAATGCCTTGTCGGCCAGTGGTCTAGTGGTCCGGTGTCGGAGTTGACCGCATAAGGTCCCAGGTTCGACTCCCATGTCGAGTAATCAAAATGTGTTTTTTCAGTTGTATGATAAAAAAGAGGTTGCCCAGGGTTGGATAAGTGCCCT
This sequence comes from Apodemia mormo, assembly GCA_036924255.1. Lineage (NCBI taxonomy): Eukaryota > Metazoa > Arthropoda > Insecta > Lepidoptera > Riodinidae > Apodemia > Apodemia mormo. The sequence continues at coordinate 23,283,216 of JAUPFN010000012.1, read as the reverse complement.
GACGATAGGCTTGCCACTTCTCACATTATGGGGCTAATGGCTAATTGCACCAACACTGTCGCAGCTTAGGACAATCTTTAGTAGCATGCTGTCACATTCATTACATTTAAGACAAGAAATAACAGCAAAATACGAGTTAGGATTTTCTTAAGCTAATACAATTTCTTAAGCTAATACAATGTTTTTTCAATTGGTCGTAAGTATCTTCGCCTAATCGTGGTTGCACTTGTAACTCTGTTTACTTCTTTGGGGATACGGGCGTGTAGATCCTACTCAATGCCGATCAATAAGGCGCAAACTTGGTACCAGTTCATGCTAATTTTTCTTTAATTTGCTAGTTTCTGAGATAAATACATGATAATGTTACTGTTGTGTCATTAAAATATGAAAGGCAGGGTAACAATAGAACGAACTAATTACATTTTATTGAAACCAAATATAATCAAGATCGAAAAGTTAACAAATTAAATTAAAATTACTTAACTGTTTTAGATATTTTGGTATTTAAAAAATAATACTCTCCTGAACTATCGTAATGCCTATTTAGTCTACTACGTAAGTAGTCATGATAGTAATGAGTTCTGTGACGAATCGCGTGGATGCTCCACACCAGCCTATTCCCGTACGGCGCTACAAGCTATGCAGCCGTAACATGTTTTGTATTGGCATGTTCGTGTGTCAGGGATAACTGCTAGTGTACCATCCTGGCCTAAAACGCAAAGTTGATGGCAGATTTCGTGTATCTTCATTCACTTACCGACCTTGAAGAATTTGTTCCATATTTCACGTTCCATTTCCTGTTTAAGTTGCACTACAATATTTTTTTTTGTCTAATTTCTTTAACTGATAAATTTCTGAAAGTGACGTATGCGAATCAGTGTCGTAATTAAATCTATGAATTTAATTACAAGACTGGCCCGAATTGACTTCTATGTGCCGTAAAGACTGAGCCTTAACTGGAATTAATGACGCATGTATACTTGGCTGCCCACGAATGAGGCAAGAGTACTGACGAGAGGCCGGGAAACAAAACAGTTCGCTTCATCTATGAATAAGTTTTTCTAGAAAAACTTGAAAGAGACTGAATATATGGCCGATTTGTCGATACATTGACCACCTGTCACATTATTGAATTTAATACCATTGGCTAAATGTGAACGCTGTGCACTTCCGCCTACTTCATCGGAGATATAGGTGTTTATTAAACTGTCAAGTAGTGTAGGCATTTATTAAACTACAAGACCAACAAAGCGGATATAAGAAAACATATCAAAATATAGTATCACAACTTTGCAGGTCGTAGAAGAGCCGTACACTATGCGGGAAGCTCGCATTCATGTCCGTCACGTCCGCGACCTTTTGAAATCCATAGATTATGTAGATGCATATGCTGGACAGGAATGTAGCTCCCTTGCATTCCTAAATATTATTACGCAGGGAGACATCTTAGGTAAGTAAAAATTACCACCTTTTAATATGTTAATGCGACATCACACGTGCATAAGTTTATCGACTATCTTATTCTCCGAACCGGAGCATGACAGTAACAAGCACTGACGCTATTGCGACAGGAATAGGTAAGGCCAAACCCGGGTGAAACAATGCAAAACTCTTCTACTACCTAGTAGCCACGAGGGTAGAGAATCATATAGCAAATTGTTTGCCTAGCAGTATGGCAGATGCTATATTCTTCAAAGTGGCCGAAATAACACGGGGATCAGAGCAGTCCTATCCGTTTTACACGTATTTTTCCAGTTTTTTTTTTGTAATCTAGCGGTCTTTAACCCTATCTAGCGATGCAGCTGATTACTCAAATCATTAAATAAATAAATAAAAATAAAAAATATTCACCGGACAAATCACACTAACTGTTCTAACCCCAAAGTAAGCAAATTATTTTTGTGTTATGGGTGCTAGTCAACGATATTAATACATAGAAATACATAATATATAAATATTGGAATATCTATATCTATACATACATATAATAAAATCGTAGGAAAGTCAAAACTGTACATTGAATATTTTTTTTAAAGAATACTTGGGGCGTGATCTACAATCGATACCGAAGCCATAATATAGTTTTTAGAATTTTTGTCTGTTTGTCTGTATGTATGTCCGGGGTAAACTCAAAAAGTACTGCATGGATTTACTTCAAATTTTGCATGAATATTACTAACAGATCGGGTCAACATATAGGCTACATATTATCACGCTATCACCTAAGGGGGAGGGGCGGTGCGGAGTAAACGAAGTCCGCGCGGACGAAGTCGCTGGCAACAGCTAGTATTTAATAAACATATACCGACGCGATGGTCGAGTGGTCAGCGACCTTGACAATGCAATCGTCGGGGCTCGGGTTCGATCCCCGACGGGAACAAGCATTTGTGGGATGAGCATAAATGTTTGTATTTCCGGGTTTGGGTGTTTAAATGTATTTCTATGTACTAGTATCGTTGACTAACACTCATAACACAAGCAAATAATTTGCTTACTTTGGCGTTGGATCAGTAAGTGTAATTTGTCCCGTAAATATTTAAAAAAAAATAATTAAAAAACCACCCAAACCCGGAAATACAAACATTTATGTTCATCGCACAAGTGCTTGTTCCCGTCGGGGATAGTATTTATTGTTTAGTATTTGTCGAGGTTTTCGTGAATAACTTCGAGATCACACCACCACTAATCTCTGACCTGCTATCGAAGGTCAGAGTCTATTGTGGTGTCTTAACCACCCGTGACTCAGATGTACACATAAAGCTGTCAGTCCTGGTTCGCAATATTTGCACACCACATCATGGTAGAATATGTTGGTAACAGATTAATTTTTAATAACTTGTAACTCGCATATTCTTGCAAATTAAAAATTTTCATTTCGATTTATGTCAATAAACAAGTGATATTCGTTATTATTTTGGTAAAATCCGGCTGTCACCACCTCGTCTACGGATCTCTAACCACCTAGCAATCATGATACTAGTGACTCATATAGCGTTCTTCATAATCGTCTCGTCTCATAACATAAATAATAATAATAATAAATAAATATCTTTGGACAATTGTACGCGAATTGAACTAACCCCAAAGTGAGCAAGTATTTGCTTGTGATATGGGTGTTAGTCAACGATATTAATACATAAAAATACATATATAAATACTCTATACACCCAGAAATACAAACATCTATGCTTATCACATAAATGCCTGCCCTGTCGGGAATCTAACCCGAGTCCCATTGATTGTGTAGTCAGGGTCGCTAACCACTCGACCTACGGGGCGGTCAAAATCGTTCTCATAATCGTAGCGACTCATAATCATTTGGCTTTTACGCACGGCCTGACCCTGGAGGTGGAATAGCAGATGTTCTATTTTTTAGAGCGCCCGGACTAACACGGGGAAATAGAAAATGTATCTTCAGGGCTGGAAGAAAATATGTATATCCATCCAAATAGCTGTTTTTAAGATGATGCAATTATAAATGAAGAGTATTTTGTTTTTCAACAGACTTTCCACAATGGAGGAGGTTCTTAATTTGACTGTTTTTATTAAACGAATTCCCAAAAGGATTATCGATTATCCCATAAGGAGGTTATCAATTCCGCTGTTTGTATTTTTTTTATATTTGCTACCTCAGAACTTGGTCATTTATAAACTGATTTTGAAAGTTCTTTAATTGTTTGATAGGGTATACTCCCCATGTGATCTCATTGCATTACTGTATTCCCGGGCTCCTTTGAAGAATAGGCCAACTGCCGTTCTGCCATGCAGGTCGTAAAAGGCGACTGATAGGTCATATGAGTCACTACCATTGTGGCTACTAAGTGGTAGAGTTCTACATTGTCTCGCCCAGGTCTGGTACCACCGCCTTACCTATTTCTGTCGCAATAGTGTCAGTGTTTGGCACTGTCGTGTTCCGGTTTGGAGGGTAAGGTAGCCGGTAAACTTATACACGTGGTATTAAATCTCGCCACAAGATAGCAACGCACCATTAACATCTTTGGTGTCTATAGGCGATGGTTGATTCGATATGAAAATTCGATAATTTGTTAACCGATTTCCAAAATTATTTTTATTTTTGGGGGATATACCTACCATTTGGTTCCATATAGATCTAGTGAAGATCCAAGATTTTAAAGATATTGAAAATTGGAAGTCGCTTGTTAAAATTTTACAACGTTTAAATTATATTAAATTATTTCGAAACCTAAAATGACAAAAAACAATTTTTCATATTAATTCTAATTAACTGTTTCTGTTCGCGTGGTATTTTTTTTATATCATATAATAGCAAACAAGCAGATGGCTCTCCTGAAGGAAAGAGAAACCATCGCCTATAGATACCAGTCAATGGCGCGTTGCTATCCGTGTGGCGGGATGATAAAGCCACATGCATAAACTACAGGTTACCTTATCCTCCAAACTGGAACACGTCAATGTCATAGAATGTTTATTATAAAAATATACAGTTAGATTAGCAATCGTCTCTTTTCAGTATATTTTTTTTTACCATAAAAATAGTATTCTTTTTGAGTGTTATTTTTTGCGTTGTAGAAAAAAAGAAATCGCGTCCTGAGAGTGTAGACTGCACCCCTCCAGACTACATAATGCCGGGCAGCACTGAACGCCCGCTCTTACCTCTACACCCAGGACTTACCAAAGAGAACAAAGCTCCTCAGTGCTTGAAGGTAATATGGATCATGATGCCTGAAATAAACGGTAAAATAAATAAATAAAAAAATTAAGTTTGCCGTGAAAATACAACCTATTCGTATATTCAACAATATGTTAAGAGGTTCAATATACTATTGATTCACGCACATTGGACAAGTCAGTTGTACGTTCTGCTAGCAAATGTTTAGGGATTAAAAGAGGGCTAATTAATTTGCCAACTTTTCGCAAAATCTTAAATGTAATTTCTGCAATGCCTCTGAAGCAAAAATTTGTATTAGAAATGGAACAGACTCATCGAAGATCTGGGATTACAGAAAAGTTAACGCCATGATAGTCCCAGCTTATGTACTCAAACCACGCTTCACTTCCAAACCGAAGCCTTTTCAGGAGAGTCGAATCTATGATAATTGAAACATTAACATTAACAACTTAGATCTAAAAGGTAGCGTATATGATTATTTATAGAAATAATCATATACGCTACCTTTTAGAGTAGAATGAATCATGGTGAGTAGAGACGTCTCTACTCACCATGATTCATTGGTTGGTCGGTCGGAATTTTACCGACCTATAACGACTGCCGTCTGTTTCTTGTGATAATCGACCGATAGCTCCTCATCCGAGACGTGGAAGAGATAATTCATAAATATCAGAGTCAGAGCTGCTATTGAGTTTTTTCTCTCAAAATAACCGCAACTACTATTTTAGAAAACACGGGCTCGAACTCAGAACCTTAAACCGATAACAGTCCTTATGGAAAGATATAGCCGTTGCTTATAGATACGATAAATATGTTAATAAATTAATAAAAATCACTGGACAAATTACAAATATTGATCTAACACCAAAGTAAACAAATGATTTGCTTGTATTGTGGGTGTTAGTCAACGATAACCAAAACATAGAAATACATATATAAATACTTAAATATGTTTAATGAACACCCAAACCCAGAAATACAAACATCTATAATGCTTGTCACATAAATGTTTGCCCCTACCTTGTTGGAAATCAAATTCGAGTCCCATTGATGCGTAGTCAGGTTCACTAACCACTCGACGACTAATGGGGTTGTAGTTAATGGTGCGTTGCTATGCGTATGGCGGCGGTTTAATGACAAATCATACATATATAAGTTTACCAGTTCCCTTAACAAACCACAACATGAGAGTGACACTATTTACATACAGGACGTTATTGCGGCAGAAATAATTGAGGAAGTGGAACTAAACCGTATTAAACCCGACCGAGACATTGCACAAATCTAGCAACATGGGTTACGCTGCATAAACCGAACGTTGATAGATTGTGAAACTTCATTCGTTAATCTTGTTGAGTAATGGCCAACCTTCCTTCTACACGACTTCATGACTATTACTAATGACGATAAGTAATTAATAAATAAACATAAATATCACTGGAAAAATTACTTGAATTAAGCAAAATGATGCAAGTTAGCAAGTTATGCCGTGTTGGTCCCGGCCTCCATTGTAGAATAGGCCAACTGCCGTTCTGCCAGGCAGGTCGTAAAAGGCGACCGATTGGCTATCGAGTCACTACCATCGTGGCTACTAGGTGGTAGAGTTCTGCATTGTCTCGCCCGGGTCTGGTACCACCGCCTTATCTATTCCTGCCGCAATAGCGTCAGTGTTTGTCGCCGTCGTGTTCCGGTTTGGAGGGTAAGGTAGCCGGTAAACTTATGCATGTGGCATTAGACCTCGCCACAAGATAGCAACGCACCATTAACATCTTTGGTGTCTATAGGCGATGGTTGACTCTTTCCATCAGGAGACCCATCTGCTTGTTTGCTATCTTATGATATAAAAAAAAAAAAAAAAAAAGTTATTTGCTTATAATATTTAGTCAAAGATACTAATAAATAAAAATACATAATTATATAAATACTTGAATATATTGAATAAACAACCAAACCCAGATATATAAACATCTATGCGCATCACACAAATGTTTGTCCCAGTTGGAAATCAAACTGGAACCCTATTATTGCGTAGTCAGTTTCGCTAAACATTCAAGCTATAGATCGACCAGTAATCGATACAGACGACTTATACGTATTCTCATAAGCACAAAGTCCGGCTTGGGTACATTCAGACGAAATACAAGAGTTTATATCTTTAACATAGGTACTGACAACATCAGGATGGAATCCCCCGCCTGGACCGCGCAAGATGTGTGGCGACCTCCTCTATTTGCATGTTATCACGTTAGAGGACCGACACTTCCACATTACAGCATGTCCGAGAGGTTTCTATCTAAATCAGTAAGTATACAATGGTTTTATATTTTAATTAGTTGCCCCGCACTGCTTCGCCTGCGTGAAGAGTATGTCATCATTATACAAACTTTCGCACACTATTTAAGCCTTTTAGTGATTATGGCTGACTAGCTGACGCGCGGGTCAGCTTCGGCTTCGTGAAAAAACATATCATCAATATACGAACTTTCATTCCCTATTTCAATATTTTAGACGTTTATTTTCGAAAAAAGTAGCCTATGTTCGATCCCGGGTCTTCAACTTTCTAAATTCCATCAAAACAGGCAGCAGTTTAACCGTAAAAGCGTAACAAAGAAATTTTCATATATTTAGATAGCAAACAAGCAAATGGCTCTCCTGATGAAAAAAGAAACCACCGCCTTTAGACATCAAATATGTTAATGGCGCGTTGCTATCCGTACGGCGGAATGGTAACGCTACATGCATTAGTCTGCCGGCTACCTTCCTCTCTAAACTGGAACACGACAATGACGCTGTTGCGGCATAAATGGGTAAGGCGTTGGTACTAGACCCGGGCTATTCTTCAAATAGAACTCGGACCAACACGTGGAGAAAATAGAGATAAATAGTCTGCGAGACAGCAACGTTTTTGTTAAACGACAATACGTACTTGAAACTTCGTAAATTCTTTTGACAAGTCTACCAAATTTTTTTTTCTGATACTTTTTTCGAAAGTGCTGCGAAACATAATCTCATGATATCGTCATGTTTGCCTATCGGTCTGAAAAAACGCAGCAAGAAATTTATCAGACACTAACCATTTGGTAACATTAACAATTATTAAATAACTCTGCAAAAATGAACTATCCTGTTCCTAACAAAAATACCTAAACACGATATGTTTGCTGTGGGAAACAAGGTCGCCGGTGACCTTGTTTTCCACCGCGTCTGATTTTTGTCAGATAAAACATTTTTCGAGTTACTTATTAAATTATCTTGTAAATGTATTAAAACTAAGTAAGCATATTTCGATTATGCTCATTGAGAAAACTGTACTTTCGAAAACAGTCAATAAGTTTCGTAGATTTGCCAAAATGAAATCACTTATGAAGTTTAAAGTATGTATTGATCATTTAACAAACAGCGTATGTATATAATTGAAGCTAGTGGTCAGCTCGTTTTTCAGTATTATCAATTTGATTAAAATGAGCAGTTACTGTAAACTTATTTATCATCCAACGAATTAGTCTTCGATATTTTCATGTAATATTGTTACATTATCACGTGCATTATATTACTGCTAGGATTAAGATATACTCACAATCAAGCTACTCTGAAAATCCAATATTTTGTTCAAAGTCCAATCGGCTCTAATACGTGTTATATCTAAAATTTATACTTTGACCTTGAACACAATTTATGAATGAAAAATAACTGTTAAATTTGAAGATAAAAGTGTTGTCAATATCTTTAAACTATTAATAGGTAGTTAAAAAATGTAATTCTGACTATTTCATGGCAGAGATTAAGATTTGACCCTTGACTGCCCATCCGATGGCCGAGTCGATAGCAATCTTAACTATGCAGTCAATGGGGATTGGGTTTGATTCCCAACAGTGACAAACATTTATGTGATGAGGATAAATGTTTGTATTTCTGGGTTTGTGTGTGTATTAAATATATTTCAGTATTTATATATGAAATGTACTTGAGGTTAAATCAAATAACTTATTTATTTTCACATATTTTCATTAAAGCAGTTCATTTTTCGGGTTAATATTATCATTTATCAGCAATATTTTTATTTGTTTGTTTAGAAGTATGTCTGCTTGCATCGTACTGTATCTCAAATTTTGAAATCTGGCCTTAAAAGATATTAATAATTAGAAGCTTATTATCAAACCACGTATCATCACTTATGGGTAATTAAATATTCCTTTCTTTGAGAATATTCTTTAAGTTTTAATTGATAACATTGTTGACAAAACGTTTTTAGTTTCGATCAACAACAATTTTGAGTAGACCATCTGTCGAAAGTTCGTAAAAATGGACCTATACTATGGACCTATAACAACGTCAGCACTTTGCATTTTGGTTTAATGGGTAAGATAGTCGGTAAAATTACGCATGTGGACTTTTATCCTTAACTAGCTGAGCCCGCAACTTCGTCCGCGTGGAAAAATTTCGAAAAAAGTAGCCTAAGTTACTCCCTATCACCTATATCTGCCAGTGAAAGTCCAGTCAAAATCGGTCCAGCCGTTCCAGAGATTAGCCGGAAAAAACACATAAACAGACAACAATTGTAAAAAATGTTATTTTGGTATATGTATCGTGTATACATCCATATGCATTTAGTAAAAAGCGGTTATTTTAATATTACAAACAGACACTCCAATTTTATTAATTTGTATAGATTGTTTTTTTACTTGAAACTAATGGATATAATATAGCGATAACTTAATTTATCGATAACTAACGACTAATTATAAATTTATTTCCTATATGGATATGTAATTGTTTGGGTTATCTGAGTGTAAACATTAATATTTTCTTACAGATCCACCGAAGAAGTGTTCAATCCACGTCCATTCAACCCATCCCTCCTTTGTCATTCGTTGATTGAACTCCTGAGCATTGTGTCACCGGCTTTCAAGCGAAATTTTGCACTGGTGCAGAAACGACGAATGCAAAAGCACCCGTTTGAGAGGGTGGCCACTCCATACCAAGTGTATCAGTGGGCTTCTCCAATGTTGGAGCATACAGTTGATGCAATTCGCGCTGAAGACAGTAAGTTATCATCACCATTATTTAAATCTTTTATTTTGTCTGTCTATTTATGTGCGTGAGAATTTGCTTTTCTTTAATAGCTTAAGTTTTATTAACAAGTATAAGGTCCTATTGTCATGACAAACACTTATAACGACAAGTATTCATAATGGCCCAGTAAGGAATATGTAATAATTCAGTCTACAAAATTCCATGATGCCATTCAAATAAAATTACGCATTAATACGTTAATATCATTCTAGTTAGTTGACTGTTTAATACACAATAATATTGTTACGGGCTTAGAATTCATATTGAGCAATAAAATACCACTTATATTAATGCCGTGTATTTGTCACACAAATGTACAATACACCACAATACACACTGAAAGAACACTAATACACCGTCACTATATTCCACTAGAACTAACTGACTATGCTGAATGACTAAAACACTGTCTGTATCATTTTCCACTGTACTATATCGCTTCACACTGATCGTCCGAACTATCGCTTCCGAATAAATAAAACTGACTTTCTATTTGCCAATACATCCTTATTTATACACAAGGTAAAGTTCGACCATATTCCCGAAAGTTCCGAAAATAACGCATAAACAATCTAAATGTAAACAAGTCATAGTGCACGCTATTTTCACCCTTATGCAGTACAACAGAAGATCCATTATTGCATAGTTGCTTACATGAAACTAAGAAAACAAGTGGAAGTGAAAAGTAGGCGTGCCGCGTGCACCACTATTATGCGCTGTTACTCTAAACTGCCTTAATGATATTTGACATATCTTTATGAGATAGTCGTCGTGCGAAAACATTTTACACACTGAATTATGCCGTATTGTGCCATTCTTCAATGCAGAAATGATAGTAGAATACAGATGATTAAAAATTGAGATATTTCATATCATCCGAAAGTACAATTTTCGTTTTATTTTAATAAAATTCCTGATTTAATATAATCTCTAATGATATAATAGAAAGTCAAGCTAAAATCAGCCGTACATCTATCATATAAAGTTCATTTTATATGATAGATGTACGTAATGTACGTATTTACGTATATCGTTCTGGAAAGTTCTCTACTCAAATATGACAAACGGAAATACGGAAAAATCAATACTGCAATCTATTGTAGAATAGCGAAACTATTAATATTATAGTTTCACTATTGTACAATAGATGAGTCCATTTTGAATAGACTACAAAAGGACGTAAATACTCTTTTTTTTGTAGCAAAATAAATTTTTTTGTAACACAGATTGGTATATTTTTGAATGTTCTGTTTTTGTGTTTCGGATTATTGTTGCTTAAAATGAAAACGACCAATGAAAGAATGTTTGTATTAGTAGTTTATATGCAATAATACTTATTTCATGTGTGAGTTTGGCGATCGCGGTCCTGATACAAATGTTTGTACTTCCCACTTCCGCTTGTTTTCTGTGTTCCATGGTTGCTTGGGTAACGGCGGCTGTTATTTATCGAATTAAAATGTTGATTATAGAAGCAGCTATCTCTTTCTTTTATTTCTAGATTTTTCCAGTGCCCTCACTCTTTACTTTTCTTGATTATTCGCAACAATATTACTCCTAGCGGGTTTAATAAATTCACATGTACAGTAAGGACCCAGAATCAAATGAAATTCTAATCCCTGTTTTGATTATGTCTAGGAGCAAACCAATAAACATATTATTCATATATGTAAACCGGTGATATCCCGACTTTTAATTATTCTAAATTTTATTTGAAAAATTGTCTATAAAAATATTCTTTCCATTTTTATATTCCTAGTGGTCTAGGGGACACCCTATTCGGCTCAGATTATGAGGTCCCGGGTTCGATCCCCGGGTCTGGCAAACGTGTGATTGAGTTTTTTCGAAGTTTGTCTTAAAAATCCAAAATTTCAGTAACAGCGCGGAGTCTAGCGGGTGGTGTCTTACCATTCCCGTACTTTTATACTCCTCCCTAAGGGTGTCTACAAGAAACCGAACCTCGGTTTAGGGCAGTATCTTAATGATACGTGGGTGAGTAAGTAGCAACAGAATTTCGAAACTGAAACTGTGCATCTGAATTGCAATGAGATCATCAGGATATGATAAAAATATTACTAGATTACGCCATTTAATATTGTTAAATGTTAATTAACTCAGTGCCTTGATGAAATATCGCCAGAACCTTATTACTTATAACAAAAGCTCAATGTTTGTTGATATGACGAGGAATAAATGTTACTTAAGATTGTTTTATTTTTAGCTTTTTCATCGAAGTTGGGCTATGAAGAGCACATCCCAGGACAGACGAGAGATTGGAATGAAGAATTGCAGACTACTCGTGAATTGCCTCGAGCTACTTTACCAGAAAGACTCTTAAGGGAGAGAGCAATATTTAAGGTATTATCAATATTTTGGTTGGTTGATGTGGTAATATTTTGGTTATCGCTAGAAATAGTCGATAATCGTTATCAGGTCAGTAAAATGCAGCAATGGGGGACAACCAATCATCTTCTTAATCAATAAACTGGTGTATTGCGGTGAACTGGAAAGTCTATAAATGTTCGGTTTACTCTCCGTACCTCGCAATAGAACCAGGCGTGAAGATCAATATTTTGATTTAATATTAAAAGGATATTGTAGATATTATACATGTTTTGGACCATCTGTAAACCATCACTATTAAGAAGCCGCTGGTAAAAGGTACTTTACATTAACTGCCACATTTGTTTAGTAGCAAACCAGCATGTCTCAGGTTCGATTCCCAGGTTGATTATAGTGTTAATGAATGGAACTTTTGTTACGGTACAAATGTATTTAATTGTTTAGGTGCACAGCGACTTCGTAGCGGCAGCTACCCGTGGGGCCATGGCAGTGGTAGACGGTAATGTGATGGCGATCAATCCAGGCGAGGAGCCCAAAATGCAGATGTTCATCTGGAACAACATTTTCTTCTCCCTTGGATTTGACGTGAGGGATCACTATAAGGACCTCGGCGGGGATGCTGCTGCCTTTGTTGCACCGGTAAGTTTAACTTTTTTTCAATCGGGAAATTGTTTTATTTTCAATAGGCTTTCCAGACATGAGAAGTATCTCTATTACATAAAAAAGTAATAATGTCTGTTGTACTTCAAAACTCAGTTATTTACTAAATTTAAAAGTTATTTTTTTGTTTGGGAGCATGTACAATCCATTAACTACTTGGTCCCATATAAATTCAAATTCATTCAATAGGTATGTGAAATAACCTCTAAATAAAAAATATATATAGCATAAAAATGCTATGGATCCCAGCATTAAGCAATTAGATTTAAAGGAAGGAGGAGGTAAAAAATTTAGTAAATATTCGAGGTGACATAATAATACTGATGGTGTGATTGTTTGTTTGTAGCGCAACGACCTGCAGGGCGTGCGTGTGTACAGCGCGGTGGACACGGCGGGGCTGCACACGCTGGGCACGGTGGTGGTGGACTACCGCGGCTACCGCGTCACGGCGCAGTCCATCATCCCCGGCATACTCGAGAAGGAGCAGGAGCAGAGCGTCGTCTACGGCAGCATCGACTTCGGGGCCACGGTGCTCTCGCACCCCAAGTACATGGAGCTGGTGAGTTCCCCACACAGAGCGTCCTCTACGGCAGCATCGACTTCGGGGCTACGGTGCTGTCGCATCCCAAGAACATGGAGCTGGTGAGTGCCCCACACAGAGCGTCCTCTACGGCAGCATCGACTTCGGGGCTACGGTGCTGTCGCATCCCAAGTACATGGAGCTGGTGAGTGCCCCACACGGAGCGTCCTCTACGGCAGCATCGACTTCGGGGCTACGGTGCTGTCGCATCCCAAGAACATGGAGCTGGTGAGTGCCCCACACAGAGCGTCCTCTACGGCAGCATCGACTTCGGGGCTACGGTGCTGTCGCATCCCAAGTACATGGAGCTGGTGAGTGCCCCACACGGAGCGTCCTCTACGGCAGCATCGACTTCGGGGCTACGGTGCTGTCGCATCCCAAGTCCATGGAGCTGGTGAGTGCCCCACACAGAGCGTCCTCTACGGCAGCATCGACTTCGGGGCTACGGTGCTGTCGCATCCCAAGAACATGGAGCTGGTGAGTGCCCCACACAGAGCGTCCTCTACGGCAACATCGACTTCGGGCCATTGTGCTCTCGCACCCCAAATTCATGGAGCTAGCGAGTGCTCCACACAGAGCGTCGTCTTCGACAACATTGACTTCGGGTTTGTGTGTGTGTGATATTGTGGTATTTGATATTACCAAATTCCTAGTCGCGGTGTTAATATAAATGTTTTATTCAGTATTCAGTAATAACAAATATTGTTACAGTTAAGTAAAGCCGGTCAGCAGTTGAAAATTATGCCTCATTCAGTGGTGAGCGCGAACGGTGAAACTGTAGAGCTGTGCTCGAGTGTAGAGTGCAAGGGGATTATTGGTAACGACGGCCGCCATTATATATTGGATTTGCTGCGCACTTTCCCACCTGACGTTAATTTCTTACAGTGTGAGTATAATTATGATGATTCGGATTGACACAAATTCGCAAAATTGATAAAAAACAATATTTTTGTATAAATAAAATAAATGGTTATTTTGTTCTTTTGGTCGTGTGTTAGAGAAAAAATGACGATAACGAATCTATGAAAGAAGCAGCCTGTACGCATTGCATATTGTGTACGTAACGACGATCGCATTATCTTTAACGCACAGTAAAAGTATTTATGAATCAGACCAAAACTGGTTTTAACTACAGTTAGCAATGGAATATGGCCTGTACGTAAACGACACAGAGTGGAACATCCAGTAGCAAGTTTATTAAAGATAGGTACTAGTTTATTTCAACTGATAAGAGCGATAGTAATGTTATTTTTTTATGTTGTGTAATGTAGCTTCGCTAAAACATCAATCAATACTTAAACCGTGAAGTGTGCAACATCCACTCAAACCTACAACGAGGTTTAAGGATGTTGAAAAAATTTGTAAGTTTATGTTAATTTTTTTGATGAAATAAATAAATATTACATATAATAAAATCGTAGAAAAGTCAAAACTGTACATTGAATATTTTTTTTAAATAATACTTGGGGCATGATCTACAATCGATATCGAAGCTCGAATCGAAGCGAATATAGTTTTTAGAATTTTTCTCTTGTTTGTCTGTATGTATGTCCAGGGTAAATTCAAAAAGTACTGCATGGATTTACTTCAAATTTTGCATGAATATTACTAACAGGTCGGGTCAACATATAGGTTACATATTATCACGCTATCACCTACGGGGGTGAAGCTGTGCAGAGTAAACGAAGTCCGCGCGGACGAAGTCGCTGGCAACTGCTAGTATTTACTATGCTCGTAACGGAACACGAAAGAAGCCCCATTTAGTTCAGTATGAATTGATTCCGACATTTCTTTATACACAACGTGTGTTGTTTATATAAATAAAATCGATAGTGTTTTGTTACACGAAAACAGTATAAATTTTTATGTGCGTAAATTACACACACACACACACACACAAACTTTTTTTAAATATTTGTGTTTATGTATACCAAATCACCTATTATAAATTATAAACTAATTATTGCACTTATAATATTTGATGCAATAATGACTAAATTATATTTATGTTTTATTACTCAGTCCATGCTTGGGAAAACTGGAAAAGTTTAAGAAAGCAAAGAAAAATGTTGACACATAGGATTTAAACAAGATTTTCAAGTTTTCCCAAACACAGGGTGAGTGCTAAAACACAAATATAACTAGAAACACGTAAGTATTATGATAAATGTGCATTTCATCTGTAACGAAATACTAGGTGGTAGAGTTTTCTTTATTGTCTCGCCCGGGTCTGGTACCACCGCCTTACCTATTCCTGCCGCAATAGCGTCAGTGCTTGTCACTGTCGTGTTCCGGTTTGGAGGGAAAGGTAGCCGGTTAACTTATGCATGTGGCATTAGACTTCGCCACAAGATATCAACGCACCATTAACATTATCTGTCGAAATTTTTCTTTGTTTTTAAAAATTTTCCATAATGAATAAAGCTTAAATAAATACTGTTTTACTGTTTATTGTTAGTTAAGTATTTTAATATTTTACTTTGATCGTTTCAGTGGAAGATGACGAGTTGAGAGAGGATATAAAATCAATGGGCTTCCCAATTATTCATAAGCACAAACTATGTTGCCTTAGACAAGAATTAGTTGATAGTTTTGTTGAGTAAGTATTGGAGAGTAAATAATATTGTATTGCCATTTAAAACTACCCAGCGATCGCCCTGTTTTCGAAACTAGACTGTAATTTGTAATATTACCAGTATAATTCTATTAATGTTAGCACAAGTATCTATGAGACAAATTACGACTCAGTTTGGTTTATAGGCTATAAATCTCTCTTAAATTTTACATTAGACTAACTAAAACAATAATATAGGTATAATTAAAATTAGAAATATTTTATATTTCTAATTTTAAATAAATAAATTGCTTCCGTTTTCAGGGCGCGTTATTTCATGTTCATTCGTTATGCTGCCTTCCACTTACAACAGTTAAGTGCTAAACGACAGACAAAGGTGTCTGACCAAAAGTCAATTGAAGTTAACAAAGAGAATGATAAGAAGGAGGTTATCAAAGAGACTGAAAAAGAGACTAATGTAGATAAAAACCAAGAAAAAGATAATGATAAAAAACAAAAGAAAGATAAGACAGAGACTGACAAGAAAGATGCCAAATCGACAAGCACAGATAAGGAGGTTGAAGCCAAAGGGGACAAAGAGAAAGATGAAGATTTATTATTGAATGAGAATTATTCAGAAATAGACACAGATGTGGCCAAAAAGATCGTTGAAAGTATCACAGATTCTATCTGCAGTGGAGATAAACAAGAGAGTGATTGTAAGTTATATCTATATTAATATTATTAATGCAAGAGTTTGGATGTATGAATGTTTGTTACTCAATCAAAATATATTCAAAATAAATAATATTACTTCTCATAAATGAAACCAACTGCTATACATGCTTTTTAGGAATACAAAGCAGACTCCGGCTGTAACTGATATATTAATAGATAGGAAATTTTTAATAATAGCTCACCCGATCATCAGATCTGGAGACTTAATCAAACCAGGGAGCCCATTCCCTGAGTTGTACAGTCTAACTAGTAGAATAATGCAGAACTCGTATTTTCATTATTTACCCTCTTTCAAATTGTTAGCAATATTTTTAACCTTCAAAAAATGATGTGGGTTCGTAGATTTATTCATTCTACTAACTCAATTAACATTGCAATTTTTCCAAGTATTGGCAGATAAATTTTGTAGCATCATTATCATTCAATATTGCTCCTTGTTTTTGCTTCTCCTCAAAGGAGCCTATACGTAAACCTAAACGTAAATTGTAAGCTCAGAGTTAAAAAAAGTAACAGTTTATAATATTGACAGTATTTTAATTTTTAAAACTTAGTTATTGTCAAAATGATGATGGATTTTAATTTTTCGAATGCCAGTGAATGCAATTTGGAGCCTAAAATATTTTACTGACTACGAAATAGATAGGCTGAAAAATGATGAAGTAATGTCAAAAAAAAATTATTAAAAAATGTTGCTACTGATAAGCCCCAAACGAATTAGTCGATTTTGATCCAATTTACATTTTAAGACAAAAGTTTTTTTAGTAAAAGAGCTGTTTAGATGTAGAAATCAATCGGTGTATTAGTCTGAAAGTTATTTTACAAATATAAAGTGAGTTTCTTGTAAACAACAAAATATTAATATTTGAAAAGCTGTAACTTTTGGAAACTTGATTCGATTTTGATTTTTGAAATGGTATTTGATGTTAGTTTTTTAAGTTTTAAAATATAGTACAAGGTCCAAAAATTATAAGTCCAATTTATGCATGGGACACAGCTTTTAGACTGATTAGATTTTGTACTCAATCGATACATTAAATTTTTTGGGGTTTATTCCAAATTTCTCAAAATCTCCGGGACCGAATTGGTTCAAATCTTTAGAAAATCTGAGTGGAGCCCAATCGAATACTATCAACCTAGTTTCGATTTAGTTAATTTAAAAATGCCTCTGTGACTAACAACTTCCATTTATACTATAATATGAGTCGACCTAAAGAACAAGGGTGAGTTCATACTTTTTATTTAAAATGATCTTCTTTAGTCAAATCTCCTACTAGAAATAAATCTCTAATTTTAAAAATTTTACCCGTATTTATTATGTTTGAGATGCCTATGAAAAAAGATGTTATTTTTTAAATGTAGCCTTTATTGAGTGATTTTATTTGTTGTCTATGTGTCATCTATTGAGTCATTTTATTTGTTTTTTAAAGTGTTGGGTAAGTTGCAAGTGTAATCAATCGGTTATGCTTAATGAAATATTTACGTCAGAAAATGAATTTTAAACTGACGTGCTATTTATTGCCTTTGATTCTGGGGTATACTAAAATTTTTGATAGACGTTTTTAAAACTTAATGTTGACATTTTACCGATTAAATTTTCATATAAATGTGTATGGAAGATGGTCTACAAAAATATTCAGCATGTTTGTATAAAAAATACTTTTTTATAAGGTCGTTTAACAAAAAACTAAGATGGTGAAAGTTTTATATATTTCTTAATTAAAAAATAATTCTAAAATCTTTTTAAATAGTTGGACAAGACATACTGTAATTTTTGCATACGGAAAAGGTCGAATTCAAGGTTTTGTTTCTACAAAACTAAGAATTATTTTTGAAAAAAAAAATAAAGATTACCATTGAATTTTTCTAGAAAGCAATTCTGTATATTCTTTAAGGGATTTTCAAAACTATAACACTTGTTTTAGCAGTTTTTAGGGAGTGGGACCCTAAAAAATTTACTGTAACTTTTTACTTTTACAATACGCAAAACATTTCATTTTTAGTCTAGTGAAGCTTTCATTCGCTCTTTACGAGCTATTTATACACATCAATAAAATTGGAGTGTAATATTAAAATAACTGTTTCTTACTAAATGCATATGGATGTATACACGGTACACATACCAAAATACATTTTTTTAAAGGGTGTAGCAGGATAAGTATGATGATTTGGCCCCCAATGACAACTCATGTCCAAACTTATAATATAGCATGGTCTCGATGTACATATGTAATTTATAAGAATTTTTCTGCCGTATTCCGCTTTAATCTAGAGATATGGGTGCATGTATGATTATCCTTCAAACAGCCATATCTCAAAAACTAATTAAGCTAAATGCAAAAGACCAACGTGAGGTTGTAGGTAACCTTAAAGAGTATATTTTTTTTTTTTTTCAGATTATTTAAATAACTACGCGCATTTATAAATAATAAATAAATATTTTATCTTTCATTTTTTTAGTGTTCTTGGTGACTTACAATCACCGAAAAATTATATGTTATAGTACTTGACAAGTCCTACTTACTCATGAAAATTATATTGAAAAAAAGTTGGTGCAACATTTCGAAAAAAAATAAAATTCGACATGCACCTGTGTTTGCCATAGAGGAATTTTGGAAGAAACGTTAGCTAATGCTATTCAAAAATATTTTGTAGTTTCGACATTAATCATTTACAGTTGAAATTAGTTCAATAAATCATAAATTGAATATATGTATATTCATGTTCTATTTATATGTTTATACTAGTACAGAAGGTAGAATGAATATTTTAAATAATTGCTAGCGTTATATCTTTATAATGTTTAGTTATTTGTACAATTGTTACATTTAAAACTTTGTTCCTAGCCATATAAGGATCTTTCTTGCTTGAATATTCTTAGTTATAATGTAGGACAAAGGTACATATAAGTATTGTATAATAATTTAAATTACTGCCATAGGAAATAACTCATACGTCATAATAATTACAGTCGAATCTCTTAATATTATTGAACTCGATCATCTAAAATCTTATTTCACTGTTTTCTTTTAAAATTAAAAAAAACACAGTACTAAAAATACAGACCAACTCTTTTTATCCCCACTCTACTAATATTTCATGTGCGCAAGTCGACGCAGTTATCTGCGTGACATAACAAAAGAAAAAACATACGGCGTATTCAAGAGAGGAATCAAGTTCAGACTTGTCATCACGTTGCTCGCTGTTTCGTACACTTAACGTACTCAAAACTAATTTCTTCATTTATTCTGTCTTGTTGTTAATAACGATGTCAGGTAAGTGCAAAAACTGCAATAAGTTTTTCCGTAAGATAACTGGATATCAAAAAGTTATTAATACTAAGAGAAGAAGCTAAAATGTTTAGTGATTGTCTCAATAAGTCAATAGTAATTAACGATAAAATCGTTAATTACTATTGACTTTTGACTTTTTATTACTATTGACGATAAAATCGTTATTTACTATTCCAGTCCAGTTATCTTACGGAAAAACTTATTGCAGTTTTTGCACTTACCTGACATCGTTATTCACAACAAGACAGAATAAATGAAGAAATTAGTTTTGAGTACGTTAGTCGTTAAGTGTACGAAACAGCGAGCAACGTGATGACAAGTCTGAACTTGATTCCTCTCTTGAATACGCCGTATGTTTTTTCTTTTGTTATGTCACGCAGATAACTGCGTCGACTTGCGCACATGAAATATTAGTAGAGTGGGGATAAAAAGAGTTGGTCTGTATTTTTAGTACTGTATTTTTTTAATTTTAAAAGAAAACAGTGAAATAAGATTTTAGATGATCGAGTTCAATAATATTAAGAGATTCGACTGTAATTATAATTACGTATGAGTTATTTCCTATGGCAGTAATTTAAATTATTATACAATACTTATATGTACCTTTGTCCTACATTATAACTAAGAATATATATAGAACATGAACATACATATATTCAATTTATGATTTATTGAACTAATTTCAACTGTAAATGATTAATGTCGAAACTACAAAATATTTTTGAATAGCATTATCTAACGTTTCTTCCAAAATTCCTCTATGGCAAACACAGGTGCATGTCGAATTTTTTTTTTTCGAAATGTTGCACCAACTTTTTTTCAATATAATTTTCATGAGTATGTAGGGCTTGTCAAGTACTACAACATATAATTTTTTATTGATTGTAAGTCACCAAGAACACTAAAAAAATGAAAGATAAAATATTTATTTATTATTTATAAATGCGCGTAGTTACTTAAATAATCTGAAAAAAAAAATAGAATATACTCTTTAACGTTACCTACAACCTCACGTTGGTCTTTTGTATTTAGCTTAATTAGTTTTTGAGATATGGCTGTTTGAAGGATAATCATACATGCACCCATATCTCTAGATTAAAACGGAATACGGCAGAAAAATTCTTATAAATTACATACGTACATCGAGACCATGCTATATTATAAGTTTGGACATGAGTTGTCATTGGGGGCCAAATCATCATAGTTGGGTGATTCCGTTCTAACTGTGATATTCAATGTTCTGTATTGTTTGTTCTCACAGGTCATTAATTAATAATTAATTAATGAAATTTTTGTGCTTATTGGAAAATTATAAACATATTTCAACATTATTTTCATATAATATAACTTGCCACTTACAGAAAACTTACAATATATCACTTAAATATCAATACCGTGTCATGTCCATTTCTAGAATTTATTTATAAATTGTTAGTTTTTTGTCGTAATAAATGATTTAAACTAATTACCTCATAAATTCTAATGTTTACGACAAAAAAAAACTAACAATTTATAAATAAATTCTAGAAATGGACGTGACACGGTACTGACATTATATCACAGTTAGAACGGAATCACCCAGTTATCCTGCTACACCCTTTCTGTCTGTCTGTTTGTTCCGGCTAATCTGAAACAGCAGGACCAATTTTGACAAAACTTTCACTGACAGATGGCTAATGTAATAAGGAATGACTTAGGCTACTTTTATTTTAAAAAAATCTACGCGGATAAAGTCGCGGGCACAGCTAGTCTGTCATAAAAGGCGGAAGGATTATGGTGTTGAGTCACAGAATACCGGAGACTGACAGAAGTCAATGTTACATACAATAAATATTCGAGCATAGCACACATAGACACCTCTCACGGACGCGATATCTCGGAATGATTCGGGACAAATTGTTCTGCACCAGTCCAAGTTATCGCGTCCGTGAAAGTTGTCTATGTGTGCGTTGCTCGAATATTAATTGTATGTACATTGACTTTTGGTAGTTCTAGTATTCTGTGGTTGAGTGGCGTGTTGTGTGTGTGTGTGCAGGCGGCGGGGCGGGCGGGGCGGGGTCGCGCGCGGTGGTGGCGGCGGCGGCGCGCGCGGTGGCGTCGCTGAAGGAGGCGGAGTTCGACGTGCGGTTCAACCCCGACGTGTACTCCGCCGGCATCCGCCACGCCGCGCCGCCCGAACACCTCGCCAAGCAGCGCCACCTCGTCAAGGAGGCCGCCGCCTTCCTGCTCACCACGCAGATACCCGCCTTCGTGAGTACTCACTACACCCTTATCATTTTTAGAATATTATAATATAATATATGGTATTTAAGTATAAAAAAGTTAAAAAAGTTTTTTCACGCCAGTATCCCCGAAAAGGTAGGCAGAAGTGCAACAAGTGCACCCACAATTAGCCGAAGATACTTAGTTCCACAATGTGATTGATGGCCAGCCTATCACCAACCGGTCACTTTTCCAATACCGGACAACGTCGTTTTTGCCAGAAAATTGTAATAACACCTTTTTTTTAATTGTCCGACCCGGGAATCTTACGCGGGACCTCATGTGATCAACTCCGACACCGGACCACTACACCACAGAGGCGATGGAGTATTAATTTAAAGTGATTTAAATGCATATTTTATAAAAATATTAGCTTTTTGCACTTCCTCTCCATATAAACTTTATATTTGCTATGATTATTAACTATATATTGGCCAATATTTCATATTTCTCAGTTCACGTGAATTTCGTAAAATGGGATACAAAGTTTTCGGTTCACATACTAGTATATAAAATAGTGTGTATAATGATACATGGACTAACATAAAAATATAATCTCAAATAATCGGTTTAATTAAATCACAACTGTAACTTTGTTTAAAAACCTTAAATGCGTCAGCCTATTTCTAATTTAAATTTCCATATAAAATAATGTGAAATATACAGGGTTAATTTTAAAGGTTCGGCCAAATGTTCAAAGGCTGTTTAGAATTGATATGTCTTATGTAATAAAAATAATGTTTAAAAGATTCAAAATTTCATTTTTATCTGACACAAATAACAAAACGCATATATATACTATATACATAATTTAATGCATATATATATATATATATATATATATATATATATATATATATATATATATATATATATATATATATATATATATATATATATATATATATATATATATATATATATATATATATATATATATATATATATAATTTCAATTACGCAAAATACGCGCAGTGGGAATTATGCGAATTTTTTTATTCAACCAAACTAAAAGTTATCGGGAAAAATGTATTTAGAACGACAGATTACACAATAGTTATCGTAATTATAGATAAATATAAAATGACACACTGCCAGCATTACAGAGTTCATTCACAAGAATCAGTGCATACAATTCTTGAATTTAATGGGATATTTTTGAACATTTTTTTTTTATATTAACTTGTAATAATTTTACAATAATAATTAAAATGCATTTTCAATTCAATATTTAGTTTCTAATTTTAAAATTTTGGCTGGATCTCTAAAAATAAGCCTGTATGTAAATCCTACCATTAGTCGAAGTGGTTACCGACCGTATACATTTATGATGAGGTTTGGGGTTTGATTCCTAGCAAATTTTGTTAACTCTAATAGGTCTAAGTAAATTTGTTAGACATTTTAAGTTAACAGTTTTTCTGAACGTCCATTGGTTTTTATATACTGCAGTATTTAGTAGTAAAACGTCTATTGTGTTTATATACTGCAGTATTTTCCCCGTGCTGGGCCCGGGCTCCTTTGAAGAATAGGTCAACTGCCGTTCTGCCAGGCAGGTCGTAAATGGCGAACAATAGGCTATACGAGTCACTACCATTACGGCTAACTAGGTGGTAGAGTTCTGCATTATCTCGCCCGGGTCTGGTACCACCGTCTTACCTATTCCTGTCGCAATAGCGTCAATGTTTGGCACTGTTGTATTCCGATTGGAGGGTAAGGTAGCCGGTAAACTTACGCACGTGGCATTAAACCTCGCCACAAAAAAGCAACGCACCATTAACATCTTTGGTGTCTATAGGCGATGGTTGACTCTTTCCATCATCTGCTTGTTAACTTTCCGCTATGTAGTACGCAGTGTACGTAGATAGGAAGTTACTGAATTTGCCCCCATTTTCGAAAATCGAGTTTTTACCGGATCTCCACGTTTTGGGGTCCTATGAATCTTTTCAGACTATTTTCGCGATGACGTCAGTATGTCTGTATGTGTGTATGTGTGTGAGTATGTCTATGTAAACATCTCATTACTATTGAACGGCTGGACCTATTGAAACGCGGAAAATTTTAACCAAATCAGTCCAGCAGATTTTGAAAAATATTGAAAAAAACCTCAAAAAAATTTTGCCGAAACAGTATTTTTTTGACGTAACTTCCAAATTAATGTACCGATTGAGTACAAAAACTAATCAGCTCTAATACTCAAAAACCTACATCTAAAGCATTAATTGCATCAAAATCGGTTTATCCGTTTGGGAGAAATCGTTGACGAAAAATTTAAAAAAAAGTGTTTTTTCGACATAATTTCATCAAAATCGGTCTATTTCTTTAGGATTTATTAATGATAAAAATATTTGAAAAAAATGTTTTTTGACATTGCTACGAAATTTTTCAACCTATCCATTATTTAGCTAAAGCAATATTTTAGATCTCCAAAATTGAGTTGAATGTAATTCGAAAGATCAAATTCAATCAGCGTTCCCTAAATATACAACTTTTCAAAAATCAATATACTGCCATTTTCACAAAATAGATGTTTGAACTGAAAAAATCCATGTTAATAGTTTTTACTCTTTTGAGCTTAAAATACCTTAATTTAGAGGGAAGTTTCAGGGCTGGCCTGTAGGGTCAACCACTTACACATTTTTTGCTGTTATGATGAGAGTTAGTAGAATATACGTAGGTCACACTATAAGTATTGCGTAACTTAAAAATACAACATGGTATAACCAAAATGTTATGTTTATTGCTTTTCAAAATAATCTCCTTTACATTTTAAACATTTTTTCATGTGATCGAACCATTTTTTAAAACAGGAGGTCCACAGATTTGAAGGCATGTTTTCTACGTGCTGATTGAACGCTATCACTGCCTCTTCGGAGTTGGTAAATGTAAAACCTCTCATCAAATCTTTGATTTTGGGGAAAATACAGAAATCACAGGGTGCTAGTTCGGCTATGCGCAGGATGAGTGACGAGATGTACTTTTTCGGAAGCTGTAAATGACTTTGTTTTGTTGGCAGTGTGTGAAGAAGCGTTATCATGGTGTAGGAGAATGCGGCTTTTGGGTCGTCTTTCGCGAACTTTTTCTAACACCCTGAGTAACCAAATGGTAGAATACCACTCGGCATTAACACTCTTTTGATCTTCAAGTGGAATTATACAGATGGGACCCGTAGCTGAGAAAAAAACGCGATCATTTTTTAACCAACGTTTCTCGCCTGTCTCACATTTGTTGGCCTGTTCTCATTTTCAAATACCCATTCACAAGATTGCTGTTTTTTTCGGGTTAAAAACAATAAATCCACGTTTCGTCTCCTGTGACAATGTCATAAACAGCATTAGAATGTCCGTAGTCGTACTTCAGTAGCATCTGTGAGCACCATTCCACGCGAGCCCGCTTCTGCTCCGGTGTCAGTTCATGAGGGATCCAACGACAAAAAGTTTCCGAACTTACAATTCTTCATGTAAACTTTTCTGAATTTGGCTCATACCAATCCCCAATAGTCCTCGAATTGTCTCATAGGTAATCCGGGGGTTTTCTTCAATTAACCGCTTAACAGTAGCCACATTATTTTTGTTGACGGTAGTTGAAGGCCGCCCTTCACGAAATTCGTCATGTAAAGAAACTTGACCTCTCTCAAATTCAGCAAACCATCGCCTCATGGTGTTCAAACAATGTGCTTCTCTCCCAAAGGCCTTTTCAAGACGAGCGGTACAGTCTTGCGGAGAAAGAGAACTTTTAAAAACATAAAAAATCATCGCTCTGAAATCTTTTCGACTTAATTCCCTTTTCGTTGCGTACGTAGAACTTTGATGTGTGATAAAAAAACAATTGACAAATCATTTCCCGCCAATTGTTTTTTTTTATTACTAAGAAGGTTGCAACGTTTTAAAAATATAACACTCGAAATTCAAATAGTTCCGATTAGCTAGAAGTGCAAAACTTTTAGTGTGCCCCATGTATGTGTGTGTCGGTCAGGTCCGCGAGTGCTTGGAGCACTCGAGCGCGCCGATGGACGGCGCGGGGCTGGCGGAGGCGCTGCACGCGCGCGGCATCAACATCCGGTACCTGGGCCGCGTGGTGGCCGCGCTGCGCCCGCACGCCTCGCTGCACTACCTGCACGCCATCGCGCTCGCCGACCTGCTGCTGCGCGCCGCCAAACACCTCTACACGCCCTACCTGCAGGTCACTAAACTACGATACTTTATTTGTGATGTGCAGCTAATTGTATTGTTACAGCACTGAACATTTTGACCGACCCGTTGGTCGAGTGGTTAGTGACCCTGACTACGCAATCAATGGGGCTCGGGCTCAATTCCCGACAGGGGCGGACATTTATGTGATGGACATAGATGTTTGTATTTCTGGGTTTGGGTGTTTATTAAATGTATCTGAGTGTTTATACATGTTTTTTTATGTATTAATATTGTTGACTCATATCACAAGCAAATAATTTGCTTACTTTGGGGTTACATTAATGCGTGTAAAATTGTCCAGTGATATTTATTTATAGCACTATAGCTCATGGCGACTTTCTTAAACGCTGACCTTGACTTAAACAGAAGTGAATTATTATTATTTTTTTGTCAATTTTACACGAATTGATCTAATCACAAAGTAAACAAATTATTTGCTTGTCATATGAGTCTTAGTCAACGATATTTATACATAGAAATACATATATACAAACTCTTACATACATAATACACCCAGATCTAGAAATATAAACATCTATGCTCATCACATAAATGCCTGCCCTGTCGGGAATCGAACCCAAGTCCCCATTGTTTACGTAATCAGGGTCGCTAACCAGTCGACCAACAGGGCGGTCAAAATTATTTATTTTAATTATAATTATTTTTTAATTAGTATATCGTAACAACGTATGTAATATAGTTGGAACTGGATAATATTTAGTTACGATGATCTATTTAAGCGTCCAAGCACGTGTACTAAATTTTGTATGTATCTATGTGCATATTTGTATGTTTGTCCACGAACTTCTTGGGAACTAAAAGCCATATAGAGATAATTAAATATTTTCGATTTAAATCAGGTGTATTCCAACTTGGGGAAAAGTCCAAGTTTTATCTAACCCCGTTAAGTAGGTTTTCAGATATTAGTATAGTTGATATTTGAAGTCGGTTTTATATATTTTTTAATTATGATGTGTTGAATATTATATTCTGTACTAGCTGTGCCCGTACGTTCGTCCGCGTAGAAAAAATTCTAAAATAAAACCCGCATAGTTCCCGTTCCAGTGGGATTTTCGGGATAAAAACTATCCTATGTCCTTTCTCGAGTCGTAAACTATCTTTGTACTAAATTTCGTCCAAATTGGTTCAGTGGTTTAGGCGTGAAGAAGAGACAGACAGAGTTACATTTATTAGTATGGATTTTCCATCGTTGTCACTTGGTGAAATTCCATTAGACACTAGGATTACTAAATATACTTTAATTTCATTTCAAAACATGTATATTTTTAATTTATTTTTTAACCGGTTTTACTTAAATCCTTAGGCTCAATTCACATTGGCGCAGAGTCGAAGCGTCATATTTTTCCCGTCTAAAGCATATTCATCTCGTTGTTAAATATGAAAGCGCGCGTCGACGCGCGTTGACGCGCGCGCATTCGTGCTTCGACGCTCGGCTGGAGTGGGTACTTAAATAATAGAACAATAGAGATGAATATGCTTTGGCGGAAAAATATGACGCTTCGACTCTGCGCCAATGTGAGTTGAGCCTTAAGGTGCTTTTAAAAGTGAAACGGGTTAATAATATACGTTGATTTAAAAACCCAAGGTGCACATTTAGTGTCTCAAAACCGTTCTCTAAAAATGAGCGATCACTTGTATATTATGCAAAAACATATGTTTTTGCCATAACTACTTATGTGAAATTAGCGACGTTTTGAGAGTCTTTTTGGTTCGGGACTGTGTATCTTGGGTTGTTTATATCAATGATAATATATTAAAAATATATATGTTTCGAAGTGAAATTAAAGTACTGTAACTTAAACTGTAAGTAAACAATAATAGTGTGGAATATTGTTTGACCGCTACAAAGCGTAGTCCAATAGGTGAGTGATGTGTATCGTGCAGGGTTGCGAGGCGATGTGCACGGGCAGCGCGGCGGCGCACTTCCTGAACTGCCTGGTGGGCGCGTGCGCGGCGGCGGCCGGCTCCGAGCTGCCGGCGGCCGAGCCGCGCCGCAAGCGCCGCGCGCGCCGCCCCGCGCCCGCCTCGCCGCCGCCCGCCGCCGACTGGCAGAACCTCACGCAGAGACAACTCTTCTCACAGATCAAGGCTGAACTCAAGGTATCCTCATTTAGAATTCGAACAGGATCTCGGCCACAGAATACTGGAGACTAACAGAAGTCTATGTACATACAAGTAATATTCGAGCATAGCACACATAGTACACACCTCTCACGGGCGCAAAATCTCGGAATGATTCGGGACAGTTTGTTCCGCACCAGTCCGAGATATCGCGTCCGTGAGAGGTGTCTGTGTGATATGCTCGAATATTACTTGCTTAACATTAACTTACAAAATTAACTTCTGTTAGTCTCTGGTATTCTGTGTCTCGGCGATCTGCGGCGCGGCGGCAAGAGCGGCGCGATCTGAGGCAGATTCTTAATAGAAGTGAACTGGATGACAGCGGCGCAACGGTGGCGCGTACAATGGATCAGGGGATCAAGTCTGCTATTTAAGTAAAATGTCACGCGATTACGATTATATTGACAGGCATTTACAATGCGATTACCATTGTGACGATTTTTGGTATTCTGCTAAAAGTTAACCATAATCGTAATAGCATCATAATTGGATTGCAATAGTATCATAATGACACTATTCTAAGTGTTGCTTGCTAAAATCTACCATTCCATTGAATTAATACATAAATGATTATTGTATTTTAAAACGACGACTTTTTTATTTTCTATGGTCAAATTCGAAGTAATTATTAATATTATTAATGTCTTGTCGATAGAACATAACTATGGGTTATTTAAAAACACTTTATTTATAATACGTTAGCTGTATATAGTAATTATCCATGCCAAATCGAAAAATTGAAAAGTAAAAATGTCTGTCGACGGTCGATCATCTGTTTCAATCTGTTTTGGGAAGGTCAACCCAAGGAAATATTTAAAAACAAACTTAAAACATAGATTAAAATGTGTATTGCCTTAAAAGAAATAAATTACGGCGTAATAATATATCTGCGTATATTTCCGTGATGGTTTTATGTTGTATCATATAATGTATTTATACAAAATAGGCCTACTGATATTACGCAAACATAGCCTAGAGACTAATAGACTGCCTAGAGACTAATAGACTGCCTAGAGAATGAAACTGCAAGAGTAATAAAGCATTTTTTTTTACATTTTCTTCAATATCTTAAAAACTACTCAACCGATTTCGATGCCCAACAAACTTAAAAATTGTATTAATGTTTCCTGTGTCTTCCAAATTTTACTCAAGTCATGTCAACGGTTCGAGAGTGATCGCGGAACAAACATACATATATTTTTACATACATAAATACATACAAGAAACGAATTTTCGCCCCAACTCGATTTTGAGACTTCGCTCTCTCGGTCAATAGATGTTATATTATTATGTGATCTCATCTATAATTATAAAATTTAATTAATAAAAAGTGGATTTTTATTAGCACTTTTTTGTCCCGACTGTGATCCCAAAATCCCGACCTTTTGAAATTTTGCCCAGATATTTTAGTCTTCCCATCTGGCAACCCCACATACGTATCTATGTAGGTATCTCTTATGCGCTTGATGTATATGATTATTTTTTTATGGGATAATTAGATCAAAAACTACGGTCATAATTACATTTTATAGATGTGTGGGCTAAGAATCGAATACTGAATATTCTCCTTCAACAGGTCCCTTGTCTAAAAAACAGCCAGTATATCAACAATAAATTATCTTATCTTGCATTAAAAATAAAGCTCTAATTTAATTTATTACAGTCATATTGGGGTTTTGAATTAAATGCTGAAAGTATGGATGCTGTCATAGAGAAATATGGTCTTCAGAAAATATCTCTTCTGAGGTAAGATTTCAGTTATTCAAAATCTTATAATTAAATTATGTATGTCATGTTAATATTAATAAATGTTTTTCCAGGTCTTTTGCACTGAAAGTCGGATTACAAGTAATGTTACGTGAATATGATTTTGATAACAAGAACAAACCAACGTTTTCACCTTCAGATATTATGAATATATTTCCTGTTGTAAAACATATCAATCCACGGGTAAGTTTATTTTCATTTAAGTGAAGTTTGTTGTACATTGGACGTAATTAAAATATTAATAGCATTAAGTGTAGGTACCTATTTATTAACGTAATGAAACCTTAAACGTGATATCTTAGAAATTTCAGCGGGTCTAGACAAGTGGCATAAACGCTAGGAGAATAGAAAGATAAATGTACGGACTTGACGTAAGCGTTCGATTATGCTTATGTCAAATCCATACATTTATCTTTCTATTCTCCGAGCGTTTATGCCACTTGGCTAGACCCGCAGATGGTTTTAACACTCTTATTTTTTTCGCCTTAAACAAGCTACCACGCTTTGGCCGAAACTCGACTGTAATTCTATAAATGTTACATCTAATATGTAAAATTCTTGTGTCCATGGTGTTTGTAGTTAAACTCCTCCGACACGGCTTTACAGATTCTCATGAAATTGTTTGTGCATATCGGGCAGGTCTGAGAATCGAACATCAATTTATACCCCCTAAATGTTAAGGGTAGTCCACCTCTAAATTTTTATTTTTTATTTCTTTATGATAACAGCATTAAAAAAAATACATACAATCCTTAGTTTTCAACCCTCTACGATCAACCCCTATTTTTTAATAGAATAATTCATATGGCAAAACAATGTTTAGCTAGTAAATATATATTAGACAAATTACAGTATAAACAAACTGTGACTCTGTGACTCAGTGTGATCAAATATAGTCTATTAAAATATCTTCTAAGTTTGACATCAGATTTTAACCATTATCAAAATAGTGTATATCTTTCTTAAACCTTAAACCGGAATATGACAACAACAAGGACCGTCATGTAGCAGACACAAGTGAAATGGTGGTACTAAACAAGTGAGCCTCTATTTATTCATCTGGCAAGTAGCAAATTGTCGTCCTATCAGGGCTTGGAGCTACGTGAAAAATGCATATCGACGCCGGAAAGCGAAAACGTAGTAGTCCACAAGTTAAGAAAAAAGTTTTATTGACCTGTTCGAATTAATAAAAATCACATTGCGCCGTCTCGGTCCCGTAGATGTACGATAAACAGTAAATAAAATGTACAGTGTCTTGCTAGGGTTTGTATTAACGTCTTACTTATTCCAGCCACAATAGTCACTGTTTGTAACTTACATGTATCTTTTTGGAGGGTAGGATAGCTAGTTTTGAGAATAAGATGGGCGGGGAATTTAAGCTGGTTGGTTAGTCCTCGCCATATGAATGGCTATGTACTATTATCATCTTTGGTGTCTGTAGACTACAATTGCCTCTTTTTAAAAAGGAACCCCCTTTTATTTTTCTTTATTTCGTAGGATAGCAAAGAAGCAAATGTTTCAGAAGGTTAACCATCGCCTATAGACACCAAAGTTGTTAATAGTGCGTTGCTATCGTGTGGTCGTATGTTAATATCACATGCATAAGAATTTTGGCTACATTCTCTCCAAACCGGAACACTACAATAAAGAGCATCGACGCTTTAGCAGTAGGAATATGTAAGGCGTTGATACCAAGTCCAGGCGAGAAAATGCAGAACTCTACCACCGAGTGGCCATGGTGGAAGTGACTAGCATAGCTAATCGTTGTAGAATTCTCCACCTAGTCAGTTGTTAAGATATTACTGTGGTAGTACACATTATATTAGTTTTGTCTTTTTACGAGATTGCTAGTGAGCCTGTTGATCAAATTAACGACAATTATTCAAAAAAGACCCGGATATGGGATTTTTGAATACTTTTTGCGAAAGAATAAGATGAAAATGATGTAACTGTGCAGGCGTCAGATGCGTACAATTTCTACACGACGGGCCAGAACAAGATCCAAGCGGGCTGCGTGTCGGAGGGGCATGAGTTGATCGCGGAGGCGCTAAACCTGCTCAACAACGTGTACGGTGCCATGCACGGCGAGATCGCGCAGTGTCTCCGCATGGTGGCGCGCCTGTGCTACGTCACCGGCGACCACCGCGACGCCATGGCCTACCAGCAGAAGGCCGTGCTCATGTCCGAGCGGGTCAACGGCATCGACCACCCCTACACCATCACTGAATACGTGAGCACTTTTACTCAAACTAATGTTTTCTACACCACCACTGAATACGTGACAATTTTTACTCAAACTCATGTGTCTACACCATCATTGAATACGTGAGACATTTTACTCAAACAAATGTTTTTTCGAAATGAAATTTTTTATCGCACGATACGGATGATGGGGGCTAGACGAAAAAAAGTGTAAGAATTCTGATACGAATGTTTGTCTTGTCACGAGTCTTGCCGCTGCCAAGCCGCCGAGTCGAACTCTTTAGTGCAGACGATTTAACAAAAAATGTAACAATAGAAAAAATCTAAGAAAATAAAGGGCCATCTGTCTGAGAGAGTGGGAGAAAAACAGGTAGAAGGGGAGAGGAGGAGAGAGGGGAGGGGGAAGAGGTGAAATGAAGGGGGAAAAGGAAGGCAAGAGAGAAAAAGTGGGGGGAAAGAGGGGGAAAGAGCCAAAAGCAGTTGGAACGAGGGGGGAGAAAGGAGCGGGGTAAGGGGGAAGAAAATAAAAATAGGCAACCAACGAATCGAATCGGGAATCTAACCGAGTGTTCCACGACATTTACGCATTTTTTTATATTATAAGAATTTGGTATGGATGGTGATATATTTCAAAAATTAGCGTATTTGTATGAAAATAACTATAAACGTACAGGAAAATAAGGCATTTTATACACAGTTTTTTATATCATAAGATAGCAAACAAGCTGATGGCTCTTGATGGAAAGAGACAGCCATCAAATATAGACTCCAGAGTGCTAAGTGTGAGTTTTTCTATTCGCATTCGATCGTATGTGATTTGTACAGCGCCACCTAGTGGTAAACGTGAGAAACCAGTTTACCACTAGGTGGCGCTATACAAATCACATACAAATTCCTAGTAAACTCCAAACGCGCTCACGATCGAATGCGAAAAGAAAAACTCACACTTAGCACTCTGATATGTTAGTGACACTTTAGTTTACCGGGTACCTTACTCTCCAAACCGAAACACGACAATTACAAGCATTGATGCTATTGCGGTAGGTATACACAGAGCGGTGGTACCAGACCCAGGTGAGACGTTGAATAACTCGGTAACCTAGCAAACACGGTGGTAGCGACACGTAGACCTGTTCGTATTTTACGTTTTATGAACTGCCTGGTAGAATGGCAAGTAGTCTATTCTTCAAAGGGGGTTCAGACCATCACGGGGCGTAAGTAAGTTTTTGCTATATATTGGATCTGCTATATAGGGATGAACGGCTGCTTTGATAAGTATTAGGTAATTAATAACACTACAAAAAATCAGATCATGAAAATTTTTATAATTTATAACTATTTTAAACTGGTCTGCCTTGATGTTAGCAGCATGATGATTGTCTGTTATTGTTATTTTAGTACACAAAATATTGTATATTTTTAAATGTCCAAATATTTTATCTGCTTATTAAAATTATCAAATAGAAACCTAAAAGTTCATAAATAACTACTGCATATTTAGCAAAACCATTCAAACAATTTGTTTCAAATAGGTTTATATTTAAGGCATACTAAAAATAGTAAGGTATTTAAAATTTTTCATGGAACACGAAATTATAGATTTTCCAACGACAGTTCAATTATGGTCAGTTTGTAAATATGTAGTTAAATTCAATGTTTTACTAGGTAAATAAATAAAGAAATTACATTTACTCTAAACTAGCTGTTGCCAGCGACTTCCGCGCGAAGTTCGTTTACTCCGCACTGCCCCTGCCCCGTAGGTGATGGCGTGATAATATGTAGCCTATATGATGACCCGACCTATTAGTAATATTCATACAAAATCTGAAATAATCCATGCAGTACTTTTTGAGTTTACCCTGGACATAATACAGAAAAAACATACAAACAGATAAACAGACAAACAGACAAAAATTCTAAAAACTATATTTCTGGCTTCGATATCGATTGTAGATCACGCCCCAAGTAATCTTTTAAAAAAATATTAAATGTACAGTTTTCCTATGATTTTATTATATGTATAGATACATTTTGCCTTATGTCAAAATAGTTATACAGACTTATTAGTAAATAAGTTCTAAGTTTTGCTCATTGTGGTTTCATTTCAAAAAATCTATTTCAGTCACATCTTGCATTATACTGCTTCGCAAATGGTCAAGTAAGCACCGCATTGAAGTTACTGTATCGAGCGAGGTACCTTGCGTTGTTGGTCTGCGGTGAAAATCATCCTGAAATGGCGTTACTTGATGTGAGTGGTTTAAAATCTATTTCTAAGCTATAATTTATCATCATTTATTATATAGTTATTATAAACTGAAAGTATGATATTTTTTATATCTGCAAACAAGCAGATGGCTCTTCAGATGGAAAGGAACAATCACTGCAGACACCAAAGATATTAATGATACGTTGCTATCCGAGCGGCGAGGTCTTATTGAAGCATGAGTTTATTGCTTAACCTTACACTTTCAACTAGGAAACGATAGTGACAAACACTGACGCTATTGCGTCCGTCCGACCGACAGGAGTTTCAGCTGGGTTTGAAGGGTAAGGTAGCCAGTAAACTTTTGCATATGGCATACAAATTCTGTTACACAAAATGACAATAAACTATTACCATCTTTGATGTCTATAGCCGATACTTGTATCCATCAAGAGAACCAAAAAAAATTGATAATTTCCATGTAAGTTTGGCAGTGTTGTGAGGCACGTGGCAGCTGTGCCAGTGTATAAGGCGTGTGTGTGTGGCAGAGCAACATCGCGCTGATCCTACACGCGGTGGGCGAGTACGAGCTGTCGCTGCGGTTCGCGGAGCGCGCGTTGGCGGTGACGGGCGCGACGCACGGCGCGCGCAGCCTCAAGGCGGCGGCCGCGCGCCACCTGCTGGCGCGCACGCTCTCCTGCCTCGGGGACTTCCGCGCCGCGCTCGCGCACGAGAAGGAGACCTACTCCATATACAAGCATCTGGTTAGTGCCACAGAATACTGGACATTAACAGAACTCAATGTACATACAAGTAATACGTAGGTCACACTATAAGTTTTGCGTAACTTAAAAATACAACATGTTTAATCAAAATATTATGTTTATTGCTTTTCAAAATAATCTCCTTTACATTTTAAACACTTTTTTATGTGATCAAACCATTTTTTAAAACAGGAGGACCACAGATCTGAAGGCATATTTTCTACGTGCTGATTGAACACTATCACTGCCTCTTCGGAGTTGGTAAAAGTAAAACCTCTCATCAAATCTTTGATTTTGTGCTAGGTCGGGGCTATGCGCGGGATGAGTGACGAGATGTACTTTTTCTGAAACTAAAAATGACTTTGTTTTGTTGGCTGTGTGTGAAGAAGCTTATTATGGTATAGGAGAATGCGGCTTTTGGGTCGTCTTTCGCAAACTTTTTCTAACACCCTGGGTAAAAAAATGGTAAAATACCACTCGGCATTAACACTCTTTTGATCTTCAAGTGGAATTGTACAGATGGGACCCTTAGCTGAGAAAAAAAACGCGATCATTTTTTTACCAACGTTTCTCGCCTGTCTCACTTTTGTTAGCCTGTTCTCATTTTCAAACACACATTCAAAAGATTGCTGTTTTTTTTTCGGGTTCAAAACAATAAATCCACGTTTCGTCTCCTGTGACAATGTCATAAACAGCATTAGAATGTCCGTGGTCGTACTTCAGTAGCATCTGTGAGCACCATTCCACGCGAGCCCGCTTCTGCTCCCCTGTCAGTTCATGAGGGATCCAACGACAAAGTTTCCGAACTTTCAATTCTTCATGTAAAATTTTCTGAATTTGGCTCATACCAATCCCCAATAGTCCTCGAATTGTCTACCTATGAAGGTAATCCGGGGGTTTTCTTCAATTAACCGCTTAACAGTAGCCACATTATTTTCGTTGGCGGCAGTTGAAGGCCGCCCTTCTCGAAATTCGTCATGTAAAGAAACTCGACCTCTCTCAGATTCAGCAAACCATCGCCTCACGTTGCTCAAACAAGGTGCTTCTCTCCCAAAAGCATTTTGAAGACGAGCGACACAGTCTTGCGTAGAAAGAGAACTTTTAAAATCATAAAAAATCATCGCTCTAAAATCTTTTCGACTTAATTCCATTTTCGTTGCGTACGTAGAACTTTGATGTGTGATAAAAAAACAATTGACAAATCATTTCCCGCCAATTGCTTTTTTTTATTACTTAGACGGTTGCAACGGTTAAAAAATATAACATTCGAAATTCAAATAGTTTAAAATAATGCCAGAAGTGCAAAAGTTTTAGTGTGCCCCCATGTATTTGAGCATAGCACATATACACACCTCTCACGGACGCGATATCTCGGAATGGTTCGGCAGCTGTATCACCTAACGTTTGCAGTCCGCCAGCGATCAGCGATGACATTTAAACGTAACGAAAAACTCATTAAAAACGTCGCCAATTGCTTGCTGGTCACTGGATGCACTTTTTGCGATGTCACAGCACCAAAACTAATCAAGCGGCAACGACTGCCACTATCATACAAGGCTGCTATGTGTCTTGCAATAACTAAGCAATTACGATAATTTTGCATTGCGAGTTATGTGATAACGCCACGGGACAGTTTGTTCCACACCAGTATTTTACGTATTTAAATTATTTTACAGTAACTTATATACTTAATTTTTGCTTTATTAATATTTTTATAATAAAGCTTATATTAGTTGATGCGTCTGAAGATTTGATTTATTTAAAAAATATTATTATAATTCATTTTTTCAAATGCGTGTTATTGTCATGATATTATACAGAAAATGTGCACTACAGCCGGGGGAGCCAGCGGACTGTAAATCTGGTTCTTCTCTCTTCGATGCCCCACCAGCCGTAGTGCTTTGGTCGAGCCGAATCTGCCGGGGAAATAATTGAGACCACAACTTTTCTTTGCAAAGGTGCTTTATTTGTAACGAAATAAAGCAATAAAGCTAGCACCGTTGCAAAATATTTAACCTATTCTATGGAGAGCCACTACTTGCCCTAACACTGCCCTACTCTAAAGCCGGTACCCTATAGATATATACTAAAGCCCAGGAACTTGTCTGGGAAACTTATTGAGTCGTAACGAAACTATAACTTTACTGGAACGGAACGGAACTGATTGTATGGCCGCGCTCTTCGATATTTATAGCGCGCGGCCAGACGGTCGGCGGAAATCTACAAAGACAAACGGCGCCGGGTGTGGCGCCACAATGTCTGGATTTGTTAAAATCCTACTTTTCGTAATCTAATCTTTATAATTTTATCTTAGGTAGTTTCTCCTACCTCTAATTAACTAGTGTGGCCCTCTAGCGAGTGCAACGGTACTACCTTTTTACAAATATATGCAAAACAAAGTACGTAATGCCCTAAGACCTATCGAAAACGAATTACAATGTGTTATTTCTTATTTATATACAAGGGTTTAACACAAATAAACTTATATAATAACAAACAAGAGTGTTATATACATTGTACGCTCTTA
Organism: Apodemia mormo; assembly: GCA_036924255.1. Classification (NCBI taxonomy): domain Eukaryota; kingdom Metazoa; phylum Arthropoda; class Insecta; order Lepidoptera; family Riodinidae; genus Apodemia; species Apodemia mormo. The sequence continues at coordinate 23,245,273 of JAUPFN010000012.1, read as the reverse complement.
CAGGACCTCGGAAACTCTTACAATTACAGAGTTGTACGCCTTTTCAGGTCGTACTATCCTGTTAACTATCTTTATAGTATCGAAAAGTGTCTAAACATATGCCTAAGGCTCATACTTACATTATACATACTATTTACAATCATAAAACATTTGTTTTAACAAAGAATTTGCACTTTTCGGATTTTCGTAATTGCGAGTTCCCGCATATAAATACTATCTCGCAAGAGTCGACTCGTAATGTCGTCGACTGCGTGGAACTCGCTTTATTCGTAATATGTCTAATAGGCAAAGATCATAGCTACATAAAGCTTTATTATTTCTATACAACAAAGCTGTATGTAGGTCTTAGGGCGAATAAAAGGCGAAAACGAACATTATTTATTACAAAAAACTTACGAACTAAACGAAATATACATTCTATCCTGCCTTACTATCTATTTACATTAATATTTACAATAAAACTTGTCTGTGCTGCACATTCTCCCGCCTATAACACGCAGTGTTATACTAAATATGGTGCAGCCAGACTAACTTCTTAACCGGTCTTCGCATGACTCCCGCAGCCGTACGTACGTCAGCCACTCGTACCACGCCGTCTGCTCCAGGGTGTACTGCCTCGATGATCCCCGTTGGCCACGTATTTCTTGGCAGCGCGCCGTCAGCGATGAGGACGATGTCGCCGACGCGCAGCTCTGCTCCTCTTCCGTGAGGCTCCCGCCGCTTTTGGAGTAGCGGAAGCGCTTCTCGTACCCAGCGTGACCAGAAGTGGTTGGCCAGCTGTTGTGAGTGCCGCCAGTGGCGGCGGCTGATGGTATCGCCTTCGGAGAACGCGCCCGGGACAGGCACGCGTGATGGTCCGCCCAGCAGGAAGTGATTGGGCGTCAGTGGTGCCGGGTCTTCTGGTGAAACCGACACGTGTGTGAGGGGTCGGCTGTTGAGCGTGTGCTCGACCTCTACCAGCTATGCCGCTGTTGCAGCACGGCGAACAGTGCAGCTTTGACAGAGCGCACCATGCGCTCCCATGCGCCTCCCATGAAAGGCGCGCTCGGCGGGATGAACTTCCATTTGATTGAGTAGTTGGCTGCTGCTTCTTTAGTGGCGTCTAGTGCGGCGCGCCTCAGTTCTGCATCAGCGCCGCGCAGGTTGGTGCCGTTGTCGCTCCAAACCTCGGTGGGGCACCCGCGGCGCGACATCATGCGCCGCAGTGCCATTACTGCGGAGTCCGTAGTCAGGTTGGCGGCTACCTCCAGATGAACCGCCCTTGAAGTAAGGCAGGTGAAAAGCGCCACGTATCTCTTCTCGTGGCGCCGCCCGATGGTCACGCTGTATGGCCCAAGAAAGTCCAGGCCCACGTAGGTGAAGGCTCGCCGATGGTGCGCGACCCGGGACTTCGGCAGGTCGCCTGTAGGCGGCTGTGGCGGGATAGCGCTTCTTCTGCAAAGCGCGCAGCTCTTTACTATGCCGCGCACGGTGGGGCGAAGCCGTAAAACCCAAAATTTCTGTAATATTTCACTCGTAGTTGCTTCCACCCCGCTATGGTGAAGACGCCGGTGTTCATGTTCTATATAGAGGCGGGTGTATGGGTGACGGCCATCTAGCACGGCCGGTTCTCGTAATTCTTCACTAATATCTTCTGCCGCCGCTATACGTGACTTTATTTTCAAAATGCCTTCTTCATCGATGAACAATGATAACTGTTTCAACCGGCTGTCTCTTGCTATCGCGCTCCCGCCCGTAATAGCTTCTATTTCGCTAGCAAAGCTCTCTTGCTGTGATGATTTTATTAACAATTTTTCGGCGTTAATGATTTCAGCGCCATCTAGCGGCAAGTAACGTCGTTTTTCTTCCGTGCTTCGTGGCTTCTTAATTTTCTCTGTTTTCCTCGAGCTTTTCGTATACTTTTTTCCCCAATTTTCATCATTGGAGGCTTTCGTAGCTGTGCGCTTACGCACATCGGCGACACGTTGCTTATTTGGTCTGCAGAGCTCGATGAACTGCAGCACGCGCGCTGTTGCACGCACTAATCGAAGCCACGACGAAAATCTTCTCACATCCGGAAGTGCTTCTCTAATACACATAATTTTTCTAATGTTATTTACAATATTTACACTATTTACAGCTGCCGACGGTTTTTCTTCGCCTGTTATTTCGCTACTGGTAGCGACATCTTGCGGCCACTTGTCCTCTTCTAAGTATAGGAAGGCCGGACCAACGAACCATCTATGTCGGTCTCCAAATTCTTCCGGGATATGGCGAGTAGCATCATCAGCTACATTGTCGCGAGACGGCACCCATCGCCACTCTGCGACCTTCGTAATATCTTCAATCTCTGCTACTCGATGGGCAACAAACGGCTTGAATGCTCGCGAGCCTGTGCGTAGCCACGATAGAACTGTGCAGCTGTCTGTCCAGTACACCCTGCGGCTTGGCTGATACTCGTACTCCTCCATGACGTGCTGAGCTAGGCGGGCACCTAGTAAAGCTGCTTGAATTTCTAACCTTGGTATGGAGGTAAACTTGAGCGGGCTGACTCTTCCTTTGGCTGCTGCTAGGCTGACGCTGACTTCGCCGTCCTCGTTGACTATGCGCCAGTAGACCGCCGCTGCATAGGCAGACTTACTGGCATCCGTAAAGATGTGCAGCTGCCGATCTCGCGCTCGCGCCAGGTTAGAATGTGCGCGAGGTATTTCCAGGTTTTCCATTCTTCTCACATCTTGAAGCCAGCTTCTCCATGTCTTCTCTAAGTCCGCAGGCAAAGGCTCGTCCCATGGTAGTCCGATTCGCCACGTTTCTTGAAGTAAATGTTTCGCGTGAATAGTTACAGGTGTAATTAAACCTAAAGGATCGAAAATAGACATAGCTACCCGTAACGCGTGTCTCTTCGTGGGTGTTTTATCTTCATCGTACACCGCTTTAACATTGAAACCCAGCTTATCGTTATGAGGTTTCCATTTTAATCCCAAAACCTTCTCGCTTTCTGTGCTTAGTTCCCAATCGCCGCCCAGAGATGGCGCTACTAGTAGCGTTTTAGCTACGGCCGAGTTGTTCGTTTTCCATCCGCGCAGCTGGAAATGCGCCTGTTGATGAATAAAGCTAACCTGCGAGGCTATTCTGATGGCATCTTCCTCGTTATCGAAGCTCTGCAGGTAATCGTCCATGTAATGGTTTCTTACCACGGCTGTAGCGGCGTCGGGATAGAGGTGGGCGTACTCCTTTGCGTTCTTATTTTTAACGAAGATAGCGGTGCTTGGTGATGACGCAGCTCCAAATACGACGCTGGTCATCCTATACTCACGTGGCGAATCTTTTCTATCGCTTCCTCGCCATAGGAAACGTAATGCATCCCGGTCTTGTTGTCGTACACGTATTTGCAGAAACATTTCTTTTATGTCTGCTGTCACGGCGATAGGCAGCTGTCGAAATCTCATTAGCACTCCGGGTAGGTTCTGCAGAAGGTCTGGACCAGCTAATAACATGTCGTTGAGGCTTACTCCATTGACCCGCGCAGCTGCGTCGTACACTATTCGCGGCTTAGGTTTTGCAGGATTCACTACTGCAAAGTGAGGCAGGTACCAGCTGGTTTGGCTAGGTGACTCGTAGGCAGGTTCGGCGTAACCGCTATCTAATAAATGTTGTACCTGTTTTTCATATGCCTCCTTTAGCGCGGGGTCCTTGTCCAGACGTCTCTCTGTATTATACAATCTTTTCATAGCCAGGCCGCGGCTATCAGGAAACTCACGGCTATCCTCTTTCCATAATAGACCTGCCTCGTAGCGTCCGTCAGGTAAGCGCTTACACGTATTTTCTAAAATCTGCAGGGCTCGCTGTTCGTTCTTGTTGATGGGCTGGCGCGGAGTGATGCCGACACTGTCCAAATCGAAATAATTTCTTATTACCTTTTCTATATCTTCATCCTGTTCGGCATAGGCAGCTCTCTGCACTAGGTGGACTCGCTGCTTATGGCGGTAGTCCACACCATGTAGCACCCAGCCAAGCTGCGTGAGCGATGCTACTGGTTGTCCACGTCTTCCGCTCTTCACAGCCCTCGTCACGATCAGGTGCCAGTTGTCCTGGCCGATGAGCACGGTTGGCACGGCGCGCTCCATGATGACATCTTCTTCTATATCTTCTAGATGTCTGCAGTTGTTGACGATGGATCTATTAACAGACTGTGGCGATAGGTTAAGGTTACCTATAGTTCTTCCTATAACCCGATGTCGCTGATGGTGATGAAGGCCCTTGATGGTGACTGCGATGCGGCGCGACCTCTCTGCGTTGAGTCGCGTGCCGCCAACTGTTTCTATATGGAACGGCTCCACCGGTCCGCGAGCTCCTATCTTCGCAGCCACCTTCTCTTCTACCAGCGTGACTGTAGAACCTTCATCCAATAGTGCGTATGTGTTCACGCTGCCCCTGGAACCTGTCAGGACAATCGGTACATTTATCTCTCTTCACTTGTGGTTCATATTTCTGTGTGTGTGTTCGCTGTGTTTTCTTAAAAACTTGCTGATTTTCTTTCGTAGGTTCATGTGGCACCAACGCAGCACACATCTCGGCTTCTTTCATTAAAAATTCACTAATCATTTGTAGATCGGGTTTTCTATCTTCCCGTCTTGCGTACTGGAACCAACTGTGCTGCAACGTATAATTAAACTTCGCTAATAGACTATTCACTGCCACCGTATCGTGTAGATAGCTCTCTCTGTTGAGAGCTCGAATCGTAGCGACGATATTGTTCACTTTACTGGCGAACACACACGTTTCCCGCGCACTTTCTTTCACTCGCGGCAATGACTTGATTTTTTCTAATTCGGCGTTCACTAGTGCGTCGGGCCGACCAAACTGTATTTCCAAATGGTCGACGATCTCACTTGGGTCGGTTTCCCCGTAAAACATGCAGGCGACGGCTTCTTTGGCGTTTCCACGTAAACATCTTCGAATTCTTGCCCGATTTTCCGCCTTGCTAAAATATTTCTCCGTATCTCGATACGCCGCTTTAAACTGCAACCATTCTTCACCAGCGCCATCGAAACTTGGTAACTCCATACTGTAGCGCGGCGCCCCTCGTGATGCTTCTGCCAGGGCGGACGCGAGCGCGGTGATATCTGCGGCCTTCAATGCACCAGATTCTTGTTTTGGTGCCGTATTTTCAGTAGGCGTCGAAATCTTCGCCTTCTCTACGACGGACACATCATCTTCCGCCGGACGTACAGCGCGCGCTGGAATGCCCGTCGACTGCGCGGGCGACGTAGCTTGTGGCGCCTGGGCCACCTCTCGTGGTGCGGGCGACTCATGGCCCGCCGAATCTTCTTGGTGCGGCGCATGCGCCGCCTCTTCGTATTGCGGCCTAGGTGCCGCCTCTCGTATTGGGTGTGGCATAAGTGCCACCGTACTGGTGATTGCCAGCGGCTCTGGTGCCGGCTGGCGATCCGTATGGGTTGGCCGAGCGGAGTCCATCCAATCTTCGACCCTCGTAATGGCGAATTAATCCACTATGATCACCTAGGTGATATCACCTGGGTGATTTAATTCTACATTTTTGTGTCCTAAAATCACCTGCCGCCATATCAGCTGAGTGTTCAGATTCCACATAAGCAAAAATTTTTTTTTAGTTTCCCCTAATCACCTACCTGCGTTAACTTTTACTAAAAACCGATTTCACATGATATAGGTACTCTTATTTTTATTGACGTTTTGTTCTTACTTGTTTGTCTCTCGTATGCAAATGCCAATCTAGTACCTACCGTATTGTTTTATTATAATTATTATTATTTGTATTTCTCTTATGGTAAGTTTTCCATAGGGATATATATATATATATATATATATATATATATATATATATATATATATATATATATTTATTTATATTTATATATACACGGTGGCCGGAGGAGTGACGTCCACGGACAAAATTTAGATGCGTTGTGATGAGGGTTACCAGCATCACCCCATGTATGTTCCGCGATTATTTGTAGTTTTCGAGTAATATTTTTTTTAAAACTTGGTAAGTTTTTTACCGGGCTAACAAAATTATTCTTTTTAAAATTATTTGACAAGGTTTTATATGGTTTTTTATTTTTTACGTAATTCTCATGCATTGTTCTTTTACGCGTAAAATAATTAGCCCCTTAACACTAACGAAAGTTATTGAAACTTTGATCGAAAAATAAGAATTTGCGTATGAGTAAATGAGTCATAATTTTGGTGATTTGGTAATTTGGTGGTGGGTGATTTTTACAAAATAAGGCCTATTACATGGTACGTTTTGTGTATTTTTCTGAAAGTTTAGAGTCCCGTGTAGTTTTTAAAAAATACTATGGAACCATGGAACCAACTACCTCTGTGGTCTAGTGGTCCAGCGTTGGCGTCGACCACATGAGGTCCCAGGTTCGTTTCCTGGGTTGGGCACATAAGAAAAGTGTTTTTTCAGTTTTCTGAGAAACACAAAGTTGCCTGGGATTGGAAAGTGCCCGGTTGGCGATAGGCTTGCCACCTATCACATTTGTGGGACTAAGTATCTTCGGCTAATCGTGGGTGCACTTGTTGTACCTCTGCCTACCCCTTCGGGGATATGGGCGTAAAGATACTATAATTATAATAAATACAATACGTAGGTACTAGATTGGCATTTGGTTTAATACGATAGACAAACAATTAAGAACAAAACGTCAATAAAAATAAGAGTACCTATATCATGTGAAATCGGTTTTTAGTAAAAGTGAACGCAGGTGATTAGGGGAAACTAAAAAAAAATTTTTGCTTATGTGGAATCTGAACACCCAGCTGATATGGCGGCAGGTGATTTTAGGATACAAAAATGTAGAATTAAATCACCCAGGTGATATCACCTAGGTGATCATAGTGGATTAATTCGTAATGGCAGTTGCTTGCCCTTCTTCGTAAACAGCGCGCGCGAGTTCCGTCCGTAAGCGCACCTCTTCTGCCCGTAAGCGCGCTTCCTCTAATTTGGCGCGTAGATAAACGATACGCGGCGACTCGACTGCGGATGGTACCGGCTTTTCGTTATTTGCAACGGTGCTGGTTGTGGTCTCGTTCGCCTCGGTGTTCTCGGTCGTTGTTGTGCCGCTAGTCTCCGTAGCGGACGTGTTGGTACTGTAACACCTTTATGGTGTTACGTACTGGCAGCTTTGTCTGTTTTCGAAAGTAGAATGGAATTGTTTAGAAAAAGTTATACAAAAAATGTAAGTCTAGTTTGTAATGTGACAAGGGACAGACGTCCCACGAAAATAAAAGAAGATACATTACGAAAGTCTATTTATTAGAGAATCCTGGAAAATCCTGCTTCTCATTAGTACCTCAAGCTGCCAAGCGAGTGTAAAGAAGGATTCCCTGAATAAAAAAGGGATATCGTCCCCTAAGTAACACGTCCGGCTGAATAGTCGTCGGGCGCCGTTACAAGTTGGCGGAGGCGCCGTGCAGTCGCGGTGTGCAGTTGCTGTGTGCAGTTGCTGTGTGAAGTCGCTGCGGGAAGTCGCTGCGGGAAGTCGCTGTGTGAAGTGGCTACGGAAGTCCCCACGTTCAGGCGCTACGCGCAATCACCACGCTAGAAAAACCAGGAGGGCTAAGTATTGGTGTCAGAGGGTAAGAGTTGTGATGGAGGCCATCAAGCGCTTCAACGGAACGCAAAACTTGGCGTTCGCTGAGTTTATTAAAGATTTCAGAACGGTCGCGGCGATAAACAAATGGGATATGGAGAGCCTACCGTTACTGCTGGGACTATATCTCGACGGTCCGGCATTAGCATTTTATAAAATGATTTATACCGACACGGCCAATTTCGATGAATTATGTAGAAAAATTGAAAACGAATTCCCCGTTTCAATAAATTATGTGGAACGATTTTATGTATCTAAGCAAGGCCGTGATGAGGAACTATTAACCTATTTTTACAGGCTCAGCGACACCGCAACCAAAGCTGAAATTTCAGACGTAATTTTTGTAAAACAATTCATCAAAACGATGTTACCCTCGCTAAAAGAAAAACTGGGGATGAGAGTGTATTCGTCACGAGAAGAATTACGAAACACAATCATTCAATACAACGAGGTCTTTGGGGGTCAATTGAGAGCGAGTAACCTTCCTCTACAACCGCCAATGGGGGTACAACAGAAGGTGAAATTCAGGGAGGAACCAGACATCCTGCCCAATACGCCCATACGCTCACAGGCAGAGCATCCACAGCCATCGGAAGTTTTTCACACGCCCCGGTATAATTTAAGGCCGAGACATTATGAAAGAACGGCCTCAAACACCCGTAATGATTTCAGACGCAGCCCGATGTCACCGAAACACCCAAACGTACAGGGACGCCGCCAATGAATGAAACGCGGGAGATGAGAGCTGCGTCCCAAACAGATGAAGATCTCCCGGCAGAAAGCAAAGGTTTGTCCAGTCCATTTATACGGGTCATAATTAAGGGTCATTCGTGTTCGGCGTTAATCGATACGGGAGCAGATATATCGTGCATGTCAAATGATCTCGCGGAACATCTAAAAATAACATTCAAAGATGATGCACCCAATAGGCATTTTGTAAAATCGCTAGGAGGTTCGTTACTAAATGTGATAGGAAAGACGTGTGTAAATTTAATGATAGATAACAGTATTTTTGTAAATGAAATGTTAATAATAGAGAATATTAAAACTAAACTTATATTAGGTCGAGATTTTCTGAAAAAATATGATGCTGTAATAGTCTTTTCAAAGAATTTCATATGTCTTAAACAGCGTTGCTATGTAGATTTCATTAATACCTCATTGCTACGAAACAATGATGATCGTTCCAGTATGGACGGCTACCATAGAAACGTTGTAAATAATAATGTCACTGATGTAAATAAATCATATAATTTATTAAAATCAGATTACATGTATTATGTGAATTATGTAGAGAAAAATGAGGATAATTTATATCCGCGTGTAAATTCTAACAATGAATGCGAAATAGATGAAATTAACATTAATCCGGAATTATGTAAAAAGCAAAAGAATATGTTACGAAATCTGTTTAGTAAGTATAGGAAATGTTTCGCATTTAGGCCCACAGAATTAGGTAGGTGTAAACTAACAGAAGTAGAAATAAAAACGGTAGACCAGACAGCAGTACACCACCCGCCATATCGTGTTTCACCTAAGCAACTGGAAATAATCAATACGCAAGTGAGAGAAATGTTAGACAACGGTGTCATTCGCGAATCTAAAAGCTCTTATGCTTCCCCGGTAGTGTTAGTGCGGAAGAATGATAATACATGGAGATTCTGTGTGGACTATCGTAAGTTGAATAAAAAGGTGGTGACAGATAGCTATCCTTTGCCTATTATAGAGGACATTTTAATATATCTGTCAGGTGCCCACTATTTCGCTGATTTAGATTTAAATTCTGGCTATTGGCAACTTATGATTTCGGAAAGCGATAGGCATAAAACAGCATTTATCACACCGTCAGGATTGTATGAGTTTAACGTGTTACCTTTTGGCTTAAAAACAAGCCAAGCAGTATTTCAGCGTACAATGGATAAGGTGTTAGGGGATATTAAATACAAGAATGCCATCTGTTATGTTGATAATATATTAATATGGGGGAAAACTTTCACAGAATTTAAGGAAGCATTAGGAAAGGTGTTAATGCGCCTTAAGGAAGCGAACCTTACGCTTAAACCAAATAAATGTAGTTTTGGGTATGGAAAGATAAGTGTGTTAGGGCATGAGATTTCGGGGGATGGTATTCGACCAGATAGCAGGAAATTAAAGGCGATAAAAGAAATGCCTGCACCGACTAATGTAAAACAGGTAAAATCGGTACTGGGAGTATTCTCCTATTACCGTAAGTTCATTAATAATTTTGCCAAAATTGCTCTACCCTTAACAAAATTACTAAAGAAGGGGTCGAAGTTTTGTTGGTCCTCGGAACATCAAAACGCGTTTTCAATTATCGTAGATCGGATGTGTAACCCGCCTATTTTAAGTCATTATTCTAGTGATAAGGATGTTTTAACTAGGTTGTATATAGATGCTAGTGGAGAAGCTCTGGGATGTTGTTTAATGCAAGGAAAAATAGAGATGCATCCGATATCGTATGCGTCGAGGAAATTGAGTGAGGCAGAAAAGAAATATTCCACTACTGAGAAAGAATGTTTAGGTCTAGTGTGGGCGTTAAATTATTTTAGGCATTTTTTATGGGGATTGAAGTTCCAAGTCGTAACCGATCACAAGGCGTTGTGTTGGCTTAGAGATAAGAAAGACATGAATGGAAGGTTAGCGAGATGGTCACTGAGCATACAAGCATATGATTTCGATATCGTGCATTGTGCAGGCAGAGAGAATGTAGTTGCCGATTTTTTAAGTAGAAACCCGTTGAATGTGGAGAGTGGAGTCGAGAACGCTCAGAAAGAACAAGAAGATGGTTTGGAAGTATATAAATTAGAGGTAATAAAGGTCCAAGAAGAGCAAGGGATGGATGAGTCATGTAGGCGTTGGTTATCCCGAGTAAGGACGAGCAATACCGGAATATATAAGGGGTATATTTTGAAAGAAGGGGTTTTGTGTAAGAGAGTAAAGCGTGGACATGTTATGAAAGATCTTGTAGTTATACCAAAGGGTTTGCTATGTGAGGTCTTACAGGAACTGCATGATGACCCATGGTCAGGGGGACACCTGGGTTTGGCAAAAACGTTATGTAAATTCAGAGATAGTTATTATTGCGAGAATGCTGAGAAGGAGATCGAGAAGTATGTAAAAACGTGTAGGTTGTGTCAAGAAAGAAAAAAGGTCAAACAAGTAGCGGAACTACAACCTATAACTGTGACCCATATGATGCAAAAAGTAGGCATCGATATATTAGGGCCTTTTAGAAAATCTTTAAACGGAAATAAATATATTATAGTATGTGTTGAATATGTGTCGAAGTATGCGATATGTAAAGCGGTGCAAAGAGTTACGGCAGAGAAAGTGAGTGAATTTCTGATTGAGGAGGTGTTTTGTAGATTCGGAGGTGTTAAGGAAGTAATTTCTGATAGGGGGGCAGTATTCACGTCACACCTAGTAAAAGAGACTGTGATTCGATTTGGGGCAAAGTCGCGATTTAGTACGGCGTTTAGACCAGAAACGAACGGGTTAGTAGAGCGGTTCAATAAAACGCTGGTTCAAATGTTGTCGATGTATGTTGCCAGGGACCAACGGGACTGGTGTAGATTTGTGCCATTAGTATGTCATGCATATAACACTAGCAAACAATCAACCACTAAAGTTTCACCATATATGATGATGTACGCTAGGGAACCGATATTCCAAAGCGACATGGGGGTAAATAGGGATAGTCAAAACCAAGAAGTAAATTTTGCCGAGAGACATAATTTACAAAGTACGTTAGTCCGGAAGGCAATACAAAATATTAGAAGGGCACAGGTTAGGCAAAAGAGATATTTTGACAAAAGGGCTAAAGTAAAGGACTTTTCACCGGGACAATTAGTATTGGTTTATACACCAAGACGGGTGGACAATAGGAGTCTAAAATTATGTAGGTTATATAAAGGGCCGTTCAGAATAGTGGAAAGAATATCTAATGTAAATTATGTAATTACGAAGTTAAGCAATAGGAGATATAGAGATATTGTACATATAAATAGGTTGAAAGCATTTCATGTACGTATGTAAAAAAAATATATAGTGTACTTATAGTCATTCATTGTAATAAATAATTGTTACATGTTAGACCATTACTTTTGTTTGGGCTTATATATGAGAATACTAATACTTGTATTTGTTTCATGTAATATGATGGGGCTCAACCAATGCTGTGATGATGGACCGAAGCCAAAAAGAAAAAAGATGACCAAAAGAATATTAAATGAAGAAATGTCCTATTTCCAATAGCAATGTATTCCTCTCAAGTTCTTCCGTTCAATAATAAAGTCTTATGGGGTATAATGTATATTAGGGACTGAGCCGCCTTAGTATGAAGTCGTAAGAGTCAATATAGGTTAAGGGTTGAAAGTCTTTTGAAGGAGAGTTCAACTTTGTAGTACGACATAGTCGACACAAAGGATATCTGTATAGGATATACATGAACTCGGATAGTTATGGGAGATATTATAATGATGGTATTAATATGATTCATAGTAAGGAATATTTATGATCGTGGTATCTATATATTGGGGCGAGCTCGATGTTGAGAGGAAGTAATACTTCAATCTTTTTTCTTTTGGTCCACCAAAGAAAAGAAGTTTGAATTGTTATGCCTTTCCATCTCTTATTATCTCTTATACAGCTAGAGCCCTTCAGGCTAAAATGTAATAAAATAAAAAATGTTTGCGGTAGGATAGGTTAGGTGAGGGGACTGTGGTCTGTCTTTTACAGGGGTTTTGGGAGACCAAAGTTTGTGCCATGGTGTGGTGATGATGAACAGAACCACACATGGGGCAAACTATCTTTTAGGAAAAGACAGTCCCACCAAAATGTACCTTCCCCTCGTAGGTAGGGCCATCAGGTTAGGGATAGGTAGGCCATATGAAGGGAGACAAATGCCCCACCAGTTTCAGCTGCTCCCACCTTGGGGGGTAGCTGATGTAACACCTTTATGGTGTTACGTACTGGCAGCTTTGTCTGTTTTCGAAAGTAGAATGGAATTGTTTAGAAAAAGTTATACAAAAAATGTAAGTCTAGTTTGTAATGTGACAAGGGACAGACGTCCCACGAAAATAAAAGAAGATACATTACGAAAGTCTATTTATTAGAGAATCCTGGAAAATCCTGCTTCTCATTAGTACCTCAAGCTGCCAAGCGAGTGTAAAGAAGGATTCCCTGAATAAAAAAGGGATATCGTCCCCTAAGTAACACGTCCGGCTGAATAGTCGTCGGGCGCCGTTACAGTACCGCTCGTCTCCTCCTCGTGACTAGCGGCCTCTTCCTCTCGGCGACTCGACGTACTCCTCGTTTCGATCGGCATGGCTCAGTGATCCGGCTCGAATGCGACCAGAAAATGTGCACTACAGCCGGAGGAGCCAGCGGACTGTATATCTGGTTCTTCTCTCTTCGATGCCCCACCAGCCGTAGTGCTTTTCTGTTGAGCCGGATGTGTCGGAGAAATAAGCGAGACCACAACTTTTCTTTCCAAAGGTGCTTTATTGTAACGAAATAGCAATAAAGCTAGCACCGTTGCAAATATTTAACCTATTCTATGGAGAGCCACTACTTGCCCTAACACTGCCCTACTCTAAAGCCGGTACCCTATAGATATATACTAAAGCCCAGGAACTTGTCTGGGAAACTTATTGAGTCGTAACGAAACTATAACTTTACTGGAACGGAACGGAACTGATTGTATGGCCGCGCTCTTCGATATTTATAGCGCGCGGCCAGACGGTCGGCGGAAATCTACAAAGACAAACGGCGCCGGGTGTGGCGCCACAATGTCTGGATTTGTTAAAATCCTACTTTTCGTAATCTAATCTTTATAATTTTATCTTAGGTAGTTTCTCCTACCTCTAATTAACTAGTGTGGCCCTCTAGCGAGTGCAACGGTACTACCTTTTTACAAATATATGCAAAACAAAGTACGTAATGCCCTAAGACCTACCGAAAACGAATTACAATGTGTTATTTCTTATTTATATACAAGGGTTTAACACAAATAAACTTATATAATAACAAACAAGAGTGTTATATACATTGTACGCTCTTACAGGACCTCGGAAACTCTTACAATTACAGAGTTGTACGCCTTTTCAGGTCGTACTATCCTGTTAACTATCTTTATAGTATCGAAAAGTGTCTAAACATATGCCTAAGGCTCATACTTACATTATACATACTATTTACAATCATAAAACATTTGTTTTAACAAAGAATTTGCACTTTTCGGATTTTCGTAATTGCGAGTTCCCGCATATAAATACTATCTCGCAAGAGTCGACTCGTAATGTCGTCGACTGCGTGGAACTCGCTTTATTCGTAATATGCCTAATAGGCAAAGATCATAGCTACATAAAGCTTTATTATTTCTATACAACAAAGCTGTATGTAGGTCTTAGGGCGAATAAAAGGCGAAAATGAACATTATTTATTACAAAAAACTTACGAACTAAACGAAATATACATTCTATCCTGCCTTACTATCTATTTACATTAATATTTACAATAAAACTTGTCTGTGCTGCACAGGAAAATAATAAAAAACAATAATTGGATTGGAGCCTGTGTAAAGAAAGCGACAAAATCAAAAATGACATATCCATGAGCAATAGTGAAAGATTTCCATCAGGTGACTTATTCTTTCGTACACTTGTAGATAAAATGATGTGTTGTATTTCGTCTTGGGATAGAAATAACTCATTAAGTAATTTTTGAGATGGAGACATTTTAAATAATTTTTTCCTGTCAATGTAAACAGAAAATTTGTAGTAGGTAATTAGTTTTCCTCTTCATTTTCATTAGAAAATGTGTTTAAAAACTTGGTGTTCAAACCAGATCGAGGTAGAATTTTACTTGATCATGTCAATAATTCAAAATCTCCCAAAACGGTACTTGGTGAATTTAACCTGTCGACCGACGGTTTGTAATGTGTCGGCACTTGTTGCAGCTGGGCGAGAAGCACGAGAAGACGCGCGAGTCGTCGGAGTGCCTGCGGCACCTGACGCAGCAGGCGGTGGTGCTGCAGAAGCGGCTGGCCGAGGCCACCGCGCGCGGCCACGGCGCGCCGCCGCTGCACATACAGCCGCCCGCGCTGCCCTCCGTCATCGACATGCTCAACCTCATCAACGGGATACTGTTCGTGCAGATCAGGTACTGCCGCGCCGACACACCGTACACCGCACACCGCACACCACAGAATACTGGAGACTAACAAAACTCAATGTACATACAAATAATACTCGAGCAACGCACACATAGACAACTCTCACGGACGCGATATCTCGAAATGGTGCGGAACAAACTGTACCGAACCATTCCGAGATATCGCGTCCGTGAGAGGTGTCTATGTGTGCGTTGCGAATGTTGCTTGTATGTAGATTGACTTCTGTTAGTCTCCAGTATTCTGTGCTTTCAGTAAAGGCTTGAATCCCAGATTTCAAGCCGTTACTGAGACTTTTTCAAAAAAAATATATCAAGTTCTATTCTTACCGCAGAGCGAAGACCAGCGTGGCCATTTGAGCTGCATAGACAAAGCTGTCAGAATATTAATCTTACGAAAGTTATACATTATTTTTTTTATTTCACAGTCCACAAGATATAGAACAATTCAAAGCGGAAATTGAAAAAAGACAACTGAAAGAGCTGCCAGTACCGGGTGTGAGTGAAGGCGACAAGACGGACAAGGGGGAAAAGGGGGAGAAAGGGGAAGGCGTAGAGAGTTGAGAGGCGGCGAGCGTTGTTGCACCCCTTGATATGTCGGTCAATGATGTTGTTCCTTATATCTATGAAGGTATGCCGTAGTCGATAGTGTGCTAAGGTTTGATGTAGATTTTTTTAGTCAAATTTTAAGAATATTGTTTCGATGAAATGTAACTAAGATTTATTTTATTAACACTACGTGCAATAGGATCGTGGGGAAACATTTTGAATGTTCCGCTCGGATCGCGTTTTGATGCCTCACGGACACCCAGAGTAGTTATTTGGTGTAGTGGAAATAGCAATATTTTTTGGTTGTGAATCTGAAATGTGTGCGCATCGTTGGTATGCTATGGTGCTACTGCCAATTTTTCCTTTCGTAATCTGTTTAATTATTTTATCAGCTGTTATTGTCTAGTATTATTTTTTAATAATGCAAGAGTATATGTTGAATTAACCCAATTTTATTGTAGAAATTCGATAATATTGTAATTGAAATGTAACGGTTTTCTTTTCTAATATTAAGGCTGGTATAATCTTTGGAAAATGCTAATGCGCTGGAACCATGTTTAGTTAAAACCTGCGTGACGTCATTACATGCTGATTGGATAGTGTGCTAATAGTACTGTATTCATAGCTCCCATCCACGGCTGACGTCATTATAATGGCGGCTGCGCGCAATAGCAATTTGTGGGATATTAATCGACTTGGCTATTCTAAAATTTGTGTAGATTACTGCGCAAATCGTATTATTTAATTAAGAAGTGTTTTTTTTAAAACGCCTTAATTTTATTTTTTATACAAGATTTATATTGATTCTTTAAATTTGTAAATATGATTAAATTTCGAAATGCATTTAATCATTTAACTAATGTTTGAAAAAATAAATTTCATCACACTAGTTTCATTGCGTAGTAGGCAGAGTAAATTTATATTATATAAACGCTTAAGTTCATTACAACTCATTGATTTATCGGCTGGAGTTCCATGGTGATCCCATATCTGCCATTTACCGACCTGTTACGACTATCGCTTGTTTCATGCAATAACTTAATAAGATTTACATAAAATTATTGGTACCAGTTATTGCAAGAAACAAGCGATAGTCGTAATAGGGCGGTAAATGGCAGAGATGAGATAACGTGTTCATGGGGATGGAAGATGTTTTCATCGTGGGTGCTCAGATAGTTTTCTCTAAAAAACATGTTAGTAATCCTAATTGTAACTTCAAGTATGTCAGTTACTACAATTAGTACAACTGTTTTAAATATATTTGCTCAGAATTTCTGCACATACTTTTAGAGTGGTCAAGATTTATCAGCTGGACTTTACATCATTACACTTTTTAGAAGTATTTTGAAATCTTTGCTCTCGCAGTCCTTCAATTTGTAGGAGGCGTGTAACAGGAAGGAGAAGCGCGCGCTATTTGAATTGACCAATAAGTGCGCGCGAAGGTAGAGTTGGCTATCAGATTGTGGCAACTTAATCACTTAGATGTCAGATATTATACGTCATATGCGACTACTGTAAGGCTCGCTTGTTTTTCTATTATTCATGTTACTTTTTGTAATCCACAATGTAACTTTAATACGATTATATAGTATCACGGTAGTCTTATTCCAATATTGTCCGACAGGCAATGCCACTCGTGATGTAATTTCTTAACAATTATTCTGATTTAGTGTAGTGCCATATAAGTAGTTAAATATCTAATACTTTTGTTAGTCTGTGATATAATGTATATGTTAACGAGTTACTTGCCTTGTCGCGATATAAAGCCAAAGGCTCACGGCACGTTATAACGGCATCATTTCAATACAGCAAATAATGTCATGCTCGAGAAATAAATCAATTTGTGCTATAATTTACCATTCACCATTAAAATAGCAGTTCGGTATGAAAAGTGTTTTCTGAACTATTTTTTATAAGTTGTTGAATATTTAAAACTATCTAAATAGTTTTTATTAAAAAATATTAAAGAGATCACGTCATAAGGCTGAATAATGTTTACATCTAGCAATATTGACTGCCATAAAAAGTATTCTATGGCATAATTATATAGTACAAAAATTACTTTGTATACCAAATCTCTAGAGGAGTAGATTCATATTAAAGCTAACACCAAGCAAAACTCAATACTAATCAATTGTGTAGCGCACGACTTAAAGTTTTTGATTAAAATTACGTAATCTGTTGGATTAGAGTGGTGTCGGTATACTGTGCCACTTCCCTAATATGTGACGCCGCTTAATACTTAAAATGTCACAACAATTAATCAATGATTATCATTAATCGTCAAGTATCGTTATTAATTATATAGTGTAAGTATGAATAACGGCTTCTTATGAAAATATATTTATATAATAAATTCTGTAACTGTATTATTCCATCTACAAATAGTGTGATATTAATGTCCGCATACAAAATTACTTTACGTGCGAATGAATACATTTTGACAATATTAGGTCAAAGGCCTGAGTGTATTCGTTTTGCGTAGTTTACTGGCTCGGACACATTTATCTGTTAACGAAGAAACATTGTAAGTAGTGACTAAAATATATATATTTATTTATTAAAACTAGTGTTCTACCATTGGTTGAATTTAGACCATAATTTTTGTTAATTTTTCAATGTTAACTCTAAGGCTCAAACAAAAAAGAAAAGTGAAAATATTGTACTGAACTTTTTTGTATGTTGACTTACATATACATATATGTTGACTTATATAATTATATATACATTTATGTATACTATGTAAGTTTCCAATGAAAGCCAGCTACCCGTGGTAGCCTTAATCAGCTAACTCTAACCCAAGCAAAGCTGGAACTGATGTCGGTCCAAACAATTTGACAACATAACGCAAACGTGTCGCTTGAGAGTCAACAACGTACAACGAATGCATTCGAATTTCGTGCTATGTTTACGCTTATCGCATGTTTTTATTAAGACAATGTTTGCAAACCCTAATATACATTTTCCACGAGGAGGTATAGGGTTCAATCCTATAAACATAAAAATAAATATAAAATGGATGTTGATACAGCACTGTTGATTAGTAGTAGTTTCGTTGATACTATCCAAACATTACGGTTGAGTGACATGTAATCTATTAATTAAGAGGACTTTTTAGAATGAGGAATATTTTTATCGTTTTCCATTTCATAGGGGGAAAACAAGGATGTCATCAATCTTTTTTCTGTTTTTAGATTTTTTAAGAATATGTGGTAATTTGTATTTCAATTAATTCATGCTTGCTTGTGATGAAATACGTATCCACGTATTTCATCACAAGCTAGCATGAATTAATAATGTAGTTAAAATGAAAAAAAAAACATATCTGGAAGAGCCAGAGTAAATATATAAAATGTCGTTGGAACTAGCATATAAGGAATAGCGGAGACAATAATATATGATTATTTTAGCTCACATTCCTTTAATCAAAAGATTGAGTTTAAAAAAATAAACGGAATATTTAGGAGATATGTCAGAAAGTTGTAGCATTACGTCACTCAATACAGAAAATAAGTAAATAAAAATTACGACAATTTACGACGCTTACTTAATACGCTTTTACAATTAATTACAACGTCATCATGGTTTTGAATAAACTATGAATGTTAATAATTGAAACAAGTATATAAAAAGATAACATTACTGATTGACTGAATAGATCTATTAAGACAAAGATCAAGACACTATAATAAATGATGCAAGCTGAAATTTGTTATATTAGTAGCTTTTATGGCATAATCGTCCACATGTAGCTTTTTTAATTTTTCCCTATTGGGCTTTAAGTTTAATGTAAAATCAGTAACCATTGTTAATACTAGATAATTCAGAACTTTGAAGTCGTAATTGATATTGAAATAGGTTAAAAAATACAAATGAATTTACCGAATGTAGTTGTAAATGTCCGCGGTAAAAAGTGTAGCATTTGAAATACTTTGTTGTACGTTTTGTTAGTCACACGCTTTACCAAAATTTAATCGATTTCTTAATCATTACTTGTCACTCTACTATAATGATCTAGCATTTGAATTGGATTTAGCACGAAATAAAGAAAACAACGGAATTGGCAAGTACAAACATTTGTATCAGGACCGGGATCGCCACACTCACACATAAAATAAGCATTATTGCATATAAACTACTAATGCAAACATTGTTTCATTGGTCGTTTTCATTTTAAACAACAATAATCCGAAACACACAAACGGAACATTTAAAAATATACCAAACTGCGTTACAATAAATTTTATTTTGCTACAAAAAAAAGAGTATTTACGTCCTTTTGTAGTCTATTCAAAATAGACTCATCTATTTGTACAATAGTGAAACTTAAGATCGAATAGTTTCGCTATTCTACAATAGATGGCAGTATTGATTTTTCCGTAGTTTTCAGTTGATCATATTTGAGTAGAGAACTTTCTCGAACGATATACGTAATGACTGTCATTACGTATATCTTTCTATAAAAATTAGGTCAACCTCAAATGAACTTTATATGTAAGGTGTACGGCTGATTTTAGCTTGACTTTCTATTATATCATTAGAGATTATATTAAATTAGGAATTTAATTAAAATAAAATGAAAATTGTACTTTCGAATGACATGAAATATCTCCATTTTTAATCATCTGTATTCTACTATCATTTCTGCATTCAAGGATGGCACAATACGGCAAAATTCAGTGTATAATAGATTTTCGCACGACGACTATCTCCTAATGATATGGTAAGTATCACTAAGGCAATTTAAAGTAAAAGCGCATAATAGTGAAGCACGCGGCACGCCCACTCTTCACTTCCCCTTGTTTTCTTTATTTCGTGGGATTTAGTATGTAAAAATAAGATAATGATGGTGTAAATTAACGACAATATGTGTTGCACGCAAATTAATACCAAATGAATATATTCCTACTATTTGTATACATACTGATCATAAGTTTAATTTTTTTGTTGGGTAAATACAATTATTTCCGAATGTTTTTTTTAATTAAATTATTAAACTATGACATTAAAATTCACGTTTTATTGTTTTTAAATATACTTTAATATGATGTTTTTTACTTATTATTTAAATTTGATCAAAGATATATAATGAACAAAATATGCAGGGTTTGGATTTGCATGCATGTCGTCCTTTGGGTAATAATTCGTTATTGGAGTTACTTAAACTGCAAGTGTATGTACCTTTCGTGGTTTGATACCTTTTGTTTTGTGCTGAGTGAGTGATTGGTTCTATGCGGCAAACTTTAGAGTCTCAACCCATTAACAGACCAAAGATAATACGAAAAAAATATACGAAAGAAAATTTATAAGTACACAATTCTTTAATGTTTCTCAAAGACAGTGTACTGCGTAATATTATATTTTATTTCTATGTATTTTGTAGTTATAATGAGAAAATATAATTTTACCGATTTTGTTGCTGGTCTCTGGGTGTCCTAGATATTACACAATGCACATCACAATGAGCAATAGAAAATTAATTGGTTTTATATAATTATATGAATATATTTACGTCTGTTAATGTTTTGGGTTCTAATATAAAGTGTAGAATGGGGATTGCGTAGGTTTGCAGCGCTCCAAAAGCTGTTGTTAATATTATGTAAAAGTCGTTCTTATATGAGTATTATTTAAATTTCTTGTCATTTGCAACAAAACATTAATTTTTTTTGAAATCGATATGCACAAATTAACATTTATCCTTTGAAGCAAAAATTGTCTATTTTCTCAAGATATCAAAAATTTTCATAAATAAGTTTAATTTGGTAATTTAAAAATTATTTTTACGAAATTTTAATACTGGTTTTCTGTATAAACACAAAATAATTTGCATACTATTTTATTAAGTGCGTTTTATTTTATCTGAAAACGGAAGGAAAAATCATAGTTATATTTAATTTCAAAGTTCATTTTGAAAAAGTAGTGGTTCTGGAAGTATCTAATAAATTAAAGTGGGTGTGTCTAAGGTCATCAATTTGGTTATGGTTGTTTAATGTTTCGATATTTGTATTCATAAAAGTGGGTCAGTTGTCACACAGTTGTCGTTTTGGAAAAGTAGACATTTTTTTGCCTCGAATAGTTATTTTGTATCAAAATGATGTCTAATAATTTTGGTTTTTATAAATTATACATCATTTGAGCTTACTCAATTTTTAAAGTTATAGAATTCATGTTGGTGATACCCATAAAAGAGCGTCTTTTCAAAAGTATGTGTTGAATCTGGTATCATTTATCCTAATGTTACTGAGTTATGAGAAAGTTGTTTGATGCAGTACGTGCCTAAACATACAATAATGTTGTTATTGTTACATTTCTTTAACAATATGACGATCATGTAAATACGGCGCTGTTCGTAGTATATAATAAAATTCGTTTTTAAATATGCCTTGTTTTATTTTACAATACATAAATTTACCTCTCTTAAGTCTAGATCACTAATTCCCAAACTGGGTGATTTCCCTAGGGGTCCACCTGGAGGCGGACCCGAAGGGGTCCACGGGAGACTCGGCGGGGGTCTACGTTGGCTTGATCAAAATGGGGGTTCACAATTCGTAAGACCATCAAAATTTATCTAGTTTTGATAGTGAAGAACTGAAATGCTGGCTTGACTTCACCTATCAATGTAGACAGATAATATTTTGAAAAAATATCAATTAATTACCCACGCAATTCTCACTTTTTTTCGACAAAAAAATTCACTGTTCTATCTCAGCTGCAACGGAAATTTCCAAAGTTAGATCTTATCTTTAAATTGGACGTAGTTACACGAAAAGGATCCAATCCACACAAAATCACTTTAGAAATATTGAAGTTTGAAGTTGGATATTTTTTTTATTTTTGAATGTGCCATACATGGGGACTAATTCTGACGTTGAATAAAGTAATGGAGATCTATTTTTGCTTAAATGTCTTTTACTGGTCGATAGTATTGATGTTTAGCATCAGTTTGGTGCGCTTAACTCATTTTTGACCATATTGTGGATTGGACCCTTTTCGTTTAAGTACGTCCAATTTTGCTTAAATTTTATGAGTATGGTAGAAATGCCAACGGTAAAATTTTAACACTATATTTTTATCTAAATTAATAGAGAGGTAAACAAATTCTAGGGGGAGGAGCAGCTTCCCCTCCCTGCAACCCCCCCCCCACCCTCGGTACGCCTATGTACATATACATATATTTAGATTATTAATTCACATTTCATACTGGTTCAGGTTTTAGGGTTCCGAAGTAAACTAGGAACACTTATTTCCGGACGGTCATTAGCGAAACTATATTTCGCTAATGTCCGTCCGTCCGTCTGTACGTGTACTCAGAAATCCTTATAACTAGAAAGTTGTAATTCGGCGCGAATATACATATTAGACACGTTGACAAAGTGGTAATATACTGTTATTTTGTTTTCTTGTGTTTGTAATATTTTTAATGTTTTTCCATAGTAAATTGTTATCTTTGACTGATTTTTCAAGTAAATCTCTTTCATATTTTCTTTTTAACCTTTTAATTAAATTATTGCAATGATTCCGGTACCTAATATAAGTTATTTTTAAGATATCATTAAGTGGATCATTACGCAATGTTTTTGAAGCTTATTCCTATGATTAATACAACGCAAGATACCAGAAGTTATCCAGGGCTTTATTATGTGCTTACTTTTATGTATTGTAGTGGTAATAGAACAGACCTCTATATACTCCGTTAAAGCTTTAATTTTTTTCTTCTAAGTATACATGAACTTTCTCTAAATCTATCCTAGTCAAGGAACTTATATACTATAACTGGAATTGTTACGAAGCAATATTTGAAAAATAAAAATGTACTTTATTTCGTAACAAATAAAGTTGACATTTGTTTCTTACATAACAGAGGGGTAAAACGTTCTGAGCAAGACAACGACAAGAGTGGATGTTGTCCCTTTCTTGCAATTGCCAGTGTAAATAAAACTATCTAGATGGTAGATTTTTACACATTCGGTAATCGTTAAATCCTTTTTACTCATACACTTCGATAAATAAATTAGCATAAAATGTATTGTAATTAACATAGTGAGTTCTAAAATGTGCTTATTTTAATTATTACGTAATTAATTATGCAATGCAAAAACTGTTTCTCAAATTAGTAGAATTACTTAGTAGTAATTTGCAAACTACGCATGGCCACACTTATATATGGCGATTGGCGCTTTATTTAGTAGAAAGAGACACACTCCACTCATGTCGTGGTACTCTTCGGAACGATTTTGAAGCGCGTGTAAGCATTCCGGGTAGAATGTAACTTCCTTGATCCTAGTTTTATACTTTTTACTACACAGCAGTATTGTATACTCTTTGCTACACAGATAATCTCATAAGAGAGAATCAATGCATTTATACTTTTTGTCTATTTCAGGCATTGACGTGAATAATATTACCACATTATACACGTCAATGATTTTAGGATTGATTTTTAATTTTGACATATATAAAAAGGTAGTAGAGTGATCTGTAACAGTATTAGATATGTAAGACCGCTACGGTGGCCGCCATTATTTTCTGATTAATTCTTAACATTATTATGATCTAGGCAATTATTTTCCCTGAAAGGAAGTGTGTGGCTTGGAGTAATACCATAGCGTGAAAGTGTTTGCAGAAAATAAGTACGATTTTCGTACTCGTGAGCTTTTTCTTTAACAGTAGGTTTGAGATTTATATTAATATCCCCGGAAATCACAATATTCCTTAATAGTGAATGCGGGCTTAAGTCACAGAACAAATATTACTCCAGGGAGGCTTAGGCGTAAACTAAGTGAATCAGTAAATCCCTTTGTATTGCAGTTTGAGGGAGATCGATAGATACCCAGTATTGTACTGTTTGAAACATCCAATTGAAGGCATGACGCCTCCAAAAGCTTAATCTCTCTGAATTTGTGCCGTAAATTCTCTTTTATATAAATAACAACGCCATCGCCCATAATTTTGGGTAAATGTTGAGCAGCGTCGTGAATGTTGCCTAGGTCTACATACGATTTTTACTTGGCACACATTAATTTTTGTATGTGTGTATTGTTCATCAATACCAACCATAAATATTCTAGGACAATTAAAATTACCTGACCACACTGCTTATCTGAAACCCACCAATCACCGCTCACGACCAGTCGGAGTCGACACCAGTCGGCCGCCATTGGCTAAACGTTTGCTATAGATTAACGGATGTATTCTAAGCAACAGCAAACATAAGACATCTTACTCAGACCTGATAAAGTGAACAAAATGATATTCTGAGCCTCATTGAAATGAAATAAAAAATATTTACTTGCAACAATATGAGTTTTACAAGTTATTTAAATAATCAAAAGTTACCAGCATATTCTACCATAGTATGGCGTGCAAATATTTAAAAATTGTCACATTTTATGTGATTCAATAATGTATATATACTACTTATTTACACATTTCTAAATATTATTTACATTAATAATTATATGTATTGAATTGAAATTTTATCAAATCAATTTTATTTACATTGAAATATGGTGGTACATTTAACCAATCCAAGAAATATTTTATTTCTGTTGAAGAATAAGAGAAAAAAGGAAAAAGAAAATTTTGAAGAAGAACTCTCTAAAATACAGGCACGAAATGATGTACTCGAAGCTTCTCTAAAGATGACATATAAAAGTTGCGACTCTAATAAAGAAAGGAATTTGATAAAAAAAATAGCTAAAAATGATTTAGTTCAAAGTAATAAAGCACAGACGTCAATTTCAAAACAAATAGGAGTAAGGGTTAGAATTAAAAAGTCTGTTAAAAAACCTTAAAATTTAAAAAATCTATATTTGACTTTTACAAGCAGGGCTACCGTACCTAGTACTCTAATTGGTCTGTGGGCTACCGCAGGCAAACGAGAGTGTAGAGCGGTAAAAAAAAACAAAAAACAAATAAGATATCTAAATGACGCTTTGCGTGGCTTACGAAGTTCCGAAACGAAGGGGGCACTGCTTCGTTTGCAACGTTTTGTCGTTTTAAGCCGTTTTACATCTTATCACCAGCTTTACATAACAGAAATACCTGTTTCTGCTTTAAACATTCAAATATTAATTACAAAATTGAAGAAAAAAAACGAAAAAACCTAAAGCATTTAATTTTATAATTACATAGATGAATCATTTAAGAATTAAAAAATTTTTATCAATACACATGATTTTAAAATACTCAATAGTTTGTTTTATTTCAAAATGGTGAATAAAGCTTTACATTTTTATTTGGTTACCGAATAATCCAGCTTTTGTTACTGTCCCAGTGTTATGATTCGCAATTTTTATTTGTTATTCAATTTTTATTACGTAATTTTTATATTGTTTCATAGATGCTTTTTTAAATTATAAATAAATATGAGGAAGGTCCAGAAAACAATTAATTCACTTAGAGTAAGAACTTTAAACGTGTTTTTTATGAATGGTAACAAAATAAAAATAAAAATGGTGAGTTTTGATTAATTATTTCAATTTATGGACGTAATTTTTAAATTAAATAAAGATATAACTATTTAAGTTTAGCAAATTTATCACACTCTTCACGAAAATGTCAAGTTTCTGAAGATAATAATTTTTTTAAATGTAACAAATTAGGAACTTCTAACACGTCTTCATTTAGTTTTTTGTTTTTTTTTTATTAAGGCATACGTATCATAAGAATATTTCCAGAAAAACTTAAAATTAATTAGCCAATCCATTTGATTTAAAGATAAGTAAAACGATTGATTGATCTATAAAATTTTGATACAATTTCAAAATGATAGCAAAAAAAATGAGAATTGCTCATATTCTGTGATGCCAGGTGACTTTGATTGATATGTATTTAGTATTGGTAATGTCAAAGTCAAAAAATATAAAAAGTTACCTATTTAAATTTTTAATTTAAGCACGCCAGGTCATGTCATATAGAAAAAAAATAAACCGTATAGAATGACACTGCAAAGTTTCACACAGACGTTTGATATGCCGTAACGACTTTGACAACTGCCATATGCGTGACGATTGACGGAACGGATAGGTAATTGTCTGTCGAAATGTCGAAATTGAATAAACAAAATGGCCGTTGTGTTTAATATGTGTGTGTTGAATGGTGATTATTTTTCATTTTCAAGTTGTTTTTGGAGTGTTTCGGTGCTTGTTTTATTGGAAAAAATTTAAAATATTTTCGCTTCTTGCTATCAGTTAAAAATATTGTGAATTCTCAAAGTTCTCAAGTTTTGTGTACCCACAAGCAACAGTTTACGACAGGACATTAATTTTCATAAAAATCCCTGTAACTCCTAAGAGAATAATATTGATATGTGCCCTGTAAGGAACTAGGAAGACGTTGGTAAGTGTGTAGGAAAGGGGACGCAGGACTTAGAAAAATTTCGATGGAAAATTTCAACCCTATATAACCCCCCTTTTTTATTGCACCATTGGATGGAGGGGGTGAGGGACATCAACTTTTGGTCACTTTGCTCTTAGGTCAATAGGCGCGAAGCTGGGGGATAAAAACCGAAATCCATCACAAAGGCGTCTGGGACTTAGGCAAATTTCAACGAAAAATTTCGACCCTATATAAGGCCTGTTTTTTCTTCCACCATAGGATGGAGGGGGTGAGGTACATCAACTTTTGTAGAGGTCACTTTGCTCTTAGGTCAATAGCCGCGGAGCTAGGGGGTAAAATCAAAAACTACGGTCTTGAGTAGGAAAGGGGACGCAGGACTTAGAAAAAATTCGATGGAAAATTTCAACCCTATACAACCCCCTTTTTTATTGCACCATTGGATGGAGGGGGTGAGGTACATCAACTTTTGTAGAGGTCACTTTGCTCTTAGGTCAATAGCCGCGGAGCTAGGGGGTAAAATCAAAAACTACGGTCTTGAGTAGGAAAGGGGACGCAGGACTTAGAAAAATTTCGATGGAAAATTTCAACCCTATACAACCCCCCTTTTTTATTGCACCATTGGATGGAGGGGGTGAGGGACATCAACTTTTGTCGAGGTCACTTTGCTCTTGGGTCAATAGCCCCGAAGCTAGGGGGTAAAAACCGAAATCCATTACAAAGGCGTCTGGGACTTAGGCAAATTTCAACGAAAAATTTCGACCCTATATAAGGCCTGTTTTTTCTTCCACCATAGGATGGAGGGGGTGAGGTACATCAACTTTTGTAGAGGTCACTTTGCTCTTAGGTCAATAGCCGCGGAGCTAGGGGGTAAAATCAAAAACTACGGTCTTGAGTAGGAAAGGGGACGCAGGACTTAGAAAAAATTCGATGGAAAATTTCAACCCTATACAACCCCCTTTTTTATTGCACCATTGGATGGAGGGGGTGAGGTACATCAACTTTTGTAGAGGTCACTTTGCTCTTAGGTCAATAGCCGCGGAGCTAGAGGGTAAAATCAAAAACTACGGTCTTGAGTAGGAAAGGGGACGCAGGACTTAGAAAAATTTCGATGGAAAATTTCAACCCTATACAACCCCCCTTTTTTATTGCACCATTGGATGGAGGGGGTGAGGGACATCAACTTTTGTCGAGGTCACTTTGCTCTTGGGTCAATAGCCCCGAAGCTAGGGGGTAAAAACCGAAATCCATTACAAAGGCGTCTGGGACTTAGGCAAATTTCAACGAAAAATTTCGACCCTATATAAGGCCTGTTTTTTCTTCCACCATAGGATGGAGGGGGTGAGGTACATCAACTTTTGTAGAGGTCACTTTGCTCTTAGGTCAATAGCCGCGGAGCTAGGGGGTAAAATCAAAAACTACGGTCTTGAGTAGGAAAGGGGACGCAGGACTTAGAAAAAATTCGATGGAAAATTTCAACCCTATACAACCCCCTTTTTTATTGCACCATTGGATGGACGGGGTGAGGTACATCAACTTTTGTAGAGGTCACTTTGCTCTTAGGTCAATAGCCGCGGAGCTAGAGGGTAAAATCAAAAACTACGGTCTTGAGTAGGAAAGGGGACGCAGGACTTAGAAAAATTTCGATGGAAAATTTCAACCCTATACAACCCCCCTTTTTTATTGCACCATTGGATGGAGGGGGTGAGGGACATCAACTTTTGTCGAGGTCACTTTGCTCTTGGGTCAATAGCCCCGAAGCTAGGGGGTAAAAACCGAAATCCATTACAAAGGCGTCTGGGACTTAGGCAAATTTCAACGAAAAATTTCGACCCTATATAAGGCCCGTTTTTTCTTCCACCATAGGATGGAGGGGGTGAGGTTCATCAACTTTTGTAGAGGTCACTTTGCTCTTAGGTCAATAGCCGCGGAGCTAGGGGGTAAAATCAAAAACTACGGTCTTGAGTAGGAAAGGGGACGCAGGACTTAGAAAAAATTCGATGGAAAATTTCAACCCTATACAACCCCCTTTTTTATTGCACCATTGGATGGAGGGGGTGAGGTACATCAACTTTTGTAGAGGTCACTTTGCTCTTAGGTCAATAGCCGCGGAGCTAGAGGGTAAAATCAAAAACTACGGTCTTGAGTAGGAAAGGGGACGCAGGACTTAGAAAAATTTCGATGGAAAATTTCAACCCTATACAACCCCCCTTTTTTATTGCACCATTGGATGGAGGGGGTGAGGGACATCAACTTTTGTCGAGGTCACTTTGCTCTTGGGTCAATAGCCCCGAAGCTAGGGGGTAAAAACCGAAATCCATTACAAAGGCGTCTGGGACTTAGGCAAATTTCAACGAAAAATTTCGACCCTATATAAGGCCCGTTTTTTCTTCCACCATAGGATGGA
The DNA here is from genome assembly GCA_036924255.1 of Apodemia mormo. Lineage (NCBI taxonomy): Eukaryota > Metazoa > Arthropoda > Insecta > Lepidoptera > Riodinidae > Apodemia > Apodemia mormo. Next base: position 23,216,170 of record JAUPFN010000012.1, on the reverse strand, counting down.
GGGGGTGAGGTTCATCAACTTTTGTAGAGGTCACTTTGGTCTTAGGTCAATAGCCGCGGAGCTAGGGGGTAAAATCAAAAACTGCGGTCTTGAATAGGAAAGGGGACGCAGGACTTAGAAAAAATTCGATGGAAAATTTCAACCCTATACAACCCCCCTTTTTTATTGCACCATTGGATGGAGGGGGTGAGGGACACCAACTTTTGTTGAGGGCACTTTGCTCTTGGGTCAATAGCCCCGAAGCTAGGGGGTGAAAACCGAAATCCATTACAAAGGCGTCTGGGACTTAGGCAAATTTCAACGAAAAATTTCGACCCTATATAAGGCCCGTTTTTTCTTCCACCATAGGATGGAGGGGGTGAGGTACATCAACTTTTGTAGAGGTCACTTTGGTCTTAGGTCAATAGCTGCGGAGCTAGGGGGTAAAATCAAAAACTACGGTCTTGAGTAGGAAAGGGGACGCAGGACTTAGAAAAAATTCGATGGAAAATTTCAACCCTATACAACCCCCCTTTTTTATTGCACCATTGGATGGAGGGGGTGAGGTACATCAACTTTTGTAGAGGTCACTTTGCTCTTAGGTCAATAGCCGCAGAGCTAGGGGGTAAAATCAAAAACTACGGTCTTGAGTAGGAAAGGGGACGCAGGACTTAGAAAAAATTCGATGGAAAATTTCAACCCTATACAACCCCCCTTTTTTATTGCACCATTGGATGGAGGGGGTGAGGTACATCAACTTTTGTAGAGGTCACTTTGCTCTTAGGTCAATAGCCGCAGAGCTAGGGGGTAAAATCAAAAACTACGGTCTTGAGTAGGAAAGGGGACGCAGGACTTAGAAAAAATTCGATGGAAAATTTCAACCCTATACAACCCCCCTTTTTATTGCACCATTGGATGGAGGGGGTGAGGTACATCAACTTTTGTAGAGGTCACTTTGCTCTTAGGTCAATAGCCGCAGAGCTAGGGGGTAAAATCAAAAACTACGGTCTTGAGTAGGAAAGGGGACGCAGGACTTAGAAAAAATTCGATGGAAAATTTCAACCCTATACCACCCCCCTTTTTTATTGCACCATTGGATGGAGGGGGTGAGGGACATCAACTTTTGTCGAGGTCACTTTGCTCTTAGGTCAATAGCCGCGAAGCTGGGGGGTAAAAACCGAAATCCATTACAAAGGCGTCTGGGACTTAGGCAAATTTCAACGAAAAATTTCGACCCTATATAAGGCCTGTTTTTTCTTCCACCATAGGATGGAGGGGGTGAGGTACATCAACTTTTGTAGAGGTCACTTTGCTCTTAGGTCAATAGCCGCGGAGCTAGGGATATAGAAAATTCTTAATTCTTAAAGCTACAAAACTGGTGCAAAAATAATGTATTTTTTCGTACTTTAGTGAGTCTAAAACCATGATTATCAAATATGTTTCAATTTAATTAAATTAAATCTGTATTAAATCTATACAAATAATATCATAAACAGAAGACATTTCTATTTTTTATGTTTGAAATGAATTAACTCATAAACTACTAGACAGACCTTGAAAACTTTTTTTAATACATATTAGAAAGCTACACTACAAGAGTGACAAAAGGTACTTTTTCACCCAACTGAGTTAAAAGAAGTAATGATTTTGAGTCCCAAAAACGAAGTCGTGAGGAACAGCTACTTATAAAATGTAATTAAAATGATCTAAAACAGCAAATCATATTTTTCAGATATTGAGATTACAACATGCATTGGTCTATGGACTATGGTACACCTATTCAAGGAAGTTCTTCATTGGCCAGTCATATGCTAGGCATATTCAGCAAAGACTGAACAATATCACAAATGCATCAGACTGTAGTAAGTACAATTTTATTGTTATTTGTATGTTAAACTACTTATAAAAAATAATAATATGGGACAAATTACACGAATTTATCAACCCTAAAGTAAAGAAAGTATTTGTTTGTAATAATATGATTGTTCGTCTACAATACTAATTCGTAGAAATACATATTATTTAAATACCTACTGGAATAAGTATAATAAAATAAAATAAATAATTTTAAAAATAATAAATAAATAATAATTAAATTTATGAAAAAATGGAAATTGTATTTAAATTAATCATGAAGGTTGATGTTGTTTTTATATAGATTTAATTATTTATTTTATACCTATTCAATGCCATTAAGCCTAACATGTAAACAATTAAAATTTATAATAATAATAATAATATAATAATAATAATATTCACGGGACAAATTACACTTACTGATCTAACCCCAAAGTAAGCAAATTATTTGCTTGTGTAATGGGTGTTAGTCAACGATACTAATACATAGAAATACAAATATAAATACTGGAATATATTTAATAAACACCCAAACCCGGAAATACAAACATTTATGCTCATCACGCAAATGCTTGTCTCCGTCGGGGATCGAACCCGAGCCCCGTCGATTGCGTAGTCAGGGCCACTAACCACTCGACCAACGGTTAGGGGGTTAGGAGAGCTTAGTATACAAAATTTTATTTATCGGTGTAATTTTTTGGGCAGAAATGCATTGTACGAATTAGGATTAAGTAATATAAATTTTTTTTTGTATACCTATTGTATATATTTTCTTAATTAATAATCTGTACACGTTCTCACTGTTTTGGATTTGCTGAAAGAAATCTCTTACAGAGATAAGCTCGCCTTTTGTAGAGTTTTCAAGAAATAAAATGTAATATTGCCTCTATGTGAACAAAAAAGTAATAAAAGTCCCGACCTCCTTTGTAGAATAGGCCAACTGCCGTTCTGCCAGGCAGGTCCTAAAAGGCGACCGATTAGCTATCGAGTCACTACAATCGTGGCTACTAGGTGGTAGAGTTCCGCATTGTCTCGCCCGGGTCTGGTACCACCGCCTTACCTATTCCTGCCGCAATAGCGTCAGCGCTTGTCGCTGTCGTGTTCCGGTTTGGAGGGTAGGGTAGCCGGTGGACTTATGCATGTGGCATTAGACCTCGCCACAAGATAGCAACGCACCATTAACATCTTTGGTGTCTATAGGCGATGGTTGACTCTTTCCATTAGGAGACCCATCTGCTTGTTTGCTATCTTATAATATAAAAAAAAATAATAAATAAATATTTAATGCAATAAATGGTTGTAAAAAATAAACACATAAAATCAGAAAAAAATCTATGTTTATCAACCAAATGCTTGACCCGTTGGGAATTGAAACTGAGCCCCATTAATTGCTTAGTCAATGTCACTAACTAATCGTCTGATATTACTAAATATACCGCCCCGTTGGTCGAATGGTTAGCGGCCCTGACTACGCAATCGACGGGGCTCGGGTTCGGTCCCCGACGGGGACAAGCATTTTCGTGATGAGCAAAAATGTTTGTATTTCCGGATTTGGGTGTTTATTAAATATATTCCAGTATTTATATATGTATTTCTATGTATTGGTATCGTTGACTAACACCCATTACACAAGCAAAATAATTTGCTTACTTTGGGGTTAGATCAGTAAGTGTAATTTGTCCCGTGAATATTATTATATTATATTACATATACAAATAGGTAGTGTGTCATTACTTAGTTTATGACACGTATATCTGTAGCTAAGATTAAAAAAATGAGTTTATTAGTTTAACCTGTATATATGTAATATTGATGAAATTGGATAATATTTAAGTAGGTATGATGATGTATTCAGATTTCCAAGCATGTGTGCTAAATTTTGTATGTACATATATATATATTTGTCCATGAATTTCTCGGAAACTAAAAGGCATATCAAGATGATCCTTTTTGATTTAAATTAAGTATATTCCTACTAAGGGAATAGTCATAGTTTCATCCAATTTGGTTCAGTCGTTTTTGATATATGGTGTACCTGATATATTGAAGTCGGTTTAATTTTTTAAATAACTTTTTTAGATGTTTTCCTCCTTGTTGTTATGGGCAAATAGCAAAAGGATGATATTTTTAAATTTAATTAGATAGCAAACAAGCACATGACTCTCCCCACCACATGATGGAAAGAGAAACCATCGCCTGTAGACACCAAAGATGTTAACAGTGCGTTGCTATCATCGCAATTCACATACATTAGTCTGCTTCATGACAACACATGACAGACAAACAATGACGCTATTGCGACAGGAATAGGTAAGGCGGTGGTACCATGTCCGGATGAGACATTGTGGAAATCTACCTCCTAATAGTCACTATGGTTGTGCCATGTATAGCCAATCAGTCGCCTTTTACGACTTGCCTGGCAGAACAGCAGTTGGTCTATTCTCCAAAGGAGCTCAAACCCGAATATATTAAAAAAAAAATTGAATTAAAACTTTACCTTATTTAAAAAAAAACATTTGTCACAAAATTAAATTATAACAATTTGTTTTCAGATATTGAAATTATGAAAATAGCAGTCCAAACTTTGATAACAGACAGCGATACGGATATAAACATCTTAGGTAATTATAAATGCAGGACTTCATTAAAAATTCGAAATATTAGAATATGTAAATCTACAAGTAATTTTTGGTTCGTCTTGTACAATTTCTTAAAATTAGAGAAAAAAGAGACTTAATCTCAGGTGTGCAAGCTATAATACCGCAATGTCGACGCCTGTATAGGGAATATATAAACTATAGAGCTCGTACTTAGAGAGCTGTAGTCTTTAGTAAAGAAAAATCCTATAATTAGGTAACAAAAAAACAAATCCCTTGAAAAGAAAGATTTTGTGACAAGTTAAACTTTCTACTAAAATCAAAAGGGCAGGAGATTAACTAGAGCCAAATGCAAAGGACCAGATAAAAATCTATATATATCTTAGCATATAAAAAGTCACATAGACTATATTTATAGCCTTTTTTTATCGATAGCCTGTACCTATATGAGTTTACGTTTTTTTATAGATAGGGAAGAGCTTGATCATGATCTCGCCTGTGGTAGTCTAAGATGCGGTCTAAGATGGAATTCGCTTCCCTAGAAGGTACCTGTATAGATAGCAAACAAGCAGATGGTTTACCAGATTGAAAAAGATAGCCTAGCATAGCCTATAGACACTAAATGCGTTACTGGTTCGTTACTATCCGTGTGGCGAGATGATAATACCGCATTTTTTTTTATTTTTTTTTTATATCATAAGATAGCAAACAAGCAGATGGGTCTCCTGATGGAAAGAGTCAACCATCGCCTATAGACACCAAAGATGTTAATGGTGCGTTGCTATCTTGTGGCGAGGTCTAGTGCCACATGCATAAGTTTACCGGCTACCTTACCCTCCAAACCGGAACACGACAGCAACAAGCACTGACGCTATTGCGGCAGGAATAGGTAAGGCGGTGGTACCAGACCCGGGCGAGACAATGCAGAACTCTACCACCTAGTAGTCACGATGGTAGTGACTCAATAGCCAATCGGTCGCCTTTTACGACCTGCCTGGCAGAACGGCAGTTGGCCTATTCTACAAAGGAGGCCGAGACCAACACGGCACGCATGCATAAATCTACCGGTTACCTTACCATCCAAACCGAAATATGACAATGACAAGCATTGACGCTATTGCAGCAGGGATAGAAAAGGTGGTGAGAATACATACCCGGTCGAGACATTGCGGAACTCTACCATCTAGTAGGCACGATGGTACACATATTATAGTCTATCGTTGGTATTTTACAAACTGCCTAAGCCACTCTTAATACGTAAAGATTAATCAGGCGTATGTGTAAATTTAAATTCGTAAGAGGCGAACCATTGGCTATGAGAGACACTAACATAGTAGTCACTAGGTGGTTGAGTTCTGCATTGTCTTGTCTGGGTCAGCCACCACCGCCTTACTTATTCCTGCCACAATAGCGTCAGTGCCTGTCACTGTTGTGTTCAGATTATGAGAGTAACTTAGCCAGTAAACTTATACATATGGCACTTAATAATAACAAGTTTGCGAGGATAATAACGCACAATTAACGTCTTTGGTGTCTATAGGCGTTGGTTGTCTCTTTTCATCAGGAGGGTTTTTTTGAAATCCTATGATAAAAAAAAGCTTCCTGTGCCGGAACGTGACAGAGATCAGCAATAGGTGAAATAATCTTTTTTTAGTATTTTTTAAACACAACATAATATTCTCCATTGAAAATATACACTCCTACTACACTGTAATGTTTTATTTTTTTATTTCCAGCCTTGTATCCAGATGAAACCGATATGAGAAACACTGGAGAACATGGCACAAGCAGTCTCTTTCTTCGACGAATTATTTGACATAGCTAATGGTGCTAGTAGTAACTTGCAATTAAGAATGACAGCAAAATAGTAGCAACAAGCTGTTTTATTTACAAAAATATTATAAATTTTGAAATGAATACTACTGTATTATAAATTTATTGTGTGTCTGTACATTAAATTTTATTTAGTCAATTTTTGTAAGGCATACACTCACACTCATTCACAGTCACGAATATTTAATAAGTATTTGTTTTATGACTTGCTTACATAAATTTTACAATTTTGAACATTTTTGTCTGTCAATATGTATCTTATCTTTGTGAAAATTGGTATACATTAAGAACACTTCTTCGCGAGCTTTTTATATGATTTCAACTCAAATTGTCCCTCTTAAGTGTGTTGAATTTTATCGTCTCTGTGGTCTAGTGGTGCGGTGTCGTGTTGACACATGAGGTCCCAGATTTGATTCTCGGGTCGGGCAATTCAAAAATGCGATATTTCAGGTTTCTGATGAAAACAACGTTGCCCGGGATTAGAAAGTGCCGCTTGGTCCCACAATGTAATAGGCTTGCCACCTATCACATTGCGGGACCCAATCTTCACGTATAAGGAACTATTGTTGTTGACCTAGTTGTACATTTGCCTACCTCGTCAGGGTAATTTGCCTGAAAATACTTTTTTATTAATTCTTTACTAGATAATACTAGAATATATTTAATAAACACCCAAACCCGAAAATACAAACATATATGCTCATCACATAAATGCTTGTCCCCGTCGGGGATCGAACCCGAGCCCCGTCGATTGCGTAGTCAGGGCCGCTAACCACTCGACCAACGGGGCGGTAATTCTATAATAAGTAATTCTTTCGCTATTAATTCCTTGAAACTTTGGAATTCACTTCCGTTTTATATTAGGAGAAGTCATTCATTATTAACCTTTATTACAGGTAAATAAAACCTTTATAAGAATTTTATTTATCTGTTTAATTTTTAGTATAAAAGGCATTGTAATTTGTAACGTATAGAATTAAATAAATTAAAATAACTTTTTATATTTGTATTCCTACTGTATATTTCTAAACTAATGTCTATACACTTGTCTTCTACATATCTTTCACGCATTCTCACTGTTTTGGATTTGCTGAAGAAATCTCTTACCTCTGATAAACTCGTTTTTTGTAGATTTTTTTTTGAATCAAAATGTTATTTTACCCCTTTGTGTACAATAAAGTATTAAATAAGTAAATAAACGCTTAATTGTGCACATATTGGACTACATCATTTTTATTAATTTTAATTGTCTTATCTTGTCTGTATGTCTCGTTATAAGTTATGATTGGTTTGCTGAATCTTGATGAAAATTAATACATAGTGAAAACACGTGATTGCACAAATAACAGACTATAATTTTTATATATCTGTCTGTATCTGAATATTCGCAGCAATATGTTCCTATTAGTTTAGTGCATTTAGATATTTAGAAGCATTTTAAACTTCGAAACTACTACATATAGATGTAAAATGTAAACTTTTTCAAATAATAAATACAAATTAAAATTGAAGGTTCATAAAAATAGTATAAGATTTATATTTAGTTTCCAAATTTAAAGCAGAATCGCAAAAATAATTTGTTTCAGAAATCGTATACTATTTTCAAAAGAATCCGTATAAAAATTTGGTTTTATAAAAAGTTTTTAAATGTCTGACTGAATGTACAATTACCTAAAAACTAGTTTAAAAGAATGTGTAAACGGTTAACCCTGCGGGTCATCCCTGAAACTTCCCGCTAAATTAAGGTATTTTAAGCTCATAAAGTAAAAACTGTAGGCATAGATTTTTTCAGTTCAAACGTCTAAGCCGTATACATAATTATATTATCATGTATATATTGTGTTAAAAATGGCCGTATATTGATTTTTAAAAAGCTGTATATTTTGGAAACGATAATTGATTTTGATCTTTCGAATGACATTCAACTCAATTTTTGAGATTTAAAATATGGCTTTAAAATAACCGATAGGTTGAAAAATTTCGAAGAATGTGAAAAACCATTTCTTTCAAAAATTTTAGTCATTGATAAATCACAAACTAATTGACCGATTTTGATCCAATTAATGGTATTTGCACTTACACTTAGCAAAATAGGATGAAAAAAATCGAAGATCACATTATTATCTATCTCTTTCAATATATATATTTGTAGATATATCGTTTGTATATATTACTATATAAATCAAATTTCATGATAAATGTTCGCTCTGAAACTCTCCGACATTAATTGTAACATTTTGTATTTTCTGTCCGTTTGTTTGTCTCTGTGTGTCCCGTTATAACTCGAGAATACTTGACTGAACATGATAAACATTGAGTTTTGAGTTAGTTTTGGTACTAAGAGCGTAAATGATTGGTCACATAATTTCTTTGAATCATCAATGTATTTATGCTCAGCGAAGCTGCTAGTAGAATATAAAAATACTGGGAAAAACAAAATTTGTAACAAAGTACAGCAAATGTTAAAGCGTAGCTACTTAAAATATTAAAGACAAAAACTATCAAAGAAATTCACAGTTGACAAGCAAGGTGTATAAAAATATTTCATTAAAACATTTAAACTAGCATTATTGTAAGTAATCGCAGGAAGTAAATTTGTTTTGTATCGAATTATATATTAGTAGCATGAAAATTTAAAAATGTGTCGGCTTATGTAAAGATATGTTTTTTTAACATTAATTCTAGTTCACTTGTATTTATTTACTATTCAATTTTCACCTATTATGTTTAATGTATAGTTTTATGTACATCAGTAATTAATAATTATAAATTAGTATACAAATAAATAGTGTAAACTTGAATGCTATCAACAAATGGCAGAAATTGTATCTTGTTTTTAATATTATACCATTCATAATAACTAAAATATTCTATGCTGTGTAACATATAAATAAATTGGGACATCATTGTGGATATTTTGCAAAGGGTATGGGAATCACAAACGAAATTTAAAATAATGAGACCGAGATATTTTAATTCAGATTTATACTTTCATAAACGCATTTAAATCCATTTATTAAAACCAATAAACTGTATCAATTTTCATTTGGAATTATTGTTATTGTAAAAATTATTTAATTAAGAATGACACCAACTACTAAATAGTCAGTTAATTATATACCAAATATATATCGATGACAATTTCTTGAATTCAGAGCAAAAAGATGCGTTAATGTGCATTCCAGGGCATATGGATGGGTAACACGAAAAATGTTACATAAAGTAAATTGTGATCATGGCAGAAAAAAATAGTTACCAAGTTCAAACAAACTCGTATATAAAACAAAAAGAATATTAAAATTATTACAACAAAGTAAGTTGTCTTACCCATCCGAATATGCAGTTCGATGTTTTGGCTTTATTATTAGAATCACAAATGAATATTTTGAGCATTCCATTCATGTTATTATTACAAGACGTGAAATTAAACAAATTTAAATATTTTTGGAATATTCATTTGTTTTTGTGACCTACGAATTGTACAAAGATATTGTCCTGGAAGAATGTTTGACTTTAATTTTGAATTGGTGCAATGTAATAAATAAAAAAATTATAAAAGACTAATATTGTACGAATCGAAATCATGAGTATGCAAATTTAAAAATTAAGTAATGTAAATTGAGTAATGTTAATGCAAATTTAAAAATTTCGCCAGATCCCATCAATTCCAGTCCATTCACATCAGGTCTCACCAATCCGACTAGACCCCACCTAAACCCACCCAATCTCACAAGATTCTGCGTAATCGATCTCATTCGATCCCACCACATCCAACTAATGTCAGATCATATATCCACCAATTTCTTTTAATCCAACTTAATCCTCAATCTCACCCTTTATTATTCAGTCTAACCCGACTAAACCCACTTTCCTACTTATTCACCTATCCGATCGTTTTCGATTTCACCACAGCCCCGCCTAATTCTCAATTATCATACCAGATCCCGCCTAATCCCATCCGATCCAATCAAAACCGACACATTTCCTTTTCATTTTAATGCTATTTATGTTTTTCAGTTCCATCCGTAAGTTGGGAATAGGTCATTGTTTAAAAAATAATAAATAAATTTAAGTATTTAAAATTGTTCTTTTATTTACGTGATTATCCATTAATTAAAAATAAATAAAAACTGAAATAAGTAAAAGAGGGAGGTATACGGTCAAACCTTACGCGTCTGGCTGTATGAATATTAATCGTTTGCCTTACCTACATATCAACCGAGAAAAACAAATTAAGAACTAACATTTTCCTTCGAACTTTGCATACGGTTTAAACCAAATGTTCCCCAGATGGCGGTCTGTACGTAGTACTCTAATTGGTCTGTGAATTTAAGCTAAAATCTAAATAGCAGATAGTGATATAGATAATTATTCTTATTAAGTTTTTGTAACAGGTGTATTAATTTAGATTATAAATCTACATTACGAAAGATACTATAAGTGTGAGATCTATATACCTAATTTACAAATATCGCTATTATTACATACTCTGATCGGTATCCAAATGATAGATATACAGACTGCAGCATTATGTTTTGTATTCAAATATGTATAATAGTGTAAAGTGTTAACTTTGTGTCTATACGCCACTAATTGCGCTTAAAAATGGAAACTAAAGAAGTAGTTGAACATTTAGTGGCGTTAAAAGTAATGAGACTCACAAAACCTGCATTAATCAGTCCAAAAATTGTTACTTGTGATTTTAAAGATTTGCCAGGTAATATATTAAACAATTATTTGAAAGATGACGCTACAGCTGTGGTTCAGATGGAGACCCTTGCAGCTGGTCAGTTTCTTTTGCTACCTCAAAGTTTTGGCAACATTTATTTAGGTGAAACATTTTCTTGTTATGTTTGTGTTCATAATGAAACAAATCAAGCAGTACAGAGTGTATCAATTAAAGCTGACTTGCAAACAAATTTACAAAGAATTCCATTAACAACTCAAAATAAGTCACCTCTAATGTTGGATGTAGACGAAACACTAAGTGATGTCATTCATCATGAAGTGAAGGATTTGGGAACTCATATATTGGTCTGTGAAGTAACATATATGTCAAATTATAATACACTAGCTTCTTTTAGAAAATTCTTTAAATTTGAGGTTCTTAAACCTTTAGATGTCAAAACAAAATTTTGCAATGCTGAATCAGATGATGTGTTTCTTGAAGCACAAGTACAAAATACAACATCAGGACCAATCATTCTCGAACAAGTAGCTTTGGAAAGTTCTCATCAATTTACAGTAAAATCCTTAAATGAAGTTAATGATGGTAGATCGGTTTTTGGTGATATTACACTATTACAACCTCAAGAGAGCTGTCAATATTTGTATTGTCTTACACCAAAAGAAAATATTGTAAAGGATATAAAAATGATCCTTGCAGCAAAGAACATTGGTAAACTAGATATTGTATGGAGATCTAATTTAGGAGAAAAGGGAAGACTTCAAACTAGTCAACTTCAAAGAATGCCTCCTGAATTTGGGGACCTTAGAATTATGTTTGAAAATTTGCCTGACAAAGTATGTGTGAATGAGCCTTTTAATACAAAGTGTAAGATAATTAATGCAACAGAAAGAACACTTGATCTTATTTTGAAATTAAACATAAATAAAGATTCTAGCATATTATGGTGTGGGGTATCAAACAGAAAATTGGGTCCTCTTGAACCAGGAAAAACTACCTTTATTGAGCTTACAGCTTTACCAATAAATACAGGTCTGCATTACCTTGCTGGAGTTTCTTTGGTAGATTTATTTATAATGAGAGTTTATAATTACGATGAACTAGCTTCAGTGTACATTCATTAAAATGTTTCCTACATAATAACATGTACTGTGTTTTATCAAAAAATTTCTCTAATACATAAGTATGTTACTTATTTACCCAAAATAAATTATTTTACTGCAATATATTTAGTTGTATGATATCAAGAGTGTGTTAATTCCATTCAAGATTACATTTATTTAATATTTGTAATTGATTAAAACTAGGTACATTATAAAAAATATCTAATGGTAACTATTAAATGGTATAAGAAATGGGTGTTCTTTCAGGTATTTTGCACACAACATCCAAGAAAGTATTAATAACAATAGTGATATTATTTACACTATACAAACTATTGTTTAGTAATTGTGTTTCCCTCTGTTGTGTAGAGTAGTATTTACTCTGAACATTACATGTATTTTTTAAAAGCCACTTTTAAGTTAATTGTTTTTAGTTTATACTAGCAAATACCTACCCTAGTAGCAAACTATACTTTGAGATCTAAGTCAAAAATATGAAATGTGTATTACACATATAAAATTAATTTATCATAAGGGGATTTTGAATAACATCAACATTTGTAATATACAAAGTTATAAACTTGTCAGTATAAATAATTACATAAAATAAGCAAATCATTAATAAATTATCCTTACATTTTTGTTTTGTATATTTTTTAGCACTTTCTATTGTGAAATTAACATTCAATTTTATTTATGCGATAATAAGTTGTAGATATAAAATATGGCATTGTGGTCGGGTAATTTTAATTGTTGTAGAATATTTATGGTTGGTATTGATGAACGATACACACACAAAAATTAAGAATGTGTGCAAAGTCAAAATCGTATATATGCAACGTTCACGACGCTGATGCGGGGTGATTTTGATTGATAGGTAGGTAGGTATTCAGCAACCTCGTGAACGTTGCATACATACAATTTTGACTTTGCACACATTTATAATTTTTGTATGTGTGTATCACTAAGCAATACCAACTATAAATATAATAACAAGTTCCAGATATAAAATGTCATTTAAAAGGTTAGTTAACCAAAATTAAAGTGAACTACTGTAAAAGTCTGAAGTAGGTGATCATACACCATATATATATATATATATATATATATATATATATATATATATATATATATATATATATATATATATATTTAGTTTATTGTTTATTGTTTCCAGACGTTTAATAAAATCAATAAAATTGACAAACCAGTCTGATTAATATTTTTGTGCGAGTAACATGTCTGACGACGAAGTATTGGCGGCAACAATGCTGGTGATTTTGTTAAATAAATCTGTACAATTCTATACACTCAAGTAAAAACTCCCGGTCTTCATCTTTTATTGATTGGTTTTGTTTCGATCATCACTTATATTGATTAGTGAATAGACATGCGCAAAACGGTACTTTGAAGTGTAATGCAACATCACACATCACCTTTGAAAAGGTAATATCACTCGCAAACATCACTCATCACTCATTACCCATCTCATCACCTTAAGGAAATATCATCTCGAGTAGCGTTTAGTGTCTTGCGTTGCATGTGATGTTTGCATCGCTTTTTTGTGCGAACTACGAGTCATTACACTGAGTATATATTTCTTTCCGAACCAGAGTACCATAATAACTGATGATTAAACTGACTAATAATTTTAGTCTGATCGAAAGTTTTATTATAACATTACGATTATATTAATCGTAATTACATTTTCAATTCGTCATGTAGGTACCTGATTTAAAGCATCATCACGCCGGTACCTATGTGGGGGTAAGCAGAATAAAAAGAAACGTCTGTAGACTTTCAGTTCTCCATGATTCACCAGTTTCTTACTAATAACAAATATGAACCGAATTTTAATCACCAAATGTTTCCAATTCAAATCATTCTAACATACTTAACGTACTCGTATACTTGTTCTCCCAGTTCGAAACAACGATCTCGGTATTATTCGATTTATTTGAGTTATACTGCCAGTTGCATATTTCCTGCACGTTGCGCACCACACTCTTTTCTTGTTAGTGTAATATCATATGTGATACGGCCAGAACCGACACTAACCGAAATGTACCGAGTGATGAATGAAGTAATGTGTGATGGTTGAAACGCTAGTGTGATGTGTGATGTTGCATCACCTTTCCGAGTGATATTGCTTTTGTGATATTACACGCATCACCTACCCATGTCTATTAGTGAATTGGTCTGAATGTCGAATTTTGGCCGAATGTTGAGTTTCGGCCGAAAGTTAAGTTTCGATCGAATGTCGAAATTCGGCGGAATGACGTATTTCGGTCACATGTTCAATTTCGACCGAGTGTCACCATTTTGCTTAAATTTACGACACGACCATACACTAAACACCGCGACTGACCAACCGCCACCGCTCCAAGCTCTGAAGTGAAAATATTGTGCAATATTAATCCTACACAGCGCAAGAAAAAAATATTGTACAATAAAAATTAAACCCGCTCAAACTTTCGTTCAATCATTGTGCAATCTTCAATATTAACACTAAACGGTCAATAATATTGTTCAATACGTAATATTGCGCAATATTATTGTAGGTCTATGGGCCGCCTTAGATCTTTCTTAATTCTTTGTAGTACTCTAACTGGTCTGTGGTATACGTAATACTCTAATTGGTCTGTGGTGGTGTTCAAAGCAAGGAAGTTATATTCTACCTGGAAGGTCCACATGTACCTCAAAATCGTTCCGAAGAGTACCACGACATGAGTGGAGTGTGTCTCTTTCTACTAGGGTGCCCATTCATATTTGTGCAACAGGACAATTTCAATCTAAAAAAGCGGAATAGAACTGATATGGACAGCTACGATAAGTCTTGGATAGCACCCACGGCTATGCAAGTATAAATGCTAGCATATTAGTAACGTGCCGGGCCGCAACACATTGACTAGTTTTGTGTACAGTTAACTGTCGAACTGCATGTTAAGGCTAATTCTTTGTGGCCTTTAATCGTTCTTAACCCATAATTTCTGATTTTGTAAATGCATACTTAAAACACGGAGAAAATTGTGTGCGCTCAATTCCGCTCTGCAAATCTGCCGCACTTTGGCCCGGCATAGTGTACGAGAGTTTATATAAAATGTATCAAAGTGATCTAGGCGAATTTTCGCGAAGCACCCGGACCAGCTGCGGCCCATCTTAATGTGTTAGAGCGTAAAATAGGATTATTAAAAATAATAAAAGTTAGAATAATTTTACTTGATATGTAACTGAAATAAATAGATAAATTTTTTTTCATACTGAGCTGTTTCACGGCTAAAAAGTGTGGTAAAAAGTCTTTGCATGTGTGATCTTTCTGCCGAATTGAGCATTATACATACAGATAAAAGATCAAAATACTCTTCTAGAAAATGTATGCATTAATTACTTTAAAATTTGTTCGAGTGAAGCAGTCCAGCGATACTGAAGAATCAATAAAACCTAGAGGATACGGTGAGAAATATTGCAAAGTCTTAATGCCAGTCTACTGACAGGGTCCTGGATAAAACACTTCGGTTCCGGTTCCAACGTTCAAGTTCAAAATGTCCAATTCCAAAAATATACAACATTTTCAAAATGCCTATTTCCTAAAATGGTCCATTTTTCTCCATGTTGGTCTCATGCTCCTTTGAAGAACAGGCCAACTGCCGTTCTGCAAGGCAGGTCGTAAAAGGCGACTTATTGGCTATAAGTGTCACTACCATCGTGACTACTTGGTGGTAGAGTTCCGCAACGTCTCGCCCGGGTATTTGCTACCATCGCAGAAGCTATTCCTGCAGCAATCATGTCAATTTTATATCATAAGATAGCAAACAAGCAAATGGGTCTCCTGATGGAAAGAGACAACCATTACCTATAAACACCAAAGATGTTAATGGTGCGTTGTTATGTATTGACGAGGTTTAAGGCCACATGCATAAGTTTACCGGCTACCTTACAATCCAAACCGGATCACGACGATGACAAGCATTGACTCTATTGCGGCGCAAATAGGTAAGGCGGTGGTGCCAAATACCAGTGCGAGATGTTGCGGAACCACCTAGTAGTCACGATGGTAGTGAAATTATTTCTTGTCAAGAGTTAAGTAAACTTTTTGACAAGCAGTTACGCTATTGCGGCAGGAATAAATAAGGCGGTGGTACCAGACCCGGGCGAGATAATGCAGAAATCTACCACCTAGTTGTCATTGTCGTGCTCCTGTTTGGAGGGTAAGGTAGCTGGCAGACTTATGCATGTGGCATTGCAAACCCGCCACACGGATGGGAACGCACCATTTATATCTTTGATGTCTAAACGCGATGGTTTCTCTTTCCATCAGGAGAGCCATCAACTTGTTTGCTATCTTATAATATAAAAAACAAATATTCATTTTAAACACTAATCATCTAGACTAATAACAAGTAGTTTTTTCGTTTCACATCTGTAAATTATATTGAATTTGGCTGATAAAAACCGTACATACTAAAGGAGAGTGTTCAGTAGTTGATTTTAATACCAAATATGTAAAACAATTAGATACTTAAATATTGAGCTAATTATCCTATAACATGTTTATAGTCATACGGACGCCCACGCATAGATACCATTTTTATTCAATTTATCCTTTATAGGCACTATTGAAGTTCATTATTTACAAACAGTGATTTGCTGAACTCGTGACTAGACTCATTAGCTATTAGTAACCGCGCGGATGATAACGGAGCTATCACTCGCTGTCACGGGATTCGTGGGATTCGAAGAAATAAAAGTGACCGTATTTTCTGAATATTACTCTACTAAATTTGTTGTGGTTGACAACTACATAATAGTTAAGCAATATTTGATAACGTCATTTTCCTCTCTATTATACACCCGAGTAAATTTTCCATTTTACAAGGAGTAAAATTTCCTTAAAGTAATCCTAAAAAACTGGTATTTTTCATTTTGTGTTTTTTTATCTTGTGCGCTAATATACACCCCAGTACACTCGAGTAAATTTCCTTTAAGTAATCCTAAAAAACCAGTATTTTACATTTGTTTTTTTTTATCTTGCGGGCCTGTTGTCATCTAAAGAAAGCAATATTTTATTTATTTACTTATTTTAGTTTACTTTCTTTCGTATTAAAACAGGGCGGTTACAAACTAACATCATAATATTCGACCAGGGTGGGTTTGAGATCACCTATTTTAGCAAGTGAATTAAACAAAATTCTATCAAGAAAACGTGTGGTCGTAAACTGATGAGATGCATCTTTATGCTTTTACAACTTCAGATTCTAAATTATACAATCATGAAAGCATCATTGAGATCATAGTAAGCAAAATATTTTATAGCTTTAAGTGTCCGAATGTGACCACATGGCCGCTTTCGAGCGTATTAGATATTTATATACTTCAGTTTGCGACCACTGGATTTAAAAAGAAATATAAGCTAAAAAATGATGTCAATACAACTTTCCAACAAACAATGTTCTATAATTGAAATAATAACGCTTCTTGTTTGAGTGTAACATTAGTATAAGGTAACAAAAGGTAACTTTGTTCGCCACCCGGTGTGGTATTTTTATTGCAATACGCGACACATAAACACACCATTAAGTCATAATCCGAACTCGGGCACTATTTTCAGCTTTAGCAGATAGGTTTAAATTTATGATTTTCTTGTTACATAATTATTCATTGAATATTCAATACTTACTGTTCATTGTTTTCTCATGAAAAAATGCTATTATCTTTAATTAAGAAACCTAGGCCCTCAAGTGATCGCATACTAGAGGCGGTTGCGTTACCGAAGCAATGACCCTATATTACGTTTGTATGTTTAATTAAAAAATATCTTAAATAACACTAAATGATTAAGCTTACAACAGGGAATATAGATGGAATAGCATTTGGTTTCAGTGTTGATCTTATGTTATGAATTATTAAATCCTCGAATTTAAAATGACGGCTGCAAATTAAACTGTAATATGAATTTTTTTCTTAAATGGAACAACTTCAATCCACCGTTGTCGAAGAATCTCATTTCTTGGGAACCTGCAAGAAAATAATGAACAAGAGGTTAGGTATCTACTACTAGTTAACAGTTACTACCAAAAAGTATGTAGGTAATGTATTTAGTTACTACAACACAATGATTTTAGTATTAAATAACAAAATTACGTAAAGTAGGTTCTTATTTGATTACGATAACATTCCTTAGGGACGTATTATGAAATGTTAGATTGAATTGTAATTTCTTTGTATTCACATGTCCGAATTTTTGTGTTATTATTGCTACCCTACTTAAGAAACTTGTAAATACAATAAAAAACTTACTCAAAAAATGAAATTCCGCAACCAGCATACGCTTCACTATTACAGCACTTAACGCTACAATTTTTCACCATTTTACAACAGAAAAAACTTATAGTAGTAAGCAAAAAGAGGACTTTATGCTTTAACACACTTTAACTTAAAGTATCAGCTATATTTTTAAATAAAGCGCGCCAAGGCGTACGGCCACCTGAGTGTGGCCGTGCATAGTTTACAAATTACTACTAATTCTACTGATTTGAGAAAACAGTTTTTACCTTGCATAAATAATTACGTAATAATTAAAATAAGTACATTTAAGAACTCAATATGTTAATTACAATACATTTTATGCTAATGTATCTATAAACGTGTATGAATAAAAGGGATTTAACGGTTACCGGATATATAAAAAATCTACCATCCGAAAGTTTTATTTACACTGGCAATTGCAAGAAAGGGATAACATCCACTCATGTCGTTGTCTCGCTCAGAACGTTTTTCCCCTCTGTTAAGTAAGAAGCAAATGTCAACTTTATTGCTAACAAGATAAAGTACAATTTTATTTTTCAAATATTGCTTCGTAGTAATTCCAGATATCGTATATAAGTTCCTTGGTTCAAAGTGTTTTCCTCTTTGGTGGTATTCACAGAACAATATAACTATCGAACGGACATCCAAACAAAAAAAACACATTTATTTAATGTACTGATTTTTCAAACTTTTATTTTACAAAAGGCTTGCAACATCTGAATAAAAACGTTAGTTATCTTCCATTTTAGGACAACAGTAAACCTACTCAAAAATTACTGAAAACAACGTTATCTTCCGTTTACACACATGATATGGTTTCAACTAAATAAATCAAGACTAAACACGTGTAAAACAATAAATCTTTTTAAACGTGGCTGGTGGCACATTAGCCATGTCATCAACTTCTATGATGTTTGACACGGCAGCCTTGTCACAAAATATTTGTATTCCGCCAATGCTAAAAGTTGTGGAAAATATAGGCCGCAACGAATCGATTAAAAATTTTCTTTGTCGTTTCGGGCACACATCAGTCAGCCTCCGTAACATGCCTAATTTGTATGACAATACGTCTGTATTGATTTATCTGTGTGTGTATGCAACTTCTCATAACTTATGAATTAGTAGACCGATTGTAACGCGGTAAGTAGTATTCGATTAAGTGCATTTCAAGAAATTATATAAAAGTCACTGAAAAATAGATATTTTAAAAATGACTTCCAAACTTATGTACCTACAAACTGATTTCAAAATTAAATTAAAACTATTAAAAATGCAGTGAATGCCATTATCTGGATCCAAATAGGAAACAGTCGAAAAAAGAAAATCGAAAGTCACAATGGAATTTATTTTAAAAGGAGGAAAATTAAATTTTTTTTTTTTTACTTTTTACCCCTATTTGGCTAATCATATCACAACCCACAGTATGTTGTTATATAAGTTGAAAACACGCATTTTAACTAATTACAACGCATAGATATTTACTCTTCACCGTTTTTTTTTAAACACAAAATAGTTCTTTAGATATGATATTAATGTAAACTACATAAGTGCAGCATTGTATATTCTAAAATCGAGCAATAAAATTAGACACTGTACAACAAAAATTGGTTGTCTAAGCAATAAGTTATGTTAATTCGTATATTTTCCGTAAGATCTTGTTCTAGTGATCGTATATGGCATAACGCCAAAAAATCATATAAATACGAATATGAAATCCCACATCTGGTAGCCCTGTAAGCACAGACTAGAAATGCCTATAAGTCTAAGAATTTTAGACCGGTGTTTACAGTACATAATATTCATTAAATGTTCTATTTTTTTTTGTTTTTATTATATATTTATGGTACATTCTAATTAACTTCTGTAGCTTTTCTTTTGGAAATATATATTTTACTTCGAGAAATATAAATTTCATCGATATACTGGTAACATTTTGTGTTGATTGTATTAGTGACATCTAACATTACACAAAGAACTACGTAGTGACTAAGTAATTAGGGGTAGTTTCCTAGTTGTCGCTAGTTTCCATACATTGTATTCAAGATGGCCGACTGACATTGAGCTTCACCCAAGGAACTTATATACGATAACTGGAATTACTACGAAGCAATATTTGAAAAATAAAAATGTACTTTATTTTCTAACAAATAAAGTTGACATTTGTTTCTTACTTAACAGAGGGGAAAAACGTTCTGAGCAAGACAACGACAAGAGTGGATGTTGTCCCTTTCTTGCAATTGCCAGTGTAAATAAAACTATGTAAATGGTAGATTTTTTATATATTCGGTAATCGTTAATTCCTTTTTATTCATACACGTCGATAAATAAATTAGCATTAAATGTATTGTAATTAACATAGTGAGTTCTAAAATGTGCTTATTTTAATTATTACGTAATTACTTATGCAACGTAAAAACTGTTTCTCAAATTAGTAGAATTACTTAGTAGTAATTTGCAAACTACGCATGGCCACACTTATATATGGCGATTGGCGCTTTATTTAGTAGAAAGAGACACACTCCACTCATGTCGTGGTACTCTTCGGAACGATTTTGAAGTACGTGTAAGCATTCCGGGTAGAATATAACTTCCTTGGCTTCACCCCACTGGTGGTATTGTATTTTTGACATGAGCATTTTCTAATGTTAGGTAAATAAAATAAAAAAACTGTAGTAAAATTGGTTCAAACTTCAAAGCTGAGTTTTCGAAAAGTTTTATAATGGTTCTAACTAAAGAGTATAGAATTTGTATGCCCATGACCGTAGAAGAGGTTAGTTCTACTTATATATTGTTTTGATATTTATTTTTGTATAATATGAACTAAAAAGATTGTTAACTTACAGTATCGTATAGGACAGTTATACATGATTGCTCGACATAGTTTTGAACAATCGAGCAATGGTGAAGGCGTCGAAGTAATAGCAAATGAACAAGTGAATGATGAAGTAAATGGCTTAGGGCAGTTTACTGAAAAGCGGATACACCTGTCCAGGTATAACTATGTCCCATCAAAATAAATAAATGTAATTTAGAAATTTGCCAACTTCGTTAAGAAAATTACAGCTCATCAAGGCTATGTTAAACTTGATGGGCAGTATTCAGAAACATTTCCTTTCATCTTGTTTATTTCTTATGATCACAAAAAAAAAATGCTATTAAATTTCACTAGTATTGGATAGAGAAAGTAGTGTCAACTTATTTGAATCAGCTGCCTGGAAATAACTTTTTAGACCACACACATAAAAATTATGGGTATGCTATCAGACCTATACCAGATTCATATTCATTCATCCATAAATAACCCCAGGATGGGAAATCCCCAATACCATTGCCCCACCAGGTGATTGTACTTGGGATCATATGATGCCAAATAAGCTAACCAATAGACTAAGAGGCAGTTATACATATTTTAAAACATAACATTTGTAAATGTCGGTTGTGGCCTAGTGTCTGGTGGTGATAGTAACACATCATGCAGTCCCAGATTTAATCTCCACATGGGGCAATAATGTTACTGAGTATTATTTTAAGAAAACTCTTATTAGCAGCTTAGAGTCGGGAGGTGGTGTAGTATCACCCTTGTGCTATTTCTCTCTGCAATTCACTGTAGGTTAAGTTGTGTGTGTTTTAAAAGCTTCATGGTAAATACAATTTGCGGCAGCCTAACCTCTAGCATCAGCCAAACTTCTAGCTTCAGCCTAACTTTTAGCGTCAGCCTTAGATTCAGTGGTGGGGAATTTGGTTGACAGCAATAGATTCACACTGAGAATTTTGACTAGAAACTAAAGACTTTCTTTTGTGCAAGTCCTTTGAAATATTGGAAATATATATGGAACAGAATAACATCTTAATCTTCACAAGTTTGCTCTTGAAAATCGAGAAATATATTTAATTGTATAAAATTACATATAAGAATTACAACTTTTGTTAATATCCGTGTATATCTTCACGCCCGTATCCCCGAAAGGGTAGGCAGAGGTACAACAAGTGCACCCACGATTAGCCGAAGATACTTGGTCCCACTATGTGATAGGTGGCAAGCCTATCGCCAACCGGGCACTTTCCAATCCCGGGCAATGTTGTTTTTATCAGAAAACTGAAAAAACACATTTCTGAATTGCCCGACCCAGGAATCGAACCCGGGACCTCTGTGGTCAACTCCGACACCGGACCACTACACCACAGAGGCGATTATATTATTGTGATCCGTGTATATTATTGTGCATATTTGGCCCTTAGTGCATATTACATGCTTTTTTTGGAATTTGATTGTACATATAATCTGAAGTCTTAATTATCTTTATTTTATGTTAAATAAATATAGATTTAAGCATCGGGCGCTTAAGTTTTGTTTCTTACTACAATTTACAGATTTCTTTGAAATCATATCTTCAACCCAAATCTCCTTAATGGGTAAAAATCTAGAAATTTAATTGTCTCAATGTGTTACCAGATTTGGTGTGTACATAATGTAATATCCTGGGTTTGAATCTTAACTTGGGTAATTTGTTCTATAAAAAGAAATAAAAATAGACTAGATATTAGTCAATAGGTTAGCCACCTGATACATCATGAGACATAATACTGCTTACTAATTATGGATGTTGTAGTTGTATCTCTGCCTACTGCATCTAAGATATAGCAGTGATGTAATTTACTTTTAAAATATTGAATACTTTATAGTAGGGGAGCCCTCAATGCTAAATGGGTAGTTACTTGAGCGTCGTTGGAACCTATTGGATTTTGTAGATTAAATTATAGGAATAATAAAAGGTTATATAGAGTTTTTCATTTTAATGGTGGGGAAAAAACTACAGATAAAAAAATGTTTAAAAAAAATCTGTGCTATAGTAACACTAAATCGCATCAGATTAAGGTATGGCGGATTAATTTCCACCTAAAATTTAGAAAATCTGCTGATTCAAGTGTAGCGTAATGGAGTGGGAGGGTCACAAAGTTGCAGAGAAAATGTTGTGTTGACATTCTCGAGCGCATCTGAATTCTCTTCTATTATATAGGAAATGATGTAAGAATAACGAAAAAAATATAATCTGACAATTCCCACAAGCCAAAGTTATCTTAATTTTGTTTTTTTTCTGCCATAGTTACCTCCCTCTACAGAAAGGGCTTATATTTGGTGGGGTGCCTTAACAGTATGTGAGGTACCCCCTCCTATGTTAATCTGACGCGCTTGAGTAAATACCAAAATCCCATCTTGGGCTCCCCTACTATTATTCCAAGTACCAATATTCATTTAGTGAGCTTCACTCATTATAAAGGTAACAACCTCATTATGTGTGATTCTAATTATACATTTTTTATTTAATATAGTTACTTGTAGGTGAATTAATTATTACATTTTAATTTTAGCCATTTACCGTATTGGATCCAAAGTTTAATACCAAAGATATTTTATGTCACAGAAAAGGCATGGAATTACTACCCCTACACAATAACAGGTACTTATAGCAAAATGTCAATTTGTTCAGAAACATCTGATAAGCCTTTACAGGCTATAATGATTATTTCATATTATACACTTAAAGTTTACAAAATATGTTATGGGTGATAAAATAAAACCATGAAACTTGCATTGGAAAACCATGTGAAAGGTGAAAGTAGCAAATTTTGAATATTGCTATTATGAGCTGTCTACAACCTAGGGCATCATTTGCTCATCCATAAAACATACAATCACATCAAGTTTTTTATGCCATAGGATAGAAGATAAGTAAATGGATCTTGTAATGAGAAAAAGTAACCACTGTCTATGGATTAGTGAATCCACTAATGGCATTCTATACTTTTATTTTAATTTATATAAATTGACTTATATTTTAATAAAATTTGCACTTATATCAGCAATAGTATATTGTATGTAATGTATACCAACCCTTCTGTTGTTGAGTAGGTACCCTGGCTATATAATTGATGGTATTAAGTTTGATTCCCTATAGGGACAAAGATTTGTGTAATGACCATAGTTGTTTGTTTTTCTTTATTTGTTTGTTAATAAATACATATACATATTTTACTATTTAAATATGTATTATATAGTATTGTTATATAACTAACACACATTTCACAAGCAAGTAAATTATTTATTTTGGGGTTAGATCAATAATTTGTGTTGTTTGTCCAGTGATATATTTATATCTGTAGTATCTGAACATATTTTATTTAGTTCATCCCAACTAAAATAAGCAGTACCTATACCTATACCTAGTACTGATATTTTCATCAGCAATGTACTGAAAAACATATTGTGTAATTAAAGACATAACATTTATTAACAAGCGGGTAAAGCTCATCACACACGGTAAATATGCTATATCATTATTTTTATCTTAAGATGCTAAGACAAATGGCTAAGATACGATAAAATTAAAAAACTTGTTCATCATTACATAGTATAAAACAAAGTCGCTTTCACTGTCTGTCCCTATGTCCTTATGTCCCTATGTATGCTTAAATCTTTAAAACTACGCAACGGATTTTGATGCGGTTTTTTTTTAATAGATAGATTGATTCTTGAGGAAGGTTGAAGTGTATAAACCTTTCCGATATTCCCACGGGAACAAAAGCTGTGCGGGTGAAACCGCGGACAGGTCGCTATTTTTCTTACAAGTCTGCTTAATTGCCACATGTGTTCTTTGTAGGAGTTCTATATACAGGTGATTGACTATGAGTGATATGACCTTACTTCTAGATTTGTTAGACAGCTCCTCATCTGATGATTTTATTATAGAATGTGAAATCAAAATTGCAGTAGCATATTCCAAATATAAAAATCTTTGAATGAAAAGCTATGTCAACAACATATTAATTGTTTGCGGGTGAACAACTAGCTTAGTGTCATAAAAGACAACAGCTTTCGTGCATAGTTTTCCTCCCTATCCCTCTTGACTAGATGCGGTATGGAGTCGGCAGCATTCTGCACATCTTACAATAGTAACTATTATATAATATATTATTTGTGGCACTGCGTCCACGCATATCCGGAAATAAAAACAATGTGTATTTATATTAAGGTTGTGAAGATAATTTATTAAGATATGAAATATATATTTCCATATTGGTTTATCACTCTGTATCTTAAGATAATAAAGATAAAATATAAATTAACTTTGTTGTGTGTGATGCTTCTAGGATTTCTATGGTGAGCAATATTCTGAAATTTGCTTTAAAATAAGATATATTTACCGTATGTGACGCGCATAAGATTGTGATATTTTATAATTCAATGATATTAATATTTTTTTATTCTGTTTCCATGGTTTGGTATCTTCAGAGTACACAGTAAGTAGTTAGTAAAATTTACTGTTAGATTGCCTCTAATTGATTGTATACTCAAAAAACTTACATTTTTTACAGTGTTCCTTTTTACCAAAGTTTTCCATATCAATTCAAACAAGGTATGAAAATAATGGCACAAATGAAAATGTAAGTATTATAACAATATGTTTGTTCTTTTTCAACAGAAAGTGTCTCTGTGTAATTCAGATTTAGTAGTTGTCTAAGCTTGCATAGATGTAATAGGTGATGTCTTTACTTCATTACTCACACTAATGATATAATGGCTGTGGTCGCAGGAACAAACTATTTTTTTATTAATAACAAGTTGAATTTTCGTAAGCAGCTTCGTTTTAACGAGACGCAAATCTTTTTTATCTTCAAAAAATCTCGAATTGGATAACCTATAAAGTTAGGGGGCTTCGAACATTTCCATTGTGTAAAAGCTAAACGAAAAATATTTTATTAATAACAATATTTATTTTTTGGTTTAAATGCTTGAATATTTTATGAAAAACACGAAAATACTTTTGTACTACACATGCGATGGTTTTTCTGACGAGTCCTCCACTCTAATGGCCTGGCCACCGGAAATTCTCGACCGCAATTTGGCGACGCGTCTGGCGCCTGAAACAAAATAGGAAACTGGAAAGTACTAAACATGCCACGCGGCATGGTGACCGGCAGGGCGACCGACGAAATTTACCGAGCGAATTGCCTGCTGGGCGAAGGACGCGGCGAGCGAGTGTAAAAAATGTATGAATCAACACAGCCCATGCGCCGAGGCCGCCGTTATAGTCTAGGACCCAACACGGTTTAGTTGTAGTTGCTGAGAAATACACTATGAACATTGTAACAATGATTTGGTTACCAGAACTTAACCATTTGAAGTTAAGTGCAGAATTATTAGAGATTTAGTTGTTATTAGTTTAGTTGAGAAACATTTATTACCTAATTGAACTAAGTTTTCTCTTACTTTTATACAGTTTGTTTCGAACTCTCTCTCCCTTCACGACATGGGAATTGCAAAAATTTATGTCGCTCCCCTATTCTCTTGCTACCTCCCTAACATCTCATGTAGGGTATGTATGCCTCCTAAGATCTGTCACTGATTTTTTTTCTTTTTTTTTTTTATGTCATAAGATAGCAAACAAGCAGATGGGTCTCCTGATGGAAAGAGTCAACCATCGCCTATAGACACCAAAGATGTTAATGGTGCGTTGCTATCTTGTGGCGAGGTATAATGCCACATGCATAAGTTTACCGGCTACCTCACCCTCCAAACCGGAACACGACAGCAACAAGCACTGACGCTATTGCGGCAGGACTAAGTAAAGCGTTGGTACCAGACCCAGGTGAGACAATGCAGAACTCTACCACAGCGGCGTGCATAGATTTATGACACTGGGTATGCGGCAGAGTACTCGGTCATAAAAAACTTTTCTTTTATAGATTTTAAGCATAGCCACAGCCACGCTATGAATCTCTAAGTCGGAAACCATGCCAACAAAACAAGTATTAAATGTACTACTATTCATGTACATCTTCTACGGCAACAATATCCCGAATTAGTCCATACTGTGCTAGAATTACTAAACAATATGCAAGGAAAACAATATAATTTAATCTTGTGTACAACCACATAGCCAGTTATACGTTTTATAACTTTTAATTGTAACTCGGATACACACCTATCTTTAGACACAATTTGAATCTTTTCTCTGAATGACAATTGTGAAAACTTGTTATTTTTAATTTTTAATAAACACACATTTTCAACACAACCTTTCACAATCGAATGACATTTAAAAAAATTATCAAATGCACTAGTAAAAGCAAATTACTACAATTATTATAGAAACTCAGTAATAAACTGTTAATGTACAATTTTTCAAATGTTTAAATAAAAAATCTAAGAAAACTATAATTAAACTAGCGCAAAGTACTGTACAATGCATGTCACATGACAAAACCCAAAATTGACCCCGGGCCTCGCGAAACAAAACATTTCTGCTATTTAAACAAATAAAACCTTATTAAACAAAAATGCATAATGTGCACACGTGATTTATTAGATTTCCGACTATTATTTTTAGTCGGATTATAGGCATTAGGCAACGAATTTTTCCGATTACTCTCGAACTCCGAAGCCTGCAGCGGTCGCCACGCCAGTCGCGGCTTTGGATAATTATGAGTGTGTGCGTTTGCAAGCTGTGCACCATACAATAATTACTACACACGTGCGAACAAATCTCCTGCCAAACTCGGCCGCATGAGAGATGGTTGATTTCTCCAAACGCCTGGCAAACATAATGTTTGTGTGCCTCTAAATAAGTGCTATTTATAAAATATTAGGCGATTTTAAGTTATTATATTTTGTTTATTCATTTATTTACTATTAGTTAAAGTCATCTAAAACGTACGAACGTTTTATTAAAATATCTGTAAATGGCAAGTAATGCACTGCATTACTGCATATAAGGTGCGCACGCCACTGCTCTATCACCTAGTAGCCACGATGATAGTGACTCGCATAGCCAATCGGTCGCTTTTTACGACCTGCCTGGCAGACTAGCAGCTGGCCTATTCTTCAAAGGAGCCTGGAAACAACACGAGGAAATCTCTAACTGATATTACTCATTGATTTATGTGTTGTAGTGTTTGAACTTATTGCCGGAAGAATTAGAAACAAGAGAGGTTGATTACATCGACATAGCATTTGATGATGTAAAACCACACCATTACAAAGAGGCAGAAGATCCAAAACTTTATAAGTCGGAGAAGTCGGGTCGTGGTCCTCTACATGAGGGTTGGCGAGACAGTTTTCAACCTATTATGTGCTGTTACAAAGTCGTTCATGTTAAATTTGAAGTGTGGGGAATGCAAACTCGAATAGAAGAATATGTACAAGGGGTAGGTATTATTTAAATATATCTTTAACTGTTAATTCTTTAAGGCTAGCTATAAACGAGTAGTAATTTGCTGTCGCCAAAGCCAACTGTAGCTCTGGATAAAACTAATTGTAATTGTTAGTGTGTTGCTATCGGTTTGACGGAAAAATTGCCATGTTCATAAGTCTATGGCTGCCTAGTCCTCCAAATTGGAACACGACAATGACAAGTATTGACGTTATTGCGGCAGTAGTACCATGTTGGCAGTAGACACCGTCACATTGACATACCTACAGTTTACCGATGCCAGTGTCTAAATATGTAGTGTACTGTAATCGCTATAGTTGATTTCGAAATCAAAACGCTGTTGCTACTTTAACTTCTGGGCAGAGTAAAAAATTAAATTTTTACAATTAATCAAACAAAAACATGATTTTTTGAATAAACTATTAAAAAAAATCACAATTTTTACGATTTTTCCAAAACCTATAAGAAGCAGTTTGATTTGCGCCAGCGTAAGCGCGGTCAAAAAACCAAAAAGTTGATTTGGTGTCACATTCTTCGGTTTAACTATAAATGGTAAAAAGAACGCAGGTCATTTTAATTTTGTACAACCCTTGCGTGTCTTTTGGAGTGATAAATATTTGAAAAATTAGAATAATTTAAAAATAATTGAGACTATAATTTGATTGTATTCTATCATTATATTTAATTGTTACCATTTTATAAATCTTTAATTACAATTTCATTAAAACAGTAATAAGTTTATATATCATATAATATATAATAAAATCGTAGGAAAGTCAAAACTGTACATTGAATATATTTTTAAAAGAATACTTGGGGCGTGATCTACAATTGATATCAAAGCCAAAAATATAGTTTTTAGAATTTTTGTCTGTTTGTCTGTTTATCTGTTTGTCTGTATGTATGTCCGGGGTAAACTCAAAAAGTACTGCATGGATTTACTTCAAATTTTGCATGAATATTACTAACAGGTCGGGTCAACATATAGGCTGCATATTATCACGCTATCACCTAGCGGCCAGGTGCTGTGCGGAGTAAACGAAACCCGCGCGGACGAAGTCGCTGGCAACAGCTAGTATATCATAATTTTCATTATAAGTATCAAATAAAAATTCTCTCTGTTTTTGTATTAAAGAATAGTTAGTGCTAATTTATTTTTTGTTCTTTTAAGTAAGTACCTATAAAGTGCTTTTTGCAAAAATCTAAGCTCAGAATTCTGTAAATCTAACTTAGATTTCTGAGATTAGCAGTTGTACTGAAGACACCCAATGACAAGATAAATACCTAACCACAGACTACTAAGGAGAGAACTGATTGTTTACGTTAACCTTACCTAAATTCTAACTATATTAAAGTAGTAGCTAAATTTTAGCTACTACTCCCCAAGTTAAAAAAATATTTATTAAATACAGATAAGTTAAGGAGTTGATATAGAATCTTAAGTAATCTTCAGTTTAGTTATTAATATTTAGGGCGATAGCTGTATTGTGTTTCTATGGAATATTTCTCACATTTGGAATTGTGCACACCAATTAGTTACACAACTGACTGAGTGCACAAAGAGCTAGAAAATTAGGTATTTTTTGAATATTATAACAATAATTACATTGATATCGATACAATATTTTAATTAAACAAAAATTAATTTTGTAATTGATAGAAATAAGTTGTGATGTCAATTAATGTGTGTAATTGTATCATGTAACTATAATTTAAAAAAAAAAGACAACTCCACTGAATATCTTCCGCCGGATCTTCTCAGTGTGTGCCCGCGTTCCGATCCGGTAGTAATTGTAAAAATCGACTCACAACACTTTTTAGTTTAATGATAAATAATTATAATTTTAAAATATTTGCACACCATATCATGGTAGAATATGTATTAGGTAACTTAATCAAATTTTAATAACTAATTGTAACTCCCATATTCTGGCAAATAAATAATTTCTTTCTTTCTTGCTTTCTTTCTACAGTAGAGTGAGTGACATATAGTTTATTTCGATACTGTAATATTTCAATTTTTAAATATCAATCATCAAAATTGAAATCTTCCAGTATGAAATTAAAAATAAACACTTAAAAACATTTAATTTATATAATGGTTTAAACCAAAGTGATGGCTAACGCTGCTTTGGAGTCACAATATGGCGTGTGACGTGGAGCAATGTCGCTATAAAATATTTTTATGCTATGGGCCTCGGTGGTCAATGGTTCGAACAAAATTATATCTGCCAAATAACTTAGCCTATCCCGCTTAAGCTTCGTAAGCTTGATGAGATGTATTAATATATCTGATCGTCACAGTAGAAAACCGACAGAATCTCAAAGCCCTTATTGTTAGCTGGGATGATTTGCGATAATGTAGTCGCGGTAGAGTTGCTTATTGTGCGCACGTGGTCTGTTTGAATCTGACCTAATAAACGGCAGCTAGTCTGTGCTTTGAAGACGCGCACGGCGAGTATAACAGAAAATAAATATCTATCACGTGGGTAATAAAACAACCGGATTTACGAATATAAACCTGTACGCTCATCGTTACAAAAAAATTGGACTTTGTAATCATTTTCAATTATTATTTGTAATCATTTTCGATATTATATTATATATAATTAGAGGAAAAAGCAGTTGTCATGATTCATCATGTAAACTGCTTTTTCCTCTTATTACGCAATGTAGTAGGAGAGTTACATTTTAAGGCGAGGTATTTTGACGCGCGCTAATACTATAGAACGTGGGCGGCCGGTATGTTCTGAAACCGCTGGGAAACGGTTTTTTTCGGATAAATAAATATAGGAATTCAGCTGAAAACCAAAATTTAGTACATTCTTTTTTGTATTTTTTGTATGTGGAAAATTATAAATATTATGAACAAATTACTTGTTTTAGAGATTTGTTTAGCCTGTTTTTGGAATTTTATATGATCGAGTAAAGTACATTCTGTCATGTAATTAGTTAGAAGATTCCTTAGATAAACTTCAGGTGTATCGTGTAATTTTTGTAAAACCGTTATTTAACAATCAATACACAATAAAAATCTGATTAAGCAAACCAGTTTTTTCCGTTTGTCTCTGGTGCCTCGCATTAAATTCTTTTTTTTATACGCCGTATGCGACTGCATGTTGAACTTTAGAAAGAAATCGAAAAAATATGTATATTTGCTAAATAATAATATAAATGTTACAAAAGTTTTTACAAAGTATTCCCTCATTTGTTGAACAACATACTCATCAATTGGTTCCGTCATGACGTATACTCGTACAAATTCATAACCGTGTTTCTTTATCGTTTCTTTGACATTGCTTCGTTTTTAACCTATCGATTACTTAGCCAAAGCAATATTTTAGATTTCAAAAATTGAGTTGAATACCATTCGAAAGATCAAAATCGATCATTTTTTCCAAAATAGAGCTTTTCGAAATTCAATATACTGTCATTTTTAACAAAATAAATGTATGAACTGAAAAAGTCTATGCTTTTTTTCAATTGACTACAAATTGAAAACAAAAGACAACAGAAAAACATTCATGCTACTTGTCTGGTTAATCCGGTTAATAAGTGAATAACCACATAAGATTCTCAGTATCCACTGAACATTTTTTTATTTTATTAAACATTTTGATTGTGAGTTAATCATTTTTCGATTGAAAATCGTTTAAATTTAGCTAATCGTTTGCTTTTTGCGGCAGAGTGGTAGGTGTCTATTCTTCAAAGGGGGTTTGTACCAGCACAAGTAAACTCATACATTATAATATATGGGTTTACTTGTGCTGTTCTATTCATTGTAATTGTGCTGTACTTGTAATATTCATTACTTTCCGATGATAATTTTTGTTTATAAATTCATAATATAGTATTATAAATTATAAATTATGAATTATGAATTATGAATTATGAATTATGAATTATGAATTATGAATTATGAATTATGAATTATGAATTATGAATTATGAATTATGAATTATGAATTATGAATTATGAATTATGAATTATGAATTATGAATTATGAATTATGAATTATGAATTATGAATTATGAATTATGAATTATGAATTATGAATTATGAATTATGAATTATGAATTATGAATTATGAATTATGAATTATGAATTATGAATTATGAATTATGAATTATGAATTATGAATTATGAATTATGAATTATGAATTATGAATTATGAATTATGAATTATGAATTATGAATTATGAATTATGAATTATGAATTATGAATTATGAATTATGAATTATGAATTATGAATTATGAATTATGAATTATGAATTATGAATTATGAATTATGAATTATGAATTATGAATTATGAATTATGAATTATGAATTATGAATTATGAATTATGAATTATGAATTATGAATTATGAATTATGAATTATGAATTATGAATTATGAATTATGAATTATGAATTATGAATTATGAATTATGAATTATGAATTATGAATTATGAATTATGAGTTATGAGTTATGAGTTATGAGTTATGAGTTATGAGTTATGAGTTATGAGTTATGAGTTATGAGTTATGAGTTATGAGTTATGAGTTATGAGTTATGAGTTATGAGTTATGAGTTATGAGTTATGAGTTATGAGTTATGAGTTATGAGTTATGAGTTATGAGTTATGAGTTATGAGTTATGAGTTATGAGTTATGAGTTATGAGTTATGAGTTATGAGTTATGAGTTATGAGTTATGAGTTATGAGTTATGAGTTATGAGTTATGAGTTATGAGTTATGAGTTATGAGTTATGAGTTATGAGTTATGAGTTATGAGTTATGAGTTATGAGTTATGAGTTATGAGTTATGAGTTATAAATTAATATAGATGTTTTATTCGTATTTTACGTAACAAAGAAATGTATTAGACGTTATGATCAATAGTGTAAAATTTGATTCCGCTAAATCAATTTGGCAGAATTAAAATATAAATGGATTTTCTGCTTGTCTTCTGTGAATTGTGCTTGACGGCATTGTAAAATTTCCTATTTTTATTATTTAGTCGGAGTAGTAATATACTGCTTTATATTCTTATTAATAAAAATATTTCCAGGCGATTCGTGAGATCCTACTACTCGGCCATAGACAAGCATTCACTTGGATGGACGAATGGTTTAATATGACTATAGAGGATGTCAGAAATTATGAAAAAGAAATGCAAGATAAAACTAACATAAAGGTAGGTAAATAATAATAGTCCAAAACGTGTTGATGGATAAAGGTGTGTATGTATATTAACAATATAAACGTACAATTAAATAAATAGGAATTGCAAACACATACGGCCATTTCGTGAAGTAATCCATATCATCTAAAATACTTGTTTGCGTTATCTGTCCTAGGAAATGGCCCAGCCACGTCAATCGCTATCCTTTCCCAGGGGGCTCCCATGTTGTATAATCTAAGGTTGCCTCGGTTTCTGACTAGCGGACTTTTTGCTGTTGAGCATGACGTACATTTTCGACACCAATTCTCGACAATTCTCTTCTCGGCAATTCAACCAGTAAAAACGCTCTCGCACCTTTACCAATGTTCGTCGTACTCCGAGATGTCCTCCAGAAATCCCATCATGCAACTCACGTAGAACGTCCTTGATTAATTTTCTTGGCACTACCAACTGTAGGTGATGTTCTCTTCCTGATGGTTTTTCCCACTTGCGGTATACTAAATCATTTTGTAACACAAGACTTTACGCCTAATAATTTTTTGTGATAGCATTGAAAGGAGCCAGCTCTTGCCATTTTGGTTTTCCTGTGTACAAGACGCAGGAAAACCAGAAAGGCAAGAGCTTCATCCAATCTATTAGAGGCCACAAAACAAATCAGTTTCCCATCTGTCATCTGTGGGCTTAGCTCGCAAAACTCGAATCCTTTCCTTCGTCTCCAATCTTACACAATGTTTATGATTATCCGTACACGGTCGGTTTGATAGCGCATCGACGTTTGAATGAGACTTTTCGCTACGGCGTTCTGTGTTCCTCAGGTTATCATTGCTAGCTACTTTTGTTTGCACTACAGTTGGTGTAGCTCCAGTTTTCGGCGATAAGCTGCAGTTCTTGCCATTAATCGATCTCTTAATGGATAAACTGTTGCGTTAGCACACCTGAGGTATGCTAGCTTTTGGGGCTCTTACTCGGTCAACCAGCACCTGCCGTTTAATCCTGGCTGTTACTTGTTTCCCTGCTGGTTCAACAGGCTGTTTAAACCGCCTGTTCTCTTCAGCTACTGAATTTCCTGCCACTTGCTGACGCCAATTCACTGAAACTATAGCTTTAGGTTTGGCTGGGCAGTTAACCCTAATGTGCCCACGTTCACCGCAGGCGTAGCACATGGGGACTAGTCTCCTAGGTTCCACTAACTTCGATCGAGCCACAAGTTCTGTAACCTCGCGTACCTTGTAGGCGAACAGCTTCCACCCCAAGCGCATGAGCCAAAACCTTCTTCATAGTTACGTGGTGCTGAAGGCGAACAGCAGCACGTACTTCCAGGTCTCGAATCCCGTCATCCGCCTGGACTGGAGTGTTGTTCACTGTGTTTGTGTCGGCTATAAAGGATACGCTTTCCTCACAAGTTTCTCAATTTCTACGGCCCATTGTTGAAGTCCTTCGCCGCTCTTCTGTACCCGGTCTTTCAATTGGGCACGGAATACATGCTCTAAGTGACGTTCACCGTAGCGAGCTTCTAATGCCTCCATCAAATCAGTGAACTGATACTGCTTAGGCACTGCATCCAAGACGGAGAGCGTCTGTTCCCGTAATGCCGTACTCAGAGCTGTTAGGCAATGTTCGTCTGTCCAACCACTGGCCTTCGCTGCTATTTCAAACTGAATGTGGTACGTATAACATGAAGTAAGACCGTCATAAGTGGGTACCTTTACCCGAGGATCTACCTGGTGAGAACAACTGGTAATGGTAGCACCCGACTTAACTTTCATGATCTTCATTTTCATGACTTCCCTCTCCAGTTGGTCCACGTTTTCCGTTATTTTGTCGCAGCTGGCTTCCAAGTTGTCAACCCTCTTCTCAACACTTCATGTCGCGCTTGATGAGGTCTATATATCTTTTTAGCTGGTCTTGTTGCGCCAAGATAACCGGCAATTTATCATCAAATCTAGATAAATGTTGCTTTATTTGATGCTGTTGCTCTTGTAGTTTTAGTTGTTGCTGTTGCTGTTCCTGTCGCTATTGCTGAATAGCTGCCAGTATAACAGAAAGATCAGTAGGCGCAGTACTCGATGATGATGACGTACTGACAACACTTGCGGGTTCCTCACCTGCACGCATCTCAGTGTCTCGGTTTGAGATCTGGCGGTAACATCTTCCTTCGGAATAAGTGGCATTTCACAATCCCATTTCTGACACCAGTTGTTACGTGCTTCGGGTTCGTTATTGTGCAAGAAAACACCACTTATAATAAAACCGTGTATTAACAACACAAATACACAAAACAACGATGTAATCTATACATACAATAAAATCGTAGGAAAGTCAAAACTGTACATTGAATATTTTTTAAAAGAATACTTAGGGCGTGATCTACAATCGATATCGAAGCCAAAAATATAGTTTTTAGAATTTTTGTCTGTTTGTCTGTATGTATGTTCGGGGTAAACTCAAAAAGTACTGCATGGTTTTACTTTTTTTTGCATGAATATTACTGACAGGTCGGGTCAACATATAGGCTACATATTATCACGCTATCACCTACGGGGGAGGTGCTGTGCGTAGTAAACGAAGTCCGCGCGGGTGAAGTCGCTGGCAACAGCTAGTACGTAAATAAACTGATTAATACTAATAACACTTACTGTACTAACACGAAAATTAACCGATTACGCTGAACGAAAACACTTCTCTTATTCACTGTACTACACACTGGTCACTTCGCTTCACACAGGTTGCCCGTACTATCGCTTTATAAAAACTGCCCTCTATTTGCCAACACATCAATATTTATACCCGAGGTAAAGTTTGCCTACAATCCCGAATGTTCAGCAATCATCTCGTAAGCAACAATTTTAACGTGAACAAGTCCTATAACACGCTATTTTCGCCCTTATGCTCTAAGCGATAGGGTTAATTATGGCATAACTATTCGAGTAACGGTGGCTATTTGTTTATCAATAGAAGTAGCTATCCCTTTCTTTTATTTCTAGATCCCTTCAGCGCCCCAACTCTTCACGTTTCAAGATTATTTGCAACAATATTTACCTGTATCTAATAGAGTTTTAGTGTTTACCTTGTTAAAACGTTGGCTGGGTCAAGCACCTTCCAAACAAAACTCGTAGATCTACCACTGGTTGTAATGACGAGTTTAGCCTCGGCTCAACGCAATGCAACTTACAAGCTGTGTGGAAATCCTATTCTTTATAAAAGTACGGAAAAACAAGCAAAATCATAAAGTATTTGTTATTGTACCATTTCAACCAAAAAGTCTAGTTTCGTTGCATATTCTTAGCTTTTTTTTATATATCATAAGATAGCAAACAAGCAGAAAGACTCAACCATCGCCTATAGACACCAAAGATGTTAATGGTGCGTTGCTATCTTGTGTCAAGGTCTAATGCCACATGCATAAGTTTACCGGCTACCCTATCCTCCAAACCCGAACATGACAGCGACAAGCACTGACGCTATTGCGGCAGGAATAGGTAAGGCGGTGGTACCAGACCCGGGCGAGACAATGCAGAACTTTACCACCTAGTAGCCTCGATGGTAGTGACTCGATAGCCAATCGGTCGCCTTTTACGACCTGCCTGACAGAACGGCAGTTGGCCTATTCTTCAAAGGAGGCCGGGACCAACACGGCGTCCAACAAAAGTGTTTTGAATGAACAATAAATGTGATATCAAAATTTAGTGTTACTTCCAACCCCAATATTTGAAGATGATCAGCGATGTCGAAAAAACACGCACCTGAAAATTAGTAATATATTCGGTCGTTAATATATTATATACCTACGCATTTGTAGTTTGCCAATAATTTTTTTTATACAGGTTAAAACAGCATTGGAAAATGAGATTCCACCAGAAAGTCCCGATAAGGTAAACCCCGGCTCATCACAGCCTCCTACGCCAAAGTCACCGAAGAGTGGTGCTACGACCCCATCTGGAGAAACCAGGTCGTGGTTTTCTTGGTCTTAAGTGTTTGTTGTTCATTATGTGTAAGAAGTCTATATTGTGGAACTCATTATGTGTTCAACTATTGCCTTCCTAAGGGGTTATTTTCATCATTTAATGTGCAGAAATGAAAAAATTCCTAAGCACTTAAAGTTATGTAGTCATTCTATAGTCATTAGTTTTATTGTGATATGTCACTAATTATGCCAATTCCAAACATTCGACTTATACTACACCTTTTTATTCAACATTTTATTTGTTGAAAATGCTTAGAAATTTTAGAACATCTACTTATTTGAAGGTTTAAAAATTTTAAATGTTAAGTCTAAATGTATTGATAAATGATCTTTTGAATCAAGTAATGAAAATAAGCCCTATACCATGCTACTATCTCGAAATACTTGATATTAAAATATAATGGTTGTGTATTGTCTGATTATATGTTGTATATCGGTGTAAAACTAATAAAAGATTAGTATCAAGACGGGTCTAAGTCTATACACATGTAGATAGCTTTCTAGCTTCGAGATTTCGTCTATGCCAATTAAAAATTTTTTTATACACTGGTGAACAAAACGTGTAATGCATAGAAAGTGTTTAAAATAAAATATTTAATTGGAATTCCCAATTATTTGTTAATTACAAATTGCAAAATTAACATAAAAAATGAAAATCATCACAAAAATTCACCAAAATAAATAAAAAAGAAAAATGTTATAGGTGAGAAACTTACTTATTATTTAATTAATATTAATATTTTTCAAAAATGTTTAGAGAAAAATTTAATGTAGGCTACAATAAGTGCTTTATAATGCTCCTTCTAGTTCTATAAAGTGCTTCCAGTCTCAATGGCATACCCCTTATCAAGTTAACTATAAAATCACGAGGGATTGCGGTGTATTCATCCGGTAACACGGTTTTAAGATCTCTGTTCTTTTATGTTACCGGAGGCAGAATTTGTTTTCATAATTTTTCTATCAATATCTGTCCGCTCCGTTGGTCGAGTGGTTAGCGACCCCGACTACGCAATCAACGGGGCTCGGGTTCAATCCCCGACGGAGACAAGCATTTCTGTGATGAGCATAACTGTTTGTATTTCCGGGTTTGGGTATTTATTAAATGTATTCCAGTATTTATATATGTATTTCTGTGTATTAGTATCGATGACTAACACCCATAACACAAGCAAATAATTTGCTTACTTTTGGGTTAGATCAGTAAATGTAATTTGTCCCGTTAATGTGAAAATTACTTGAATATAATGTGAATATTTATTATTATTATTATTTATATTTATCAAGGTTACTTTATATGATCTATGGGGTTCAAGTAGAGTGCGCTAGCCTCCACATAGAACTGATTTCGAAGTCTCAAAGATATCAATACAACTATGGACGCAGGATAGAGGCGCTCTTTATTATGAATAAAACATGTCCATTCTCTATGAAAGGAGCAAATACTGCAGTGTCTCAAAATTTCAGTTATCACTCTGTTACTGTCCCATTCCTAATGCCTCCATATACCATAGTTGAACCTCCACGCTAGTTCCAGGATCGTCTGATATTTGGCAGACTTATCTGTGAGTAGAATTTAACTCAGAAGTTGGCGGAACTTGTTTCAGTAAAATTTTCGTGATTATCATCTCACTCGATGAAATGTAGCAAGAATGCTCTGGCAGAAAAATTTGAATTTATTCAACTATTTCTTTGGAGCTTAGTTCGTACTCGTGTTTTAGAAATTCAGGTCGGTTTCTAAGTACATTGGTCAAGTTTTCGGTGAAGAGTCGATTTTTCTTTAGTAATGTTAGAGTAACAGCCTAAGAAACTTTAAGTGGCGTTTAGCATTAATATTCTCGTTTAATTTATAGTATCAACCCACATGCAATACAATAAACAAGTAGTCAAAGCAACACTGAATAAAATCTGTGGTGTAAATCAAATTCAAAAGATGGCAGTTTACTATGTAATTACATTTAAAAAAATTGGTTACCGGTTACCCATCAATCACGATAATCAATAATGCGGAATGCGGACGAAGAAGAAGAGGGCTTTTATAGTTTATATTCTGTATAGCTTTATATTCTATGAACATAAAACCTATTTCACGTCAATGACAAAAATATCGGCAGCACAGGTTCACCGCCTATAGTAACTTCTCCAATTATACTTAGTTGAGGTTAGGCATAAATATTGGATTAGGTACATGGATCAGTTATTTTACGAGATAAGGTCAAACCTAATCCAAAAATATCACATTACCTTTCCACAGGTTCCACATAATCCCAGTTCCACAGACTACAAATACTCTGTACCTACCTATATTAAATTATTTATTTTTAGATAGGTGCGTATTGCTGTCACCTTGTTAGTAGTTGTATTGATGAACATACAGTTGGACGTTTTATCATCATCACGCTGTACCCTTGCGGGGTTTGGAAGAGTAAACAGAACGTCTATACTAATACCTAACTAACGTGGAGTTGGTGTTAAGAATCGGAGACCATTAAACCGATTTTGATTAAATTTCGACTGTTCCCTAAGTAAAAATCAAAGACCACATGAAGTAAAAATATACCTAATTGAGATTTGCCACATCAAAAATCAAAAAAAGACTACATAGATATTATGTCCTTTATTTCCGAGAATTTCGTTTCGTTCAGACAAACATACAAACACTTAAATTTAGTATACGTGCTAAACGTAAATTTAAGTATATACCTAAATAGATAATCATACTCAAATATTATAATCCAA
Source organism: Apodemia mormo (assembly GCA_036924255.1). Lineage (NCBI taxonomy): Eukaryota > Metazoa > Arthropoda > Insecta > Lepidoptera > Riodinidae > Apodemia > Apodemia mormo. The sequence continues at coordinate 23,175,730 of JAUPFN010000012.1, read as the reverse complement.
TTTAGCTCACTCGGGTGAAAGCCTACGTTCTGCCCTATAAAATCTTATCTTTCAGTGAAAATTCCATCAAAATCGGTGCAGCCGTTCTAAAGTTAAGTGTTAACCCGTTCAAACAGAATGACAAACGAATAAATAGAAATTTTGAAAAGATTTTTTGAATAAGAATGTCGCGAAATTCCTACGATGTAAAGATGGGCGATTGTGAATGACATTGTTCGAATAATTTGATTGTAGAAATCATTCAAATTATTCGAATAAGCTTATAACTCATTCGAATTTGAAAAGAAGCGAGAAGTAAATACGTCTGTATTGCGTCGTCTCATACTTTTGATTGAAATTTCATTACTACTAGTTTATATATTCGAATATTCGTAACCTCATCTAAAATTAAACTCTATGCACTGTGAAATAGTACCCAGTTTCGTGTGGTAAATTAAATAATCGCAATTAACGATAATTACTAGTTTTTATTAGAATATCGTAGTTTTTATTGCACTCATATAAAAATATTTTGATTCTAAAAACTAATTTAATAAAACTTAAAAGTAAACTTTATAGTACGAAAAAGACAGTCAATTTTGTATGGCAAACTGAATGAGTAAACTAGCGGTTCGCAAATCAGTTACTACGAATATCAATTGAAAGTAGACTTTATTGTAAGTGAATACGGACCAGTTTTGTATGGAAAAGCAAATGAATAAACTAGCGGTTTTATTCGAATATGCAAACTAGCGACCGATTGTTTTTGTATTCGAATATTAATATTAGTAGTATCAAACCATTCGATTGTTGGAATCAGTAACAATCGCCCATCTATATGACATGTATGACCTAGTCTGACTAGGCTAGTCAACGGATAATTGAAAATGTATATTTCTACTTCTACTCTAAATGATTAATAAACCCGGAACGCGGAGACTTTATATACTAAATTCTTCAGACATCAATTGCGTAATTTAATAGCTGTGAGCGCCATCTAAACCATCATAACGAACTATTCTGCATACGATTTGTAAGACAACATTTTGTAAGTTGATCGACTATTACTCGTAAACTTGTGAAACCTACTTAACCGTGATAGTTTTCCTTTTAATTGATTATATTTACTACTACCGTCAATTTTTTCCCACCCCCAAAACCAACCGTTTAGCTGGCAGAGGGACACTGGCCTCTAATAAAATAAAATATTTAAATTAAATATTTAAATTTGTACATGATTGTAGTTTCCCAATATCCTGCCTTCTAAGCCGGCACACTATACTGCCGACATGTCTATGTAAGGCTGTCTATGTCTATCACGGATTATTTATGTTAAAAGTGGTATCACCTGGAAAGACATCAGTGTTACATTTGACATTCGTTCGCGGACTGCTAAGTAGGCTGATATTAAAAGGATATTATTTAAGCCAGCTCAGGATATGTAACTTGAGATTTTTGTTCGACTCGTATTTATTGTATATTAGCTGAACCGTTGGACTTCGTACCGCCTTTAAAATCATTAAATGTTTGATAGCTAGAAACGTATAAAAGTGTTGTTATCTTTTGCATAATTTTTCCATTTTTCTTTCCATAAAAATCATCCACGAACTTTAACGAATACTTAAAAAAAATATGCGAATTGGTTGGAGTGTAGCGCTTAGAAACACATCTAGCGATTAATTTTATTTTTTATAGATTTAGCAGAACTAAATATAAATGGTTATATCGAGCACAAATCCAGATAGTATTTGAAACTATTATATGTTTTATATTGTCAGTATTATTGAAAGTACAAATTAAGAAAATTGTGTCTTAAAACTTTGCGATTAATAACTTATGCAAAAAAATATTTAAAAAGGTAAGAAGAACTTTAAAAGGCATTGTATAGTGTTACTGCATACAGATGAGTTTACGCTCAAATCTGAAAGAAAAGGTATTTGGTAGGTAGAAGATATTCCGGTTATAATGAGCTATGAGATAAGTTTTAATTTATGATTTGAAGCCTTCACCTTGTTTGCACGTAAAGGTAGAAAGTTTCAGTTTTAGCTTTTAGTGATACAAATGTAAAAATAAATCTCGTCGTGATACCAATACCGATTCTATAATGAGCTTACGTAGCATCTGCAACATAAAAATGGGATTCAGATTCAAGTCAAAGTTGATAATTTTAATTTTTTGGTTTGGTGCTATACTTGGACTTACTGAGGATTGCAAGAAATAAAAATGTTTTACAATGTTTACAATCTATATATTATACGTGAAGTAAAAAAAAGTCGCCTCTGTGGTGGTCCGGTGTCGGGAGTGGACTACATGAGGTCCCGGTTTCGATTCCCGTGTCGGGCAATTCAAATAATGTTTTTTCAGTTCTCTGATAAAAACAACGTTGCCCGGGATTGGGAAAAGTGTCCGGTTGGCGACAGGCGACAGCTTGCCACCTATCACATTGTGGAACTATCTTCGGCTAATCGGGGGTGCTCTGGTTGTACCTCTGCTTATCTCTTCGGGGATACGGGCGTGAAGATACTTTTTTTAAATTAAAAACGTACCTCATTTTAAGACCTTTTAAGAAATTCGACACAGTTAAAGTTTACAAGTTTACAAGTTTTAAATAATAAACATTACAATATACAATATAGTCATGTGACATACATGATAATATGCATGCGTAACGCAATTTTCTTTACGGCTGAACTCTGTTGTCGAATTTGAAGAGATTGTATTTTTTTTGTTTAGTCTATGGTCAATTTTTGACCACAGGGCGATCGCTAGTAATAAGTAGAGGCTACAAAGATATTGTCGATAGAATTTACATTCACACATAAAGTTATTGTATCATATTATTAGTATTATGTACCTATTTGGCATTATAACATCATTTACGTCAATGAGACGGCATATTAAGCACCCTGATATGTACATCGTTTGATAATTAGTAATTACGTTGTTATTTCATTTAAAATAAATGAAATAACAATGTAATTACTAGTTATATACATATTTTAAATATATACATATTTTATATAGGTGACTTACAAAAGACTGTACATACTGAAATACTGTAAAATATTAGATACTTAAATTTTGAACTAATTATCCCTTTAAATATTTAGAATGGATACTTACGCGTAAACTTCGAAGTTCATAGTTTAAAAACGGCTGTGTCGCAGTGGCACGTTACAACGTGTCAGTTAAAGTGCGCCCCTATTGCTCACGCAGTGTTTATAATTTTTAAGTATTACCACGTTAATTTCGTCAACAGGGTGACACCCTCTTGGACACTCAAGCGTCCAACTAACAAAGTGGGTTCGCTTGATCCTCACGTGACGCGTCCACGCATCATCTTTAATTTTGAACTTTAAATCTAAAGTATAAAGTCTATTTTAGTATGAAGAAGTTTTGTGATAATGCTCTAAGGTAAATTTGTACTGTTATAATACATAACACAATCTGCACCCACAAACAATTTATTTTAACGTCCATCTTAAGGTTTACTATGTACTTAAACAATATCTGTAAGTACATAGTTCTATATCTGATTTAATTATATTTTATTGATTACATATGAGTATGACCATTAACTATCGTGTCGTTTATTATGTTATGTACAGTCTCATCAGTCAACCGGCATATTCGCTTGACATTCCTTGATTGAGTTATACAATCTATAAAACGTTCCTAATTTCCATTAGCGTTTAATCATTTATCATAATTAAAAATAACGAGCTTACTCATCTAAGTGTACAATTTCACAATAGAGGTTTGATATTTAATGTTAGAATGATATTGTTCCTGTTTTACAGGTTAGGACAAAAATTAGAATGTTCTTTTTTAAGCGTCCACTTATGATGAACGTTAGCAAAGGTATTTTAGTGTAATAGGCAAGGACTGTTTAGTTAGACGGCCATAGGAAATAGGCTAAAGAATACTTATCTCTAGTGTCTTTCGGCACGCACTTTTGTATAAAAAAGAATCCATGTATTTCTTGAATGTAATTTTTTCAATTACAACAAATTTTATGATTTTTTCGAGTAGAATACAAGTGCTTGTGCTAACAAAGTAATTAAAATGCGATTTTGCTTTTAGTGGAGAAAAGTGAGGCGGGGTTGTGATCTGCATAGCTCCTACGTACTCAATTGCTCGTTACTTATTCAATAACTTTTGTGCCGTCGATAATTAAATTGAAATGATAATTATATAAATTGTTCGTTTTTTAATGAGGTGACATTAAATGACAGTTAAAAAATGTGTTGGTTTTGTCTCTTCGTGTGTTTTTCGTGCAATTATCTTTGGAATAATTTATTTTTTCATTTTTTGTATATAACAATACAGATGTCAGCTGTAATCTATTTTCAAAACAATATGTTCTGTACCAATTCTACATGAAAGAGATCTATCTAATTAAACAGCGAATCAAAATAAACGGCCTAGATATTTCCTATTAGTCATTTAAAAATTGTAATTGTGTTTGTTATCAATGTTACAAAAATATCTATGTTTATATTTTAGAAGATGTGTATTTTATTGTTGTGGATGTTTCAGTTTATGTAAATGTTAGAGAATAAATAACTAAAGATAACATTGATTGTTGTTTTAATTCTAGTCCGGATGAAATACCTAGAATAAAATATGTTTCGAGGTGGTCTTATTTAAAATACCAAATAAGCAATTTTAAGTAATTGAGCTTCAACCCATTGAATATCTGGAAATGTTAGCTATATAAACGTAATATTTTAAAAGTCTAAGTGCTGCTCAGCGGGATTACCTGTGGCAGTGTAATGCTGCCATAGACTTCAAATACCTTACCGCTCCTGCTCACATTGATATCGCGACAAGATATCGAGCTTCCAACATTCCCGCTTGCAACTTCCCACAGTTCTTTTTTCTTTTCATCTGCGGTCAAATGAAGTCCTATCGTGTAAAGAATGTCTCATAATTTTATTGTGTCGATAACCCTAGTGACGACTTTGTTAAAATTATGAAATTCAGAAAATACAAATACTGAATTTTTATGAGAAAACAAAACAATCGATTATTTTTCTAACCGGGTAGTAAAAAAAATATACGATTATGTTTTGTTAATGTAGGTAATCTGGACTAAAAAAGAAGTAAGAAGTAAGGTGAATTGGTAAGAAAATTAACATGATTAACCAATATATATAATATGTAGAATTGTGACATGATGCATTATGCTTATAGAGTTTTTTGTTGTGTACCTACTACCTAGTACCTATACGTATTTTATTTGGTAAAAAATGTTTTTTTGTTCTATTGATTAAATGTATTAGATCCTGCTATTTCAATAAATTTTAAAACTAATGAATGTAAAGTATATTACATTTTTAAAAACCTACATTTTTCGAGTAGGTATATTTAACGAGTTGAATTCAAGTACATAAAATGCCAATCAATTGACGGATTATTGATGGCATGAGTTAAGTGTTGTCTCATTTCTCGCAAGAGATATGTTAGCAACAGCACACGATAACAACACTCTAGAACCTATATGATAGAACAAGCACTAACAAAGCATAGGAATGGACACGGCGGTGTTTACAAACGTCTTAGGTACATATCTTTTCCACAATTAATGAGGATGTATTGTTATCAACCCATTTCATTGACTTGATAGTGGAATCCAGATGCATCACTTAAAACATGTTGATACCTGGACAGCTACTTGATCTTACAGTCTATAATTTATTTATTACGAGTCTAAATTAAAATTGAAATATATATGCCACTAAGTATTTAACATATCGCGTAGCCATTGCAAATGAGGGCCAATGCTTGTATAAACACCAGGTAAACTTTTGACGCCGCAGCTTAAGCCATAACTGCAGATGCCTTGGAGTTTCTCAGCACATATAAGGGGTCCACCGGAATCACCCTGAAAACAAGTATGTATCACATTACATGATATTTATGTTCTTGATCATGTACTTATTTTCGCCCTAATCTATTTATCGATAGTTACCTAGATAGCAGGAAATTAAATTGGTCGTCTTTAAAGCAGATATATAGTCCGTGGTCATTACCGCCACGGTCCAAAAGTTTTGACAACACGACTCATGGATAATTACTATTATACTTATGGATACCGATTCTATTGATCGAATTGTTTTGTTTCTTCCAAGCCTTGAGGTTTTTCTTACCTAATGATGAGAGAGCAGGTATAACAGTAATTTCCTTGAGCCGAGGAATTAGACTTGTTGGTCCAGGCTCCCTCTGAACAATGGACCATCTGCCTTCTAATCAGGCAGCTCGTAAAAGGTAAAAAATAGTCAAACTTGGTGGGGTCGGGTTTGGTACTGCCGCCTTACCTTTCATGTTCTGGACAGGAGGGAATAGTAAAAGGCAAACTTATGCATGTGGCATAATATTTCCTCCACACGAACAGTAAAGTATCATTAATGTAACTCGCCTCTGTAGACGATGGTTTTATCTTTCCATTACCCTTTGGCCGCACCTGCGTGTGTCGTCCGGCACATACATAAGGCACTCGCAGTCCGAATGTTTGCGACGATAGCTGATAATAGCCGGCCATATTTGCATGTATCACGTCATTCCGCGAAGCTTTGTGACGATTTAAACGCAAGTGCGGCCGCGGCATTAGACGAACCATCTGCTTGTTTGCTATTCAATAATATATAAAAAAGACGTACCAAAAACTAGAAGACATGCGGATACAACCATGGATATGACGACATTAAACCTAAATACCAAACGTGATAAAAAGATTGATGAGTCATAGAATAGATGGCAGCACAAGGTAGGTATTATTTTTCTGTTCCAAAAAATGGATTGTCTCAATATTCCAAAGTAAAATGTAACAATACTTTTTCTAAGCCTTTATAACTAAGGTTGGACTCATACAACCGGAAAGCTTCTCTGAGTTCAGAGTCGAATTCATAATCTGATTCCGGTATTGTGTGTGCTCGCGTAGCTAAATTATAGATAGGTACATAGAAAAATAGGAAGTTGATCATATGAAAAAAAAAGTGTTACGTTCTTATATTGTATGCATTTCTATGTATACTTTCTAAATTAATATCTCTTCTGAATTCAGATTATGAATTTAGAAAGATTCCGTATGTATCCGGCCGCCCTAATTATTAGCAATATATTATACATCTATTATTAATTTTTGTTTGTCTCGATAAAGCGTATCTCGTATATCTAGACTCTCTTTTTAAGAATATATTTGTTCCTGCCATTTAGCTTCCAAAAGCGAGCAAAGGTTAGTCGTATCTATATTAGATACGTCTAGCCTTTGCTCGATTTTGGAAGTACAGTATTCTACTGTAATGTCGGAAGATTGGTAGATTTCAATAGAATTTTTGTCTTAAGCCTTTATTTTACGTAACTGGGTGCTGGTGACGGTTTGTGATGGGGGTAAGGTAATGTGAAATGTCAACAACGATGCCTGTATCATTAATAATTTTTATACGTAGGTCACACTATAGGTTTTGTGTAACTTAAAAAACATGTTATAACCAAAATATTATGTTTATTGCTTTTCAAAATAATCTCCTTTACATTTTAAACATTTTTTCATGCGATCGAACCATTTTTTAAAACAGGAGGACCACAGATCTGAAGGCATGTTTTCTACGTGCTGATTGAACGCTATCACTGTCTCTTCGGAGTTGGTAAAAGTAAAACCTCTCATCAAATCTTTGATTTTGGGGAAAATACAGAAATCACAGGGTGCTAAGTCGGGGTTATGCGCAGGATGAGTGACGAGATGTACTTTTTCGGAAGCTAAAAATGACTTTGTTTTGTTGGCCGTGTGTGAAGAAGCGTTATCATGGTGTAGGAGAATGCGGCTTTTGGGTCGTCTTACGCGAACTTTTTCTAACACTCTGGGTAAACAAATGGTAGAATACCACTCGGCATTAACACTCTTTTGATCTTCAAGTGGAATTTTACAGATGGGACCCGTAGCTGAGAAAAAAACGCGATCATTTTTTTACCAACTTCTCTCGCCTGTCTCACTTTTGTTGGCCTGTTTTCATTTTCAAACACCCATTCACAAGGTTGCTGTTTATTTTCGGGTTCAAAACAATAAATCCACGTTTCGTCTCCTGTGACAATGTCATAAACTGCATTAGAATGTCCGTGGTCGTACTTCAGTAGCATCTGTGAGCACCATTCCATGCGAGCCCGCTTCTGCTCCGCTGTCAGTTCATGAGGGATCCAACGACAATAAAGTTGCCGAACTTTCAATTCTTCGTGTAAATTTCTGAATTTGGCTCATACCAATCCCCAATAGTCCTCGAATTGTCTTATAGGTAATCCGGGGGTTTTCTTCAATTAACCGCTTAACAATAGCCACATTATTTTCGTCGACGGCAGTTGAAGGCCGCCCTTCATGAAATTCGTCATGTAACGAAACTCGACCTCTTTCAAATTCAGCAAACCATCTCCTCACGGTGCTCAAACAAGGTGCTTCTCCTCCAAAAGCATTTTGAAGATGAGTCACAGGCACAGTCTTGCGGGGAAAGAGAATTTTAAAATCATAAAAAATCATCGCTCTAAAATCTTTTCGACTTAATTCCATTTTCGTTGCGTACGCAAAACTTTGATGTGTGATAAAAAAACAACTGACAAACCATTTCCCGCCAATTGTTTTTATATTACTAAGAAGGTTGCAACGTTTTAAAAATATAACATTCGAAATTCAAATAGTGCAAAACTTTTAGTGTGCCCCATGTATTTATTATTATTACCTGACACATCATTAATATCTTTGGTGACAAAGATAGCGACAATTAGTACTTATTTCTTTTTCTCAGGAGAACTTTATAAAAGATTTTTTAAATAAAATTTTATCTTGGTAAAATGTAAAGTGGTAGGTAATCGGACGTTGAGAAAACCCATATCTCATTATAATATTACTATTATGCTATTTAATTATGACTTAACACAACGTTTAATTATTTTATAACGGGCGTATTAAACGTTGTAATTCGCAGTACGATACTTAGCTGAACCTACTTAAGACCTTAATGGTGTTCATAATACTTAATACTGCCTGTCTTAATGGCTGATGATAAAATTGAGCCCGCAGTAAACCACTCAAGTCTTCGTTTATAGAAAGGCAAGTGTTTAAGGGCTTTCATATTGTTGAGAGATGATAAGAATTAATGAATGACAGTTATGACGGTATTTACGGTGGAATTCTAATTTTAAAATCCTTTATAATTTAAAGTCAGTTTCGCTGTTTATAGTCATTGATGTGCTAAGCAGTTTTAGTAAAACGAATTTTGTGTCATGCTCTGGGCTTTAGTTTTTTCTTAAAGCTTGAATTCACGAGTAGGTACTAAGACATTGGAACTCAATTTTTTTAAAATCTTTCTTAGATAGACTCGAGTCTTTTCAAAAAAGAGTCTGAGTTTTTTTTATTAGGGTTCCGTACCCAAGCGGTGACAAATTGAAACCTTTTAATATGCCTTCGCTTTCTGTCTCCGCTGGCTTTATCTCTTCAACGGTAATAGGTTGATCTTTTACAAGAGAAAGATAGTTTCCTTTATCTAAGAGACAGACAGATGAAATTTTCACAGAATATGTGTTACTCGGGCCGCTATCACAACAAAGAATAAAAAAGTAGGTACAAAAGTTACATTCTAAAGAGAGATCGTGTAATATCATCTGTGCAGTGGTGCGTATCTAATCTTGATTGTGCGAGTCCTATTCGCCCTTAATAAAAATAATTAAGATAATTTTAAGGACCCAAACCCAATGTAGGATTTAATCTTCATAAAATGATTTAAGACAGGCAAGACCTAAGCTGTCTATGAAGAAAAAATATATTTTTAATTGAATGAAGTTTCATTATAAATAGTTATTTATCTGATTTAATCAAAGCCTCGGTAACTGGACAAAATACCTAGGTATACTTTCCTGCACCTAAAATTTGCTGCCCTAGGCTTCAGCCTACTACCTTGTGGTAAATCCGATAATGGTTAGAATGGAATGTTCTGACGTCGAATGCATTGAATATTATTTTTTGCTTTTCCTTAAAATCAAATCGTAATTTGATTTTAAGAGACAAAGTCAAACTTCTTAAAATCGTAGATAAGTCTCCTTATCTACGATTTTAAGAAGTTAGACTTTGTCTTTATTGCGACATGACTAAAGTATTAGCTCTGGGTCTACTCTATATAGAAATTAGTGTTCTATGGATTTCAACTAAAAAAAAGGTAGGTAATATATTTCATCGTTATTGGTGAAGTTTTCAATTCTCATTAAAGCTAGCTTTACATTGTGAACGATTCCAAAGTTACGTAATTAAACAATCTCACTTCTCCTATTTAGTTTAACCTGCGGAGTAATTTAGAATGTGTGAAATATACCTAAGTAAACCTGTGTGTCAAATATTTGATGATATTTAAAAATTTTGTGATGTGTAATTTAAAACTAACCAAAATTAATTTATTGACAATAATATTATTTAGATAGGGTGATATTCTAGGTAAGTAAACTAAAATTAGGTAAGTAGCTAAAATTCGTAGATACCTAAATATTTTCGGCAGCAATTGTTTTCGTGAAGTTTACTTTTTTTGACAATTTTTAAATTTACTGTCTGTTTTATCTGTCCTGTTGCGGATTTTGAAAGCCTAGTCACAAAAATTCTATTGGATTTTTATTTCTATTTAGTAAAAAGACCCAATAGTAGCCTAGAGACTGCATGTGGTATTGTGAGACCCACGGCAATTGGAGAGCGAACAAAAAAATAACAACTACATAGATTACGTTTTAAAATCTATACACACAAGTGCTTAAAAATGTTTTCAACGAGGTACCTATTATAAAAATCCGGTGTGGTAGCAAAAAGAAATATGTGTAAACGTTTATAATAGTTTCAATACGTCTGGTAAGAGCGTTTCTAAACATTTTTGAACATAATAAATTCGCAACAACCGATTACCAGTGTTCTATATCCCTGGAAACCTAGATCATAACATCACATGACTACCCCTCAAACAGAAAAAAAAGCAAAAAAATACATGAGTGTCGATTGGACCGAAGTATTTTATTTTCCCTATTTATTAATTGCCTCCCTCCCTCTGCCCGCTCCACTCTCCCCTCTCTCTCTCTCTCCTTGTTCGCTCTTTCCCTCTCTCCCCATTCGGAGGAAACTCCGGGACCGTCATCCCCCATTTCTCCAATCTTTAGCCATCTTTCAACCTGTTTCGCTCTCTTTCAACATCTTTCGTTACCTTTCGCCATCTTTCGCAATCTTTCACCCTGTTTAGCGCTCGTTTTCCTTCTTCTTCCCTCGTCTACCCTTTTTACACTCTCTTCCCCTTTTACGTCTGTTTCCTTCTCTTTCCCCGTCTTTCCACCTCTTCCCCACGCTTACCCCCATCTCTTTCTCTCTTCCCCCTTTTTCTCGCTTTCTTCGCCGATACAGCCGTATTGAGAACAGTAATTCTCGGATTATGATAGGAAGGAGACAGTTAGTTAATAATAAACTTTAGACAGTTATTATCTGTAAAGTCGATAGTGATAAAGACTAATCAATCATAAAATTATGGGACATAACAGTAGTTTATAAGCGTTTAGGGCTCTTACACACTTTTTCACTCATTATGCTGCGTCGTAGCAGGACGCGACGTTGTTGTATCTTGTTTAATGTTTATGTGTATAAGAGCACTAAATGCTTCGATTTTATTGAAGTTTTGTCACCTGAACAGAGACAGGGTTTGCAATTATGCACTTTAAAATTTACAAAAAAATCTATTATGGCTATAATAGTTGTATCTGTTAATTTCTCATTGATCTAATTGTTAGTGTTAGAATTTGATAAAAATGTCATCAGTCTGGAAGCATGTCATTTCAAATTAAACTGAATTTTTCAAATCGGATCTGAATTTTTCAAATGAATGATGGAGTTTAGAACTTTTTTAATAGGATTTAAAAACACATTTGAGTCATTCCATCTAAAATCGTCTAATTAGCAAAGTCGACTCATTTTAGATTTTGGTGTAACTTTGAGAAACTCTTCTCTAGGGTCCCAAAGAACAAAATTTACACGATTTTGATTTTTACAAGCGCTTGTTTTCGCCTATTTAAATAAAGACTTTTAAAAATCGATATTTTTAAGCCTTAACAACGTTTACTGTGAAATTTTTCTGTTTGAAGCTATCTGCATGATCAAGATGGATTTCACAGTGGGAAAGATAGTAGTTTAAGGGTAAGTGAAGATAATTGGCTCGGACGAGTCCTTTGAATATAAGCAGCATGCTGAAAATGAGTGTTTTTTAGTCATTTTTCGTGAATTTCAATCAACTCTAGCCTCTTAACTGTTGAGTTTTAAAAGTCACGCTCCGCGGGAATTAAGTATACATGTCATAGACAAAATTCAGCCACAAGTTGACTTGAGCTGCCCGCTCTTCATAGAAGAAAACTTTGCTCGAAGTTTTGAAATTTAAAAAAAATCCAATTTTCAGGTTATGAAACGATCGTCTTGACTGCGAGATAAAAATCTGATACTCACAGAATCTATTGTTCTTACCTTCAACTTTAAACGACTACATCACTTGTTTTGTTATTTTCATTTTTAGTGCATGTGCGAGCCGTTTTTTTACAGCAAAAATCTGGACGTTTTTACAAATGGATTAAAATTACTTACCATCAGAAACAATTATAAATATGAATAATTTTTCTAGTTTCAATAAAGTTATGGATATTTGGGGTATAAAAGTAAGTGGTAAGTAATTTTAATCCATTTGTAAAAACGTCCAGATTTTTGCTGTAAAAAACCGGCTCGCACATGCACTGAAAATGAAAATAACAAACCAAGTAATGTAGTCGTTTAAAGTTGAAGGTAAAAACAATTGATTTTGTGAGTATCAGATTTTTATCTCGCAGTCAACACGATCGTTTCATAACCTGAAAATTGGAATTTTTTTAAATTTCAAAACTTCGAGCAAAGTTTTCTTCTATGAAGAGCGGGCAGCTCAAGTCAACTTGTGACTGAATTTTGTCTATGACATGAATACTTAATTCCCGCGGAGCATGAGTTTTTAATTCTCAACAGTTACGACGCTAGAGTTGAATGAAATTCACGAAAAATGACTAAAAAACACTCATTTTCAGCATGCTGCTTATATTCAAAGGACTCGTCCGAGCCAATTATCTTCACTTACCCTTAAACTACTATCTTTCCCACTGTGAATTCCATCTTGATCATGCAGATAGCTTCAAACAGAAAAATTTCACAGTAAAAGTTGATAAGGCTTAAAAATATCGATTTTTAAAAGTCTTTATTTAAATAGGCGAAAACAAGCGCTTGTAAAAATCAAACTCGTGTAAATTTTGTTCTTTGGGACCCTAGCAAAGAGTTTCTCAAAGTTACACCAAAATCTAAAATGAGACGGCAACAATTTTATTTTTTTTTCAGACGATTTCATATGGAATGACTCATAAAAATTTTTAATACGATAACAAACAAACAGATGGTTCTCCTGACGGGAAGAGATAATCTTCGCCGGCCGCCGCCTGTAGACACGAAAACTGTCAATGATGCCTTGTTGTAATTTGTCACATGTTTATCGGCTGCCTAACCCCCCAAACCGGAACATGACAGCGACAAGCACTGACACTATTGCGGTAGTAATGGGTATGGCGGTGGTACCGAATGCGGTCGAGACGTTGCTGAACTCTACCACCTAGTTAGTAGTCATGCGCATTAGCGTATCTAATATAGAGGAGGGCCTGAGCCTATACTACAAAAAAATACATAGATTTCTCGGTTATAGATAGTTATTTGATTTTAATGACTTTTGTATGAAGTTAGGTGTCCAGCCTAGAATTTTGAATCGGTATCACAACATCCTGGGGTGGGTACTACACCATTCTGGGGTGGACACGGCCTTCCATCTATATACGTCTATGGTCATGAGTGGCACTTATTAGCCTTTTCTCGCCTACGGGATGCTGAACAGTGAAGCACTTAATATATTCTGCAAAAAGGTGCTTGGATCAACACGGGGAATGTTCAAAAATACTACTGAATTGAAATCTCCCTACTCTTTTACGTCCCTTAAAAGGGCTTAAGTATTTAGTAATTTTCAAGCTTATACTGCACTATAGTTATAGTTGTTCGTGTAATATGAGCTATCAGAGCTCTTTATCAAATACTAACCTACCCTGCGAACTTCGTTCCGCCTAATAGTCCATGAATGAGCAGGTTTAGGATTGTAAAGTTTTTACAAAACTAGCTGACCCGGCAAACGTAGTTCTGCCTTTTTAACTACCTTAATTTTTTTTCTATATTTTCTCACCTTTTAAACCTTCCATGCACTTCAACAATTAATTCAAAACCAAAATTAACCAAACTGGTTCAGCCGTTCTCGAGTTTTAACGAAACTAACGAACAGCAATTAATTTTTATATATATAGATTATTAAGTTCAATTTTTATAATTGTAGATAAAATATATAAAAAACAAGTATTTTAATGATGTGCCAGCCAGATAAACTTTTTTTATTCATGAATATCATATTTTGTCATATTCCAGAGGAAAACCAGTCCAAAAACACAAAAATTACAAAAATTTGTCCAGCCGTTCTTAAGTTATAAATGGTTTTTTTTTATAATATAATATAGCAAACAAGCAGATGGGTCTCCTGATGGAAAGAGACAACCATCGCCTATAGACACCAAAGATGTTAATGGTGCGTTGCTATCTTGAGGCGAGGTCTAATGCCACGCGCATAAGTTTACCGGCTACCTTACCCTCCAAACCGGAACACGACAGCAAAAAGCACTGACGCTATTGCGGCAGGAATAGGTAAGGCGGTGGTACCAGACCCGGGTGAGACAATGCAGAACTCTACCACCTAGTAGCCACGATGGTAGTGACGCGCATAGCCAATCGGCCGCCTTTTACGACCTGCCTGGCAGAACGGCAGTTGGTCTATTCTTCAATGGAGCCCGGAACCAACACGGGGATGGTATAACTAACATGACTTTGTTTTATATATTCCACTCTGTAGAGTAATTGCAAACATTTTTAAGCTTCATGTATTTGTAATTATATATGAAAAACAAATTCAAACCTGACAAGTATCAGTTCCGTCACCGAGCGCACATAACATTTCACAGTCATATTTCGGAGCAACGTACGGACCCAGTAATCGCGTGCATTCATCGAGAGATATTAAATGTAGATTTGCTTCTAAAAGTTTCTCCGATGTTTTTTCGTCTCCTACGTGTTTATATCCATAACCATACACAGTACAGTCTCCTGGAATAATATAAAAGTCACTCAAAATATCATTATTTATTAAATTACAGTCATCTGGCAGCCTAAATAATTCAGAGGTTAGCCAATTCCCGTTAAGAAATGTCAGAAACAAATCTGAAATATAAAGTGCTTCCAGAATAGGTGAATATTATATTTTAACACAGCGTTCAGTACGTCTAACCAAAGATATCCAACCAAAAAATAATGTTATTAAATGGACTAAAACGCTTTTACAAACAAAATATTTATTCTCACCATGTTTTTATATCATAAGATAACAAACAAGCAGATAGGTCTCCTGATGGAAAGAGTCAACCATCGCCTATAGACACTAAAGGTGTTAATGGTGCGTTGCTATCTTGTGGCGAGGTCTAATGCCACATGCAAAAGTTTACCGGCTACCTCACCCTCCAAACCGGAACATGAGAATGATAAGCAATGTCACTATTGCGGCAGGAATAGGTAAGGCAGTGGTACCAGACCCGGACGTAACAATGCAGATCCTACCACCTAGTAGCCACGAAGGTAGTGACTCGTATAGCCAATCGGTCGCTTTTTACGACCTGCCTGGTAAAACGGCAGTTGGCCTATTCTTCAAAGGAGCCCGGGACCAACAAGGGGGAAAACTCATAACGATTTACGCTGAAAGTGGATTATTTTTTGCATAAAATAATCCACTTTCAGCGCAAGAGTGAGTAGTAAGTGGTAAATAACCACTAAATGGATTATTTTATGCAAAAATGCGTGAATCGTTAGGAGAAAAAAATATTTTGTTAGTAAAAATCAAAAAGTTTTAGTCCTCTGAATTAGTTTTTCGGTTGGATATCTTTGGTTAGACGTACTGATGACTGTGTTGAAATATGATCCCCTATTTTGGAAGGACCTTATATATTCCGTATATTCCCTATGACAAATTCGATAAATGATGCAGCATCTTAACGCAACAGAAAAATCGATTACCAAAGTCATGACATTCACATACGAATACGAGACTTTAGACTCTATACAGCTGAATGTACTTAGTAAGAACGCGTGAAACCGAATTAGCCTTATATAAATTTGGTAGAGTTTGTCTCGTGTTAATTTCTGCTCTACCCTATTAAGCACACGGAGCTTTTGGAGGGTCAGGTTTGTTATTCTTCCAAGTGACTTTAGAACAGAACGATGTTTTATTTATGTCGACTTTAAGAATTCCAATAATGAGATTTTTCGAAGATAGAAAAGATGGGCATCTCGTCAAAACGAAGCAGTGCACAAAAATTGTTTTTTATAATATTGTAACACTCTTATTATATAAAAAAAACACAAAAAGATAAGCCCGCTGAGTTTCTTCCGTCTGGATCTCAGTCTGTGGCCACTCTCCAATCCAATCGAGTAGTAGTTTTTAAAATGTCGACTCATCAAAAGTCAGGCACTTTTGATGCGCAAAGGTTTATTTCAATAAAACATATTTTGATTTTGATTTTTAGTTTGAGTTCCTATATATATATATTGCGTCCGTGTCAAGTAACTATGAATGAACGAGCCTTTTATAAACAATATATTCGCTATTTTTATCATACATGTAATTTGTGTACCTGCCAAACATTGCAATAGAAATAAACGGTTATTTGTGTCCATCAATACTAAACAGTGATAAATACACCCGCGGTTTAAAAATATCTATTGCGTTCTTATGTCATCGAAAGGTCATGTCAGGTATGAATTAGTCATTTTAGGTACAACTTGATCGTGGTATGGCGTGGTATGGCGTCTACATATGATATATTTTTATAAGACTTTAAAATTTGTAGGTGGTTGACCTTATAGGCCATCCCTGAAACTTCCCGCTAAAGAAAGGTATTTTTAGCTCAAAAGAGTAAAAACTATAAACATAGATTTTTTCAATTCAAACATCTATTTTGTTAAAATGGCCAATTTATATAATCCATACTAATATCATAAATGCGAAAGACTGTCTGTCTGTTACGCTTTCACGGCAAAACCGCTGGACTGATTTTCATGAAATTTGGCATGGAACTACTTCAAGAGCCGGGGTCATTTAATTACTGAGCTCCTATGACCACCTTCTGGCTTCATCATCGGACCCTGCAGGATTCTACTTACCACCAAGCACCAAGGTGCTCGTCAACACGAATCAAATGAGCTCAACTCAATAGAGTTGTGTCATTTAAGTCCTGAGCTCCTATGGTCACCTTCTGACTTCATCATCAGACCCTGGAGGATTCTAGTTACCACCAAGCACCAAAGTGCTCGTCAACACCGATCAAACGAGCCCAAACTCGATAGAGTTCTGTCATTTAATCACTGAGATCCTATGGCCACCTTCTGGCTTCATCATCGGACCCTGCAGGATCCTAGTTACCACCAAGCACCAAGGTGCTCGTCAACACGAATCAAATGAGCTCAACTCAATAGAGTTCTGTCATTTAATTACTGAGCTCCTACGGCCACCTTCTGGCTTCGTTATCAGACCCTGCAGGATCCTAGTTACCACCAAGCACCAAGGTGCTCGTCAACACGAATCAAATGAGCTCAACTCAATAGAGTTGTGTCATTTAAGTCCTGAGCTCCTATGGTCACCTTCTGACTTCATCATCAGACCCTGGAGGATCCTAGTTACCACCAAGCACCAAAGTGCTCGTCAATACCGATCAAACGAGCCCAAACTCGATAGAGTTCTGTCATTTAATCACTGAGATCCTATGGCCACCTTCTGGCTTCATCATCGGACCCTGCAGGATCGTAGTTACCACCAAGCACCAAGGTGCTCGTCAACACGAATCAAATGAGCTCAACTCAATAGAGTTGTGTCATTTAAGTACTGAGCTCCTATGGTCACCTTCTGGCTTCATCATCAGACCCTAGAGGATCCTTGTTACCACCAAGTACCAAAGTGCTCGTCAACACGAATCAAATGAGCCCAAACTCGATAGTCTTGTCATTAAACGATTGTTAACCATTTAATTACTGACTTCCTGTAGTCACTTTCCGAATCCATCATCAGATCAGGTCTATCTCATAATAAGTTTTCACAGTCATCCAGTTTACATACTTATACAAAATTTCAGCTCAATCGGTAACCGGGAAATGGATCAAATTTACTTGCGAGATTTGATTTCAGTAAAATAAATAAAAAAAATGCTCATAAAATATAAACTACTACTACACGAATCAAATTTTTACGGGAACAATTCGAAAATATTCCGCATCAAACAAAAAAAGAATCACGTAAATCGGTTCAGAAACCTCGGCGTAATCGGTGTACATACATAAAAAAAAATATACCGGCCGAATTGAGAACCTCCTCCTTTTTTTAAGTCGGTTAAAAAGACAGATAGTGGAGATTCATTGTACTTATTCAAAACCAACTTTAAAACTTAAAAAAAAATATATAGTCTGAATAAAATCGTTCTTTTTTATTGTCTTACATTTTTACAACTTACAGAACAGTGCAAGTTTTAATAAAATCATTTCAGTTGCTTTCAAGATATAGAATACTGGTATACATCTGTACTGACGACGGTGATAGATTTGAAACTATCCTTACCTTACCTGATAGGCGGTGGTAGGTTTGAAACTTTACCTGATATTCCAAATGAAGAATTGGGCAAGATTGTGTTGTTTAGCCAACTTATGTTATATGAATCGAAATTGACTCGTAATACGGCGATGTCGTGCGCCCTAGAGAATCTGAAACCATACAAGACATTGTATTGAATCATTAAAACTTCGCGTCGGGTAGGTAAGTTGTTTTCATTCGAGCCAAGGACAACACGAAAAACAGATATGTTTTTCATGTCTATTTTCATAACATGCAAAAGATCAAAGAAAAGGAATACTTTGTATACATAGGATAGAAAATAAGCAGTTGGTACATCTAACAATAGTAAAGCAATGTAGTTAACAATGTGGGAGACCATATTGTTAAACGACGCTTTAGCATTTGTTAGTTAATAGTTTTAACCGATTTCTTTATAAAGAGGAGGTTTTCAATTCCGTTGATTTTTTATGTTTGTTATGCGCCTCAAAATTTGGCCTAATAACTAATCTATTTGGAAAATTTCTTCTTTTTTGAGACCAATTGAGAAGTATACCCTATAGTCTATACTATATACATGTTTTGTTAAATTTATACTTTTTTTGTTAAATATCTCGTAAAGATTTAGGGCTACAGAAATACAGGAGTTTGGAAGCACGGATGTTATGGATATAGGAATAAAATTATATCGGTTTAGGATACGATTACGGATATGTAATTTAATAAAGTGAAGGAAAAGTGTTTGTTGTCCTACGTATTAAATTGATTTATATGGACAAAATGCGTCCTAAGTCGAGTTTAATTTGGACATTTTTGATCAAGCTAATGCAGATTCTGCAAAATGTAAACTAAGTCTAATATCCGTAACCGAAACTATCCTAAACTAACGGATAATCTGAAATCATTACGTAATCGTAACCATATCCGAAAGCGATACAATTGTACTCCTATATTCAAATCCGTATCCAGATTCGAAATTTCATATCCATAACATTTATGTGGTGGTCTGTGGAGTGGGAGCACTATTTATTGGTAGATAGACTATTTACGGGCGGGCTATGGGACTTAATACTGTTGTTGGCTAATCGTAGTTATTTTATAGAGTAAGGCGTTAGTTTTCGATAATCAATAATTCAAAGACAAAATTAAGGTAATTAATTTGCAAGTTTCTGCGAAATCTTTTTTATTATTTGTGCAAGGGCGAAACAAAAAGTAGTGTAAGGAAAAAACGACTTTACTGAGGGTCATGAAATTAACGGAAACCGCAGCGGCGCAATCCATCCATATCTACCACTCTCCCCCACATCAGTAACAAAAAAGCAGAAAGTTTAGTTATTTCATTCTATTCCTTACACTATTTTTGGTTAATAGTGGTATTGCAGATTTCCGGGAAATTGCAGATTACCTTAATTTCGTCTTTTAATAGAAGGTACGCTACACTTTTACCTAGTTGCCGTATGGGGTATTGGCTTGACAGTATTTAATATATTTACTTTATTTAAAACTAGCTGTTGCCCGCAACTTCGTCCGTGCAGACTTCGTTTACTCCGCATAGCTCGTCCCCCGTAGGTGATAGCGTGATAATATGTAGCCTATATGTTCACCCGACCTGTTAGTAATATTTATGCAAAATTTGAAATAAATCCATGAGTTACCCCGAACATACATACAGACAAACAGACAAAAATTCTAAAAACTATATTTTTGGCTTCGATATCGATTGTAGATCACGCCCCAAGTATTCCTTTAAAAAATATTCAATGTACAGTTTTGACTTTTCTACCATTTTATTATATATACCTATAAATATTGCAAAGATTTCATTTTGTTACACTCTTATAATACATATATGAAACATAAATAAATTTACAAAAGCATGTAACATTTAAAAATTGGAACGCCTACAAATATCTGTCAACTTTATCAATATCTCAAAAAACTACTGGACCGATTTTGACAAAACTTACATGGTTCACTAAATATGAACTGGAAGTATAAGTAAGTTTATTTGTAATATCTATTTCAAAATGCAGTTTCACCAAGTGCCGACGATGGAAAATATCCAATTTAATAATAAGCGAGTAATAATAGGCATGGATTGCCGGCCAACGTGGTCTAGAACTCTACTCCCTAGTCAGGATGGTAGTAATAAGATTAATTTTCGTTCGACTTGACCAACACGGGAAAATAAATCATTAAAATCGCTTAGGAATTTTTTTATATTATCAGATACCAAACAAGCAGATGGCTCTCCTAACGGAAAGAGAAACCACCGCCTACTAAAGATGGTAATGGTGCGTTGCTATCTGTGTGGCGGAATGGCAATGCCACATGCATAAATTTACAGGCTACCTTATCCTCCAAACCGGAACACGATAAATAGACAGGCATTGACGTTATTTCGGCAGGAATAGGTAAGGCGGTGATAGTAAATATCTGGACCGTGCGAGCCGTTGCGGAACTCTACTGGCTCATTTTCATTGGTCGATAACTCGGTCGATAAACAGCATGTGGGGAGTCCCCGATTACGGTATAACAACTAGTGAAAGTGCGTCGTCAATAAGTAGTCGATATACAGCATGCGGGTGCTACCCGCAAGCGGCCATAACAATTAACAACCAATGAAATTTATCGGTTGGTGTAAATAAGCATAGTGCGGGCTGCGGGGGTTTATTTAGTTTACGAAAATTAATTCGATGAAAAGTGACGCATGCATCTTTCTATTTCTCAGTAAACTTCACACCCAAAATATTCTTTTTTCTTTTGTGAAGCTAATAATTTCTTCTTTAGTATATCAGAAATAGCTAAAATTGCTCAACACAAAATTAACTGTTGTTCCATAGCAGGTACGTCTATTCAGCATCACAATTTCAAAACTACCGTCTAACGTGCGGTGAGGAATATAGAACATCCCGCATGCGAGTCCCATTGACTTATGAAAACGGTTATCGCCCTACGGCCCTACGGCATGCTTAAACAGAAATCTCCCGTACCCCGAACGCGGGCTCTAACGACCAATGAAAATAAGCCATACCACCTAGTAGACCTTTTAGGACATGCCTAGCAGAACGGCAGTTAGTCTATTCTTCAAAGGAGCCTGGATCAACACGCCCCCCCCCCCCGGAGTGATATACTCGCGTACAGAAAAAATATATCTATACAAAGGTTTCACTTTTTTTTGTTGGTCCGGGTCTCCTTTGAAAAATTTACCATCTGCCATTATGCCAGGCGTTTCGTAAGAGACGACCAATTGGCTTTGCGAGTCACTACCATCGTGGCTACTAGATGGTAGAGTTCTGCATATTCTCGCCCGGATCTCGTACCACCGCCTTACTTATTCCTGCTGCAATAGCGTGTAGCAGTGCTGCAAGTAGCTGGTAAACATATGCATGTGGCATTAGGACTCCGCCACAAGGATGGCAACGCACCAAAGCTCCATCCTTACCAAAACCTCCTCAACAAAAAAAAGTTAAATTTTCATCCTCACCACCTCGATGTCTGGAAATCCACAACCGTGCGCTTTTTTTTGTTCGCACTTTTTGCCTCGCACTACTCCTTTGTGGAATCAATTACCCTCGGGGGTGTTTCTAAACGGATACGATTTGGGGATCTTCAAGAAACGAGCTTATTCATTCTAAAAAGGCCGGCAACGTAGCTGCAAGACCCCCGGTATTGCAGATGTTCATGGGCGGCGGTGATCATTTACCATCAGGTGCACCACCTGCCCGTTTGCCCCATCTGCTATAAAAAAAAATTAACACGTTTGGTGTCTATAGGCGATGGTTGTGTCTTTCCTTCAGGAGAGCCATCTGCTTGCTTGCTATCTTATAATACAAAAAAAAAAACTTCTTAAAACAACTTACGGATTGTACTGTGGATGTTTTATGATCTTGTGAACAAGAGATCGCGGGAACATTTGGTTCTCGTCTACACAATAATTGTTCAGTTGAAGTTGATAGCTCCCAGGCTCCCCATCTACGCAATGAGATGCTGTAACAGCATAGATTGAAGAAATCAACGTCGCACCGCATAAATGTTGATTTTCTAGATTTCTTAGCGATGCAACACGGTTTTGAGAACCTATGAAAAATCATCATCTAAAAAGTGGTCATCACGATGATTTTCTTGCAGACAGAGTTAATCTTAAATGTCATAAGAAGTTCCGATTCACCACGCTTTGGTTTGCTAATTAGTAAGATGGGTAGTGATTTGATTTCTCCTAATAACGAATATTGTTTATTTTTAAGCGATAACCGGAACCGAAAGATTTACATTCTCGTTAAAGCACGACCACAAAAATCTAAGCTGCTAGATTAGATTTTGATTGTTGAGCAGAACCCTGAAAAAACTCAATATCAACTACTTTTGCTTGATACAGACGCAAGGATCGGATTACGACCTGAGGCAACAGTCTAACCACGAGTAGTCAAAGTATTATCATACCGGTTTCATAATTGAAACGAAACGAAACATTTAGTTTCGTCGTCGAGGCAGAGTTTTATTTTTAATAGAAAAAGGAGGCAAACGGACAGGAGGTTCACCGGATGGTAAGTGATCACCGCTGGCAATAGACTACTACACTATCAGAAAACTTGCAGTTGCGTTGCGGCCTTTTAAGAAAGATAGCCTCTTTTCTTGAAAGTTCCTAAGTCGTATCCGTTTGGAAATCCTCCTGCCGGTAATTGCTTCCACAGAGAAGTAGTGCGGGAAAAAAGTGCCTCGAGAATCGCACAGCTGTGGATTCTAGACATCGAGATGGTGAGGATGAAATTTTGAATTTTCTCGCGATTTCCGATGCTAAAATTCTGCGGCGGGAATTAATCCAAACAGTTTTTCGGAACACTTCCCATGATAGATCCGATAGAAGATGCAGAGCGAAGCCACATTTCTACGTAATTCCAAAGAATCAAGTTTGTTCCGGCACTCGTTGACGTGTTGTTGAAAACCCCGCTGCGCCGAAGTACAAAACATCACCTGTACTTCCATCATCATCATCCGCATAGCAACATTCGTTGCGGATGTAATTCGGATGCGTATACGGATGACAGTACGTGTGATGCTAACTGCCTGGCCAATGGGGCGCGAACGGCGAAGCTTCTGACGTCTGAAACAAATGTTTGGGAAAGTACTAAACATACCACGCGGCGTGGCGACCTGCGGGGCGACCGACGAATTTTGCCGAGCGAATCGCGCGCGGGCGGGGAACGCGGCAAGCGAGTGAAACAAATGTACATGAATCAGCACCGCGCATGGCGACGGGCTCGGCGCCATGCGCGGTGTAGAAACCAGAATGGGTTTGTTGTAGTTTCCGCGAAATACACTATGAACATTTTAACTTTAATTTTCAAATACTTACTAGACTAGTAATATGTAAGTCTGGTCACCACATCGTAAGTATAAACAAAGTCCAGAGATACAAATTTTCTTTCTTCCCACAATGTTGAATATCCATAGGAATATAAGTAGTGTCACCAAAAAATCGATGCTTTTAATCTAGAAACGCTATAACGTAGGTGGTATCGATAGTATTTAACGCTGCAAGTAAATAAACTATCGATTGTGTCGATAGTATCAATCATTGGAGATAAACAAAGTATCGATTCTATAAATAATGTTGTTAGACAGTATTGCATTGACTATCGATATATTCTATACTATCGATAGTTTGTACTATTGATAGCATCCGTATATCAATGATAGTAGAAAGTTGACTATCGATAGTTTTGATAGTATCGATACTATCGATAGTAATTGTGATTAATGCAATATTAAATAGCGATACTTACTGTCAATAGTACCGATACTTTTGATAGTTAATTTCTTGACATGAATATTATCGATACTATGGATTGTATTGCTGATTATTGACAGTATTGTACTTACTGAGGTATTGAAACCCTATCGATAATGGACTATCAAGCGGCAACACTATAAATCACAGGTTTCGAGTTTCGACACTCATTCCAAAAAATTGTATTCTTGTAGTATGTATTTTTCAAACTTCTTATGAAATTCAAAGTCTGAACTATGCCCCAATTCGTATTTAACTCATGTACTACACATTCTCTTCCAAATAGTACCTGTTGAGGTGTGTCTTCCAATAGTAGTGTTGAGGTACAAAACTACTCTCCTCTAAGCAATATCAAGATATAGTTGAAAAAGTCATCTTGCTCTCGGACTATACTGGCCGCGGCGGTGAACGCAAGTTCTCATGAGCTGAAATCCGCGCCACCCGAATTTTCTCCTCGCCCGCCACGCCGTCGCCATCGTGAACTAGAAAGTCTATAGACGCAATGTTAACTATGCCTACCACGCAAGGGAACCGGGTTAAAATGAGCAAAAAATACACAGTAGGTACATTTATAAGAACAAATGAACCAAAACGAACCAGAACTATTGTATAACAGAAAAGTAATTAACATTAAAATATATTTTCATTAATTTAAGCCTATGTGACAGGTATATACCATTTGCCATTTTTTCAGACAGTTTGTAAAAAGCGAACGATGGGTTAAAAGTATTGCTATCGTCGTGAATAATAAGTGATAGAGTTCTACGACGTATTGTCAGGGCTTGGTATCACCGCTTTTATTACCACTACCGTTGCAAAAGCGTTTATGCTTGTCACTGTCGTGTCTCGATTTGGAGAGTAAAGAAGCCGGTAAATAAGTTTACGGGCATAACCATCTCAACACGAATAGCACATGTTTGATATCTATAGGCGATGGTTGTCTCTTTCCATCAAGAGTTTCCATCAAAGAATTTGCTTGTTCGTTATCCTATGATATATAAAAAAGGTATAAATAAGCCGTTTAATAAGTCTTAACTATAGCTGTTTGGAACGTTTTTGATAAAAATAGATGCAGATTTATAAAAGTTGAATTCGAGCGATCGAAGCTGTAACTTTTCAGAATACAAATCTACTAGCTTGAAAACACAACTACGCAGTTAAATTATAGGTGCATTAGTTCCGATTTTCCTAACTCCTATCAAAATATCTTTTTTATTATGTACTTAAATGACACATTATTCTTTTTTTGTAAATTAAGAGATGGTTACTCTTTAAATGTAATATTACTAAGACGAAAGACTAGTGAATTAAAAAAGTTAATTTTACAGATGACTTATACGGCCATAGATCAAAAAATTAAAAAAAAATTTTCACTCTTTGTTCATTTTTTTTTTCACAAATAATATCATAGAAATTCTCTGTACTTTGCAGACGTGTAAAGAACTATATTAAGTACATTGGCATTTTTATCAATTAATTAGGGTAAAAGTAGTTTCTTTTAAACCTAGGTACAATCATGGGCGTACCAAGGTTCTGGGTCAGGGGGGGGGCACCCGTAACATTTTAAGACAATTTTTATCTCAATATCTACAACAGTAGATAGCTAATAGAGAGGTAAACAAATTCCAGAGGGGCGGGGGGGGGGAGCTGCCCTTCCCTCCCCCCCCTCGGTACGCCCATGGGTACAATGCATATTTTTAACATATAAATAGATTTAAAGTAGTTTTTTTTTAAACAATTAGGGTGACAATAGTTTCTTTTTAGGGTTTCGAAGTAAATTAGGAACCCTTATAGTTTCGCTATGTCCGTCCGCCCGTCCGTCCGCAGTCTAACTCAGAGATCCTTAGTACTAGAAAGCTATAATTTGAAAACGAATATACATATTAGTCACGGTAATAAAGTGGTAGCATAAAATCTTAAAAAATATTTTTTTCTAGTTCCTCTACATGTAAGTGGGGATGTTAATTTTTTTCTCGTGTACCCCTTAGTATGGGATTTAGTTTGATAGATTTTTAAACAACATTGTAGGTTTGTTACGACAACTTTTCGATTAAATGGACTCGTTTGTGAAATATTAAGCTTTAAAGTGCTAATTTTTGTTAGACTCCAATGTGTCTCCCTGCTCTACCAAATAAAGGGTTAGTTTTGAATAGGTATGGGAAAAAATTAAAGGTAGTAGTAAATATAATGAACTTAAAAGGAAAATTTACCACCACTTGGGAACTCTACATTGCGCGTGGCCTGATACGCACTTTACCAATTTATTAAATATAGGTAGGGTAGAAGTAACGGTATTAGCCACTGTACCATTTATGAGCATTTGTTATATTGTTCTATGAAGTGTTATAAATGTTATTCTTTTAAGTGCAAATATTTGGCACAGTTAAAATTTACATTACGGAGTACTTAATGTTTGTAAATAACATGTATTAGAAATACTTTAAATCAATAAAAATAAATATTACACATACAACATTCATGTGATATTAAGTACATGATAATATTCACACATGTAATGATTCATAATTATTTTCTTTACGGCAAAAGTCAGTTGTCAATTTTAAAAGAGATTTTATTTTTTTAGTCTATGGTTGAATTTCGGCCATAGGCGATTGCTAGTATTAATAAAAATATGAGGTATTTTTTACTGATTTTATATTTATCATAGACCAAATAAGTCAAACTCTTTTTGCTCGTTTGATATTGGACATTTTAAAACTAGGTACTTTTATTATTTTATAATTACAAAAATAATTTTAATATTACGATAATATTTATAAGGTACTTTCCACATATTATAAACATTGTGTCGATAGCTCAAATTAAAATTCATTTTGATTTAGTAAATGTAATAAATATACCGCATTTGTATTTTTATTTAACTATAAAATATTATAAATTATGCGATTTATGACTACTTAGGAGGTTAATAAATTATGAAAAAAAATATAAAACATTTATAAAAAAGAAAATACCACAAGCAACTTCATTTCCACCAATCACCCCTTTCACTCTTTTACACACTGAAAAAAAAATCACAGTAATTATCGTGAAGTACAAAGAAGATTTTATGTTCACGAAGCACATCGTTTAAGACGATAATCATTATCAGTAATGCTGAAACGGTAGTAAAATTCACACCCATATTCTTTTATTAATATTTGCTAAGTATTGTGGAAAATCGTGACGAAACAGCGTATTTAATGTGTACGTAGGTGTAAGAACAATAAATACAGTTGATAAAATAAACAGCATTTGTTTCTAAGTATGCTTTTGTGTCTTTCATAAGCTAGTCTCTTGAAATGTTTCATTTAGGGTTGCGTTTTTCAAATGACGCATTTTGTTTTGTCAATTTATTTGTATATCTTTTATAAAACATTATTTGTAGCAAATTAAATTGTCTTCATCTTTATTCCTATTAGTTTTTATCGTAAAAGGGAAATTAAAAAGTTATTATATTTTTGAACAAATTTATACTACAAATTTGTTTAATTTATATGGGTTTTATAGCGTTTCGAAGTTGTCCCAGTTCTTGAATACTTGTAAGAATACGATAAAAACGAATCATTTGGCTTAGTTTTCTAATATTTTTTTTTTATTTGTACATTTTATCACTTTCTTAACATTCTTAGCTATGTTATTATTAATTTATTATCGACCCTTTTCCCACGCACACAAAACGTACTCTAACGTTTAAACATTGTAACATTTCAATGGACTAACCGCATCACTGTTACAATATAAGCTTAAATTTGTTGACACTTTTTCAAATGAGAAAAAAACTACAGATTTTAAAACTTAAAAAATTGTGAGTTACATTTAGGAGTTTCACAGTAGATTTCGAAGAAGGGGTTAAAATATTTGACAAACATTGTCTTTAAGATTAAAATATACTTATAAATTTTAATTAACGAAAACAAAATAGTTTCTTTTGCGTATCAATTATATATTCCCAAAAGAAATTTTAGAGTGTAACAGAGTGAAGAATTTGAAGTTTATTAAGCATACCATCGTTGCTCATTAGTTTTTAATAATTAATGAAGAAAATCCTTTAGTTTATTTGTAGAAGATAACGATAGAATATACACGAGACGTTGTACGACTTTAACGTTAGTTAATAAGTATGGTCGTTCGCAGGCTGTTCGTGTTGAACAGGGTACTTCTGATTGGCTCGAGCTGTCTAGTGGTGTCCCACAGGGTGGCGTTATGTTTCCATTATTATTTTCTGTTTATATCAACCTCCTCACATATTTACTTCATTGTCCGTACCACTTGTATGCCGATGATCTGCAACTCTATGAGCATACTTATATAACTAATTTGGGGACAGCTATTTCCAAAATAAACAATTCTCTTGAAGCTCTCAGAATTTGGTCTTCGAAGTTTGGAGTAAGGGTGAACCCTTTAAAATGTCAAGCCATTATTATTGGCCGTCAGCGCCAGTTGGTTAAGATTGATATAACCTCGGTTCCCCCCGTAATGTTTGATAATTCTATAATTAAATTTACTCCTTCAGTAAAGGATCTAGGTATCTATATTGACTGTAATCTTAACTGGAGTGTTCAAACTACTGAGTTGTGTCGTAGAGTTACGGGCACTTTACGATCCTTAAATCGTCTGCGGAACTTTTTACCTCTAAAAACCAAAATACTCCCAGTTCAAACGTTAGTTCTGCCTATACTCGACTATGGGGACGTCTGCTAAACGTAGGTCACACTATAAGTTTTGCGTAACTTAAAAAAACAACATGTTATAACCAAAATATTATGTTTATTGCTTTTCAAAATAATCTCCTTTACATTTTAAACATTTTTTCATGCGATCGAACCATTTTTTAAAACAGGAGGACGACAGATCTGAAGGTCTACTTTCTGTTGGCCTAAAGGTCGACTAGAGGAGAATGCCACTAGGTATTAAGTTCGCCTTTTGTACAAATTATTTTAAGGTGTAAAATAAAGTTAAATAAATAAAATAATTTTGGTTGACTATCTTAACGAAATGCCTATAAAATAGAAAGTGCCTAGCAAATTTGTGAAGATGCTCAAAATTGGGCGGCTATAATTTGAATGAAGAACAATGATATACACTCACTCTACACGAGGAAGCTATTTAGTAGTTCGTAAAATGAGCTCAGTAACAATAAAGTACAACTTTCAACATCCAAACGGCTTGCCTTTAATGGTTTTTTATGGCATAAGTAGGCATATCTTTCTAATGATAAAACGTAATAATTTGGTATGTTTATATCAATTATCTTAATTGTCCGTGTGGCAGGGATTTAATGCAATAAATATAAGTTTATCGGCTGTCAGTGGCAAGCACTGGCGCTTTTGCAGCAACAAAGTAAGACAAGGCTCTACTCTGTCCCCTGGTAGTCAAATTAACAACATATTAAGCTTTTTTACAAGCTGCCTATAAAAAAATGGTTAATTTTTCAAATAATGCACGGAAGACAAGATAAAAATGAGTTCTGGCTAACAAGGAGAAAAGTGTTAGAAAGTAAGTTGCATCAATGTGTACTTTACTGTTGAGTGGAGTCCACTTAACGCTACAGTACACATTGAGGACTAAAACGAGAAAGTGTTAGAAAGGCCTCAGGAAAGAAGTTGCCTAAGTATGTACTGTAGTATTACGCGGGATTTGGATTGAAACGAGGATAGTTTCTTACAAACAACTCAGAAAATAAGTAAAATTGCCTGAGTGTGTAAAGTTTCAAGAAAAAAGTTGCCTCAATGTGAACTGTAGTATTACTTGCAACTCGGACTAAAACGGGGAAAGTGTTAGAACTCAGGAAAGAAATTGCCTGAGTGTGTACTGAAGTATTATTTTAGGTACGGGCTAAAACGGGAAAAGTGCAAGTAAGGCCTCAAGAAAGAAGTTGCCTCAGTGTGAACCGTAGTATGTGGGGTTCGGACTAAAACGGGGAAAGTGTTAGAACTCAGGAAATAAGTTACCTGAGTATGTATTGAAGTATTAATTGAGGTAAGGACTGAAACGGTGAAAGTGTAAGCAAGGCCTCAAGAAAGATGTTGCCTCAGTGTGTACTGCAGTATTACGTGGGGTTCGGAGTAAAACGGGGAAAGTGTTAGAAAGGACTCGGGAAAGAAGTTGCCGCTATGTGTGCTCCAGTAACAAGTGTGTAGTAAGTAGGTACATCTTCACTTTAACAACGTTGCCTAGTTCAGTTACTTGAGACTTGTCTATGTATGCTAACTATATTTTAGATTCAAGGTTTTATCAAATAATATAATATACAAAAGTGATGCCCGAAGATGATCAGTAATATCGAAAAAATATGTACTTGACAACTAATACCTAAGTTATTTTATTAAAAATATGATAAGATTGGCTTAATCTATTCTGAATTTTAACCAAATTCAACCGTGTTATTTTCAAATATTTAAGATTGAATAAATATACCTAGGAGAATATTTATTGTTTTTAATAAGCCATGACAAGGCATTAGACCTCGCCACAAGTGGCAACGCACCATTAATATCTTTGGTGTCTATAGGCGATGATTGACTCTTTCCAACAGGAGGCCTATCTGTTTGTTTGCTGCTATTTTGCACATGTTTTATCTATCTTATGACATAAAAAAGAGAAATAAAACGCAAATGATGAAGATTCGCAATGAATTTTTTTGATGCTCGGTGGTAGATAATAATCCTATGGTAATAACACATTTAGTTTTTCCTCCTCTTTTACGAGGATTCACTTTTTGCTTTAAACGCTAGCCCTATCTCACCATCCTCCTATCTCCCCCTTCACCAATTTTCCCCTGCCCATATCTCCCTTTTCCCCATATCTCTTCCTCTTTCCCCTCCTTCTATCTATCTCACTTTCCCCTAATTTCCTTTCTCCCACTCTCTTTTATTTGACTTTTATTCAATTTTGTTTACCATTTTTTTTAATAAATTAGAAAAAGAATAAAAATACTGAAATTATTCATCATACAAATTCTTACCCCACAGAAATCCTAATAGGTCATCACGCTATTTTTCCAACGTCATATAAACTACAACAGTTCATATGAGAGACCTTTTTTTTCTCTTACATCGACAGATGGCGCTTATTTAACGTATATTTAATATTCATTGTTATACTAACTCTAATATTGAATATCATTAATAAAAATTATGTTTGTAACAAATAAAAAGTATCTTCACGCCCGTATCCCCGAAGGAGTAGGCTGAGGTACAAGTGCACCCACGATTAGCCGAAGATACTAGGTCCTACAATGTGATAGGTGGCAAGCCTA
Source organism: Apodemia mormo (assembly GCA_036924255.1). Taxonomy (NCBI): domain Eukaryota; kingdom Metazoa; phylum Arthropoda; class Insecta; order Lepidoptera; family Riodinidae; genus Apodemia; species Apodemia mormo. The sequence goes on along the minus strand of JAUPFN010000012.1, from coordinate 23,143,902 downwards.
TCGCCAACCGGGCACTATCCAATCCCGGGCAACTTTGTATTTATTAGAAAACTGAAAAAACACTTTTTTTAGGTGCCTGTCAAACGCTGGACCACATGACCACAGAGGCGACTCACGCCTAACAAATAAAGCTTACAGAAGTAAATAAATACTAAAAAACAGAATAAATACTAAAATTATTCATAAAAATAATTAGGAATCGATACCTAGTCCCATTTAATTCATACGAAATTTCGTAGTCGCTCGACCGAACCAAAAGTATGTTGCTGACGCGAAACCAAGTGAATTTCCCTTGCCATTATCTAGCGCGGCTAAAAAAAAACTACGTGTTTCGGGGTTTAGGGGGGTTGAACAACCCTGGTGATACCACATGCAAAAGTTTACGGAATATCTTACCCTCCAAACTAGAACACGACAGTGACAAGCACTGACGCTATTATGGCAGGAAGAATAAAGGCGGTGGTACCAGCAAAAAAAAATATACCATCTAGTAGTAACGGTGGTAGTGACAAGTTTGGTCAACCATTCGCCTTATACGAACTGCCTGGCTGAATGGTAGATGGTACATTCTTCAAAGGGGCACGGAACCACTCAAAAATTTGGTGTTTATATTCGCGCTTATTAAGGTTCAAAATTCGCGACATTTCTACCTACCTCTAGACCAGGACTTCCCAACCAGGGGGGCACGCCCCCCCTAAGGAGGCGTGGAGAATTGTTAGGGGGCATCGTACGTAATATATAAGATTACATTTCAAAAAAAAATAACGTGTAGGTAACTAAGAAATATAAGGGGAGCATGAAAATTACTTTTGGCTTTTGGCTCGGTGAAATAAAGGTTGGGAAAGCCCGCTCTAGACTGTTCCAGTTTATTAATTTTTACGACTGTAAAAGTGGACTTTATCTGTATTGAGCATGTTTCTTACGAAATAGTTTTCGCCGTGAAAAGTTTGAAATTCTAATTATTCAACTAACTATAACCAAGGAAAACTTAAACAACCTTCCATTTGTAATAATAAATAGCTTTGCGATTTGGATATCCATTGGGGTGTCAATTATTATACAGGTTTGACCGTTTCGTACGTATAACATTATGTATTGTACATTAGAAATGTTAGTAAACTCATAATTTTTTTAGTGAACAAAGAATTCGTAAAAATCTTACAATATACATACGCTTGGACGATTAAAAAGATCTTAGAAGCTCCAGAATTTTATTTGGGCTCATGAATCAAAACGTTTTGTAAACAATTCCGTAAATTCTTTTGTTGTCTAGTTTGTTATTGTTGCCTAGCGCAATTAGACCAAGGTGAAATAATTAATTAATTAGTTAGTACGTGAACATACCTATACCTAAGTAGCAATAAATATATAATTAATATTGTTGATAAATAAGAGGATAGCACTTTGTTTTTTAATTTCCCGTACGTTAGTTGTATATAGAAATTACTGATTTCTGTCCGATTTTCTAAAATTGAGTTTTCACCAGATTTTCACGTTTTGAGATCCTAGTAACCTTTCCGACTCTTTTACCAATGAGCCGATGACGTCAGTGTGTCTGTATGTAAACCTCTTATGATTTTTGAACGGCTTGATCGATCAAAATACGGTTCATAGCATTTGATTGGGTTCCTCCAAACTTAGACTTACCATAAGTTTAAATCGATTCAATCCAGGAGATTTTGAGAAATTTGAAAAAAAAAACAATAAAAAAATGTCAGGAAACAATGTTTTTAAAAAAAACTTCGAAACTGATGTACCCTTCGATCGTTATTTTTGATTGAAAGATGTACCGGTTGAGTACAAAGTCTAATCAAAGCTTTTTTTTAAATTGCGTCCGATGCCGCAAATTACATCAAAACGTTTTATCTTTAAACTAGCTGTTGCCCACGACTCCGTCCGCGTGGACTTGGTTTACTCCACACAGCTGCTCCCCTTTAGGTGATAGCGTGATAATATGTAGCCTATATGTTGACCCGACCTGTTAGTAATATTCATGCAAAATTTGAAGTAAATCTATGCAGTACTTTTTGAGTTTACCCTGGACATACAGACAAACAGACAAAAATTCTAAAAACTATATTTTTGGCTTCAATATCGATAATAATGTACAGTTTTGACTTTCCTACGATTTTATTACATGTATAGATTTAAAATTCTTTAAATCTATACCTATCTATAAATCCAAATCGAATAAATTTTTCAAAAGGTACAGCGTTTCAAATCTTAAATTTATGTTGTTTACACAAACTTACTTCATATTTTTAAAATACTTTTATATACCGTTTTTCACCCGTGTTGGTTCGGGCTCCTTTGAAGAATAGAGCTGCTATTCTGTCAGGCAGATCGTAAGAGGCAAGCGATTGGCTATGCGTGTTACTACCATCTTGACTACTAGGTGGCAGAGTTCTGCCACGCTCTCACGCGTTTTTTGGTACTTTCGTATTCCTGCCGCAATAGCGTCAGTGCTAGTCACTGACGTGTTCCGGTTTGGAGCGTAAGGAAGCCGGTAAACGTATGCATGTGGCATTAGACCTCGCCACAAAGTAGAAACGCACCATCAACATCTTTGGTGTCTATAGGTGATGGCTGACTCTTTCCATCAGGAGACCCATCTACTTGTTTGCTATCTTTTGATGTAAAAAAATAAATAAAGGAATTTTAATTTCATCTCCAAAAGTGGTAAATAGAAGTGTTAAAATTTGTATAAAATACTTACACGTACTTATACGTTATTAAATACTTATTTTAGTTATACTTACGCTTATTTTTTAATTTTATCCCTTGAAGAGATAAAAGGGGCGTTAATAATTGTATTAAAATATTTTTTTTATGTAGAAATTACTTAAAATTTAGTATTTATGCTCTTTAATACAATTATAGAAATAATTATTTTAAAATTCATTAAAAAGGGTAAAAGTTTGTATGAAAAATAAAAAGTTTACTATCAAAACTCTCATAAAATTAAGTACTTATACCCTTCAATCCAAATTAAAGAAACATGCACGTAATGATGTTCTGAGTTTCATCCCTTTAAGGAGTAAAACTAGGTGTTACAATCGTGGGCGTGCCCAGGTTCTGGGCCAGGGGGAACAACCGTAACATTTTAAGACTCTTTATCTCAATATCTACAACAGTAGATAGCTAATAGACAGGTAAACAAATTCCAGGGGGGGGGGGGGCAACTGCCCTTCCCTGCCCCCCCTCGGTACGCCCATGGTTACAACTTACAATTAATATGAAAAATTAAACGTTGATGGTCAAAGTAAATGGTACTTATGTTCTTCAACACAATTTAAGAATCATATATTTGGGGATTTTTTAAATGTCATTCCTTAAAGGGGTAAGAAAGCGTTAATGTTTTTATGAAAAGTAGATTGTTTATTGTAAAATATTGTAGAAATGATTTAAAACTTAGTATTGATGTTTTTAATAGAATTCAATGAATACGAGTTTAAGGTTTTTAAATGTCATCCCTTAAAAGGATCAAAAAAGTGGTAAAGTTTGAAAAAAAAAAAAAATCTGTTTTATGAAAAACTCTTCAAATTTATTAGTTACTAGCTGCAGCCTGCAGCCCGCTGCTTTATAATAGTTTTTTTTTTTTTTTTTTTTTATAGTAGAGGGGGCAAACGAGCAGATGGTGCACCTGATGGTAAGTGATCACCGTCGCCCATAGACATCCGCAATACCGGGGGTATTGCAGCTGCGTTGCCGGCCTTTTAAGAATGAATAAGCTCGTTTCTTGAAGGTCCCTAAGTCGTATCCATTCGGAAACACCCCCGAGGGTAATAGATTCCACAAAGGAGTAATACGAGGCAAAAGGTGTCGACAAAAGCGCACGGTTGTGGATTTCCAGACATCGAGGTGGTGAGGATGGAACTTTAAATTTTGACGCGATGTCCGATGGTGGAATTTAGCGGCAGGCATTAGTCCGAACAACTCGTCGGAACACTCCCCATGATAAATACGGTAAAAGATGAGAAGGAAGAAGATGATCTCACCTCCGGCCCAGAGGTGAGAACAGTACTCCATGTGAGGTCGAATTTGGGCCTTGTAAAGTTGGAGGTGATGGGCTGGCATGAAGTACTGCTTTGCTCTACTGAGTACACCAAGCTTTTTGGAGGCTAGTTTAGCCTTCCCTTCCAAATGACCGCGGAACTGAACGTTGTTCGATATGTCGACTCCCAGAATTCCAATACTGGCTGAGGCTGTCAGGAGAGTATTTTCGAACCGAGGTGATACGACAAAGGGTGTTTTTTTTTGCGGTGAACGCACAGAGCTGCGTCTTTTTGGGGTTAAATGTAATAAGGTTTTGACGACCCCATTCTGAGACATCAGTTAGTTGATTCTCGAGTTCAGACACGAGCTTGATCCGGCCCTCTTCGACGTGTTCCCGAGAAATACCGCTACGGCCGGAGTATGTAGCATCAACAGTACTGTCGTCCGCATAGCAATGTATGTTACTAATTCGCAACATATCATTGATATGCAGAAGAAACAGAGTCGGTGATAGCACGCAGCCTTGGGGAACACCAGCATTGACAGGTTTAAGATCGGAGCATGCACCGTCGACTACGACCTTAATGCTCCGATCAGCCAAAAAACTGGTGATCCACTTGCATAGTTTCTCGGGAAGCCCATAGGAAGGCAGCTTTGAGAGAAGCGCTTTATGCCATACCCGATCGAAGGCCTTCGCTATGTCTAAACTAACTGCCAATGCCTCCCCCTTGCCTCAACTGCCTCCGCCCAACGATGTGTCAGGTATACTAGAAGATCACCAGCTGAGCGGCCACGACGGAAACCGTACTGACGGTCACTAATCAGTTGGTGCTCTTCTAAATACTTCAGGAGCTGACAGTTTTATTGGTGAATCCCGCGGGATCAACTATTTTTTCCGGGATAAAAAGCCTATGTCCTATTACAGGTCACCATCTGCCTGTGTGCCAAATTTCATATAAATCCGTTCAGTAGTTTTTGCGTGATTGAGTAACAAACATCCATCCAAACATCCAAACTTTCGCATTTATAATATTACTAGCAAAAAGCAGAGCTTTGTAAGGGCTCGCAAAGTTATACTGTCTAGCAATATTGTTAGAAAAGTATATTTATGAGAATTACATCTTTTAATGTATGGACTTTATTTATAATTATCTAACCTAAAAAACTCAGCGTATTTTCACCTAAACATTATATTTGCATCAAAGGCCCGCGTCGTCAGGCTTTGGACTAGGAATATTTGGTTTTTGTTTGTTGGTATTTTCAAGGAAAAATATGTATTACAAATGAAGGTTGATCTTATAAAAAACACATTTTTGACATTTTGCTAAAATAATTGTTTTTTTTTTTTAATCAGGAAGTTCCAGGTTTTACGTCGATTTACGAAATCAAAATCAAAAAATGTTTTATTTAAATAAACCTTCAAAATTTTTGGACTACGCAGGCACGAAGAATTGACGGTAGACACTCAGCGAATACATTTTTCGAATTTTTCTCTCAGAGAAACCCTCGGAGTTCGATTCCAGAGTCAGGCAAATGAAAAAAATGTGTTTTTTCAGTTTTCTGATAAAACAACTTTGCCCGGGATTGGAAAAGTGCCCTACTGGCGATAGGCTGGCCAACTATCACATTGTGGGACTTAAGTATCTTCAGCTAACCGTGGATGCACACGTTGTACTTCTGCCTACCTCTTTGGGGATACGGGCGTGAATATACCTTTTTTTAGCTTTTTACCCTCGCCCTCGGGCTAAGATTGGGAATTGATCTCAATACAATATAAATCAATTAATACATCTGTACTGTTTCTCAATAAGCATATTGTGAAACTCTCTAACGCTCTATTTACTCTGTTCCCAGCAAACATCCCTGCTCTAGACCTAAATTCTCCTTTTGCCTCCCACAATATTACTTCGAACTTCCCTTGCATTCTCCTTTCAATGATTTTATCATACACCTTCGATGCCAAACTGATCAAACTGATGGCCCTATAGCTATTGCAGTTTATACTTGAACCTCGCCTTTATACGAGGGCACGATAACCGCGCGCCGCCAGTCAAATATGAAGAAACAATTCATGAAGTAGGTAGTAATTTAATAAGTTCAAAAATTCTAATAGAAAATGTATCTTCTATCAATTTTAACTCGTTAATTTAATAAGAGATGGCGTTAGTAGTAAGATTCTAATACAAATTGTACCTTCTATTTTTATAAAATGGTATTTTTATAGTAGATAACAAATCTAGACATGAATATAAACTACCACGTCGAAGCTTAAACCTAAAAATGCGATATTTTTTCAGTAAAATGTACCACAAAAGTGCATAGAAAGTGGCCTAGTGTAGGGCTCGCTTCGCTCGCCCTGATAATGTAGATATAGATGCTTTTTAATTCAATTAAATAAACGTACATGTAAGGATGCTTTGAGTTTTATCTCTTAAAGAGGTAAAAGAGGGTATTAAAGGGGCTGAATTGAGCTGAATGCGAGTACTTTATAGTTTTGTTTGCGAGTGGACGCTGAATAATATTTTGAGACTATTCATGTACTTACCTGCGTTTACGCTTGAATGTTTTTAATAGCTAGATAGATATGTATTTTGTAAATATTTTGTATAAGTGTACAAAAATAAAAATAAAAAACATATAAACAACGAAAATAATTTGAGCAAGCGACTACAGAGCAAAAGTGGTGAAGTCTTCGCAACCGGCGTGTTGGCATGAAAAGAATAATGAACGTAGCGAAAGCCAGAAAAATTTGCAAGGATCGTGATATATTGCACTCAGTTCTCTTTGCCTAGCTCGTGAGTTGGCCACACACATTGTGATAACGCAAATCTGCGCCGTAGGATGATAATACAGGCACGATGTTACCACCAGGCGGGACGTTACTACTAGGCAGCTCCTGAAACGCAAACAATTATTCAAACATGCAACTACATATTATAGATTTCTACAACGTCTCGCTCACTCGCTTTCCTATTTTTATCGTGTCAGTGCTTACGGTCCAGGTTGAAGAGTAAAGTGGTTAGTAAACATATATACCTATATTCAATCTGGTGGTACGGTAGTGCCCCGCCATGACAAGACAAACGAAGCGCAAGTGCACTACTTACCTTTTCTCGAAGCGCTTCATCGTTTTTTTCAGAATTTTCCATCCCATAATATAAAAACCTATTGCCGGCGGTCATATTGTACAAACAGAAGAAGCATTTGCTTATTAGCAATACTGTTTGCCGAGCCGTAAAAGCCTTCGGGATTATTTATAGCGTGACGCACAAAGCAAACAAATCGGATGTTAAGATCTATCGTCGTTTATAGGATACTTAGAATGTTATGGTGCGTAACTGTAATTGTGTGGCAGGGGTAATAGGTAAATTGCGTGAGTTTACTGCGTAAGTTTATAGTTCGGAGGACAAACTAACCAGTTTGGCCTCCAATTTGCAACAGACAGTGACGAGTGATGACTGATATTATGACAGCAGGAATTAGAATGGCAGTGACAATAATCTGTCAGAGCCGTCGCAGAATTCCGTAATCAAGCTATCTGAAATATGGACTGTAGTTTAGCTGTAGTTCCTTATAGTGGTAACTTTCGAGAAATCTTTTACTCAACTGCATTCTTTGTGACTGGTAGTCATAGCAAATCTTTTGAAAAACTTGTCTAATGGTTGTCATGACAATATTCTAAATTAAAACTGTTGTTTTCCCGTTTGTCGATTTCGCAGAAATCGCAGCAAAGAAAAATAACATGTCAATGATCTGTGCCAAGTTTGAATCAAAGCAATCTAGCGGTTGATTGCCTGTATTGTTTTGACAGTTGCCTAACTTTTCTTAGCTCTGGTAGCGTTGTGAAGATTATTAACCTGAAATTTAATTGATTTTAAATAAATATAAGCGCAGTTCATTTGTATTGGTAATATATTTTTCAATCGACTTTAAGAACTTGGTCTTTTAATATCACAGGATTTAAAACAAGCAAATAGCTTTCCTAATGGTGAGATATAATTATCGCCCATAAACATGAACATGTTGAATTGCGAGTTGCCAACTTGTAACAGCGATATCATGCCACATGCTTAATAACCTTTTTTTTTCTTTATTAAAGAGCTTAATCACAGTGTGATTATGCCGCTCTATAAAATCAACTTATAATTAAAACATTTTTTATAAATTATTAAATTACACATAGTTCGATATAGAATAAATAACAAGTAGCTTAACTAATGTAACTGATCCGAGAATTTTTTATGGTATAACTTTACAATTGATGCAATATGATTGGACTGCGGCTGGGATAAAATAATATTGCAATCAGCGAAATCTCTTAAGCTATTTTTACATTCCGTAGATCGGTAGGTTGCGTTACCAACACACTCCAACAAGACGTGAATTATGTCTTCTGATACACCGCAAATATCGCAGTTCGGTGAGGGAACTTTTCCCATGAGGAACGCAAATCTCTTAGACGGAATGTGCCCGGATCGCAACCTCATGATTGTTACCGCGTCACGTCTAGATAGCATATGTTTATCGATCCACGGATTTTTAGGGGGATGTGGTTGGATCGTTTTGTACCAAATTCCTTTTTCTTTTGACCTTAAATCGAAATATTCCCTCCAGATTTTATCACATTGATTTTTAATTAAATATGTAAAATCTGAATAGCATGGAATAATGTCGTAATTAATTCCTTCAGTTGCAGCTTGTTTTGCCAAAACATCTACTCTCTCGTTATCTTCAATGCCACAATGAGACGGGATCCATTGTAAGTTGATTGATTTGGAGCGCGATGCCAGTCTATAAATAGTATCCAGGACTGTATAGGCTATCGGTGTGCCTCGGCTACCCGAGGTGCATCGAGCCAAATGCTGCAGTGAACTTTTCGAATCCGTAAAGATCACTATGTTGTCTTGGTCTAGAGACGCAGCGTATGAGAGAGCTTCAGAAATGGCGATAAGCTCCGCTTCCATTATGCATATTTTCTTCTCTATTTTAAAATGAATTCCAATATTAAACTGTGGGTCGTAGACTGCTGAACCGATTCCGTCTTTATCTTTAGATCCGTCAGTAAATAGTTTATAGTAATTTGAATACTTGTTATTAATAAAATCTAAACAAATATCTTTTAAATTAGGCTTGGAATAATAACGTTTGGCTTTCGAAAAATTTATAATATTTAAACTAATAATATTACTAACATCTATGGCATTAACCCATATATTCAGAGAGTTCATATTTAATTGCGTCCCAGCATTAATATTAATGTCTTGTAAATATTCATAAGAAGTAAGCAAAAGTGGTTTAGTTTTATTTTGCCAATATCTGTTATTTTTGAGCAACAGAAGTTTTTGTAGTAGATTGCCTGTGATATTATTATTTTGAGTTTTTGATTTTAGTAAAAATTTTCCTCCTAAAAAAATTCGTCGAACATGTAAAGGTGGCAAACACAATTCTGATTCCATGACATGAATCGGCGTAGTTTTTATAAAACCTCCAATAATTCTAAGCGCTTGATTTTGAGCTTTATCTAATTTACTTAAATACTTTTTGTAGCTGTTGTCATAGAGGAAACTTCCATAATCCAATCTGCTTCTAATTATAGTTATGTACAAACGTCTTAAATATTTGGGATGTACACCCCATCCAGCTCCTGCTAGAACTTTAAATATATTCAAATACTTCATACACTTAGTCAGTAAAACCAAAATATGCTTATTCCATTTTAGAGAACGATCCAACCACATCCCTAGGTACTTAACATCATGTACCACCTCTATAGGCATATCATTTAAAAAAAGAGAAATGGGTTGTATATTAATAACTTTCTTAAAAATGCAAACTTTTGTTTTAACAGGTGAAATCTCTAAACCTAGATCAAAAAACAATTTTTGGACTTTAGATAGAGCTAGTTGTAGTTCATTTACAGCAAGATTAATATTTTTGCTTGTCATGTACATCACGTAGTCATCAGCGTACTGTGACATTACTACATTAGTTATTTGCTTACAAATATGAAGAGTTGCAATATTAAATAACAATGGAGCCAAAGGATCTCCTTGAGCTATTCCACGAGCTGTAGATCGAGATAGAATGACTTCATCAACTTGTACGCTTAAATAACGTTCTTTCAAAAAGGTCCATAAATATTTACAAACTCTTGCTCCGGCTCTTAGTCGATCTAAGTTTGTGAGAAGGGCGGTTATATCTATATTGTTGTAAGCATTTTCAATGTCTATGAAACAACCAATCGTCATTTGATTTTCGGAGAAGCCCAACTGAATTCTGGTGACTAGGTTGCTAAGATTGTCCAAACAGGATTTGGTTTTCCTAAAGCCCGTAGTTTCTTCATGGAAAAAGTTACCGCTTTCTATGAACCACTCTAACCTATTTTTTAGCATAGCGTGAAATATTTTGCATAGGCATGACATAAGAGAAATAGGTCGTAGAGATGATGATGACGAGGGATTGCGACCTGGTTTTGGAATTGGTACGACACGAATGTGACGCCACTGGGAAGGTACAAAACTAAGGGTGTAAAATAAATTGAAAAGAGAAAGAAGAATTACATATGCCTTTTCTGGTAAATGTCTTATCATTGAGTATGAGATGTTGTCAATCCCAGGGGAAGTGTCCACCGTTTTAACACAGCTTTTGAGTTCACATAATGAGAAAGGCGATTCAATTCTTCTATTTTGAGACGTAAAAATAGGATGATTTGGGCTTACATAATCAGGTGTTAGGCTGTGTAAAAGTTTATTTGCTGTAATTTCATTAACATAGTTAATATTTGATCTATATACCTTTAGCCACTTCATTCTTCTCCACATCTCTTGTACAGAGGTTGATTCATCGATTGAGGAACAGCAATTAACAAAAGATTTGCTTTTAGCTTTTCGTATGAGTGATTGGGAGTTTCTAATTTTATCTTTTAACTTATCTAGGTTATCAGGGGTAGGATTTTTGCAAAACATAGTAAGAGCCAAACGTCTTTCCGCCACTGCTTTAGATAGATCGCTAGTCCAATAGTGTTTTGGAGTAAAGTGTTGAGTGGGATCTTGGCTAATTTTGTATAGAGGAATGTGAGCATCGGCGGCTTCATTAATTATGCTTAGAAATAAATCATACCCTCTCTGTGGATCAACATGATCAAAATCAAAATCAGATAATTTATTTAGAATACAGTGATGGTATCCACTCCAATCCGCTTTATTGAAATTTCTTTTTTTTATATATTTAGGGCTATTATTATGATATGACATGCTTATCTTTATTATTAAATGATCACTACCTAATGATTCATTTGTGACATTCCAATCCCAATGTAATGCTATATCAGAAGATGCTATAGAAATATCTGGGGAAGTTTCTTGGAGATTACCGTTTACATATTTAATACGAGTAGCTCTACCATCATTACAAAATTATAGTCAGCCATAGAATCAAATATAAAGTTACCTCTCGGATCAGTTTTACAGGACCAGCTCGAATGATGTCCGTTGAAGTCCCCGAGAACTAATGTTCTACTCGTTTTGAATGAAAATATTTCATCCCAGTCATTTTGAGAAGTACGTATGGTTGGCGGACAGTAGATCGAGACAATGTAATCGATATATTTACAGTTAAAAACCCTAATACATATTAGCTCAATGCCTAGGTTGGTTATTTGTCCATACGAGTCATCTCGGTCCTTACGAAAGACATTATACCCGCTAATTTTAAAGTTAACATTGCTGTTTAGCCAAGTTTCACACATAGAAGCTACATGAATCTTTTCTTGGGTCAGTAGTTGTTCAATATCGACCTGCTTGGGCTTGACACTCTGTGAATTCCACTGGATGATGGTTATTTTACATTGAGAATCCATATTATAATCCAAATATGTCTTTAAAAGGCAGATCCCAGATTAACTGCCCCACGGATGGTAGTATGGTCATCAACCATTCAAGACATACCGACACTCCTTGTGTTATTTTGCTTTTTATGTCTTTTTTGGAGTCTGAAAATATTGCACATAAATCATAAAGCAACTCCCTAAAATTAAAGTCAGATCTATTGTGTTTCCTTTTTCGTTTTTCCTGCTGTTTACTTTCCTCTCCTTGTTGCCTCTCATTTCTCCAGTAACTCTCGTTTTCTAACTCAGTTTCTTTTTCACTTCTAACTGCCTCAGATTCTGAGGATATGTTCCAATTAAAGACTTCTTTTTCACTGTGTCTCTTTCTCTTGATTTTCTTTTTTGCTCTTTCTTGTGGAGGTGGAGGTTCAGTCACCTCCATTGCATGTGGTTGAGAGAACACTGTGGGGTATCTATTCTCGTGAGTATGTATGCGATAAGGCGTATTTTTAGTTATATTTGCGTACGAGTGTGGATTTTCATAGTGTGGTTGTTGCTTGGGCGGCGCACGAGACAGAGAATTTGAGTTTAGAGATCTTTGTTCTTCACTTGCTACAGGTGGATTCGATGGTACATAAATTTGTAAGGCCTTCCTATAAGAGCAATTAAATTCGGCCATTAAGTCTCTGAGACGCTTTTCCTTTTTGAACGCTGGGCAGGATCTGTCTAAAGCTAAATGATTGCCAGTACAATTAACACATTTATACAGTACCCGGCGATAAATATTGCACATCGACCTTTGGAAAGAGACAATCGGCTAATTTCGGCTTCGTAGAGCGTTATCTCTGTCGCACAAAATACAAACAGTCCGGTACCTATTAGGAGCTGTTAAAACAAGTATGATTTCCTTCTTTTGATATTTTTATTCTTTGTATAAAATACACTAATTTTTCTATAAGTGATGGCTTTAGGTTGGGGTAAAATAAAAAAAAAAATCATTTTTACATTATGTTTACGTATTTAATTATTTTGGAACATTACAGCTTTAGTGTACATAATAAACACCATTATACCTATTGCTAAAATGAGACATTGCAATAAAAATAATAATAATTCTAATTCTCAATTACTTCCATTTCACTATCTGTGCTCTCAAAGAGGTCAATATCACTATCACTATCAGCCGTATTTATTACTAATCTATCAGTGTAATTGTCTAAACTGTGTTGAATGCTTCTATATTCATTCTCACATTTGATTGCATGATCGCAAACCTTTTTCCACTCTTCAGCGCCGATCATGTTTACTTTTTCAGTCAATAATGTTTTTACTGTAGTTAAGTTCATACCCACATTTCTAGAGGCTACATAGCCTTTCAGTTGAGACCATATATTTTCAATTGGATTAAAATCCGGATGATATGGTGGCAATCGCAACACAGTGTGCCCATGTTCGGCAAGTATTTTGTCCACAGAAAACTCTGTATACCTCTCCTTGTGCTGACATATAATAGCGTAAATCTGGGTTTTTGTTAATTTTGGATCAACTGGAATTTCATGTCTGTTTAACCAGTTGATCATTTCCCGTTTAATGGTGTTTGAGTTGGGGGGTCTCTCAACATACTTGTTGTGATAGGGTGCGTTGTCGATAACTAGAACAGAATCACTGGGTATATTTGGGATTAATTGGTTAACCAGCCATTTCTCATAGTTATCGTTATTCATTTCATTGTGATAGTCACCTGTAGTGTCCGTGGATTTATACGTTAAAAAAGCACCGGGTACAAAGCCTTTTTCATTTCCCGCATGAACTATTATCAAACGTTGACCTTTTGAAATTGGCTTTTTTACTCCTTTTTTCTTATCGTCACTCCAAGATTTCCCTTTAGTGTGGGATGCATGTATATATGACTCATCCATGTAGACGATATTTTTTCCTGTTTCGCGAAATTTGCGTATTTTATCAAGGTATTCCATTCGTTTGAGACTAACGTCGTGCTTTTCCATTAGAATTTTTCGATTATCTTCCATTTTAGTGAACTGAAATCCCATGTCATGAAGTATTTTTCTCAATGTTTTTTCAGACCCATTGTAATTAATAGCTTCAGATAACTTAGCTTTTAATGATTTTATTGTTGGCAGTTCATTAAATCGTAAGTGAAAATCATACACCATTCTTCGAACAACATCGTAATCAAAATCGTCCATATCCAAACGAAATTGCTTTTTTGGTCTCCCTTTTTTTGGAGTGCTGAACTTAATTCCAGTCGAATGTGTTTCAGTACTGACTTCGTTTAATATATTGTTCAAAGTTCTTCTTGAAATTCCAGTGGCATTTGCAACTCGCTCTTGAATCTTCTTAAAATAACAACTTACATTTTCATCTACTTTTTTTTAAAATCTATCAGCTTCGGTTACAAAGTATTTATAAACATTGTAGATAATTTCACGTGACTGATCTCGTAAAGGTTTCCCTCTTTTTCCGAAAGATGCCATATTACAACTTTAAATTATTTAAATTTGTGGGTGTTATCAACTCTAAATATATATTTTTTTCGGGACGCGACTGCACTCTATCGTACTTGAACAACGACTGACTAAACGTCACATAGGTAGTGTGGGACAGAGATAACGCTTTACGAAGCCGAAATTATCCGATTGTCTCTTTCCAAAGTTCGATGTGCAATATTTATCGCCGGGTACTGTAGGTTGTTATTTCACAATTATGGCCTTTACCACATTTAGGGCAAACTACCTTTTTTGTTGGGCAAACGCGAAGAGAATGCCCAAATTTCCAACATCTCGAGCACTGGGTTACTGGGAATACATAAGGATCAACGTTGATTTGCATACCATAAATATAAACCGAATTTGGCAGAGATTGCCCTTTGAAAGCGAGACGTACTGATTCACTATCTTCCCACCCACTACCATCCTTGCATCTGCGCTTTAGCCGTTTTGCATAAACTAGTTCGCGATCGCTCGATATTATTTTCAGCATATCCTGATCGGATAAGTCCAATTCCACATCTTTTATTACTCCATAGGACATCGTAACTTCAAGTGGTCTCTGACATCTCCATCCTAGATCTTGTAACTCTTTGGAGTTTATCAGCCTTTCCGCACTTTCTGCACACTCAAACTGAATGAAGATTTTATAAGGGTTGACATACTTTACCCGACAAACATTTTCAATATTGTTTGACTTTAATAATTTTGCAAACGCAAACTGTTTAGGTAATTTCTCCGAACAGTTGATATATAAATCCACTTTATGTGCTATTTTCTTTCCGTTCTTTCCAACAGTGGTCCAATTTTCCTCCTCCTCCTCCCCCATCCGTGCTCTCTTAGATGGTCTAGAATTAGTAATAGTAGTTACAGATCCCTCTGATTGTATGCAATCATCTAATAAACAATCGTTCGCCTCCTCAGAATTATTTATTTCACGCAAAGTATTGGTAGTATCTTCAACACAACCTCCATCTTCAGGCAAACTTAATACTTCCTCTATAGATAATAGGGTGCACTATTTACTGCGATTACAATGACACTGCATTAGTCATTACAAGCGCGTTCAATAAAAAACTGGAAATTGACTGATAGATTAGCGATAAGAACGCGCGACGATAAACACGTGTGCTCTAAACAGATGCAGTTCCGAAGTATGTTCAATAACCTTCTTACTTTTCAAACCAAAGTACGTTAGTGGTAAGCAGAAAGAGTCAGTCTTTTGCGATAAGTGTTTTACCACCTAGTAAGTTCTAAAACTCTATGTCCATTGGTTTTTTACTGTGATTATTGGTATTTTTAAAATTTTTGAAAATACTTTTTTTGAAGGTAGGTATATACTTCTTAAGTGAATCAATTATCATCAAATCTGATTTGAGTGAAAGTATGGAACGATGAAGGTATCTCAGGCAGGCTGTATCTAAACTTATAAAGAGGAAAGTTTTAATTTTTTTGTTTGTTTACTTGTCATACTTTAAGTTAAAAACTACTCGGCTAATTTTGAAAATTCTTTTACCTTTTGAAGGACACCGCCACAAGAATCTTTGTTGTCTATAGCGAACTCAAACTTGGTGTCTATAGGCGATAGTTGTATATTTCCACCAGGAGAGCCATCTGCTTGTTTGCTATCTTATGATATAAAAAATAAATGTTATTTTCAAGCACAGAGACCGACAGTTATAGGTGCTTATCACCATCTCAACAGAAATCGGGAAAAACTACTGCTATACAGATTAATTAGACAAAAACTTGGCTAAAAATTTTAGTCACAAAGGTGTACAGCTAGTGTCGAGATCTACTTCAATAAGGCAATCTACAATGTATATAAAATACATAGCTACAGATTAAAATAGGAATACTTACCTTTATTTTTTTTTCGATTATAGAAGGGAATAAAATATGTTCATATATTAATATACGGGGTTATTTTTTTATCACCTGTCAAATTTAAATAGTTGGTTCAGACCATGAAAGTAAACAACTTTCCCAAAGAAACACGGGTCGAAAAGTGAAAAAAATTTCAGACCTTCCATACGAAATCGACCACGTGATCGAGCAGTTTTCTATGGGAGGGATGAATTTATTTTTTTCACTTTTCGACCCATGTTTCTTTGGGAAAGTTGTTTCTTTCATGGTCTGAACCACCTATTTAAATTTGGCAGGTGATAAAAAAATAACCCTGTTATATCGTTCTTATCGTCTACAGTTATAAACTTTATCAGTCGGTAAAATGCGGCGATGGGGATTACCACTCATCTCGCTAAGCCAAAAACTGGTGAATTGTGGTGAACCGTTAAGTCTATGTATGTACTGTACCTATCCCATAAGGGATACTTTTACCTTTTTAATATCATTCAGCTATTACTTATTCATTTCCTTATTTACTTATTCTACATATAATTACATTTCGAATGAAATCATGAACTTTCAAGAAAACTCATAAAAAGTTGGGCATTTCGTGCCAAGGTTTAATCAAATCCGTTCGGTAATTGGACAGGTTTGATTATTCTTGCAACAATTCAACATAACCTTCTTCAGTTAAAGTTAAGAATATTATTCATTCAAGATGAAAATTAAGATTATTACGACAAAATATGAACTCGATTTTGATTCAATGATTTTTTAACAAGTGCTATTGTGTCTAAAGAAAATGTTATTGGAATGAATAGTAAATATATCTATCATTTAAACGGAATGCTATATTTGTAGAATAAATATTTATGTCCAGAGTAATGGTTTACTTTGGCAAGGATTTTGTTTTTAATAAGAGAAATTTATTTGTTATATGAACATACCTAGGCGATAATTGAACCCGCTAGCGCGCGTCTGCGGCACGGATTACGATGAAGTCCATCAAAGAGCTTCCGTCCATGTACTCTTAGATTTAAATAGATTTATTTAACTCATGTTTATTATTTCTCTGTCAATGTAATAACGGGTTCAATGTTAACTTTGAAGAAATAACCTTAGCATTTCACGAGTGTGGTCAATGCCAAAACTAACAATATTTAGAGAGTAAACCCATAAAACAAGTCACAATGTGGTGTTGAGTATTCTTAAAATAGTTTGTCTATAATTATTGAATGTTGTTGTTGTGTATTGCATATGATGCCAAAACGCAGTGACAACGGACAGGTGGGAGCGGGCAGCGGTTGGGTTTATGTAACGTAGCGGCGCGGCGAGCGGTAGAGCTCGGCGCGGCAGTGCTCCGCGAACCGCCGGGGCACAGCATGGATCGCCCGAGCGGCACAGCGCCGCAATCACCTCCCGCACACTCCGGCTTTGGCGCCTTCTGCAACGCGATCTCTGAAACTCTCTCGGTACGTACCGTACACGTGCCGGCATCGTACGGACGTCCATCCTAACATCCCTTCATCCACGCTCCATTATAAACGCCAAAACAGATTTTGGCGCCGACACGCGCACTAATCATAAACTTACTAATATACCTAATTGAAGTATCGCGTCGTAGTCTATTTTTGGGAGCACGTGCTCCTCGAGGTTATAAAGTGAAGGTCTCTAGTAGGTTTTGTGACAAGAGGTGATACGGAATCGCAGAATTCGTTACTGGAATAAAAAAATATAAACAAGTTTATTATTAGCGTGCTGCTTCGGTCCGGGTCGCATGGCCGTGATTTGTCCGATGGATGTGATATACCGAAATACCCGCGCAATAAATGAACACCCGCACGACGGTCGACGTACAAAGACTGCGACATCAGGCACTCGCGCGAACTCTACACACCGGTCACCACGATCGGCACCGCACGTGACACCTTTGAACCACTTCTGCGCCATCATCAATCACTCAACTCGGGATCTTCTATCATAGGTACAGGAAAGCGAACATATTTTTATTATTAGTTAAATATCACTAAAGTGTCAGTGAAATAAATTCTAATGTGTGCGATTTAATATAATGTACTTACGTTTAAAATTTTGAATAACTTGTAACGCTCAAGTTTAAGTAATCAAGGTTAATTACCACTAATTCGTCTAACTCTTTTCAATTTCCAAGTGTTTTAAGTCAAAGGAATTTTGAATCTTCGTTAGATAGGATATTGTGTAGAAGTAATAATTAGTACTATTGAAATTTAGAGAACTTAGTGGGCCATGTAAGTGACATGTTGTAAACTTAATAGTGCATACTTTTTAAGAGTACATTAAAACATTACGGACATTATACCTCAGAATATTTGAGCATTAGAGTATTTAAAAATAAAACATATTTCGAATTCCTTGACAATATTTTCATAGATCAAACTTTGTAATACGTGAGGCATAAATATTTAGTTTCTCATTTGTAGTTAGCTTAAAAAACATTTACGTGCGATAAACGTTTATCAGTAGTAAAAAAAACTATTTTAGCACGTTCTTTGAATTGACTGATAAAGGCAAGTAAGTAATATTTTTATCTATTGTGAAATAAACATTAAATAAATGAATTAAAATATAATCTGTAATAGATTAGAACATTAGTGAACAATATTTTAGTTAGCCACTAAATATATTTTACTTAAAACTATATAGGTACGTATATATTTTGTGTCTTATTTAATAAGTTTCAAAATGCTTAAAAGCTATAAAGAAATTGGCATAACTTAGAAGTATATTCACGCCCGTATCCTCGAAGGGGTAGGTAGAGGTACAACAAGTGCACCCACGATTAGCCGAAGATATTTGGTCCCACAAATGTGATAGGTGGCAAGCCTATCGCCAACCGGGCGCGTTCCAATCCTGGGCAACTTTGTGTTTATTAGAAAACTGAAAAAACCACCTTTTTTATGTGCCCGACCGGGGAATCGAACCCGGGACCTCGTGTGATCATCGCCAACGTTGGACCACTAGACCACAGAGGCGATTTAACAAAAATAGGTTGAATATAATTTTATAAATTAATAATACTTTAACGAGTGTTAATTGTCCATTGAGTATTAACAGATGATAAGTAGAAAAGAAAAATAATTTCTAGTCACTCAACTCTTAAATCAAAACGTGACATATGTAGAAATTATTATAGGGATTAAATTAGTAAAACATGATTTTTTGTTATATACCTATACATACATATGTTCATGCTAGATTCTTGCGGGGCATGCTGGGAGAGCCGAGTGCCATACATAACAATCCCTACAGATTTGCCCTTACACATTTGATACATCTACCTACACTGAAATTGGCGGAATTAAGTTCAAATAAATTTCACAAATTGTCACTCCATTGGCTCAGTATTGATATATTTCTTGCTGCAAGTATCTATTTCGTAAATATCAATAATATAATTGTTAACAGTAACTAGTAAATAATATATCTAATCATCTATCGAATATATACAATATCAAAAGCACAATGTGCAGACCAAAAGTCATTAATAGCTTTGAAATCTATACAAACTTTATAAAGACAAAATATTGATTTATTTCTAATGGATAAACCGTACAACTTTATTTACATTTTCTTTTAGACCGTCTTTCAAAATATTATACTGAAGTAAGTTTTATTAGTAGCTAGTAACACTTATACCTACATATTATTTAACATATTTCACGTAGGTGAATACTTTAGTACTTAGATAATTTAAAAAGCTTTTTTAAATACTGTTTCCCAAAAAAAAAAATATCATTTATCATATTAGAAAAAAATTATTCAATTTTTTAAGTTATGAGTTATGACGCGTCAACAAATTTTAAAGCTACCACCGGAACGGGAAGAAGGCCTTTTACTGCGAAGATCCGGCGGAAGAAACTCAACGAGCTTGACTTCTTTAAATTATCTCTTTTTTTAAACAAGACATTTCGCAATATTTAATTTGTATAAAACAATATTAAATTGAGGACATAAATTATGAAGCTATTCGAAAGCTTTCTTGTCGTCTAAATATTCAAATATTTTACAATAACCTTTGTACACAGTGTTGTTTAAAAACGTTTTGTTTTTTAATTGTTAACTGTCGTGTTGTTGTTGTTGTTAATCATCCTCATAAAAGAGCAAGATTGTTTGTGGTCTTTATATTTAGTGCATCATTCTTCCTAAATGAGCAAATATTTTATTAACAAAATATGTGAAGTTTTCAAATATTAACAGTAAAACCACGATTAAAATAATTGGACTAAGAGTTTAAATTCTAATAATAGCTCTATTTAAGGTTCCGTACAACTTTGAACATTTAATACTTTTGGTTTTGTTACTATTTAAAAGCAGATTGTTAACATTCAACCAGTGTGCAATTTTTGAAATCGATTTATTCTCTTCGTCATATAAACCTATTTGTCTTTTTTATAGTACGACATTGTGAATAAGAATTAAAAAAAAAACAATTTAAATATTTACTTAAAGAATTTACTAAAATTACTTAGGATATAACTATAGTACCTACCTACTCATATATATATATATACACAATATTTAAAAAAAACATATACTAGTTGAACATATTATAATGTACATAAAATATGTTTATAAATTAACGTATTTCTTTTGTAACATGTAGGGAGAGCATAGCAAACAAGCAGAAAGTTCTCCTGATGGAAAAGACAACCATATTCAATAGACGTTAAAGATGATAAAAGTGCGTAGCTATCCGTGCGGAAGTTTACTGGGAAAGTTATCTTACCTTCAACACCGGAACACGACATCGAAAAACACTGACGCTATGCGGAAGATATAAGCATGATGGTAGTTCCAAACCCAGTTGAGATATTGCAGAATTTACCATTCAGTAATCTAGATGGTAGAGACACATTTGGGCAATAGTTCGCCTTTTACATACAATGTAATAGGTAAAACACAAAATTGTAGCCGTAAAAACAATAACTTTAGAGTATCGGACTAAAGAAAAGTTTCCACATTACTTGTAGGACAAAGTTTGAATTAAGAATACAAAACTTTTCTAAATTGAATGATAAAAAACGTGCGTGTGTATTTGTGTGCGCACGTAAGAATTAAGAAGTTATACTTCTTTGGCGTCATAAGATAAAAATCTTTCTTAAACTTATATGTTTTGCGTTATCGTGTGTTTGTAGAGAAAACGACACTAATAATAAAAAAGTATTTAATACACTGAAAGAAAGTTTTATTATACCGCATTATCTAGTTAAATAAACTTTATTTAAATATCATAAAAGAATTATTTGTTTATTTATTTAATACTTTATTGTACACAGAACAATTAGAATAAAAATATATAAACACAACATAAGTACAATGGGCGAGCTTATCTCTACTTTAAGAGATTTCTTCCAGCCAACCCGATAAAGGAGATAAAAAAGAAATCAAATAACGTAGACTTGATGTACAAAAAAAATAGATATTATGGTTACATAACTAAACTAAATATATATATTAATGAAAATACAAAAAAAAATACATACGGTATAAGGAAAAATTACAATTCTGTTAGAAAGTGTTCTTTGACGCGTTTTTTAAAAGAATCAAAAGTCTGGCAGAGGCGAATCTCACTAGGCAGAGAATTCCACAAACTTACTGCATGTACCGCAAAGGAGTGCGAGTAGGCAGCAGAGTTACTAGGAGGAAAGCGCAACAAGGTTCTAACGTTAGAGCGACACGGGGTATCAGGAGAGTGCAAAAAACTAAAAGAGTCACGGAGATATTTAGGGGCTATAGGATTGAAAAGGATCTTGTATAGCAAGCAAAGGATATGAGTTTTTCTCCGCTGTCTAATAGGAAGCCACCGAAGTTCAGCTCGGAAATTAGAAACGTGATCATACTTTTTTATGCCATAGATGAAGCGAATACAAAGATTCTGCAATCATTCAAGCTTATTTAATAGCTCTTCTGTAGCATCTAGATAACAGGAGTCAGCGTAATCTATTATGGGAGAATAAGGGAGTGCATTAAAAATATTTTTGTTTTAACAGGTAAAAAATTTTGAAGTGGTTTAATGGAGTGGAATGCAAAATGCACTTTTTTGTGCATAATTAAAAAAAGGACAAACTTTTTTTGGAAAACTAAAATGCTGACACTAATTTCGTGGTTTCTTGGTTTTTCGTGACGATGAGCACGCGCATCGTAATAATTAACTCTCATCATTTTTCCCTAACGCGCCGCTAGAAATATAACTTCAATAATAATTATTAAGCTGTTGTGAGAAAATTAGGTTGTCATTAATCAATTTAAAAATTTCATAATTCCGACATCTTTGAAGTGGAGGACTCGTCAGAAAAACCGTCGAATGTGAAGGACAAAAGATTTTTCGTGTTTTTCATAAAATAATAATTAAACCATTAGAAGTAAAAAACTAATTATTGTTATTAATCAGTATTTTTCCTTCACTAAATTAACATGTTTGAATCCCCTTAACGATAGAATAATTTGAGATTTTTCGAAGAGAGAAAAGATGGGCGTCTCGTCGAAACGAAGCTGTTTAAAAAATTCAGTTTGTTATTAATAAAAAATAATAATGTTCCTAGCACCACCACGGTCTATACTATCGTGGGGGAAAGTGTGGTGGACGTGGGTGGACCCCAGTCTACTCACGTCCACCACATTTTCATTTAATTTTCACTTTTTATTTAATTTAATTACACATTTAATCTCCACTCCTTTTATTTCTAGACCTTCGGTACTTTCGGTTTTGTGTCACAAACATCACTACACTAATAGATCTTAACCTAATAATTAATTTAATTATAATTAGTAAGTTAGTAAGTATAGTTAGTAGTTAGTAAAGAAGTCACATAAGATTTCGTGAAAAGTTGCCAATTAGTTTCCTTTATTTTTTTCTTTGAATTATGAATTAAAAACTCCTGAATCTCTAAAATAACTAAATATATAATGACAATGTAAAGATACTTATAAAATTTACCAATAGTAAATTTACCAATAGTAGTATATATAGTCTGGAAGCAATGTTCAGGCACACCTACCAGTAATTAACAATCAAAACGCATTAAAACACTTCATTTTATGCCGAGTGTTTTAATTGAAGAATTGTCTCACAATTGACAATAACATGAGTTCCTGTATGAATGTAAATTCGTGTTAATTTGAACTAACAAGCACTTATACCTAAAAGCATTTTCTTTGCAACAAATATAACACAAATATATTTATGGCATTAGGATTTTGGAATTAAGTAGTTTGGTATATGCGATATGTATTCGTATTTTTTACGGTTTATCATCTATATACAAATAAATAAAATTGGAGTGTCTGTTTGTAATATTAATATAACCGCTTTTTTGCTAAATGCCTATGGATGTATACACGGTACTTATATAAAAATAATTTGTTCTTTCTGTCTGTTTGTTTGTTCAGGCTAATTTCTGAAACGGCTATACCGATTTTTCGAGCTAATTTCTGAAGGACGGTACCCAGGCGAGACGTTGCGGAAATCTATCACCTAGTAGTTACAAAGATAGCGATACTACGAGCTGCCTGGCAGAACAGCAGTTGGTCTATTTATCAAAGGGTGCTCGGACCAATACGGAATATTTACCTTGCTCATATTACCTTGCTTATATACAACTTGCTCATATGTTACAATAGTTGATAGCAGACGGAAGATAGTCTATTTTTCTTAATAGGACCGGACTTGTGTAGTTCATATTTTGGTCCTACAATAAATGTGTAAAATATAAAAAATCTTGCTTTCTATACATAACGTTGTAGCCACACAGCTTATCCTATTTTTTGAAGTAGAACGTGGCATAACTATTGCAAAACTTAATGTCCTTGGTAAAAAAATATCAAAGCTTCATAAAACCATTATATATACAAATACAGCAGAAATATTGTTCTAACAACAACAACTTTTGCTTTTAGTGATGTTCTTATAAGATTTTAATTGGTATCAATTGAAGAAAATAAACAAAAGACATAAACATTTCCTTTTCTTCTTAAATTTTAGATCCACGCTGTTGTCGGGAGTGGATAAATATTTTATAAAGTTTAAATTCATAAAACTTACCAAATTGTAGTCGCAAGCATTTTTACGGCAATAAAACGTTTTAACGTATTATTTTTTAGTTGAACGTAGTATATAATACTGGCAAAATTTCAGTCCTTAGCGAAAAAAAATCAAAGATTTAATAAAATCATGAAACAAATTATGTAGAAAAATCATAATAATTTGGCCATAAAGTGCTGCATGGTGACGCTGGCGACGAATTTTGGGAAGGCCATTTTGTTAGATAGGAATTGACTTTTTTAAATTCTAAAAAAGCCTAATTAAAAGATGAAATAAAAATTAAGTTGTCAAAAATACATTTTTTGGGATTTTTTTACAAACGTTATATACTGTGCATTAGCGAAATAACCGCGAACGCTCTGCCAGACTCGTAGGCCTGGTATTGCCATTTGACGAAATTATATTATTTCGCAATTCCAATCTGCCAGCTCTTGTATCATATTAACTTTATGACCAAATTTATCGCCCGCTCCCAGTCTAATAGTCATCATAATCAAGTTTTCACCACGTTTTGAGGTCCAATTGAGGAACAATTTCCGATTATTTTCAGGATGACGTCAGTATGTCTGTACGTAAACATCTCATAAGTTTTCGTGAAACTTCCAGACTTCCAGAAAATCTGAACCGATTCTGCCCAGGTCATTTGAGAAATTTTAGAAACTTAAAAAAATATTCGGCGATACAATGTTTTTTAAATAACTTCCATATTAATGTACCAATTGAGTACAAAAATTAATAAATTGGTTTATCCGTTCTGGAGTTATCTTTGACGAAAATTTTTGAAAAAAGTTTTTTTCGACATAGCTCGAGATTTTTTAACCAATAAATAATTTTTTAACTTCTACAATATTTTAGCACTTAAAAACTACGTTGAATGACGTCTCAAAATCAAAATATAATCAAGCGTTCATAAGTTACAGCTTTACAGATACTAAAATTATGTTGTTAAATGCAAACTTTTTTTTTTTGAAATAACTTTTAGATTAATATACCGATTGATTTCAAAATCTTATCAGCTCTTCTAATTAAAAAAATGTGTCAAACAACGTAAATCTGATCAAAATCAGTTGATTCGTTCGGGATTTATCAATGACTAGTGGTTAGTTCCTGCTTTTTCTTTCTACGTGCACCCCTTGCGTCTTCTCTGTATTCTTTTGAGGTAGAACGCCAGAGAATGCTCTTGGGCGTTAAGTCTACCTCTGCAAATGTATGTGTGCAAAATACCACTGAACCGATGTGGATGAAATTTGGTGCAAAAATAGTTTGAGACCCGAGAAAGGACATAGAATAGGTAGTTTTTATTTCGGAAATCCCACGGGAAAGGGAACTATGCGGGTAAAACCCCAGCACGTTTGTTTAAGAAAATATTCCACGCGGGCGAAGTCACCGGTACAGCTACTAAATAAATAAATGGCGAAAACTATTGAAAAAGTTTTAGGCATAGTTTTTAATTCTTTAAGTTTAAAATACCTCAATTTAGCTAAAACTTTTAGGGATGGCCTGCAGAGCAGGCTTAAGTATTTTATAAAATCTATATTAAAAAAATCTGCAATACAACTAACAGTATACAAATAGAAAATGAGCCATTCAGTAACAGTGAAGGTACACATAATTGGTTTAATTTAGCCAAGGTTAATAATAATCAAGCGTCTCGTCAAAAAACATGGTCCAGTATTTTACAAATATTTATTACGTACATACATACATAGGTATTATATTAATATACTCAAAAAATACAACATAATAATATGTTCATACATATTTTTCCCCGTGTTGGTCCCGGGCTCCTTTGAAGATTAGGCCAACTGCTGTTCTGCCAAGCAGGTCGTAAAAGGCGACAGATTGGCTATACGAGTCACTAACATCGTGACTACTAAGTGGTAAAGTTCTGCATTGTCTCGCCCGGGTCTCGTACCACTACCTTACCTATTCCTGCCGCGAGCGCGTCAGTGCTTGTCACTATCGTGTTCCGGTTTAGGCATAAGACCTCGCCACAAGATAGCAACGCACCATTAACACCTTTGGTGTCTATAGGCGATGGTTGACTCTTTCCATCAGAAGACCAATCTGCTTGTTTGCTATCATAAAATATAAAAAAGATACATACATGCATATCTTACCACCAGACCCTTTATGGAGTACGTAGAGAGACTCGAGTGCGGAAATCGATCCCTGTAAATTTGCTTCCTTCACATCCATGACTCTTTTCATACAAACACATCGATTATGGAGTCACATCACTACACTTTTGGATAGCACCCGATAAATTTAATCGTGGTATATCTGTCTGAAACTTTCCCGGCTCCTTGTAACGTACAAGTTTTTTTGTATCATAATATTGCAATCAAAAAAATAGATCTCCTGATGGAGATAGCCATCGCCTATAACATTAAAGATGTTAATGGTGCGTTGCTATCTGTGAAGCGGGATTTTAATGCCACATACATAAGTTTACCGGCTTTTTGAGTTTGACCGCCCCGTTCGTCGAGTGGTAAGCGACCCTAATTTTAGATTTTTTTCCAAATTTTTGAGTTGGTTGAAATTTGTTCGTTTGTAATGGATAAACTCAAAAACAACTATACCGACTTTAAACATTATTTCGCCGATATAGAGCTGTTAGGGTCAGAGTAAAACAAAACACAGTTGCAATACCTAGCTTAAAGTATTAAAGTAAGAAAAAAGTAACTTCACGCCCGTATCCCCAAAGGGGTAGGCAGAGGTACAACAAGTGCACCCACGATTAGCCGAAGATACTTGGTCCCACAAATGTGATAGGTGGCAAGTCTATCGCCAACCGGGTACTTTCCAATCCCGGGCAACTTTGTGTTAATCAAAAAACTGAGAAAACATTTTTTTAAGTGCCCGACCCGGGAATCGAACCCGGGACCTCATGTGGTCGACGCCAACGCTGGACCACTAGACCACTATTATACACTACATATACAAAGGAAAATTCTGTCGCAACGAAATCAATATCCATGATTAAAAATTGAATACAATTTAATGTTAAGATAGAGTAACAAAGGCGTCGGTACCTAGAACCATTAGTCAGGTTACAATTTACACAAAACATAAAATGCCATACAAACTACAATGCAAGGTTATATCGTATAAAGGTTTGACTGAATCGATCGCAGCGAGTCGTTGGCATTTCTCTCTTTTTATATAGTTGAGATTAAAATTCCAACGAAGACGACGTGCAGACACCGGATCGTGTCCAGTGTTTCATATTATAATAATTTTGTATTATATTGACATGAATTTTATATAACTGAGATTGAATATGCAAAAACATGAGCATCTAAGTAAATTGAACATACTAGTATATTGTATTGTAATTTTTTATTGCATCGTATACGGTCGTATAGCCCAGTCAATTAAGTGTTAACTTTGCCATTATGGGTTTAAAAGCTGAGACTAATAGTATAGGATCCCACTATAAGATAACCTTCACCGAGCTGGTTAATGGATGAAAAGTATTTTATATAATTCAGTCATAACTCTTGGGTTATGCAGGTATAAACACGTAAATCGATATTAGTTACCTGCCTACCCAAGAGTTTTCAAGGGGAAAAAATTCAACGTAACGTTTGCATATTCTAATAGGCTTCTTCATACTTTTGATTGGTGTGGAAATAACCAAACCAGTGAATTGTTTAAAAAATGTTGTTAATTAATCATATTCTGGACTGAACTTTTTATTCAACCCATTCGTAAATATATTTATTGATATATTTAATTGGATGTAGAAAAATCTAATCGGCTCGGCAAAGATCGTGCTATAAGATTTTAGGCTATAATGGAAAAAGTTAAAGTTATATTGGGTTAGTACGTACGTTTTCAAAATCATTACTCTTACTTTATGGTAGCGTAGTCGCACTGGTTTGACCGTAGCTACATATGTTTTTCCTGTGTCTGTCCAGTTCACTTTTTAAAGAATAGCTTTCCTGCCTAGCAGCTCATTGAAGGCGAGCGAAGGTAAAATATGTCACTATTTTCGTCACTTGCAGGTAGTAGAGTTCAGGCTATACAGTAATGTCTCGCCCGGCTTTCGTTCCTTTTTTTTTCTTGTCATAATAGCGTCAATACTTTCATTGGGTTTTCCATTTTGAAGGGTCAGTCGGTTCCCTTGTGGGATACATAGTGATTCAACCGTCAATAGACGAGCCGGTTCACTACGATTCCCGGTTTTGTCGGTTGGTGTGATCATATGATAGTCCCATCGCTCGATCAATTCTTTTTTGCGATAATTTGGAGCGACGGCTTTCCATTTCTATCCCTGTTATAAAAAACATTTATGTGACGATTATTTAGAAGTGTTAGAAAAGTATTTCAAAATTGCTAAAATTGTAGAACATTGTTACAGTACACATTTTTAAAGTTATATACATTCATATAAATTATTTAACCATGTATCTATCAATTATAATTCTTATCATTATTAAATAGTATGAGTAAACTGGGTTAAAACAATAATTTGTTATTATTGTTCTCAGAACAAAAAAATGTATTTTCTATGTAGTTAAAAACATTGCACTTGATTGAAAATACAAAGTTAAATATCGCGTGGGTGAAGCCTCGATAGGTATTATTCATTGAAGCCTTTCGTAAGACCTTCGGAGTGGTAGAAATAACTGGAAACCTTAGTTCATAGAAATTTTATTTAAACTGGGATTCAGTTCTTCCTGATTATAAATATACAATAATCCAGTTCTTTATACATTATTTTAACGCAGTAAAACTGCAAGAATTGACTTCTAACTTGTATTTGATGAACTCTGAATTAGATATAAATGTATACGTTACCAAACAGAAAGTATACCCAAACAAGTATACAAAAACAAAAAAGTTTTTTACAAATCGGTCAATAAATGGCAGTTCTGAGGAAATCAATATAAAAAATATAGCCTTTTATTGAACATCTTCTTCGTTTGGCAAGTTGTTTGAAAAGAAAAAAGTTGAAAAACAAAATTATAATATGGCAAGTCTATTTGTGGTCTCTTCTGGTATCTATATGTGATTTATCTATATCTGAATCTTTACTGACAATTTTTTTTCTGCGAACATTCTCTGTGACAGTTTATTTTTATTTATTTGATTCGAAGATAAAATTGCGCACGAATTATAAAAAAAATGAAAAACATTTATTTGCAAGTATACGGGAATCACAAGTTATTGAAAGTTAATTTAAAGTTACCAGCATAATCTACCATGTTTTTTGTGCAAATATTTAAAAATTATTATATTACATTCCATGAAATTCAAACATTTTGTGAGTCGATTTCTTTAGAATTTGTACTGGATCGGAATGCCACACACTGCGAAGATCCGGCGGAAGAAACTCAGCGAGCTTGTCTTCTTTTTCCAACTCTTTATTAACCAGTTATTTATTAACAGTACGCAGCAGCTGCGTTCCTCTTTGTTAACCTCAACTATTATAAATCAATCGTTTCATTATTATTCCTATGCTGTAATTATTTAAATTTTAAACAAAAGCAATGTCAACACTCAACGCCCAACACCCTATATCTTTAAAATCCTAAATCAGAATACTAAATTTATATGGCACCATGCAAATCACATAAAAAACACGAAATATATGAATGAACATTGAAGATATAGGAATAAGCCATTAAATTAAATTAAAAATTTCTAACTATTCACTTTACAATTGAGACTAATCTAATGGCACCGTATATTGTATTAAAATCTTTAAAGTCGTTAGAGCTGTAGAACGTTTGAAAACAGTACCCTCTTTTAGGACAGTCAAAAAAAATCAATAAGTTGAAACCCTTTACTTTTTTAGTAATACGAGTAAATAAAAGTCGTAATGCAATATCACAAAGAGTTAGGCAGATGTATCAAGTGCCTAAATCATTAATATATTGGGTACATTTTCATTCTCGGGTATTTAATGCAATATCACAAAGAGGTAGGCAGATATATCAAGTGCCTAAATCATTAATATATTAGGTACTTTTTCATTCTCGGGTATGTTATGTTTTTCAGAACACTGAAAAATATCTTTGAATCGTTAACCTATGTTTTTCACAGTAATTATAATAACCATGATAACCATGTTGTCATTCTAACGGACAGTAAAGGCGCCCTCTGTCACCTGGCTCGATGCGTCTCTGTTCACAGAGGTGTACCGATAGCCTACAAGGTGATATACCTATATCATAATATATAAGTTACAAAACAATAACATCAGGTTGGCACTTCAATGGATTCCATCTCATATTGGACTAAGTGGGAACGAAAAGGTAGACGAACATGCTAAAAATGCACTACTTGCTGGAAGAAACTATAGAATAAAACTAGACTTTCAAGCAATTATACCTACACTATTACGACAAAAACGTGTATGAAATGTGGAAAGAATATTTTAATGAAAGATCAAAAGAAAAAGGGATTTGGTATAGAACAGTACAGTGTCTACGTTCTTGAACCCCTTGGTTTATTGATTCCGATCTTAGTAGAGTTAACATTGTAAGATTAAACCAGATTCAGATCAGGACATTACCCAAATGCTAAATTTGATTTCCTAATGAAGAAATCTGATACCCCGTATTGTAACTTGTTCGGAAAAGTTGAAGATATCCAACATTTATTACTTGAATGTATAAAATATGAAACCAATAAAGAAAATATATTTAACAATTTAAAACTAAATAAACTAGACGTAGGGTAGCTGCAGAGCATCCTAGCGGAGCCCAACTCGAGCTCTGCTAGGAGTCTATGTAGCATTATATCTTAATGTTAACAATTAGCTACAGGGTATGATGAGGCTGACATATCCTTGTGGACAAAAGTCTCGAAAGTAAATTAAGATTAAAAAAAAAACACTTAAAAGTGTACTCAGAATGAATCGTCCGACCTGGGATACGAATCCAAAATATCATACGTCTGTATAAAAGCTAATACCGCTAGTCCATTAAAGTGACTAAGACACGAGTTCACCTACAGATGTTTAAGTTTTAATCGGATGATTAATTCGTAAACGGCGTTTAAAAATCAATTTTCTTTATTTCACCATCGAAAAACTTTGATTATCAAATAGATTCAGCCGCTACTTTGCGGAAATCCTTAATTTAAAGGAAAAACGGTGGTATTTAATTTGCAAAATTTCCGCGAAACCTTATATGAAACTGCAACTGAAACGAAAGGTAGTGTAAGGAATAGGGCAAACTTATCCAAGGTCTGAAAATTAAAGAAGACCACAGCGGCACAATAGTCCACCCATTTCCACCACACTTTCTTCCACATCAGAAGCAAAGGCAGTAACACACAAATTAATTATGCACTCAACGCACGTTTCACTTCGTAACCGAAGCATCTTCAGGCAAGTCGAATAGCACTTCAGTCTATGAAGGGCGAAGCAATAATCTTCATATATCATATATCAGTCATAATCGACTGTTTAACTTAAACGTACTTTTTTGAATTGTTGAATTTGAACCTCAGTCTTTTGTAAGCCGTTTATTACATAAAGAAACACAACAACATTGTTGTATCAAATAATGCGTGAGTTGTCGGAACCGCGGCGCGAGATAGGACAGTGGCACGCAAGCCGCTCGCTTTTACGATATAAATAGAAAGATAGGAAACTCGGCCACTGCTCCTGCTATTTCTAATCGCAACCTGCCCCGAAATCAAGAACACGGTCAGGTTATCTTGGATTTGTTTGAAATACGATTTCGCGTTGTCATTGAGGTCTCGCATTAAAATATACGTAAACACTATTTAATTGCTTTATTCTACCTAAATATTAATACGCGAATGAAAAACTTTGGACACCTTTTTAGACAATTGCGCGAAACGTACCTATATACGCGTAGCGCGTGTATATCGTGACATACCTACATGATAATATACACACTTGTAAACAATTTTCTTTACAGCTAAAGTTATAATGTAAACCTAAAACAGATTTTATTGTTTAATCTTTGGTTGAAATTCGGCCACAGGTGATCGCTAGACGCTAATATATAATCGTTAAATATGTTCCTGAGCGCAAAACTTGAGTGTTTGAACCAATCCATTAAGTTTTATTTTGATACATTTGTTAGAGTTCGAGGAAAGTTTTTGGGAAGACAAACATGGAAGTCACCTTTGTGGTTTAGTGGCCCGGTGTTAGTGTTGACAATAGTAGGTTCCGGGTTCGATTCCCGGGGCGGGAAATCAAAAATGTGTTTTTTAGTTTTCTGATAAAAACAACTTTGCCTGGGGTTGGACAAGTGTCTTGTTGACCATAGGCTTGCCACCTATCACATTGTGGGACTAAGTATATTCGGCTGATCGTGGGTGCATCGGTTGTACCTCTACCTACCTCTTCGGGGATACGGTCGTACCTAAAGATACTTTTTTATAATTACTAGGAAAATAATAAATAGGTACAAAACTTTTCTTTTAGTATAGAAACTGTTCTTAGCTGCCAAATATTTGACGTTTTCAGTTCTAAATCATATTTATGTTTGTCCATTATGTAAATTCAATAAATTCTTTTTAAAGGGAAAGATGCACAAGTAGTTTAAGTGAAACTTTTTTATTTATTCACCAACGCTTCGTCAACTTTGTTGATTTCTTCAGGGCTCTACAATGAGAAACATGTTTACAAATTATTAATTTTGTAATTTTCTGTTCTAAGGCGAAACGAAGCTCGTCAGGTCATTTAGTATTCAATAAATCTTTTTGGTTTAAAGATTTATGAAAAAGTAAAAATTTTACCCCATATTAGTGGGGCACCTTTGAGGGCGTCCACAAATTACGTGAGATGTTTAAGGGGGAGAGGGGGTCAAGTCAAATCTCATCAAATCTTACGTTGGGGAGAAGGGGGGTCTCGGCAAATATCACGCAATTTTTTTTCTGATTGAAATTGAAAAAAATATACTATTTTGGCCCATTATCCAGATTGTACATGTTTAAGATTTATTTATATATATATATATATATATATATATATATATATATATATATATATATATATATATATATATATATATATATATATATATATATATATATATATATATATATACATATATATATATATATATGTATATATATATATATATATATATATATATATATATATATATATATATATATATATATATATATTCGCGCCACTATCAGATGAGTAGACATTCTTTTTTTAATCGCAGTAATTACGATTTAAGTATTCTATTGTTAAATTGATATGACATAACTCAGCAATATTGATTACTAGGCATTTTTTTTTTCTTTTTATAATAAAAATCCAACGCGTTTACATATTTAAGAAACCCAAATTTTGAAAAATTTCACGCGAGATTGGGGGATGGGGAGGGGGTTGAATAAAATCTCACGACATCTCACCAAGGGGGGAGGGAGGGACAGAAAATTAAAAAAAACACCTCACGTAATTTATGGACGCCCCCTTTGAAGAAAAGACCCACCGCCGTTCTGCCACGCAGATCGTATAAGGCGACCGATTTGTTATACTTTTTTTTTTATATCATAAGATAGCAAACAAGCAGATGGGTCTCCTAATGGAAAGAGTCAACCATCGCCTATAGACACCAAAGATGTTAATGGTGAACGTGTCACTACCATCCTGACTACTAGGTAGAGTTCCGCAACATTTCGCCCGAGTATTTGGTATAACCACCCTAATTATTCCTGCCACAATAGAGTCAATGCTTGTTATTGTCGTGTTCTGTCTAACGGCCTAGCCACTGGAAATTCGCGCCCGCGATTTTTGGCGCGGCGCGAACGGCGTAGCGTCTGGCGTCTGAAACAAATATATGGGAAAGTACTAAGCATGCCACGCGGTGTGGCGATAGGCGGCGGGGTTGACCGACGAATTTTCGCCTCACCCGCCGCGGCGCCGCCGCCGCCGCCAGTTCGCGTTGCCGGGTGAGGCGTAAGATGTTAAGGTGGCCGGTAAACTTATGCAGGTATCATTCCGTTACAAAGATTACAACGCACCATTAACATCTTTGTTGTTTATATGTGACGGTTTTTTTCTATCAGGAGAGTCATCTGCTTGTTTGCTATCTTATGATATAAAAAAGTTATGGGACAGATAGGGCGTACTGTGCAATCCAAATATTCCCAATCCTGTGTACGAGTGGACGGCAGCATGTGGCCCGTTTCAATGTCAATATTAACGTCAAGCAGAGTTGTGCGTCGTTAGCTCTCCTGCAGTTTATCTTATATCTGGATAAGTGTCTCCAAGAGTAAGGTCATTGAATGTGTAGAAAACAAAAGGGAGTGTGCGTTCAAAACACAATAAACCAGAAAATTAAAAAGGGTGGATGCCAATACAAAAGACGTGTTATTTCGGCGTATTTGTTGTTGTTAATACCTACAAACGTCTTAATATTATAATATTATGAAACCCTTCATTGCATATCCAGTTCGCTCTCGGTCGTTGATTTTATTCTTTTTTGTCGCTGCCACATTGCTCCGCGTCACGCGATTGTGCGTGGTCCTGCGTTTTATTGTTAAACCGAGATATCGAAATTTAGTAGATGGTATGGATAACACGCGCATTACAACATTGATAACGCCTTTCCAAGCGGCTATAACTCAATTACCCGAGCGCAGTCGCGTTGCGCGGAACAATGTGATAACCACAATACATGGGCGCCACCAGGGTGCAAGTGAGAGTGCTTGCACTTCCCTGTAAGGAAAGAAAATATATCTATAATAGTCAAATTTTTTGACATAAAGTATCGTAGGTACGTTATGAGGAGTTAGATCGAAAAATGTGTAACATCCAAAAAACGACACCATAAAACAACTGATTTTTTAGGCACTTCCCGATCACCGAGGAAAGTAAAACTTTTTTCTATTGATTCAAATTGTCGTCAAGTCTGAGAATATGCAAACAATATTTATTAATTTAAACCTTTTTTTTTATTCAATTAAAATTTTATATTTTTTTGACGTCAGGATTTCTGTGTGTATGTGTGTGTATGTAGACATCTCATAACTTTTGAATGGCTTGACCGATCTAAATGTAGTTGAAGGCATTCAATTGGGTTCCGCCAAACTTAGACTAGAATATCGACATTAATTATACTAATAGAATTTGTTCTTTATAAAATTTTACGTAAGGATAGGCTATAGCGGATGATTCGCAGTTTTGTTTTAATACTGCAAAATTAGTCTATAACATAAAAAAGGTCAAAATTAGTTAAATCAACCAAATTTCTTTGAAAATGAATGACACTCCTGCAATGTGTATACATTGAAGTGTCTAAACTACTTAGTATACCTATTCAAGTTTCTTACTTAGTATACCTATTCTAAGTCAGACTCTAAAAAAAAAATGGTGAACTTTTAAAAAATATTAGGTATAAAATAAGAACGTAAATAACTTCAGTCCAGGATAAGATCAAAATCGCACAGAAAAACACTAGACAAAAGTAATCAAAATAATATACTTAACTTTTCGGTATTTGTGAGAGTCATTTTTTTTTTTAAAATTAACTTAGTAGTTAGTAGTAGTAGGTGGTAGAGTTCTGCATTGTCTCGCCCGGGTCTGGTACCACCGCCTTGTCTATTCCTGCCGCAATAGCGTCAGTGCTTGTCACTGTCGTGTTCCGGTTTGGAGGGTAAGGTAGCCGGTAAACTTATGCATGTGGCATTAGACCTCGCCACAAAGAGTTTATTTTATTTTTTGATTTTTACAAAAAAAGGTATTATTTTTTTTGTGAAAATCAACCTTTTGATTACGTGTTGTCCCATCGACATGGGACATACGTTATGAGAAAATAAGTTATTTTAAAGATTATATAATTTTGACAAGTTAACCTATTTTACGTTGAAGGCTAATTTTGCGACATAAAAATAAAATTACGAATTTTCGCAAATAGTCTACAATTGAGTGAAATTTTATAGATAAAATTTATTAATATAAATGTTGATAGTACGCATATTTTCCGAAATATAGGCAAAGACCAGCAAAAATCTGGTGTTTTTTTTTATAAATAAAATGTTCCTGGTCTGCCTGGTCTATAAAAATAAATAAAATTGGAGTGTCTCTTTGTAATATTAAAATAACTGCTTCTTATACTAAATGCATATGGATGTATACACGGTACACATAGCAAAATAACATTTACAATTTTTGTCTGTCTGTTTGTTCCGGGTAATCTCTGAAACGGCTGGACCGATTTTGATGGGACTTTTCCTGGCAGATAGTTGATGTAATAAGGAATAACTTAGGCTACTTTTATTTTTAAAAAATCCACGCGGACGGAGTCGCGGGCAAAGCATTATAAGAGTTTTTGATGAATCCCGCGGGATGGCCTAATTTTTCAGGGATAAAAAGGTCATTATTTACCTGTGTACCAAATTTCACCCCGTGTTGGTTCCAGGCTCCTTTGAAGAATAGACCAACTGCCGTTCTGCCAGGCAGCTTGTAAAAAGCGACCGATTGGCTTTGCAAGTCACTACCATCGTGTCTACTAGGTGGTAGAGTTCTGCATTGTCTCGACCGAGTCTGGTACCACCACCTTACCTATTCCTGCCGCAATAGCGTCAGTGCTTGTCACTGTCGTGTTCCGGTTTGGAGGGTAAGGTAGCCGGTAAATTTATGCATGTGGCATTAGACCTCACCACAAGATATCAACGCACCATTAACATCTTTGGTGTCTATAGGCGATGGTGGGCTCTTACCATTAGGAGACCCATCTGCTTGTTTGCTATCTTATGATATAAAAAAATCGTTCAAATTCGTTTTTGTAGTTTTTACGTGATTGAGATTGATATATATATATATATATATATATATATATATATATATATATATATATATATATATATATATATATATATATATATATATATATATATATATATATATATATATATATATATATATATATATATATATATATATATATATATATACAGTGTGGCGGTGACCATATAACAATAAGTGAGAATTAAGGTAGTACTAGTTAGTACTAGTATTTTTAGTCTATCAAATCAGTCCTGATATCGAAATTAAAAAAACAAAAATTTCGAACAAAATTAATGACACGAAAATATAATAAAGATAAAACATCCTTTGACTTACCTATCACCAGGACGGCAACGCCGCACGCGCGGCTTGGCGGCTGGCGCCTCATGTTATTATTATTATTTTTACGTGTGACATAATATTTAGGCGCCTTTTTAAACCACACTCATCCTCAATAATTATTTTGATAAATTATTATTATTAATCACAATCATTTTGTACAATAAGTAATTACGTAGCTATAGAATTATTTTTGCGTATATTGTAAGAATAAAGACCGTATCAATCTAGGATTCGTGCCACATATTGGCTAAAAGTAAAGAAGAAAAAACAAAAATGTTGTTCACTTCACACTAATAATAATAGTTACCTAACGTGTCTTATCACAAAATAGCACTAATTAGCACAAACATCATGGCCATGGCCGGCCATCACAATAAAAATTAAGCGTCTACTTTCGCACAATTTAACTCGTATTTTACCACAATAAAAATTGAAATGAAGCGTCTACTTTCGCATAATTTATAAGTCTAGAATAATAAAAGAAAAAAATAAAAACTCAGTACATGACAAGTAATAACGTAATATCAATTACCACGGCAAAATCTTTGATCGTACTAAACAATAACATTAAACAATAATGACCGTGACCTACGTATCGTAGGTACGTGACACGTGTAATCAACGGCTTTCATCAAGAAGGCGCAAAATGCGCTTTTTTGTATCAGTACACACTGTGTATGCACTCAAGATAAAGCGACTTTTCGCTTTCTTTTCAAATTCTCCTAATGACAAGATTGGGTTGTTATTGGTCAGTTGTAAAGGATAAAAAATTAAAATAACCAATGAATGCAAGGATTTTCTGCTAGTATTGCGAGTTGGCAACTTACTTATAAGAGTTCTTTCAAACCATATAGGGTGAAC
Organism: Apodemia mormo; assembly: GCA_036924255.1. Lineage (NCBI taxonomy): Eukaryota > Metazoa > Arthropoda > Insecta > Lepidoptera > Riodinidae > Apodemia > Apodemia mormo. The sequence goes on along the minus strand of JAUPFN010000012.1, from coordinate 23,105,704 downwards.
GGGTCACGTACAGCCATTGACCTCTATATATTTCTATGCGTACAGCTGATAATCTACATCATGTTCGCAAAATTAGAAATGAAAACTAAAAAATTGTCCTGTGGCTAAACCAGTGGATGTATTTATCAGATTTTTTGTATTCAGGCTGAGAACATTATTACATATACTAAGTTTAATTAATTGGTGTATCGTCACCGCCACACTGTATATATTAGGGTGGAGTGAAAAAAAAAAAATTTTTTTTTTCTTAGCCTGGGGGTCAAATATGTAGCTTATAAAAAAAAAATTTTTGAAAAAAAAAAAAATTTTACTCAACATCTTGAGGCAGCCCACTCATTTTTAAAATTAATTACGAGTAAAAATATTTGGTTGCAAAAAAAAAAAAAATTTGTCTTCTAATGTCTTAAAACATCCAAGAATTGGCAATTATGATCATTTCCAACTCAAATTTTATTCTAGTGCCCTAATGAGGAATGTTACTTTTTTGGATTTTTTTTAAATATTAAAACAATAGTCACAAAATTTTTTTTTAACTTGTGATTTTTAATTGGCATAAAAGAGGACACTTTGAAGTTTTTAGAACGCTTTTAAAAAATTTTTTTTTGCAACCAAATTTTTTACTCGTAATTAATTTTAAAAATGAGTGGGCTGCCTCAAGATGTTGAGTAAAATTTTTTTTTTTTTGTTCAAAAATTTTTGTTTTTTATAAGCTACAAATTTGACCCCCAGGCTAAGGAAAACAAATTTTTTTTTTTTCACTCCACCCTAATATATATATATATATATATATATATATATATATATATATATATATATATATATATATATATATATATATATATACTTGATTAATATGGATAAACAAGCATAATATATCGCCAAGCGTCGACGACTAACATTGTAAATCTATATTACCTACTTTACCTATAAATCTATATTACCTATTATAATTGCGGACGTTTGGATATTTGGATGTTTGTTACTCAATGCAAAAACGGCAGAACCGACGTGGATGAAATTGGCCACACATTTAAATTATAACGTGGAATAACACATAAAATATTTGTTATCCCAGAAAAAGAAATTGTTACCTTGGGAATTTTTGTAATGCAGCGGGCTGCGGGGTGCAGCTTTATATGAATAATCTTGATATAAAAATCCCAAGATACACAATCAGTGTCTCAAAATCGTCCTCCAAAAATGAGCGCACAATTTTAAATTGTGCGCTCATTTCAAATAGAAACGCTTCGATCGCGACACTGTCAATTTTATTTATTTCCGTACATTGCTTTGTAAAAACGACTATAAATCTTGCGCTTATTATTTGCAAAGACACATGTTTTTGCCGCATCTATAATTACTTAAATAAAATTAGCGACACTTTTGGGTGTCAGTTTTGTTCGGGACTGTGCATCTTGGGTTTTTTTATATCAATGTACAGATACAAATACAGTGAACTAATTATCCTCAGGGCTTTGTAGTGCTTATGTCGCCTCAACTCTCAAGTGCGAAGCCATAGGTGATCGTATTCCCGTATAATCTGTTCTTATGAAAAAATAAATGTCACATGAAGCATTACCTATATATTTTGTTGCTAGTGGTTGTCATTTTCCTATGTAAAAGGAGTCACTTACATGTCAAGACATATGGATGACAAAATATATTACAACTGCGATTTTGCAATAAATTGCGTATGAAGTCTTCATTTGTTAGGAATATACCTAATTTAAGCGCATTAACATTGCAAAAACAAACTTCCAACTTCTTGTCTTTCTGATATACTGTATCAGATATTAACCAAAACTGTGGACCAATCGGTAAGGATACACTCCCAAAGGAAAATAGAAAATTTATATCTGACGTAGAACATACGTAAAAAAATCGAAGTTGAGAACCTCTTCCTTTTTAAAATTCGGTTATAAAGGAGGAGATCCTTAATTCATCGAATTTTTTTTCATGTATGTCCCCGGTCACTCAGACGCCTGAAGGAAATTGGAAAATATTTCTTATGTAAAAAATGTGGTACCATAAAAATTTGGTTAAGATTTGATGAGACTGGATAGCTGTCTAGTGATACAGGAGTGTACGTCGATGGTTGCAGTTTCACTGCGTTTATATTATTCAGAAGCTGGTTGAAAAGTATCCTGTGTCATTTTTGTTTGAAAGCTACGGCTAAGTATATCAAATTTACCTCTAAGCCATCCACCCATTTCTGTGTAAAAAATAATAAATACACATATATATACACAAATAGATACACACTGACACAAACACACACACCAAAAGTAAGTTCAAGTATCAGTTAGTAAGTCGAAGTTCGATCATAGACTACACAACAAAAATCTCTTCTAAATTTGACCACAGATTTTAGCCGAGAAGAAAATAATATACCTATGAGTACATGTGTGTATATCATCATGTATGTATGTCACATGCATGTCACATGAATGTAGTGTATGTGTGTGTAATGTTAACTTTTATTAATTTGATGTATTTCTACGTTCTAATGCATATTATTTAAAAATATTAGCGGGTTTCTGCCCGCTTCTGCAATGTAAACTTTAACGGTCAATTTTCATATTTCTCTCCACGTATTTATTGTTTAAAGTACAATGTTTTTATTTCAAGTTTTAATACTCATATAGATTAGAATATCAATGAAAGTGAAGAATAATCAATCAAAGCATATAAATTCCTTTATCTTTTATGTAAATATTTCCACTTATTGCCGTTTAAAACCAATTTTAACGTGTAATGTAGGGTCTCTAAAATATTGATGAGAAAATTAATTATTTGGTTAATTGATAATGTTTGACCAATTCCGACCCCAATTCATATTCTTTTGCAGGATTCTTGCAGATGATTTCTAATAATGAACGATGAGAAACGTGTCCTCTTATTTTCTAAATTATACGTAAAAAAATTATAAAGTATCTTCACGCCCGTATCTCCGAAAGGTTAGGCAGAGGTACAATAAGTGCACCCACGATTAGCCGAAGATACTTGGTCCCACTATGTGATAGGTGGCAAGCCTCCCTGAAAGGGTAGGCAGAGGTACAACAAGTGCACCCACGATTAGCCGAAGATACTTGGTCCCACTGTGTGATATGTGGCAAGCCTATCGCCAACGGGGCAGTTTCCAATCCCGGGCAATGTTGTTTTTATTAGAAAACTGAAAAAACACATTTTTGAATTTCCCGACCCAGGAATCGAACCCGGGACCTCTGTGGTCAACTCCGACACCGGACCACTACACCACAGAGGCGATAAAAAAATTATAATAAACAAATATCCCTGGATAAATTACACGAATCATAAATTTATTTATTTATTTTTTATTTAATACTTTATTGTACACTTATATAATGACAAAAAAAAATTAAACTCTTAACACGCCAAGGTTAAGAATTTTTCTAGACTTAAACTGAATCTATTGTTTTCATATTTCACTAATATAATATTATAAGTACAAATATATAAAAATAGCCTATTATAAACACTTTTAATAAGTACTCTGAATTATTTTTTTTGTAGATGATGTTTGAATGAATGGATGTGTCAATGGATACCATTTATTTAACACCCTCAGTAGGTTACGAGATTGTTTCCTTTTAAAAATTACTGTCTAATTCAGTGTCGTTAAATTATTATTTTTAAATTAAATGAGCGTTATGAGAAGTGCATTTTGGATTTTTGAAAGTTTTCTCATTTATCTATATATAATAGCTGCAGCGTGCAGCCCGCTGCATTATAAAAGTTTTAGCCTATGTGCTATTCCAGTTTATCATCTACCTGTGTGCCAAATTTCATTCAAATCCGTTCAGTAGTTTTTGCGTGATTGAGTAACAAACATCTATCCAAACATCCAAACTTTCGCATTTATAATATTAATATAGATTGAGTTAACCTTCTCTCAAAATAAAGAAAATATTCCAGATCAATTAAACTTCAACTATGATTATTTTAAAAATCAGTAATCGGACAGCTAAACTGTAAAATTGAAAAAAACGAATTTAATTCCCTGGTTTCCTGGAATCTATACATATAATAAAATCGCAGGAAAGTCAATGTATGTCCGGGTTAAACTCAAAAGGTACCGCATGGATTTACTTAAAATTTTGCATGAATATTACTAACAGGTCGGGTCAACATATAGGTTACGTATTATCACGCTATCACCTACGGGGGAGGAGCTGTGCGGAGTAAACGAAATCCGCGCGGACGAAGTCGCGGGCAACAGCTAGTCATGCATAAATTTTCACTAATACCTACTCCGTTTCACGGAAATAATCCACGTTTCTGTATCATTACTACTACACATTAAAAAAATACTATAATTGATAAAAGTAGGTATGCTTTTTTTATTTGGTGAGATCATTTCATTCTTCGTAAATTCGATCATTAGACCTGGATCACAATGGAAAAATTGAATCATATACGCTTTTAAACGAAAATATTGTTCGTTACTAAATTCCAAAGAAAATATGCAAACGATTAAAAAACTTAACGAACCCGCGTAAATCTCGAAAATACCCTCCGTGAAAATTAGCATAAAATGATCTGTCACTTAAAAATATTGTTGCTTTCTTAATAGAAATTTAATAATTATAATATTTATTATAATTATTAAATTTAATATATTTTTATATAATATAAGATAGCAAACAAGTAGATGGCAAGAAACAACCACCAAAGATGTTTATGGTGCGTTGCTATCCTTGTGGCGGGGTCTTAATGCCACATTAGCCGGTAGACTGGAACACGACAGTGATAAGAATTGATTCAATTGTCAAAGAGATTCTTCCTATAAACATAGTCATAAATTAAAAACTTTACCTCTATCTAATCTATAATTTAACCAAGCAATTATTGTATACATATAATAAAATCGTAGGAAAGTCAAAACTGTACATTGAATATTTTTTTAAAAGAATACTTGGAGCGTGATCTACAATCGATATCAAAGCCAAAAATATAGTTTTTTGAATTTTTGTCTGTTTGTCTGTATGTATGTCCGGGGTAAACTAAAAAAGTACTGCATGGATTTACTTCAAATTTTGCATGAATATTACTAACAGGTCGGGTCAACATATAGGCTACATATTATCACGCTATCACCTATGGGGAGGAGCTGTGCGGAGTAAATGAAATCCGCGCGGACGAAGTCGCAGGCAACAGCTAGTATTTGTATATAATTGGATTCTTAGAAACGGCTCTAACGATTTTGACGAAATTTTGTATTTAGATAGTTTTTATCATTAAACTTGATCTAGGTATATCTCATCTCCGTGATAATCCGTTTTCACACGAAAAAATAATATTCGAGCGAAGCTCGATCGTCCAGCTAGTAATATTAATAAAGATTCAAGAAATTGCTATAGCAAAAAGTTTTTATCGCCTCCATGGAATGATTTTCGTTATTATTTACAAGACACCCTAAGTAATATTTAACGGTATTTTCCAACAAAACAGTTGTTAGATTGATAATAAAAAATATAATTTACTTTCGCTTTGTTGCTTTAAATCAAGGCATGGTAATGGCGCGTTCTGAAACGCCTCAGATAAAATTTAAAATTTCCTCTCGGCTTCGTTTGGCAATAAACCAAGCTTTGGGAATTATGTATTGTTGGTGTAGATGCTTCCTTTTTGTAAATGACAAAGTGATGTCATCGCGAAGTAATCGAGATATCGTCACCTTGTTTTCCACATCGGTATTCTTAGTGAACCCATAAGACTCAAGGTTGCCATTCGCAAATGTGTATTAGTGTTTCACGTAGTTTGAAATCACTGTCACAAATTATATATTCACTGTTGTGACCACTGTTACAAATGTAAAAGATACTATAGAAAGTCTGCCTAGAAAGCAACGCGTGTTGATAGCTACTTAATATTTATTTATTATTTATTTGAACTCTTGCACAAAATACACAACAGGCGAACTTAATGTCTAAAGATATTTTCTACCAGGTAACCTTGAATTGGAAGAATCATTTAAGTAACGAATAGTGCAAAAGAAAAGTCTTATGGAACAACTGCAATTAATTTTACACTAAACAAAGAGGCTAAATTACATTTATCTAAACCTACGGGAAGACAAATACGTACAAGTATACATATACATGTATATGTGTTTTTGTATCACTCATCATGAAAATTATTTAATTTTAACCACTTAAAAGTTATAAGATGAAAAACGTTTGCTTACAATAACATTTGTTTCTTTGGATAATACTAAGAGTAGCATGTTTATACAACCTTCTGTGTCGTATGTTTCGATATACCTAGTAATATAAATACTTTCCAATTTGCTGCATTTTATAAAATATTTTGATTAAAATTTTGAGTCTTACCTATCTGACATATTTCTAACTTGTTTGATTGGTCATAAATAAATGAAAATATTAACTTCATAAATTAACATTTTCATTTATTTATGTGCCATACATTGACCTCTAATTACTGACCTCTATTGTTTCCACTGAACCGGCTGATGTCAAAGAATTTTTGTGCCTATTTGAATATCGCCATTTTGGCGCTGTGGACAGATGCGAGTATCGATGGAACTAAAATTAGTGATGCTCACTTGACGACATCTTCGATAAGTTTATCGATCGTTTAATATTAACAGCTAGGTGGGCTGTGTGACATGGAAATACTAAAACGATTGTGTTAATTTGCGCATATTACTCCGCTCGTGACCACGAATTGTCGTTGTCACGTTGGTTGCAACATCGAGCTTTACAAATAAGTGTTTAATATGTACGCGTTTTTGACCCCATTAATTTCTTAAAATTGATCGTCTAAAGTCAAAACGTAGTATATGTACGCGTTATTTACCCCTTTACTTTTTTAAAATAATAGTGAAACACACAAGTTAAAAGTTCGTGTAGTCGATGAATGTATAATAATAATTATGAATTATTATAAAAATCGGACAAAAATGCCCTTGAAATATTCTTTAAAATAAACATGTTTCTTTAAAAGTTCGTTGTCCAATGTTTTAGTTTATTTCATTTTTTTCTTTTGTTGTCATGCTGGCTATGTCACATTATATGAAATGTTCAAGTATTTTCTTATAAAAGTTCAAAAGATACAACTCTATGACAGATGGACATATCAAATAGATAGACAAACAGACAATAATGTGACATAGGCTTTTCTTGGGAATGGAATCCAAAAACCAAACTATATTTTAATATTTTGGGAGTAAAACCATATAAGTATAGAGGGTTGTTAAGTGTCTTTTGAAATAATGTAGGAATGGTGCAAGACAAAATGAATTATAATTTTACGCAAATTTAAAAAAAAGTAAATAAAATCATGTGCTAATGTATGTATGTGTAATGTATAAGGCTAACTATTTTTTATTTATTTAAATACATTATTGCATAAATAAATACAAATTCGTAACTAAATGCTATTAAGCATTTTCTCACAGTTTACCTTTCGTGATGCTGAGAGAAAAAAGCTTGGGTAGTGCATAACAGCTTGTTACAATATAGCGATTAAGAATTAAGATGTATTTAACTAATACCTACGTAATAACCCTGTTATTATGACTAAACTAAATATGATTAAATTAAAATAACAAAATAATAACTATAAATTATATAACATATATACACTTACATACCATATACCTATACACATAAAGTAACTACTCACACAAATAAAAATACACTAATAAATACTTAATATATTACAAAAATACAATACTTATTTTTAAATACATGGGGCACACTAAAAGTTTTGCACTTCTTGAAAATCGGAACTATTTGAATTTTGAATGCTATATTTTTAAAACATTGCAACATTCTTAGTAATAAAAAAAAACAATTGGCGGGAAATGATTTGTCAATTGTTTTTTTATCACACATCAGAATTCTACGTTCGCAACGAAAATGGAATTAAGTCGTGGCCTTCAACTGCCATCAACGAAAATAATGTGGCTACTGTTAAGCGGTTAATTGAAGAAAACCCCCGGATTACCTATAAGACAATTCGAGGACTTTTGGGGATTGGGATGAGCCAAATTCAGAAAATTTTACACGAAGAATTGAAAGTTCGGAGACTTTGTTGTCGTTGGATCACTCATGAACTGACAGTGGAGCAGAAGCGGGCTCGGGTGGAATGGTGCTCACAGTTGCTACTAAAGTACGACGACGGACATTCTTATGCTGTTTATGACATTGTCAAAGGAGACGGAACGTGGATTTATTGTTTTGAATCCGAAAAAAAACAGCAATCTTGTGAATGGGTGTTTGAAAATGAGAACAGGCCAACAAAAGTGAGACAAGCGAGAAACATTGGTAAAAAAATGATCGCGTTTTTTTTCTCAGCTACGGGGCCCATCTGTACAATTCCACTTGGAGATCAAAAGAATGTTAATGCCGAGTGGTATTCTACCATTTGTTTACTCAGGGTGTTAGAAAGAGTTCGCGAAAAACGACCCAAAACCGTATTCTCCTACACCATGATAACGCTTCTTCACACACGGCCAACAAAACAAAGTCATTTTTAGCTTCCGAAAAATTACATCTCGTCACTCATCCTGCGCATAGCCTCGACTTAGTACTCTGTGATTTCTGTATTTTCCCCAAAATCAAAGACTTGATGAGAGATTTTACTTTTACCAACTCCAAAGAGGCAGTGAAAGCGTTCAATCAGCACGTAGAAAACATGCCTTCAGATCTGTGGTCCTCCTGTTTAAAAAAAATGGTTCGATCGCATGAAAATATGTTTAAAATGTAAAGGAGATTATTTTGAAAAGCAATAAACATAATATTTTGGTTATAACATGTTGTTTTTTTTAAGTTACGCAAAACTTATAGTGTGACCTACGTACTACATTCATACAAGCATAATTAATATAAAATATGATACATACACATACAATACTTACAAAGTTTCGTGTGTTAAAAAATGATCGTACACTCGACTTTTAAATATAGATAAGGACGGTGTATCATGTAATTGAGCCGGGAGAGTATTCCATAATCTAATTGCTGTAATCGTGAAAGTTTTTGTGGCCTGGATACATTAGCCTATCAGAATTTTGAGACTGTTGCGATCTATACTGCCAAGAGATATACTTAATGCGTTTTCTTAAGTATATTTTAGAGGATGGATTATGGAAAATGTTGAACAAACATAAGAGAACATGTGCATCGCTCCAGAAGTGGATATTTAGCCACTTCAATGTGACCGAAATTGGGTAATATAGTTCGAAACGTAATTCGAAAATAACAGAGTTCAAAACAATAAACCCATGTTTCATCTCCTGTGACAATGTCATAAACAGCATTAGAATGTCCGTGGTCGTACTTGAGTAGCATCTGTGAGCACCATTCCACGCGAGCCTGCTTCTGCTCCGCTGTCAGTTCATGAGGGATCCAACGACAACAAAGTTTCCGAACTTTCAATTCTTCGTGTAAAATTTTCTAAATTTGGCTCATACTGATCCCAAATAGTCCTCGAATTGTGTCATAGGTAATCCGGGAGTTTTCTTCAATTAGCCGCTTAACAGTAGCCACATTATTTTCGTTGACGGCAGTTGAAGGCCGCCTTACACGAAATTCGTCATGTAAAGAAACTCGACCTCTCTCAAATTCAGCAAACCATCGCCTCACGGTGCTCAAACAAGGTGCTTCTCTTCCAAAAGCATTTTAAAGACGAGCGGCACAGTCTTGCGGAGACAGAGAACTTTTAAAATCATAAAAAATCATCGCTCTAAAATCTTTTCGACTTAAATCCATTTTCGTTGCGTACGTAGAACTTTGATGTGTGATAAAAACAATTTACAAATCATTTCCCGCCAATTGTTTTTTTTATTACTAAGAAGGTTGCAACGTTTTAAAAATATAACATTCGAAATTCAAATAGTTCCGATTAACTAGAAGTGCAAAACTTTTAGTGTGCCCCATGTATATACAATATTTCGGACTTAGTTATTCACTGATTTTTGTTTATATTTAGAAAAAATGTTTATTTGTGCTTAATTTGTAAAAGAACCTATAACACTTTTTTTGTATTTTTTAAATTAATTATTTCACCTCAAAATATTTAAAGCATTTTTTAAAATTTTAGATTGATAAAATAATTTATTTGAAATATTTTAGCATTTATTTTAACTCCAAAAACCTTCCAGTTATTGAAGACGTTACAAATTTCTTTAAGGTATTTTCTTGTATGACAACTCGCCATTGTCCTTTATGATTTCTGTAAGGTGGGGTAAAATTACATCAAGTAATGGTAGAAGAACTACCTGCATTTCTAGCTAATTTTCCATAATTTTGTTTGTAACTACGATTGGAATGTAGAGAGTAACTCTCCAAATTTTTTCTATAGATAAACGAAATATGTTATTTACATTTTAATAAATAGTACACGTCTTATGCCTACTTGGATCGTGATGGTTCCCTCAGATGGTTCTCTCTGCCTAATCCAATAAGGGATTTAGAGTGATTTTATAATTTGCAGCTGATATAGATATATATTCTAACTGTCCTTTTTTATTATATATTATTATATAATAAAAAAAGGACAGTTATAATATCATATAGATTTCGCCCACTTTGTAGGCCGTAACATATAACATCCTTCATGTATAAAAAGGCTATAAATCGAAAAAAAATAAAATCCGAGACTGGACTCTCGTCGCAATTTTATAAGCAAGAAGCAATTGTTTTAATTATTATAAAAAAATGTTTATTTTGATTTTAGACATGACGTAACAATTCATTTTAGTTCAAAACTCTTTTGCAATTAAGTTAAATAACTTCCTCTGTAGGCGTCATCAAAAGAGCGCTATATAGTTTTACGATCCATTCGCTTATAATTTTCCAAACTAACTAATATCCGGTACTTAAAACATTGTGTTGCTTTTGTTTAATTTATGAAGAACTTAATTGGTTTTAGTATACATTGTTTTAGTCATTTTGAAATTAAAATCGTAGGTGTTGTATTAAAAATAGCGTAAGAGCAATCTATGTACGAGTATATGGTACAATATTGTTGGGATTATATTTAAACTGAAGAGCGCCATGTTTTAAAAAAATCTAAATGGTTTAACAATTAATCTATACATTAGTATCATAAATGCGAAAGTTTGTCTGTCTGTCTGATACGCTTTCACGGCTAAATCGCTGGTATGATTTTCATGAAATTTGGCATGGAAGTAGTTGAAAAGCCGGGGTCAAACATAGGCTATTTTTTTCAAAAATCAATCCTTAAAGGGTTGAAATAGGGGATGAAATTTGTATGAAAAGTTATCTAGACGAATGTTAACCTACTCGCGGGCGAAGCTGCGCGTGTCAGCTAGTTATAAATTATAAATATATTTTTAAATCTTAATATCATACTTACAAATACATACTTACATAATCGGAAAGTCGATAATGATAGAAAACGTTCTACCTATGTTGCTGTAATTGTAGGCGTACCGCAAGGTTCCATGCTAAGTTCGTTTTTTTATTCACGTAGGTACATAATAATTAGACAGATAAGGTATTTTATTCACAATTTATACAAATTACTATTACGTAGGGGACAAGAACAGATAATGTTTGCAGACAGAGCTTTTTTCTTATTCAAAGTGAAAAGTACATTTGATAATAATGATGAAAAGAATAATGTGAGTTAAAATTTAACAATCTTTTAAATAGGAACATTACACTAAATATTTATTGTAAGGTATGTGAAGAAGTGTATACGTTAATGGATTCGAACTAGGCGTGGTGAGCTGTATTTTTTTTTATTGGAAAAATTCTAGATGTAAAAATACAACGGTGACCATCACAAAAACAATTTTTCTCCGGGATCTAATTGGTCCCTTCGAAGAACTGTTCACTATATTGTCCTTATAACTCTCCAATTTTGTCCCTTTGAAGAGCTAGCCACGCTATTGTCCTTATAATTTCCATTGCTCCGTTAACAAGACCGAGGTTAACATTCTAATTTCTTCGTACATAACTCTTGATCCTGTCACATGCATAAGTTTACCGGCTACTTTACCCTCCAAACCGGAACATGACAATGACAAGCAATGACGCTATTGCGCCAGGAATAGGTAAGGCGGTGGTACCAAATATCCGGTCGAGACGTTGCAGAACTTTACCACTTAGTAGTGAAGATGGTAGTGAGGGAAATAACCAATCGGTCGCCTCTTATGACCTGCCTGGTAGAATGGCAGTAGGCCTGTATTTTTTTCAGTATTATTTAAATGATCCCGGATCAACGTAGGGCAAAAACTATTGAAGGGATTTTGTTAAAAGTTAGACTTTTCCCTAAGTTGAAATATACCTTTTTTAAATTAAAAAATAATTATCGCGATATGTGTTTTATTTCCTTAAAAATTGCGGACAAACATACAAACTTAATTTTGTATATTTGTCTATTTTATATTATGTTTATGTAATTAAATATTATGAGCATGTATTTGTAATTACTAATGAGTATCGTACGTATATTATACGTGTACGTATATTTCTCTTTGTAAGTAGTCAACTTATATTTATTTATAGTATTGATTGTATGTTTTATTTATACTGATTTTTTGTCTTAATAATAGGTTAGTTATCGGGGCTTACGACGGCATCAAGCGTAAATCCGCCACTGAATGAAAACCTATTTAATTATATCCCACATGACATTGTTCATCAATATATATTGGTGGTTTCCATGATAGATTCTAATAAACGTCAAGTCTTTAGCGACACTCGCAAGTTAAGACGAATCAATTGAAGTAAGAATCATCAAAATCAGCCTACGCCTACTAATTAGCCCCTAGAATACCACACAGGAACAAACATACAAACATATTGATTATATATAAACTGATAAACACATTACTCTTCTGCAGTCGGATAAAAACAACATCTTGTAAATTATTATTAGTAACCAAATAGGAAAATGTTTACTTTATTATTACGCGAGTCATTTAAATTGAAATAAAGTACGCATACAATTTACACACATCTTAAATGTATGTAATGAACATTATAAAATATCGTATTTAATTTAAATTGCATACCAAGGGCTCTGAGTTACCTATGTTAGAGGAACGAGGGAAAAACTGTCACATTGTGTGGGACTAAGTATCTTCGGCTAATCATGGGTGCACTTGCTGTAACTTCGCTTACCTCTTCGGGGATACGGGCGTGAAGACACTTTTGTATGTTTATGTTTAAAAAAATATATGAACACATAATCATTTTTACGTCGATTTTTTACGTGTTAGGTAAAAAGAGTTAACTGCTTATACATGACAGTCTAAACATTCTAAATATTTATATAAATAATTATATAAATCTCGCCGGGCAAATCAAAAAAATTGATCTAACCCGAAAGTAAGCAGATTGATTGTGTGTGTAAAAATACTGAAATACTGAAAGCAACTAAAGCAAGACAAGAATTTATTCTAATCACATGAATGCTTGTCCCTGCCCAAACCCTATCGATTGCGTAGTCAGGTTTGCTAACCGCTCCAACCAACAAGGCGGCCTAACATTTGCCATATCTTCTTACCCACCCTTGAAACTTCCACGTGTATATTTGACATTTCGCTCCCCGGTTCATTTGTACGGGTACGATTTTACTAGATTACTTTTCCCTTTTATTCATATTTTATAGGTGTATGTATTCTTCTGATTATAATCCTGAAAAAATCATTTCTTAACGATAAGATTTTCTTAAACACAGTCAATAGTATTATTGATTTTGATAGCAAAATGTATTGAAATAAATATTATCTTCTCGGGATTCTAGTAACGACAGTTGAAATATTTTCAACTTAAACTGAAACTTTACCCATTAATTTCCGGTAGGTAGGATTAGATACATATTTTGAAGTTAAATTAAGTTCTAAACGACTACAAGTCTGCTTACGGTACAACATAAGTTTAGTTTTATAGATTATCGTGTTTAATATGAAAATACATCAAACCCATTGTGTATTATAATTCATTCTTTGTTTCAAATTCATCTATTATCATTTTCAGGGCATGGCAACAACGTCAAGAACTAGGAGAAAGGTAAGCAAACGCTACTAACATTTCAACCCTAACATTGCTGTAATCATTTAAGACCTTTATAATAAGCTTGTTTTGTCAACATATGCTGCTCGCTCTGCCACTTTAATTTTTTTAGTAGAAGTTGTTTGGAAATCAGCGACAAGACGTTGTATCTATAATTTAATATAGTAATTAAGATTTATGTGTATTTTTAATAGCACTTGTTAGTGATTATTTGATATTATTATTAATACACTCGATATACCTTCAATATATATGTTTATATACATATATAACACACACATATATATATATATATATATATATATATATATATATATATATATATATATATATATATATATATATATATATATATATATATATATATATATATATATGTGTGTGTGTGTATGTGTGTGATAGTTTTTAGAGCTTTGCGACTTTTACGAACGTTGGTAAGAAAAACAATGAGACACAATTCAAAAGCTAGCCAACTTTATCAATAGTCATTGAAGCCAAAAAATATATGTTCAATAAAAAAGGATAGGTTTAAGCAAACACGGATTTCGGATAATTTAAGCTTTGAAAAAATGACTATTGTATACAGAATTTGGAAAACGTTCATTTATCTGATTAAAATTCACGAATATAGTCAATTATTTAGACTACAATCATTAGTAATTTACTCTTTCGTTAGATACGATTATGAGAGATGACATGGTTTGAAATGTAGGTACGCTTTTTGAGTCAGGAAGAGAAAATCGGCATCAATGTTCTTAAATAAATTGCTGGATTAGAATTTTATATAGGGGGATAGTTGGTGTTGCTTTACAGAGGGATGAATTAAGATACGTAAATCCGACTTTAAAATAATTGACAATTTATGTCTGCGAAAATTCATAATAGTACCTAGAATTATACAATTTACGCTCCTGTTTTTAATTTAATTTTCATGTTTCGCAATTGACGAAATACATATAATATCATTCGTATCTACAGTAATAGACACAATAAAGCAGACTTTTTTTTGTTTGTTTGATCGCGTTAAAGCACCTATTAGGTACTTTGCCCGATTTCTCGGAACTTGTCTATCCCCTAAATAGGGTTCCAATTATTACATTACACTAAAATCGCTCCCTATTTCACTAACAATTGATTTTTCATTGAACAAAATCACTTACATTACTTAAGTACTTAACTATAGTAGGTAATAACTTATAATAATGAAATCAAAACCGTTATGAATTTTTATGTAGGTACGCACCGACACGCAAAACAATACAACAGACAGTATAAGACAAGTATAACTTGGGTTAGTTAATATTACATTATGTTTGGTATCCTATGATAAAAACGCTGGGAAAGGGTTAATCTATACATATAATAAAATCGTAGGAAAGTCAAAACTGTACATTGAATATTTTTTTTAAAAATACTTGGGGCGTGATCTATAATCGATATCGAAGCCAAAAATAGAGTTTTTAGAATTTTTGTCTGTTTGTCTGTATGTATGTCCGGGGTAAACTCAAAAAGTACTGCATGGATTTACTTCAAATTTTGCATGAATATTACTAACAGGTCGGGTCAACATATAGGTTACATATTATCACGCTATCACTTACGGGTGAGGAGCAGTGCGGAGTAAACGCGCGGACGAAGTTACAGGCAACAGCTAGTAAATAATAAATTAATAATACATAGATATTCATGGGACAAATTACACTGACTGATCTAACCTATTAAAGTTACTACTAACCTACTAAAACTAAACTAAAAAAGTAAATTATTTGCTTGTGGGGTGGGTCAATGATACTAATACATAGAAATACATATATAAATACTTTTATATACATAATAAACACCCAAACCCGGAAATACAAACATTTATGACCATCACACAAATGCTTGTCCCCGTCGGGGATCGAACCCGAGCCCAGTCGATTGCATAGTCAGGGTCGCTGACCACTCGACCAGCAACAAACAGACAAACAAACAGACAAACAGACAAACAGACAAACAGACAAACAGACAAACAGACAAACAGACAAACAGACAAACAGACAAACAGACAAACAGACAAACAGACAAACAGACAAACAGACAAACAGACAAACAGACAAACAGACAAACAGACAAACAGACAAACAGACAAACAGACAAACAGACAAACAGACAAACAGACAAACAGACAAACAGACAAACAGACAAACAGACAAACAGACAAACAGACAAACAGACAAACAGACAAACAGACAAACAGACAAACATACAAACAGACAAACAGACAAACAGACAAACAGACAAACAGACAAACAGACAAACAGACAAACAGACAAACAGACAAACAGACAAACAGACAAACAGACAAACAGACAAACAGACAAACAGACAAACAGACAAACAGACAAACAGACAAACAGACAAACAGACAAACAGACAAACAGACAAACAGACAAACAGACAAACAGACAAACAGACAAACAGACAAACAGACAAACAGACAAACAGACAAACAGACAAACAGACAAACAGACAAACAGACAAACAGACAAACAGACAAACAGACAAACAGACAAACAGACAAACAGACAAACAGACAAACAGACAAACAGACAAACAGACAAACAGACAAACAGACAAACAGAAAAACAGACAAACAGACAAACAGACAAACAGACAAACAGACAAACAGACAAACAGACAAACAGACAAACAGACAAACAGACAAACAGACAAACAGACAAACAGACAAACAGACAAACAGACAAACAGACAAACAGACAAACAGACAAACAGACAAACAGACAAACAGACAAACAGACAAACAGACAAACAGACAAACAGACAAACAGACAAACAGACAAACAGACAAACAGACAAACAGACAAATAGACAAATAGACAAACAGACAAACAGACAAAAATTCTAAAAACTATATTTTTGGCTATGATATCGATTGTAGATCACGCCCCAAGTATTCTTTTAAAAAAATATTCAATGTACAGTTTTGACTTTCCTATGATTTTATTATATGTATAGATTTACGTAGTCTGTGTTTTATCCCTTTATCGGCGTAATTCATGCATGCATTTTTTTATATCAAAGGATAGCAAACATATAGAAGGTCTTCTTGATGGGAAGAGACGACCATCATTTCTAGATATCGAAGGTGTTAATGATGCGTTGCCAGCGGTATAAAGCGGATGAAATACCACATGAATATGTTTGTCAGCTTCCCATGCACGCCGCTATCGAGGCAGGAATAGGTAAGGCGGTAGTGCCAAATCCGGGTGAGACGTGGTAAAACTTTACCACCAAATTAGTAGCCACGGTGTTAGCCTTCTTTCGCTTTTTACGTGGTGCCTAGTAATAAGGCATATCTATTCTTCAAAAGAATATCAGATAAACACAGGGAAAGTTTTATCTTTAAAGGCAATATTTTAGTTTTATAGACGATGGTTGTCTTTCAATCAGCAGACCCATCTGTTTGTTTGCTATCTTTTGATATAAAAAAAGATTAAAATCTGACAAAAGGTCTCTTGATAACAGGCCAAAACCAATAATGGAGAAAAATAATGTAATCGATTTAGAAGGACACATTTAAAAATACCAAATGACGTGAGACGTTGCTGTCGCTAATATCTTCCTTCCTAAGTAGGTACGAAAATAAATGTGTTGTAAAGATTGCTTTTATCTAGTCTCTGAAGATTTCAGCTTTTCTTATCGATTCACTCAAACAATAATTCATGTGTGGCTCGTGTTAAGTCGGATTAAGGTGGCTTTCCAAAATCATGACTTTCTATATGCCAAAGCTAAAATTTGTGGAAGAACAAAGCATTGCAAAGGAACTTTGGATTAAAATAGAGAAACACCATCTACTTTGGTGTAATTTGTATATTATATATATTATAAGGACTTTGGAGCGGAATGGCTTTCAGTGCCTGATGATAGAGAGAAGATGTGCCCGAGAACTCTTCAGCTAAACCAGGTTAATCCATCAAGTGGGGACTCATTCGGTTTGTTTTAGCAAACAATTTAGTGCTGGGCAATTTTCAGTATCTGATGATAGAATCGGAATGTAGTCATGGGAACTTCTAAAGTAAACAAGATAAACCTATCGAGTTTGGGGTCTTTTGTTCTGTTTTAACAAACATCTTGGTGCTAGACGATTTCCGGGATCTTATAATAGAACTGATGATGGAGCATGGGAACTTTGGAATAAAATGGAGTAAATTTATACCAAAGTATTTGGAGCAGGATGTTTTCTAGTGTCTAATAATAAAACCGGAAGAAGCCCATGAGAACATCTAAGCTAATGTAGATAAACCCATCAAAGTGGTTTCATTTGTTATATTTTTACATACACTCTGAATCAAAATAACTTCTAGGGGTATATAGTAAAGCTGGAGGCCATGGGAGTTTTGCAATAATACAACTTAAACTCATTGAGTAAGGAACCGTGGTAACTTAACCTGATGCTACAAGATCCCCTTTTGAAGATCATTAGGCCCTTTCACGTTTTGCTCTTGAAATGATGCATATGTAGCAGAATGGTGGTCTGAGGATGTGTCGGGGGGTTCTTGAAATTTTTAATTTTATCTTGTATAACATAAGATTAGAAGTTGGTTCCCCTGATAAAAAAAAAAGAATTCATCGCCTATAGGCACCAAAGATGTTAATAGTGTGCTTTTATCCGTATGGTGGGATGATAAGTGATAATTGAAAATGGCGGGAATAGGTAAGGCAATGGTGCCAAATACCCGGCGAGACGTTACGGAACTCTACCACCTAGTAGTCATAACGGTAGTGACATATATATAGCCAATCGGTCTCCTTTTACGACCTCCCTGGCAAAACGGTAGTTGGTATATTCTTCTCCTTTGACGAATAAACCAACTGCTGTTCTGCCAACCGACCGATCCAATACGGAGAAAAATTAATATAAACTTAAATATTGCTAGTGTAGTTTGCAGCAAAATATTATAAGGTCGGGGCAAAAATATTTTCGTATTGTTCATACAAAGCAAAATATTTTTTTTGTATAATTTTTTATTTAATTACAAACCGTGCAACGAGGACCTCTATTTCACCCATCGGCGAATCGAGCCCAAGGGCAAGCATCAACCCACGGAAAAAACTATGCCACTAACCCTATTATCGCAAATCACGACCCTGCCCTAAACCGAGGATCGGTCTCGCAGTAGGCACCCTTAGGGCGGAAGGCATACAGCCCCACGCCTTTAAATTCTAGCTGAGTAGTCTGCTCGCCCCGCGATCGGTGAATTCAGACATCCCAAAAAAATCCTTTCAAATTATGTAAATAAAGGTTCAGATATCTGACATCAGAGGTGACTTAAAAATTCAACTGTTTCATCACGCAGTTTCCGTTATGGAGTTCAGAGAACGAAAGTCAATAGACGTTCGCTCTGTGAACTGTGTTCGAAAATTAACCGTTTCATCGTTTGGTTAAATACATAGGGATATATGGGATCTTTGGTCTTCCAGTCATGTCTTTCTTGTGATTGATGCGAAGTATTACTGGACTCCAAACTGCTTTTGAAATTTAACCATAACCTAATTTGAGGATAACCCAAAAATCCTTGATAACCCTTTTGCCTTATCCGTCCGTCAAACCCGGAACCTCATGACTAAATAGTCTAATTACTAAACTACGAGGCAGTCAAATAACTTATATAATAAAATCGTAGGAACGTCAAAACTGTACATTGAACATTTTTTAAAAAGAATACTTGGGTCGTGATCTACAATCGATATCGAAGCCAAAAATATAGTTTTTAGAATTTTTGTCTGTTTGTCTGTTTTTCTGTATGTATGTCCGGGGTAAACTCAAAAAGTACTGCATGGATGTACTTCAAATTTGAATGAATATTACTAACAGGTCGGGTCAAAATATAGGCTACATGTTATCATGCTATCACCTAAGGGAGAGGAGCTGTGCGGAGTAAACGAAGTCCGCACGGACGAAGTCGTGGGCAACAGCTAGTAACTTATATTTTGCAATAAATTTAACTGTATTTAGAAAATTTTACATTACCTAATTTTGATACAGAACAGGAGAGGGATTTCGTGCTTTTTCTTTACGCCTGCTAGATTACTCACTTGTATACTTTTGAATTGATAGTTTGCCAACGTTATATTACTGTAACTGTTTCCATGTAAAACTGATTATACTCGTTGTTAATTGACTTAAAAAATGAAAGATCATCATTTTTCCTTTCCGTGTTAATACGATTTGGCCATTGCTTAGCCACCTAACCATGCTGGCAGTACCTCATATTGCAGTAGATACCAGCCACCTACTGATATATCAGTTAATAAGTGCCGGCAATACTTTGCTATTAGCCGAGTAATTGATTACTAAGTATTTTACCTACAAGCTACGAGTACTACGACAACCTACCAACTATCTAGATAGCGCTCTAAGTAGGTAAAAGACAATGTCAAGCACTGACTTTGCGATGACAGGAAGAAGCTAAGCACTACACGAGTACGCATTTGTATACACGCTATTTTTTATACTTGAAACTATTATGATTAATTAGTAAATTAGTATAATCGGCATTTGTCCCAGGGTAATCTGTTTGAACAGGAAGTTTCTAAATGTTCTTTCTGTTTTGTTAGTAAAAATGTACAAGAAATAGATCAATTTTAGGATTCCATACATACTTTACGTCTCTAATCTCTATAGGTACGTCTTATCTTACGGCCGTAATGTCTATGGTCATTATAACTATGAATATAAAAATATGTTAGTGAGCCGCACTGGTTTTACATGGGAACCATTTATTATGATAAACTTTTGAGCTCCTCTGACAGTTATTCAATCATATCGACATCGTGGCAAGAATATATTTACCAACCCTTTAATTTTTCATGAAATTAGAAATAATTGATGCGATAAATACGCTGATTGCAGGGAAGAAGACGAAGCAAAAATACGATATAGTAGGCTTTATAATAGGCTTAAAGATTCCTATTAGTTTCGTTATCTTAATCTAAATACGCAGTCGGGAAAAGGCTTCGAACAAGAAGAAAAATCTCAATAAGAGTTTAGGGACTGGTGGTATGTAAACCTCCTGGTACCTAGGACGAGCACGTGAGGCTTCATGGTTTAACTTACGTCTTGTTTATAGCAAGGCGATCTTGATTATTGCAAGGAACTAGCGATAGTTACTTCAAGTTGACATAATAATACGATAAGGATCACCCTATATTCATCTCTCGTCAGAAACCGTTGAAACGTTATGAACCAGTGTTTATTAACGGTCGGTTTACTACGGTGTAAAAAAGGTAATTATAAGATTTCAGATTATATAGAAGACTAGCTGTTGCCCACGACTTCATCCGCGCGGACTTCGTTTACTCCGCACAGCTCCTCCCCCGAAGGTGATAGCGTGATAATATGTAGCCTATATGTTGACCCGTCCTGTTAGTAATATTCATGCAAAATTTGAAGTAAATCCATGCAGTACTTTTTGAGTTTACGTTACATACATACATTACATACATACATACCGGGACATACATACAGACAAACAGACAAACAGATAAACAGATAAACAGACAAATAGACAAACAGACAAAAATTCTAAAAACTATATTTTTGGCTTTAATATCGATTGTAGATAACGCCCCAAGTATTCTTTTAAAAAAATATGCAATATACAGTTTTGACTTTCCTACGATTTTATTATGTATATATATATATATATATATATATATATATATATATATATATATATATATATATATATATATATATATATAGATAAAAAACCTGGGATTAATTGCCGCTCACAGTAATCTCACAATTATTTTAACATAAAATAATTACTATATTAAATATTGTACATTAAATATATATGAAAAAAAAGCAGATGAAAAAAGTCGAATCCGCTGAATCTCTTCCGCCGGATCTTCTCGGTGAGCGACCGCTTTCCGATCTGCTTGTAATTATAAGTTTATTTTAATAAAACATTTTTGATTTTGACTTCACATTTGACGCCAACCCGTAGTTGGTGAGATGTCATAGTTTTGTTTCCTTTAACTAATTAATTATTAAAATAATAATAAGAATATTATATGATGAACGGAACGGAGAATATTATATGATTTCGTGTATCTGATTCGCACTGGGCTAACTTTAAAATAAAATACACGCTAGAGCCCAGAACACATGAATCGTATGTTTTATCGTAAAATTGTAAGATTAGAGATTATATAAAATAATATTCCTAGGGAGATTATAATTTGGTTAGGTTACAATTTTACGGTGACATATGAATATGGTATACTACATACATATTTTGCTATGTACATTTTGTTTGGCTAGCTAAAACGATGTGCTTTAACAACTACTACTTTATAAATACGGTAAATACGTATACCTACCTACCTACAATTATAAATGCACAAATTCTTGGCAAACGATGCCGGAATAGTTGACGCGGAGTCGCCAAAATATTCGTTACTTTGATTAATTCAGTAAATAATATGTTCCAACCTGGAAATATTTGCTATCAGAAATCCATTTACTTTTGCATTACTTATATGAATCGTAATTTTAAAATAAATTTTATTTAAGAAAAACTTCGATGGAATTGTTATGAATTGAAACTCGAAATCAAAAGCAAGAGTAAAAAGAAACAAACGCATACATCTATTGAATTTAATTTGCGAGAGAATGAAATAGAATAAATTATAGTTACAATGTTTTGTATTACTCTGTCTCCTCTTTGATGTTTCCGATTCCGCACTTTTTTTACTAAGCGGTTAACGTATGTGTGCTTGTATGCGAATGTACGTATATTATTGCTGAGTAGAACTGTGAGTGTAGTATCTACACGTACTTATTATTACTATTAGCCTAGTCCGAGCATTTCACGTGTATAAGTTTATTTTTTATATTATTTCCAGGATAGAAAACAAGCAGATGGTTCTCCTGATGGAGAGATATACCATCACCTATAGACACCAAAGATTTTAATGATGCGTTGCTATTTGTGTGACGAGATTGGAATGCCGAACCGAGAAGCAGAACACGACGGCGACAAGCACCGACGCTATTGCGGCTGGAATAGGTAAGGCGTTGGTTACCAAACTCAGTTAAAACGTTGCTGAACTCCATCCCTAGTTAGTAGTTACGATGCTAATAATACATATCCTTTCCAGAAATACAAACATATGCTCATCACAAAAATGTTTGTCCCTGTTGGGAATTGAACCCAATATCAATCGATTTGTAGTTAGGTTCGCTAACCTCTCGTCCAATGAGGCGGCGGAGATAACAATGCTGAAAGCGTCATTAACAAAAATGTCAAAGTCTTCTGCTTGTTTGCAATCCCAAAATAGATAAAAGTGTATTATCACGACGGTTTCCTTGCAAAGTGTGCAGAATAAACCAAATGTCGAAGACCGCGATACTCCGGGTATACCGGACTATTGCTCCTCCACCTCCAACTCCACCGAGACTCAGACTGATGCTAAGATTTCAATTTTCACTTTGAACGATTCGGTGAATTGATCGCACCTGGCATTCGAGGATAGGCTTACTATAATAGACCACGAATCCTATGTTACAAAGAACAAAAATGATTATGCAGTTAGCAAATTTAACGTTGCGTATAATGTTCTAGAGTAGTTTCAGGGTAGTAATGTTAAATGGTCAAGCGAATGAAGGCGCGGGTAACAGCTAGTTTTTATAATAAAAAAATGTAATTTTTTAATTTAAGCGCCTTATATTATGTTAAAATCCATCAAGTCATTTGGGCTGTAGTACATGTTAAATAAATGGACATACACACGTTGGGAAAAATACTGTTAAATTGAGAATCTTTACTTTTCAACCGATGAAAAAAAGAGGGTTATCAATTATCATTTTGATACGTATACAATACATACATTGTAATATTGCTGGAATTGGATAATATTTAAGTATAATATAAGATCTATTTACTAAGCACGTGCGAGGATGCCTAAATACTAAATTTCGTAAGTGTAAGCATGTTTATATTGTTACGTACTCGGGTTCGCAATTGTAAGAAAACACCACTTATATTAAATCCGTGTATTTACATAATACAACAAAACGTAATACTAAAATACACTTTACACCCTAGTCACTCGCTATACTATCACTGAACTTAGAACACTACACAATAAAACACTTCCCGCTTCGCACTTGGTCACTTGATGTATCGCTCTCGATCGCTTGATAAAAACTGCCTTGTGTGCTACGTAAGTCTTCTCGCGCTCCTCTCGGGAGCGGGGAAACGGTTTCGGGGCTGAGCCCCCTGACCGTGGTATCACACGCTAGCCGTGAAGACGGCTAGGTCTTTGGGTTGAATATGGGCCGATGGCCCCAAGTCCTCTGGTTTGCGGCATGGATGTGGGTAAAGGATAGGTGGTCCACCCCTGCAGCACTTCCGTATACGATCCGCCCCGCAAGCGGGGGATCAAGCACACAGAAGGCGAAGTTTGAGTTAGGGGGTGGAAGGGTTGGTGTGGAGTAGGAGTCGGTAGGTTGGGTCTCCCCCCCCCCCACTGTCCACCCTCCGCCACGTGCAATCCGCCCCACAGGTCGAGTCCCTGACGGGGGATTATACACGCAGCGGTGGCTTGAGCGGGAGAGGAGGGGGGGTGAGGAAATGGTCATTTGTACTGTGTTGGTAGAGGTTTCAAGTGTTCTGATATTATGGTTTTGGTGTTTTTGTGTTCAGTGGTCATCTTGTTTAGCCGGGGGTACTCCCCGATTCTTTGCGCCGCTCCGCGCCGGTCAGCCGCTCTGGGTGGAACCCGCTTGTGGGAAGCCCGGCAGGCGACCGGCAGCGAAAGCGGCGATTTCATCAGGTAATACCCTCTGCTATCTGGGTGGTTATATCACGAGGATATAACCTTCTGTCCAAAGACGTGGATCTCCATGGGGCGATGTTTTGGATATGTTGATGACTTGACATGTCGGCTCTGCTAAACATGCTCGTCGCTAAGGTTTTAATGAAGTCCTCGACGGGTTCTATCCGAAGGTCTTTGAGGATGACCGAGTTTTTCACATATCTTGGTGCGTTCACTATCGTCCTCAGTGCTTGGTTCTGCTGGGCCTCTATGGTTTTCTTGCTCTGTCTACTCAGTAGTTGATGCCAAGCTGGAGCAGCATATGTGAGACGGGGTCGCAAGTATATTTTGTATATGGCCAGTTTTTGGGCCAGCGGTAATTTTGAAGTGAGAATTGGATAGAGTAGGGCTCTGGCTGCCCGCGTCTTATCCACCACCTTCTTGGTATGGGTCTTCATTGTTAAATTATAGTCAATGGTGACTCCCAAGTATTGGCATTTATGCTGCCAGTCAATATCTTGACCTGCGAGCTGTAATTTTGGTATGTTCCTGGCCTGACTACCTATTATCATGGCCTGGGTTTTTTGGACGTTGACCGTCAATCTCCATCTCTTCAGCCATGTCTCCAGTACCTCTAGCACCCTCTGTATCTTGAGTGCTGCGTGGTCTGCTTTTAAGGATGTGCTGAAGTACGCGGCATCATCTGCATACAGCGCCAGCATTACACTCTCTGGCGCTGGGATGTCATCAGTGTAACACGAGTAAAGGGTTGGTGAAAGACAGCTGCCTTGAGGGACCCCTGCTCTCACTGCGTGTTCTTGGGATAGGCTGTCTTCCACTGACACATGGAATTTTCTCTCGTGAAGAAACGAGGCGATGACGCATACTATCCTGCGTGGTATTCCTAGTTCTTGGAGTTTGAAGATGAGGCCGGCGTGCCACACCCGGTCGAAAGCCTTTTCCATGTCAAGGAATGTGGCCGCGGCTTTCTCCCGCTTGTTTAGGGCCGACGTCATCTTGTGCAGCACTCTTGATAACTGGAGCGTGGTACTGTGCTCTGTTCTGAACCCAAACTGTTCTTCTCTCGGAGTGAAGTGGTGGTTAAGGTGTTGTAATAGGAGGCGTTCAAATATTTTGGAGATTGACGGCAGCAATGTTATTGGCCGGTAACTGGATGGTAGAAGTATATTCTTCCCTGCTTTGGGTAGCATTATTACGCGCCCTAGCTTCCAGACTTTAGGAAAGCGACCCGTGCGCATTATCCCGTTAAAAAGGCGAGTCCATGCCGCTAAGGTGCGGTACGGCATTTGTCGCAGAGCGGTATTAGGAATTCGGTCAGCGCCGGGTGCTTTCCTGGGCTTGGTCTTCTTTATGACTTGGCTGACTTGATTTGGCGAGAAGAATATATGATCCTCCTCCGGTGGAATTTCCATGTTATAATAGGTAGTCAGTAGGTGTTCCAGATTTGTGGCTTCCTCGTCATCATTAGCAGGATTTGGCATGAATTGGCACGCCAGATGTCCCGCAAATATTTCTGCCCTGTCTTTGGCTTTGTATCTGACTGTGCCGTCAGAGTGTCGAAGGGGTCTGACCGGGGTTTTGGCGTTCGTGAATGACCGACAGAGTTTGTGTAGTGAGGACCAGTCGTCGGTGGCCTCATATGTTCGGTCTTCCCATTTTTGGGTGGTGAAAGCCTCTACTTCTATCTTAATTCTTTCAGCAAGTCGGTTTAGTTGGCGTTTTTGGTTGGGACATCTGGTGTTTTGCCAGATCTTTCGCAGTTCTCTTTTTTCCTTTAGCATATCCCTGATGTGCTTAGGAAACGGAGGATGAGCCTTTCTTGTGGGTCTCTCAGTAGTGGCTGCTCGGAGGGCCTCTGCCATCTGTTGTTGGAGATCTTCCGCTAGGTGGTCCACGTCATCGGCCTGAATGATAGGTCGAGTGACTGTGGACTTACCTAGCTCCCGGTGGAAGATACTCCAATCGATTGTGGCTCTTGGTGCTAGTAGTCTAGTCCGCACTGGTTCTTGAGTTAGCACCGCCAGGATGGGTTGGTGATCTGAGTGCGTGTGGTAATCGAGCGTCTCGACCGTGAGTTGGCTAGTTGGGAGTCCTTTGGCTACTACGAAATCTATTACATCCGGGCGCATATTATCGCAGTCCGGGTAGTGTGTTGGGGTTTCAGGGCCCATCGTGTGGTAGCCTTGTTGTTCGGCGTCTCGACTTAGTATCTTCCCCTTAGCGCATGAGAAGTTAGAGTTCCATGCAGTGTTACGGCAATTCCAATCCCCGGCTGCAATGACTGCTAAGTCCGTATCCATAAGAGTGTGTACGTCCTCTAAGTCCATGCGTCCCGTTGGCCTATATATTGCGTAAAGCCTCAGATCATTCATATTCGTCTGGATGTCAATACCAAGTGCAGACATGATATTGAGTTGATGTGGTGGTGCTAGTTGATGTATGACTCTCCTTCTGACTAGTATAGCCAACCCACGGTAGTAACGCAGTCCGCTATGCTCGTCTTTGCGGTAGACGGTATATCCTGGGCACTTGAGACGGTCTGCCGGGTTCAGCCATGTCTCATTTATGAGAGCCACATCTATGTTTTGCTCTGCTAAGATGGTTTTAAGAAGTGTCGTCTTCTCCCTAAGACCACGGGCGTTCCAGAAGAGGATCTTCAGAAGTTTACTTTCCATAAATTTGGAGAAGTTCAGTCATGCCTCTGAGGATGACTGTGACTGGGTCCAGTCCCTCGCGTAAAGCCCCCAGCACATCTTGGAAGATCTGGATAGCCTGTTCGAGGATAGCCAGTCTTCCTTCGTCCGGGGACTTTTGAGGGACCACATTCCGTGTCGTTTCTCTTGTGGGCAAGGCACGTGTGACCGATGCCTTCGCCGTTCGTGTGGTTAGTACCTCTGTTTGTTCTGCAGCCTCTGTTGTTTCTGCTGTCTCTGCTGTTTTAGCAGTTCTTGCCTTCTTAGTCTTCTTGGACTTTTTAGTCTTTTTTGTGGTATGCCTGGGCTTTGGGTCGTTGGCAGGCGCCATCAAAGATGTACCTGCTCCGGCCGTTGGGTCTATCTGTTGTTCTTCCATAGAGCGTTTTCCTGCTTCAATGGTTGGACGTTCTTCTGAGGCATCGTGCGGTTTTCGGAGGGATGGGGCCGCAGTTACTGCCTTGTGTTTGTCAACATCTCTGTATTTATAGGCAGGGGAAAGTCCTAGCTGGATCCAGAAAAATCTAAATGTATCGGGAAACAATGAATCACTTCTTATCGTAAACATGTTATGACTCATAAATCCTAGTACACGTTACTTTCAACCTTATGCCATATCCCACAAAGTCCATTATGGCATAGCCCAGGTCAACTATTTGTTTGTCAATAGGAGTAGCTATCTCTTTCTTTTATTTCTAGATAGTTAGCGTGCGCGCGCTCCAACTCTACACGCTTCTAGATTATTCGTAACAATATGTTAGTCCACGAATTTCTCGGAAACAAAAAGCTATATCGAAATAATTCTTTTTGATTAAAATTAGGTAATTTCCAATATAGGGAACAGTGTCATCAAAACTAGTTTAGTAAATTTTAAGATATGGGTATAGTTGGCAAATATTTGAAGTCGGTTTTTGGAACGAAGTTCCTTATCGCGCGTTGTGAAAGGGGGCTAGACGAAAAATATTCTTACAAAAAGTTGTCACGACACTTTTTGCTATAGTAAAGTATTGTAAGCTTTGCGGCGTGCGGATGTTTCTCTTTCTCTCTCTCCCCCTCTCTCTCTCTCTCACTCTCTTATAGAAAGCAAGCCAGATATTTTCATTTCTATTTCGCATTGAACAGTGTGGTGTCGCGACGATTATTTTTGTTGAGTGTATACAAGTTTTTTGTAAATAATAATAAAGGGAACTTCATTCCATCCGGGTGTCCCTTGACACCTCTCAAGTTTTTTTTTTATATGTCACGCTTTCAAAAAGACTAATGGAAAATTGTGAAAAATCTAAATTGATATATGAGAATTATTTTCTTAAAATACAAACATTACACGAAGGCATAAGGTTTATTGAGTGTATTGATCTTTGAATAGTCCGATAAACCGTATGAGTATTGATAACATTCGAAATTAGATAAAAGCGGTAGATACTACAGATAATTCACTTAGGAAGTTCATTGTTTTTATTTTAATCATTTAGTGGATAGTTTAGTAATAGATAGTTGGTTTGTATGTCTGACTCAAAGTGTTGTTCAAATACACAGCAAGAAGATGAGAAAAAAAGTAAGAAGAAGCAAGCGCCGACCGATGACCGACCGCCTGTTCCAGCCCCTAGTGAAGCCACTCTTAAAAGTAAGTACTTTTTACTTTAACGTGAGTCTAAAGAAAATTATTTCCTCTCTGCCGCCAGGTGTGGTTTTGATTAACCTATTATTTTTATCTAAGTCCACTTTTGTTTAATTATTTTTTATATTTTAAAGTGTGAATTTAATATTATACATACACATTACATACACAAATAGTGTGTGTAATGGGTATGTATGTGTTTTTTGTGCATGTTGATACTTTATTAAACAGAGACTTATTATGAAACTAGCGACCTGCCTGCGGTTTTACCCGCGTAGCTTTTGTTCCCGTGAGAATATCGGAAAGATTTATATACTAAAACCTTCCCCAAGAATCAATCTATCTATTAAAAAAAACGCATCAAAATCCGTTGCGTAGTTTTAAAGATTTAAGCATACATAGGGACATAAGGACATAGGGACAGACAGAGAAAGCGACTTTGTTTTATACTATGTAATGATGAGAACACTATTAAAGTCTGCTTAAAAGCTAAAGCTAAAGGCTTCGAAAATATTTCAATAATTTTTCAGGGAAATTAGATTATATAAAATTGATTTGTTAGAAATTATAATTACCGTCTACCGAGAATATAATTTTGGAGAATCAAGTGGAATTATAGTCAGTTATTTTTTGCATTTTTAAAAATATAAATCCGTTCGATGGAAATTATAATTATCCTAATTTTTTTAGAATCAATTTTATGGTGAGTTATTTTTGCATTTTTAGAAATATAAACCGATTTGATAGAAATTATAATTACCGAAAATATGATTTTGTAGAATAAAGTAGATACATTTATAGCCATTTTATTTGTAATTTTAGAATCAAAAAAACGATTCTATAGAAATTATTTTTACCAGAAATACAGTTTTGTCGAATCAAATGCATTTATAGTAATTTTTATTTTTGAATTTTTAAAAATATTATAAAAATCAGTAAAAGAATTTATGATTACTGGAAATACAGTTTTGTAGAAGTAAACATTTTGAATTTTTAGGAATAATATAAAAACAGGTTCGATAAAGCATATGATATTACCCGAAATATAATTTTGTTGAATCCAGTGTACTTCTTTTTTTTTGAATTTTTAAAAATATTATAAAAGTAGGTGAAAAAATTTATAATTAACGGAAAAACAAATTTGTAGAATTTTTAAATCTGTTACTTATAGATAATTTTATTTGATATATGCGGTTACTCGCAACTTTGTTTAAGTGATCTAAAAATATTACTTCCCTTTACTTTGTTGAGTAAAAAGTAACCGATGTTGCTTCTGGCTATCCATTACGCTATTGTAGCTTCGAAATTGTGAAAGAATTTCATCTAATATCTGTCCAGTAGTTTTTACTACACACAAACATAAAAATACAAATCTTTTTATAATATAAATGTGGAAAACAACAATAATTACAAATACAAATACTTTATTTGCACTGCATTTGCATTTGCAAATTTTTTGACATTTAGTAAGAAAAATGTAGTTCGGATGTTTTATAAAACTTTAAATTCATATACGTATAATAGTTCCTTATAAAACTTGACTCCATGAATTGATTACTAGAAACAATACTTACTATAAGTTACTAGAAACAATTATCTGACATTTACAGTAAAGTTGTGATATGTATAGGCATGATAGATAGATAGATTTTATCTTTTTATTTATGTTTTAATACTCGTATTACTTGCGTATATGTAAGATATAATGCAACATATCTTTACCTACATTGCCTTCCCAATCTGAATACGACAAAGTCGATCACTTTCAGCTTTCTATGTTTTTTCTGGAAGTAAAATTTTACATAGTAGATCCCACTTTAACACAAACGCAACACACACACATACACACACATGCACAACATATTACACACACGCCCACAATTACCTTCGTGCGCGCAATATCCCTGGGATTGCATAGCAATACATATTTTTGTCAATATATATATATATATATATATATATATATATATATATATATATATATATATATATATATATATATATATATATATATATATATATATATATATATATATATAGATTCCTTGAATTGAAAGAACTCTGTCTTTCGTCTAAGATTAATTGGCCTGAACGTTTCGGTCTACGCCTGATTAATGGTAACAATGACTCATTGGCTTCTTCAGATTACCAGGTTGTTTAGCTACAAACTACGATGGCTTCCGCTATAAGTTAAAGGATGTTTAAGGGTAATTTAACTTAGTACGAGTTTCTGATTTAATCTAAAATTATATTGTATCAAATAAAGCTTAGATATTCTTATCAGTTGTCAACGAAATAAATTGGTCACACGCGGCGGATTTGTAGATTATTAGCATTTAGGGCGTTTGATTTCATTACTTTTTCTTTTCTTGTTACATATATCCTCCCGTGTTGGTCCAGACTCCTTTGAAGAGTAGACCAAATGCCGTTATGCTAGGCACGCCGTAAAAGCCGACCGATTGGCGATACGTGTTACTGCTATCGTGACTACTAAGTGGTAGAGTTCCACAACATCGAGCCCGGGTATTTGGTACCCCCGCTGTACCTAATCCTGCCGTAATAGCATCAATGCTTGGTGTCTACGTCTTGTTTGCTATATAAGTTTCTGGGATGATTCATGATATATATATATATATATATATATATATATATATATATATATATATATATATATATATATATATATATATCATGAATATGGTATAACACCGACATAAGCAAAGTGTAATTAATTTCATAAATTGTGGTTCTGCCACCCATCCCAGAAACTCGCGGATGCTTGAAGACCCGTAGCCAAGACAGTAACTTATGTACGATGCAATCACTAATAGGTTTTATCTTTGTATGTAGGTTTTAGCTGATAATACATTCAGTGATATAAATTCCCGCGCCTGGTAATGTTTGCGGAGAACCCACCCAACGTAGTTATACTGCCCTCCAGTTGCTCTGAACATGCCTAGGCTTCCTATTGCTACGAAGGTCCGTAGTGCAAAATAAAAATTCCAATGTGTAATACTCTATTCGCTTTCTGTGGCATTAATCCAGCACAATTGATTTATAAATCGATCCAGTTAGCGAATTTGTAAAAACCAAAATCCAAATTAATATTACATTTATACAAAAAATGTTTCTAAAGCATAGTCCTTTCATAATCAAGAGCAGCTTCTTGCATCCACTCGCTAACTTCAAAAAGAGACTTAGGATCTATTAGAGAACTTAGCTTTGCAGTCATAGATAGGTATGTCAGAGCCACCGACCACACAGCCCATAGACACCTAATAATAGGCAAATGACTTGTGTCAACACATCTGACTTATAGTTCCGATGTAAATGTCCACGCGTCAATGAGTAGTGATTGGGTAATCAGTGTCGACCAATCAGATGCTTTGTACATTACTATCTGTCACTGTGGCCTTGAGTTAGCCAATTACGGCGTTGCAAACCCGCTTCGTCTTACCTCAGCTAGTTGCCAGAATGCATTCAATACGGAAAATCAAACATTAGCCGTCTATAGGCTGTGTGGTCGGTGGTCAGAGCACATGAGATATCTGGTTTAATATTTGAACCCAACAATCTGCTGCATTGTCGTGGGTTTATATTATAAAATTATATTATAATTTTTTTGTGAATCTCACGGGAGCAATATATTTTTCCGGGATAACAAGTATCATATCTCCTTTTCCAGGTCATGATCTACTTGTGTGCATAATTAAATCCAAATCGGCCCGGCTGTTTTTGCGTGATGGAGTAATATTCAAACATACATACTTTCAAATATGTATGAGATAAAAAATTTCACCAGCAGAGCGTAAGCCATGACAAGTCAAGCGAAACACAAACGCACAACCTGCCTTTTCCCGAAGCGCTTCGTCCTCTTCCACCGACTTTCCGAGGAGGAGGTTATCAATTCGGCTGTACGTTTTTTTGATGTTTGTTACCTCAAAACTCGGTCATTTATGAACCGATTTTGAAAATTCTTTTTATTTGAGAGAGTATAATCCATGTGTGGTCCCATTTTAATTTGGTAAAGATCTGAGGCCGGGTTCTGGAGATATAGGAAATGGGAAGGCGGTTGCTGAAGTTTTATTACGTTAAAAGTGAGTTTGAACACTCACAACTTGGTTATAGATTTACTAAATATATAAAATTCTTGAGATATATAATAGTGGAATTATTAAACATGCACCGTTTCAATTCTATATCTCTTATAATTTAAATTTTATTGATATCTAAAAATCACTAATGTCGTCACTGACTAAGTCACTGATGATCAACAAAATTCTGAGGGGAATTACTGAAGAAAGCTGAAACTTGGTACTAATGTAAGCTATTATTAGTACACAAATAACAAAAAAATCCAAAACTTTGAACTTTTACCACCCAACACGTTAAACTAAGATATGGAATTTTGTATGAGACTTCTAGAGTCTAAATATTGATATGGGTATTCTTGTTACCTATACATATAATTAAATCGTAAGAAAGTCAAAACTGTACATTGAATATTTTTTTAAAAGAATACTTGGGGCGTGATCTACAATCGATATCGAAGCCAAAATATAGTTATTAAAATTTTTGTCTGTTTGTCTGTATGTATGTCCGGGGTAAACTCAAAAAGTACTGCATGGATTTACTTCAAATTTTGCATGAATATTACTGAAAGGTCGGGTCAACATATAGGCTACATATTATCACGCTATCATCTACGGGGGAGGGGCTGTGCGGAGTAAACGAAGTCCGCGCGGACGAAGTCGCTGGCAACAGCCAGTGAATAATAAAATAAGTATTTTAGGATTTTTATTCCCTCCCCATTCATTGAATTAGCTGATGGACATTTCTATGGGTTTTCTTCCCATAGAAACTTAATTTCATGCTAGAGATTTGATAATTATACAAAAGTTACACAATACATATTTTAAAAAGTATTTTAATAAACAACTTACAAAAACAAATAAAATCCCACCAAAAACATTTTCATATAAAATATTGCCACGACTAGACTATATGGTTCGCACCGTCAAAAAGTTATCAGATCTCACGTAGAACCAAGTTTCTGACTCCACACGCCCTCACTCTACAAGCCCTAACTTCATAAATTCTACACCTTAGTTAAAATCTGTGGTTTAACCGTTTCGTTACCATAGTAGGGGAGCCCAAGATGCTAAATGGGTAGTTACTCAAGCATCGTAGGGACCTATTGGATTTTGTAGATTAAATTATAGGAAAAATAAAAGGTTATATTATAATGTTTTTCATTTCAATGGTGGGGAACAATTCTACAGATAAAAAACATATTTAAAAAAATCAGTGACAGGGAAACACTGAAGCGCGTTAGGTTAGAGTATGATGGGTTAATTGCCAGCTAAAATTTAGAAAACCTGACGATTCGAGTGTAGCATAAGGGAGTGGGAGGGTCACAAAGTTGCAAAGAAAATGTTGTCTTGACAGTCTCGAGCGCGATTGAATTTTCTTTTATTATGGAGGAAATTATGTAAGAATTACGAAAAAAGTATAATCTGACAACTTCCACAAGCCGAAGTTATCTTAATTTTGTTTTTTTTTTCTGCCATAGTTACCCTCCCTCTATAGAAAGTGTTTATATTTGGTGGAGAGGCTTAACAGTATACGAGGTACCCCCTCCTATGTTAATCTGACGCGCTCGAGTAAATACCAAAATCCCCTCTTGGGCTCCCCTACTACTACAAAAGTGATTGTATAACAGAAAACTAATGAACCGTAAATAAATATTTCACCTTATACCCATGTGACAGTAGCAAAACGGCCAAGTCGCATTTTTTTATAGTATAAGATAGCAAACAAGCAGATGGGTCTCCTGATGGAAAGAATCAACCATCGCCTATAGACACCAAAGGTGTTAATAGTGCGTTGCTATCTTGTGGCGAGGTCTTATGCCGCATGCATAAGTTTACCGGCTACCTTACCCTCCAAAGCGGAACACGACAGTGACAAGCACTGACTCTATTGCGGCAGGAATAGGTAAGGCGGTGGTACCTGACCCGGGCGAAACAAAGACATATCTTGACTAAGGTGTAGTGTTTGTGATGTTAGGGCTTGTAGAGTTAGAAGTTTGGTTCCACATGAGATCTGAAAACTTTTTGCATATAGTCTTGCCATAGCAACATTTTACATGTAAATATTTTTGAGGGGATACGTATATTTAAAAGTACAATGCGTATCAGTGCCACACAAGTTTGATTGGGTCTGCTGACCAATAGTGTTCTAGATTCTAGTCTAGATTTTTTCTTCAATATGAATGCCTTACGTGTAAAAATGTTAATCAATTGGAAAAGGCTCTACGTGAAATTCCAATCGATACAATCCCTGACATTATTAGTAAGATCAAGGACAGAAAGTCCGCCATTAATGCCCTCACGTATCATATATAAACTACGGTACTCCTCAGTTTCTGTCGGGAAATACCACACACTAGCGTGTGAACTAATAACGAAATTCTCGGTGTAGCTACGAGATCTACGGCGAAATTGCGGAACTACGTGGCGTTGAGGCAGATATGTGAAAGACAAACTTAACCATTCAATATGAGCTTTATAAACAAGCCGTAAAAAGGCGTATCGCCAAATACAATAACAAGCAGTAGGTAGACTGCTTCATCAGATCTCGGTAGTACATAGGCCACACTACAAGTTTTGCGTAACTTAAAGAAACAACATGTTATAACCAAAATATTATATTTATTGCTTTTCAAAATAATCTCCTTTACATTTTAAACATTTTTTCATGCCATCGAACCATTTTGTAAAACAGGAGGACCAAAGATCTGAAGGCATGTTTTCTACGTGCTGATTGAACAAAACTGCCGTTTTTTTTCGGGTTCAAAACAATAAATCCACGTTTCGTCTCCTGTGTCAATGTCATAAACAGCATTAGAATGTCCGTGGTCATACATCAGTAGCATCTGTGAGCACCATTCCACGCGAGCCCGCTTCTGCTCCGCTGTCAGTTCATGAGGGATCCAACGACAACAAAGTTTCCGAACTTTCAATTCTTCGTGTAAAATTTTCTGAATTTGGCTCATCGCTCTAAAATCTTTTCGACTTAATTTCATTTTTGTTGCGTACGTAGAATTTTGATGTGTGGTAAAAAACAATTGACAAATCATTTCCCGCCAATTGTTTTTTTCTTATTACTAAGAAGGTTGCAAAGTTTTAAATATATAACATTCGAAATTCAAATAGTTCCGATTAGCTAGAAGTGCAAAACCTTTAGTGTGCCCCATGTAACATACTATTACTAGCCACTTCATGAGATCTCGGTATTAACATACCATTACTGGCGACTCCACGAGATCTCGCTAGTAATATACCATTACTGGCCACTTCACGAGATCTCGCTAGTAACATACAATTACTGGCCACTTCATGAAATCTCAGTAGTAACATACCATTACTGGCCACTTCACTAGATCTCGGTAGTAACATAAGATTACTGGCCACTCCATGAGATCTCGGTAATAACACACCATTACTGCCACTTCACGAGATCTCGCTAGTAAGATACAATTACTGGCCATTTCATGAGATCTCAGTAGTAACATACCATTACTGGCCACTTCACTAGATCTCGTAGTAACATACCATTACTGGCCACTCCATGGGATCTCGGTATTAACATACCATTACTGGCGACTCCACGAGATCTCGCTAGTAATATACCATTACTGGCCACTTCACGAGATCTCGCTAGTAACATACAATTACTGGCCACTTCATGAAATCTCAGTAGTAACATACCATTACTGGCCACTTTACTAGATCTCGGTAGTAACATACCATTACTGGACACTCTATGAGATCTCGGTAATAACATACCATTACTGCCACTTCATGAGATCTCGCTAGTAACATACCATTACTGATCACTTCTTGAGATCTCGCTAGTAACATACCATTAGTGGCCACTTCATGAGATCTCGCTAGTAACATACCATTACTGGTCACTTCATGAGATCTCGCTAGTAGCTAGTCTCTTTTTTGTATATCATAAGATAATAAAGAAGCAAATGACTCTCCTGATAGAATAAGACAACCCACAATATTTTTTAAAAACCTATCCAACGATGCCCAACACCACCATACCACACCAAGCGAGAAAAAAAATTAACATCCCCACTTTACATGTAGAGGAGCTACTCTAAAAAAATATTTTTCTAGATTTCTAGAAATCATGGCATTCTAGTACTAAAGATCTCTGAGCTAAATTGCGGACGGACAGACGGACGGACAACGGACATAGTAAAACTATAAGGGTTCCTAGTTATTTCGGAACCCTAAAAAGACTAATAATTATACCGCAGTCGTTTGAATTTAAGTTTAAAAATAAGATAATTCATTCATTTCTGGTAAATAGAAAAGTAATATCGCACGTAAGCGTCCATTATGGCATCAAATAACAATTTTCGGGGATTAATTCCGAAGGTTACCGTAACATCTGCATTGTATTGCCTTGGCAGCGATCTCCTCCAATATTTTATCATTCAACATTTAAACTAAATTAGGTGTGCATATTTTCTCAAGCTATCTTAATATCTTTGGATATTATTTGAAGATAATAATAGGTAGTCTATATTAATATTTTATAGGCTCTTTTGATGGAAAGAGTTTATTAAAAAAGCCTATATTTGTGACATATGTTAATGGTACGTTGCTAACCGTGTGGCGGGATATTAATGCCACATGCATAAGTTTACTGACTACCTTACCCTCCAAACTGGAACGTGAAAATGACAAGCACTGATACTATTGCGTCAGCTATTGG
Source organism: Apodemia mormo (assembly GCA_036924255.1). Classification (NCBI taxonomy): domain Eukaryota; kingdom Metazoa; phylum Arthropoda; class Insecta; order Lepidoptera; family Riodinidae; genus Apodemia; species Apodemia mormo. The sequence goes on along the minus strand of JAUPFN010000012.1, from coordinate 23,067,713 downwards.
TACCATATCCGGGCAAGACGCTGCGGAACTCCTACCACCTAGTAGACATGACGGTAGTGACACATATAGGTCTATTCTTCCTTGACCAAAACGGATATCCAACGGACGGCATAGCTTAGTAGAAGAAAAATTCGGGCTTAGAGCCAAAGGCTAACCCTGGACTCGATTAGTGTAATGATGCTTTGAGATCCATTTCTCAAAAAAATCAGATGTATTTTTCCGTGTCGCTTTTTAAGAATAGATTACTTGCATTCCTGTCTGGCAGTTCCTGCCAAGATGAACGATTGGCTAAACCTCTCACTGCTGCTGAGAGTGATAGAGTTCTGCAACATCTTGTACAGGTTTGGTATCACCACCTTACCTTTTCCTGTCGCAATAACATCAGTGCTTTGCCAATCTTCTATACAGATGTAGTTGGGAGGCGTGGGCGTAACCAGCGTGTTATACACACACTATTTATACTACAGGCACACTGGTTCTTTTTGTATGAATGTTGAGGAAACAAGTCTACTTGGGTTATGATGTAATAGGTTGCAATGCAGAGAACAATTGACCACATGAGTTTCTATTATCGAGTCAGGCAATTCAAAAATGTGTGTTTTTTCAGTTTTTTGATAAAAAAAACGTTGCCCGGGATAGGATTGGTTGGCGATAGGCTTTCCATCTATCCAGTGTGGGACCAAGTATCTTTGGCTAATCGCAGGTACATAGGTTGTTTTTTTATATATTGTTGCGAATATTCTAGAAAAAGAGAAGAGTAGAACCCTGGAAAAAACTAGAAATAACAGAAAGAGACAGTTTTAAAAAGTATGGTCACTCCGCCTTGGACAGTGGTGCGCTAACAAGTCTAGTAACGTGACATTTTCTCTTAATAAATTATAAAATATGACCTAATTATAGTGCGACTTACATACAAACAGATGGACGAAAATTTTAAAAATGGTAAAATTCATGTCAGTGAGTCATAAAATGAAAATTTATCACAAAAATTAACAAAAAAAAAGAGTGTACCGACAGACTATACAGATTTACGCAGCTAGAATCTGTATAGTCTATCGGTTCCTTCAATTTTTATTCAAAAAAATATTTTTTAATTAAAATAATTGGAAGGGAAAAATGGACACAAATCTTTCCCTTAAAATTATTTTAATTAACAGAATGGATACAGATACTAATACGATTTTTCAATTTATATACGAAACTTTGTAAGCGTCCCACACTGATACAAAAACATAATGCAGTAATATAGATTAATCTGTAACTTTTGTTTGTTATTTATCATAAACTGGCAGACCAAGTACATTGTCTGCTGGTCCGATGCCAAAGAGTTGTCCCGCATTGACAATTATCGATTCCGTCTTAATCTTTTAAACCATTTAAGTTTATTTCTACCTAATATCTGCCCTGGATTTACACTAAAGCCACTCAAGACTAGTGTCCAGTGCGGCAAATTTTCAGGGATGCCAAAGAGTTGTCCCGCATCGAAAAATTAATGATCTCGTCTTAATCTTTTAAACCATTTAAGCTTATTTCTACCTAATATCTGCCCTGGATTTACACTAAGGAAACTCAAGACTAGTGTCCAGGGCGGCAAATTTTCAGGGGTGGCAAAATTCAGACGGTAAGAAAAAAATTTTTCGCGGTATCGAAAATGGTTTTACAAATGTTTTTTAAATTTTTTTTTCAAAAAATAAATAAATTACATAGGTATTTATGGACGGTGGTGTTCACTTGCCATCAGTTGAGATTTAAGCTACTTTAACCCCTCCTTTAGCAACGCAGCATTAACATTTTTGGTATCTATCGGCGATGGTTGTATCTTTTCATCAAGAGATACATTTACTTGTTTGCTATTTTATCTTATGATATATAAAATCTAACAAGGGGCAGAATTAAAAAGGTACCCCGCGACGACAATTAACAATGGGGTGACATTTTAACGGTGCGCCGGGGCGTCGTTAAGGGTAAATCCAGCCCTGCCTAATATGCTTATATTTTAGGAAAAGATGTTTTTAAGAAATTTATTATAAAAATATTTTAAAAAATTAGCACACCCGTGTTCTCGACGAATTAGGCTGGGGTGCTAATAGTGCACCAAGGATTAGGGTTGCCTCTCTTCGGCTTTGTATTTGTTGAGTCGTGATAAGTCAAATAGTGATGTATCCATTCAGTAAGGCTTTTACTAGGTTTTTGTTAGTGTAACGTTATGCACACAGATACTTATCTGATATATGTCCACGACTGGGACAAGCATTCATGTTTGTATTTTCGGGTTTGGGTGTTTATAAAATATATTCTAGTATTTATATATGTATTTCTATGTATAGGTATTGTTGACTAACTGCCATAATTCAAGCAAATAATTTGCTTACTTTGGGGTTAGATCAATAAGTGTAATTTATCCCGTGATTATTTAAGTATATTTAAATATTTTTTCCGTAAATATTACTTTTTCCAGCGATATTTATTAATAAAATAAAATAAAATATGGCCAGTACAATTAATTTAGGTAGTAGTGAACTAGGTTATTTCCGCGGCTATCAAAACAAAAATGTCTACAAACACCGTAAAATATGTTCTTATCTTTTATCAGTATCAGACGAGTCATCACGAGCCACACAGTTGATTATTGGAGATAACAGCGACTGTAAACATGCAAACTAAAACGTGGTAAAAACAAATGTATATTCAAGCTGGTTCTCTTACGAGATACGCAGAGTGAAACGACAATTGAAAACAAATGTCATTACGTCGGTTCCTCTATGGTTAAGCCGATTGAATCGAATGAAATTTGATTCGATCGAATGAAAGCATATGATATGATATTCTTCATAATAAATCGATAGGGTTCCGAAGTTAACCATCACAATTATCCGGATTAAGGAGAGGGCGCGTGTGCGGTGTGTGAATGAAGAGAGTAATGAATGTGGACGAAGCGAGACAAGCTTGCAAGGATCGTGATTCGTGATGTATGGAGATCGGTTCTTTCTGCCTACTTCGTAAAGGATCTGGCGTGAAGATATGTATGTAAGAAGAGGGCTTTTATGGTTTCATTTTATGAATATTTCTCGCCTATAAAAACTTACCCAAGTACATTCTATAAGTTGGTTGACTATTATTCAAAAACTTGTAAAGCCTTCTAAGCCGTGATAGTTTTCCTTTTAACTTTATTATATTTACTATGAACGTGAATTTTTCACAAACGAATCCCTTAATCTAAACATTGTTTTTATAAATTTACAATATTTTTTTAAAAACCTATCCAATGATACCCCATATTATGTAGTCCGCGAGAAAAAAAAAATTCTCATTTTACATGTTGAGGAGCTACCCTAAAAATATTTATCAAGTTTTATGTTACCACATTGTTGCAGTGATTAATAATTGATATGTATATTCATGCTGAATTACAGAATAAAGGATCACTAAGCTAGACTGTGGACAGACGGACTTAGCGAAACTGTAAAGGTTCCTAGTTTATTTCGGAACCCTAAAAAAGGACTTAATTCGTTTCAATATTAATGCGGATAATGGATGGGGAATGAGCGAACAGGAAAAGTATATGTGTACGAGTCGTAGGATGATTACTAAGAATATCCCACGGGTAACAGTAGTTTAACAACGTACATAAACTTACGTGGTGTTTCTGGATCTACTATAAATTCCGACTAAGAATAATAATGTCGTTTACAACTACATGATGTAACATTTGGCGCGCTAACCATTTTTATTGCAACCTATTTAATTGATTAACATTTATTTTAATATTTTGTTAAAACTGGTCGGGGAATGTAATAAAAATGTTGACATGTTTCTTGTTTATCTGTGCTATTAGAGTGTTGAAAACAGCAAATCATGTTAAATTCAGAACTGTTTTTGCGAAACTAAGATAGTTTCTGATGATAAAAAAAGAATGTTACACAACATGATAAATTATATCAGAATGTTTGTTTATTTCTACTTTTATAACACATTTAAATATGTTTCTACAAAATACAAACGTGTCTAATGGTATTCTCCACGAGCCCACCTTTAGGCCAACAAATATTTGTTGTGCACGTAGGTTTACCATTCATAAGTGAAAGGATGCTTGTATAAGTCCTGCCAAGAAATGCCTGTCTAGAATATTACAAAGAAAAATAAACAAATCATATTTGTATTATTTTTATTGGCGAAAAGAAAGCACATTCCTCCCTCAGTCATCGCTTCGATCCTGCCCTCCCTGTCACCGCGTGTGTGTCGGGCGCGGCGCACACGGCGGGGTTGGCCGGGCCGGTCAATTTCGCTGCGAATGATAGCACAAAGGGAATTCTATACTACCAACGCACATAGAGGTCAAAAAGACCACACCGCAGGGGCCCGGCGGGCACTGACGGGGCGTCATATCCGTTGTGAGGGCAGCCGCAGGCATCGGCGGGCAGACACAGTCTTTGTTGTATCGCGGTCAAAAATACTGTCTCGTCTTACCCACAGAATAATTAATTATTCTATGCCCTGCCGTTTGCAAAGCGCCTTATAGATGTGTGCTTAATACATATCATGTTCGAAATGCGACAAAAAGGCGCGAAATTTTAAAAAGCCTGTCCTTGACATTTTGCCTTTTTTATATCATAAGATAGCAAAAAGGAGATAGCTTTCCTGATGGAAACAGAAACCATCGCCTATAGACAACAAATATTTTAATTATGCGTTGCTATCCGTGTGGTGGGATGGTTTGCCACATGCATAAGTTTACGGCTTTGCGGCAGGAATAGATAGGGGGATGGCAGTGGCGTAGCTACCTTGGGTGGCACCCGGTGCGGAAGTTGGTAGTGTCACCCTATCGAAAGTAAAAATCAATAAATTTTATATCATAAAGGTCATGGATAATGTATATTTATATATTAATATATTTTTCTTTTTATTATCTATCACTAAAGAATAATACACGTTTCACAATTCACGCCAACTAAACACAACACACTACACGAAACAAAAGAGAAATGTTGGGGAATCCCCCACTACAGTATCAGGCTCTCTTGCGGGAGTCCCCAAATTATACATAGAGCTGAGCTAGTGCTAGTGGAGGAAACCCCGAAAAAGAAATTTTTGTTTAGCGATTTTTTTGTACATTGTTCTTAAAGTTGAAAGACCAGGTGAGTGTCATCCCAATAAAGGTGGCACACGGTGCGGCCCTTTGCTACGCCACTGGGCGATGGTACCAAATACCCAGGTGAGACGTTGCGGAACTCTACCACCTAGTAGTCACGATGATAGTGACACAGTAATCAATCGGTCGCCTTTTACGACCTGCCTAGCAGAACGGCAATTTGTTAAAGAATAGTCTTATCTAGTCTATAAGAAGGTTGAAGAATAGTCTTTAAAGGAGCCCGAACCAACACGAAAAAAAATACATATAAGTCATATAACATATTACATATGTGTAAGTAAAAACGTAAATCATAAAAAGATTATATCGGGGTCAACATGCAAAAAATCTACAATACTATGATAGTTAATTAATTGAAAAAAATATAATTGTAGCGGAATAGGCTTGAACATTAACATTAAATAAGAGACCTTGTGACACTATTTCGGACAAATAAAGGAATTTCATTTAATTTTATTTAAAAAAATATATAAAAGTATTGTGAATATTGACTTATTAGTCAAAGTCAATAATTGTGAAAGACTGACCGGTAACAAGACTGGATTATGCTGGATCGTGATGCTTGACACTATCTACATCACTCGTTAAAAGTACGGCGTGAAAAAGTGTATAAATTTTATATACTAAAACTATATATATGCCAGTGAACATCAGTGAATTATGATCCATGATAAGAAGGCATGCAACGCGTAACGTAGTTAATCTTTTGTCAATATACTAAACAGTATAAGACGCTGCCTGATGAGATATTCATTTTCATGAAATACTGCCTTAATAGATAGTGCCTGTCTTGTCATTTAGTCTTACACAAACTTTCATGACAAGCAACAAGGATACTTGTGAAGATAAAAACCAATTTCGGACTATGTCTAAAGAAAAGAATAACGAATTTTGTAAGTTTTTTGTTTTGTTTTGTGCGGTTCTGGTATTTGTGTTCTTGGCATGCAATCAATCATGTTTAATGTACCGTTCGTTGTAGAGATACAGTTTATTCATGCCACCTTTATGATAGTGTGATTATGTTATTATTTATCTATATTACCCTTTGTTCGTGATACCGTTCACATGGAAATTAAGTGAATTTTCTTGAGCAGTTTACTAAAATAAGTAATTTTAAATACTTGGTACTTATTAATTGCTATCATTCGTTCGGGCAAAAGTGCTATTAAGATTTTTCTCAAACATTGTAATCTCAGGACCAGCTTGGATTTTTGTGGTGTGTCTCGTCTTGACTGATGTCTCAGATGAGAACTGTTGGTTTATTGATAGCCATAAACGGTAATTGTTACGAGGTCGGTAAAATGTGACCATGATCATCACCCACCTCGCAAACCGACAAGGCGGTGAACTGTAGTAAAATGGAAAGTCTATAGACGTTAGGTTCATATTGCCTACCTCGTAAGGGACCGACATGATCTTCTTATTGTTCGCGACCAGTTTAAAAAAGAATAATTTTTATGGAGTTTCCACGTATGAGATACGAATAGATTTTGTATTAAGTTTTGTACAAAATTGTCCTGTATCAAACCACCCTCGTAAATACCAAACTGTAAGCAACAAATATCCGGGCTAGACGCCAATGCTTGATATGGTACTCAGTAAAACTAATTTTTTCACTATACACCTATTAATATGTATGTTTAATCACATGTGCAAACGTTTCTTGTCATTTTAGCCATATGTAAATTGATTTGGGCCCCTTTGTAAAAAAATAATATTTCTAATAAGTATATCGTACACTTCGACTTAATATTTATGGTCAATTATTTAACTTTACCGTGTTGGCTGTAAGAAATCTCTCTTTAGAGATAAGCTCGCCTTTTGTACAGTAGCGGTACGTATAGGTTTGTCAGTTTTCAAATTGATTCATTTAACAAATCTTTTGAAAATTTGTCACATAATAGACTGTCGCATAGAAAATTATGTTTAACTGTTCGATTACATGGTTCAGACTTGCTTGCAACAACACTATTTTCATTATTTTATCTTGTGTAAATGATTATTATCTAAAGAGATGCTTAATTAATATTACTTAAATATTGCTTAAAAAGTGACTGACTGAGGTATAAACGCACAGGCCAAACCCTTTTCCTTGTGATGTAGGCATCCACTAAGGAAGGGTTTTTCAAAATTCAACCCAAAAGGGGGTGAAATAGGGGATAAAAGTTTGTGTGAAATTTTTTATTCCCTGGACATATTTGCATGAAACTTCGTATGAATTGAATAAAAAATAAATAATGAATAACGTGTTGAAAATTCGAACTCTAAGAGGATAAAATAGGGGATGAAAGTTTTATATGACCACACAAACCATTGCTAAACCATTAGCGTTAGAAATTTTGCACACGTTATCTTATAAGGTAAGAATCCACTAAGAAAGCATCATTAAGAATTCAACCCTCAAAGGGGTGAAATAGGGGAAAAAAGTTTTAAACATTTTATTCCTTAGACATATTTGCATGAAATTAATATAAATTGAGTATGACAAAAATAATGAGTTATGTATGTCAGCGTTTCTTAAAATTCCTTCCCTTAAGGGTAAAATAGGGCATGAAAGTTTTATATAAACGTACAGGCCAAATCCTCAGGGCTAGAAACTTGAAATTTCGTGCACGTATTCCTCTTACGACGAAAGCATCCACTAAGAAATAATTGTTCAAAATTTAACCTCCAAGAGGTTGAGATAGAGGAATAAAATTTATATGATTTTTTATTTGACATATTTGCATGAAATTTCATATGAATTGAAGAAAAATTAAAAAAAGGGTTTTTTTCCCGACTTAACTTCGAAATTCTTTTACCAATAATTTTTCAGCCTTCTTCAATATTATAGTACCTACGAACTACGTCAAATGCAGCTTCAAAAATCAAAATCGAATCAAATTTTCAAATATTACAGCTTCTCAAATATTAATATTTTTTGTTTCCAGCAAACTTACTTAAAATTTTTTAAATAAATTTCGGGTTAATATACCGAAGGATTTAAAAATCGAATCAGATTTCTCTCTAAAAAACTGCATCAAAAACTAGATTAGAATAGATATTAGATAAAAATCGGTTGTTTTATTTGGGATTCATCAATAACAAAAAATTTTGAAAATATGTGTTTGATTTTCTTTTCAAAACTGAAACGACTATCATTTATAGCAATTTAATTAAGATTTTTAAACTCTGAAAAAAATCTTTGCTTAAGTATAACTTTTGTTCCTTTAAGTTTAAAGTACCTCAATTTAGCGGGAAGTTTCAGGAATAGCCTGCAGGGTCAACCAATTTACAGATTTTTAAGTTGCCGCTACGTATATGTAGATCAAGAAACTACTGATTTTACCCCGATTTTCAAAAATCGAGTTATAGGACCTTTTTCGACTATTTTCATGATGACGTCAGTATGTCTGTATGTATGTACGTAATATGTATATATGTATGTATGTATGAATATCTGTCTCTCTGTGTGTATGTAAACACCTCATAATTTTTGAACGGCTTGACCGGTCTATTTTTTTAATATAACTTCCAGATTTAGTTACCGATTGAGTACAAAATCAAATCAGCTCTTTTCCTCAAAAAACTGCTCCCAATGTATAAATTGCATCAAAATCGGTTTATCCGTTCAGGAGTTATCGTTGACGAAAGATTTTTAATAAGGTGTTTTTTTAACAAAACTTCGAAATTTTTCAAGCAATAATTTTTTGATCTTTTACGTTATTTAACACCAAAAAAATACGTCAAATGCCGTTTCAAAAATTAAAATCGATTCAAATTTTCAAATATTAAAATTACGCTGTTTACAGGAAACTTACTTTAAAATAACTTTCAGGCTAATTTACCGATTTATTTTAAAATCTTCTGCTTAAAAGACTGCGTTAAATACCGTAAAATGGATTAAAATTGGTTGATTCTTTCGGGATTTATCAATGACGAAAGTTTTTGAAAAAGTTTTTTTTTTATATATTTCTTAGTCATTTTTTACCTAATAAAACAATTCAGAGCTCAAAAATTGCGTTGAATGTTTATCGAAAAATCAAAGTTGGCCATCATTTCGAAAAAATATACAACTTTTCGAACACTGAATAACTATTAACTTTTAAACTAACGCGTTCTACTATCATTTTTAAAAATATATAAACACAACAACAACACAAACAAGTAAGTTCTATATATGTACGCGTTTTTGACCCGTTTATATATTTTTAAAAACTGAATAACTATAATTTTTTTTAAAAAAACTTTAGATTTTTGAACTCTTTATATATTTTTAAAAACTGAATAACTATCATTTTTTTTAAAAAACTAGATTTTTGAACTCTTTGAACTCAAAACTCTATGCTTAGGCCTATTTTTTCTTTGAGCTTTAAATACCTCAATTTAGCGGGAAGTTTAAGGGATGATCTACAGGGTTAACCGGTTTACAGATTTTTTAATACAGTCACATTAGTTGGTTAGATAGGTGTGTTACATATATAGCAATCCTAATAGATAGGTATAATTTATTTAGGTTTGTGGTATAGTTCGGTATATATAATATTGTCATAGGTTGATTTAGATTAGGTGTTACAAGTTTCTTTTATAACTACGTTAATTTGCGCGATAGGTATGTTACCGACAGGTATTTTTAATCTTACGTGTTTTACTTAAATTTTGATAATAAAATATCGTATATAAATAATAAAATATCGTATATAGTATGATAAAAGTGTAAATATTATTTTTTATACAATGCTAGCTGCCCGTCCGACTTTGTAGAGATTTTCAATAAAGTAGCTTATAAAGAAAGGCTAAATAAGTTTTAAAGTGAATATGCGCGAGCAAAGCCGCGGGTAACAGCTAGTTTATGATAAAACTATTGTCATGACTAATGTCACCGTTGTTATTTCTAGATTTCTAGTGTTATTCAATATTTTATTGCAAAATATATTTGCTATAAATATCATTTATTTTCGTAATGTCATAATAATGCCGAGACCTTTAAGAATCGAAGAACGAGCAGTTCATGACAATGCTCGCACGCACACCGCTCGTATTGTAAATGAGTGGTTCATCCGGCATGATGATATAGTGTTGATTCTCTAGCCAGCATAATCTGCAGATATAAACCCCATAGAAAATCTATGGGGTTTAATGATTCAGCGATGGGAAAACGAAAACGAAAGGACAAAATAGGCCATAAAAACCACTACTGAACTATTTGGAAAGATACAAGCGGGTCAGATATATGCTCTCGTCTCGTAGGTTCCATGAGAAATAGATTAAATGTGTCATTGACGCTAATAGTGGCTATATCCGTTAATAATATATTATATATTTTCTTTGTTTGTAGCCTTTATAGAAATTTGCTTATTCATTTGGCTTTGGCAAACATTCAATATATGTTTTTTTGAGTTAATCTTCCTCTTTAATTTCATTTCAATTGTGCAATATACCTATTATGATAATTGATACGCTATCAAGGGCCTCGAATAATTTTCAAATTAACAGTAAAAGTTAAATCTATTCAATTGAAATAAACTTTATTTGATAGAAAACGTCATATTTATTTAATTTTTTTTATATCATAAGATAGCAAACAAGCTGATGGGTCTCCTGATCGCCTATAGACACCAAAGATGTTAATGGTGCGTTGCTATCTGGTTAGTAGAAATGTTTTTTGTACTGGTATGTTGGTATGATTGATTGATAGGACCAGGCGCTGTGACTAGGTAACGCATGTTCCCTTTTTATATCAATGCGTGACTATACCTTTTTAACTTCCCGCTACGTATGTAGATAATTCGATTATTTATCGATTATTTAACTAAAGTAATATTTTAGATCTCAAAAATTGAGTTGAATGCTATCATCGTTTTCAAAATATACAGATTTTAAAAATTACACTGCCATTTTTAACAAATTAGATATTTGAACTGAAAAATCTATGCTTATATGTATTACTTTTTTGAGCTTAAAATACCTTAATTTAGTGGAAAGTTTCAGGGATGGCCCGTAGGGTCAACCATTTACACATTTTTTTTTGTTGTTTTGTTGTGTACAATAAAGGATTAATAAATAAATAAAATATATTAACTGCCTTATTACTAGGCATCTCGTAAAAGGTGAGAGAAGACTTTTACGTACCTATCACTAACCAATAGCAAGTAGCATTCCAATCTCGTTACACGGATCACATTACTAACATCTTTGGTGTCTAAAGGCGACAGTTATCTCTTACCTCCAGGAGGACCATCTGCTTGTTTGCTATCTCATGAAATAAAAAATAAATAAATAATTATACTTACTGTGTAACAAAAACTCTGATCGTCAAAGGCATTGTTTTAAGGATTACAGGAAAAGGATCAAATTATATTCAATGTATAAAACTGGATGAACTGTTTTACGTGTTTGTAACTTTTTATATATGAATTTGATTGCTTGTGGAAGCAAGAACAAAATATTGGTAAAATACATATACACTATTCATATTTCGTTAAGATAAGATTTTGCTAAATCTTTTCAAGGTAAAATATAGTCGTCCACGCGATACCGCTTACGTATAATACATATTTGACATCTTTTTAATATGATTTATATAACGTTGGATGCTAGAAGACAGAAATAGTCCAATTTACATCTTGACAGGAAAAAAGGCTCTTTGATTTTCAACCGACTATTTAAAAGGCCGAAGGTTCTCAATGCGTTTCTATGTTTTGTGTTTGTTAATTCAGAACTTAGTCATTCTTTAACCGATGTGTAAAAAAAGTGTTTTTTCAGTTTTCTGATAAACACAAAGTTGCCCGGGATTGGAAAGTGTTCGGTTGGCGATAGGCTTGCCACCTATCACATTTGTGGGACCAAGTATCTTCGGCTAATCGTGGGTGCACTTTTTGTACCTCTGCCTATCTCTTCGGGGATACGGGCGTGAAGATACTTTAAAATTCTTCCTTTGTTTCAAAGGTTGTATACTTTCCAATAGGTACCCTATATCCGGTATTTAGTAAATACTAACAATCGCCTGTTGCCGAAACTTGGCCATACACCATGAAGTATTAGGTATAGGTGGAGCTAGCACTCGTATTAATCACTTGAAACATATATTTAAGTTATATCTCTGTCTATGAGGTCTCTCCATCACTTTTTATACAGCTGTGTTAGAGAGAGAGGGAAAGACCTCAAAGAAGTGCTGCCTCCAGATATAATACAGCTTCATGCCATACACTAAACAATAAAATCTCTTTGAAGTTTGACAACAGACTTTAGCCATAAAGAAAATAGTATACATGTGAGTGTATATTATCACCACCACAGAACATCTACTACTACCGCAGATTAGCACGTATGTCACATGAGTGTGAGCTGTTACGTTTATTGTCGGCGTCGGGACGTGACGACCCCATCGCCCGCTGGTGGAATAATCTTCTTCTGTGAAATTATTCTACCGGTGCAGTCAGTCAATAAAAGTGGTAGTGCTATGCTTAGCTGAATGGGCCGGCACGACCGGGGCAATACCACTACCTCACTTAAAACCAACGTAAAGTAACAGCTTTGCTGTTGCGTTCCGTTTGGTCTGTGAGGTTCCCTGAGGCCCTTTCCCCCCTCCCCCTAACACTATGGAAGTGCGATTCAAAGGTAGTAGTTTACCCCAGGGGGGTACCACTAGCGTTAGCAGTGGAGAATCCCCCTCTGGACATTCATGTTTAGGAATTTGTCATCAACCTAATCATGGATGCCCAGGCTGCCCTGCGTACTCTGGGGGGGGGGGGCAAAATCGCGCTCATACACTTCGCTGCTCGAGGCAAACGGAACAAAAATCATCAGGCATCCCCTACCACACTCCACGTGGACTTTACTAATATTAGGGGTCTTCACTCGAATTTAAATGCCGTCCACCACCACCTTGAGACGGCCAAGCCGGCTTTGTTCTTTTTAACCGAGACGCAGATATCTTCTCCGGCTGATACTTCATATCTCTCCTACCCTGGGTACAAATTTGAGCATTCATTTGTACCCCGGGCGGGAGTTTGTGCTTACGTCAGAGAGGATATCTGTTCTCGACGTCTCAGCAGCCTTGAAAGCAAGGACCTATCCATCTTCTGGCTACGTGTAGACTGCGACGAACATCCCCGCATCTATGCGTGCCTGTACAGGTCCCATAGCGGAAATGCCGAATCAGACCGACTCATAGAACACATCCAAATTGCAACAGTTTCCGTGCTGCAGCAGATCCCCTCCGCAGAGATCGTGATCATCGGTGATTTTAACGCCCACCATGCCGAATGGCTCGGTTCACGTACTACCGATCATGCGGGGAGATCTGTTCACAATTTTGCTTTAGCGTATGGTATGACACAGCTGGTTACCTCGCCTACGCGTGTTCCAGATGTGGACCACCATCTTCCTTCCTTGTTAGACCTTCTGCTGACCTTACACCCAGACAGTTATCAGGTTTCTGTAGACGCTTCACTTGGTTCATCGGACCACTGCCTAGTACGGAGCAAAGTGCCGATTACGCGCTTATCACGGCCTCGTTCTTCAGGCTGCCGTCGCGTTTGGCACTACAGGTCAGCAGACTGGGACGGGATGCGGTCTTTTTTTGCATCTTACCCATGGAGGCGTGTGTGCTCGTCACTGGAAGATCCAGATGTCGTTGCTGACTGCGTCGCTGATGTGGTGCTGCAGGGAATGGAACTTTACATTCCGTTTTCTGCTGTACCCGTTGGTGGCAAGTCTAAGCCATGGTTTGGTCACCAATGCAAAACGGCTTCACGCCGAAAGCATGAATCCTACCATGCCTGGGCTGCGGCATCGGCATCTCAGGATGTAAATACCAGCACACTCAGAAAGGAGTACAATTATGCCTCTAGGTCTTTTAAAAGAACCATCGCTAAAGCAAAATCCGAGCACATTGGCAGAATTGGCGGGAAGCTAGTTCGCCTTCCTTCGGGAACTCGTGCGTTCTGGTATCTAGCCAAAGCTGTTCAAGGTAATTTCTGTATGCCCTCTTTTCCACCTTTGCACAAAGATGATGGCTCTCTAGCCCATTCTGCAAAAGAGAAAGCTGATCTCTTAGGCTCATTTTTTGCAGCCAACTCGACCATAGACGACCAAGGAAATACACCACCTACTATCCCGCGGTGTGATACTTCCATGCCGGAGGTAAAGTTCTTGCAAACTACAGTGCGTAAGGCACTCTTTTCCTTGGACGTCCATAAGTCGAGTGGGCCTGATGGCATCTCTCCAATCGTGCTAAAGATGTGTGCTCCAGAGTTGGCACCGGTTTTAACGCATTTGTTCCGACTCTCCTACTCAAAAGGCGTCGTGCCCATAACTTGGAAGACCGCCTTAGTGCACCCAATCCCTAAAAAAGGCGATCAATCGGTCCCGTCCAACTATCGGCCTATAGCGATAACCTCCTTATTCTCCAAAATAATGGAGTCCATTATTAACTGCCAGCTTCTGAGGTACCTTGAGGAGCACCAGCTGATTAGTGACCACCAGTACGGTTTCCGTCGCGGACGCTCAGCTGGTGATCTTCTGGTTTACTTAACACATCGATGGGCGAAGGCAGTCGAGAATAAAGGAGAGGCATTGGCAGTTAGTTTGGACATAGCGAAGGCTTTTGATCGGGTATGGCACAGGCCACTTCTTTCCAAGCTTCCATCCTATGGGCTTCCTGAGAAATTGTGCAAATGGATCGCCAGTTTTCTGACGGATCGGAGTATAAGGGTCGTTGTTGATGGCGCATGCTCTGACCTTAAACTCGTCAATGCTGGTGTTCCTCAAGGTTGTATGCTATCGCCTACGCTGTTTCTTCTGCACATTAATGACATGTTGCGATCGAGCAGCATTCATTGTTATGCGGATGACAGTACGGGCGATGCTTTGTACTCTGGCCGCAGCGGAATTTCTCGGGAATACGTCAACGAGTGCCGGAACAAACTAGTGTCAGAAATTGAAGCACAACTCTCTGTTGCTTCGGAGTGGGGTCGATTAAATTTGGTCCAATTCAACCCCATTAAGACACAAGTTTGCGCGTTTACCGCTAAAAAAATCACCCTTTGTCGTATCACCTCGTTTTGAAAATACTTCCCTGAAAGCCACAGCCAGTATTGGAATACTTGGAGTCGACATTACGAGTGACGTTCAGTTCCGCGGTCACTTGGAAGGCAAGGCTAAATTAGCCTCTAAAAAGCTGGGAGTTCTCAGTAGGGCCAGGCAGTACTTCACACCGGCCCATCGCTTATTACTTTATAAGTCGCAAATCCGGCCTCATATGGAGTACTGCTCTCATTTATGGGCGGGAGCTCCTCAGTACCAGCTCCTTCCTTTTGATCGAATTCAACGTAGGGCGGCTCGAATTGTCGAGGACGAGACTCTTTCAAATCGGCTTGATTCTTTGGCGTTACGTAGAGATGTAGCATCACTCTGCATCTTTTATCGGCTCTACCATGGGGAATGTTCCGAGGAACTGTTTGGACTAATTCCTGCTGCCGAATTTCACCATCGGACATCGCGACAAAATTCGAAGTTCCATCCTTACCATCTCGATGTCTGGAAATCCACAACCGTGCGATTCTCGAGGCATTTTTTGCCCCGCACCACTCCTTTGTGGAACCAGCTATCGGCAGAATTTTTTCCAAATGGATACGACTTAGGGACCTTCAAGAAAAGAGCTTACTCATTCTTAAAAGGCCGGCAACGCAATTACAAGACCTCTGGTAGCGTGGTTGTCTATGGGCGGCGGTAATCACTTACCATCAGGTGAGCCTCCTGTCCGTTTGCCCCCTCTTCTATAAAAAAAAAAAAAAACGTTTATTTTAATGTATTTCTGATGCATAATATTTAAAATATTAGATTTCCGCAAAGTAAACTAAAACTGTGCCTAATTTCATACTCTACCGTTAGTATAACTGTCGGAAAAAGGGATACAAAGTTTTTATATTATAGATTTAGGCTTCCAGAGATATAAGAAGTTGGAAGTCAGTTATTGTAGTATTTATTGTAGATAACGACACTGAAATTTTTATTTTTCAGATGATAGTATATTTTTTGCGGATAATAATTTAGTTGTTTTAGAGATTATCGCATATTCGAATCCAAGACTTACCGGTTTCACAGATAGAATCGCTTATTACTTACTGGTGCAGTCTTTTCATTTGAAACAACATCCTATACTTTAAACGAGCAATTCTTGTATATATTGCAGTGAAATTGTCAATACCGTTAGATTATAATCTACCTAAGTGATGTTATAATTTAACTGCTAACCTAACTTAACCAAATTATAAAATCCCTAGATAAATTATAATCTAACGACTATTGACATTTTCACTGCGACATATATACAGTGGGTAAGGGACGGTCTATCGATTATTAAGAAAACATGCCATTTATTCATTTTAGTCATGACAGCAAAACCTTTTTTGTGGGCATTGACGTGTATAATCTCTATATTATAATATATATATATATATATATATATATATATATATATATATATATATATATATATATATATATATATACATATACATATATATATATACATATATATATATATATATATATATATATATATATATATATATATATATATATATATATATATATATATATATATATATATATATAAATCAATCCCTATTTTCCTTGGTCACGACATCACGCCTGAATGGCTGGATCAATTTCGGTTATTTTTTTTTGTTGTGTTTGTAATAAGGAGAAGGTTCTTATAAAAAAAATTATATTATATATATATAAATATCAATCCCTATTTTCCTTGGTCACGACATCACGCCTGAATGGCTGGATCAATTTCGGTTATTTTTTTGTTGTGTTTGTAATTGTAAGGAGAATGTTCTTATAAAAAAAAATATTAAGATATTGCGCGGAAAATTATAAAATTTAAGTATACTTAACCACCATATAAAGTTTAATGCCATTTTGGCTGCGTGGAAGGACAATCCCGTAGTTTTATATAAATTACGTGTCACGTTGTTTGTCCGCTATGGATTCCTAATATGTAAGGTAAAACAATGTTTGCCGGGTCAGCTAGTATTACCATATTATACACGGCATTGTTTGTGGGAAATGCAATATTTGCGTTTTATGATATTTTTCATATTCTCACGCCACGCAATGTAGTGCGTACACTGCTCAGACTCGTATCGCCCGCGGAATCTCACAGCGGCCGTTTCTTTTGCGCGGCATGTAGCCCATAAATACAGTGGTTATTTTGTTTTCCTTAAATTTTTCTATTTTTGAGAAAAAAACACTGTAGAGTATTACAATAAATCAAATTATATAAAGTGAAGGTAAAAAATCGACAAAAATATGAAAAATATCCCGCACAAATTTCAAACTGAGTTATTTCATCTTAGAATCATATCCAATCATCTTGGCAGTCCAAGTCATCTTGGAATCCATTGGTCCAAAGTTATGGTTTCGATTTTCGGTAAACCGTCCCTTACATTTTGTATTTTTGTGTAATTGATATCTCCGAAACGGTTCTAACGATTTTGACGAAATTTTGTTTTTAAATAGTCTTAGGCAAGTTTCATCTCCACGAGAATCCGTTTTCACACGAAAAAATAACATTCTAGTAAAGTTTGGTCGCCTAGTTAGTATATTATGTGAAACAAGTAATTATTATAAAAAAACCTTTGTGAGATCCAATCCGAAGAAACATATCTATATATAAAGAAAATATACTTTCGATAAATCTATATATATATATATATATATATATATATATATATATATATATATATATATATATATATATATATATATATATATATATATAAATCAATTGCTGTTCGTTAGTATCGCTAACACTCGAGAACGGCTAAGCCGATTTGGCTAATTTTGGTTTTGAATTAATTGTTGAAGTCCAGGGAGGTTTAAAAGGTAAGAAAATATAGAAAAAAATAAGAGTAGTTAGAAAAAGGCAGAACAACGTTTGCCGGGTCAGCTAGTGATTGTATAAATTTTGTTGTTGCGAATTTTGAAAAACGCTTAAACACGTAATTCATTTTTTTGTACTCAATTCATACAAACTTTTATCCCCAATTTTACCCTCTTTCAGTCAGTCACTTTTGTCTTTTATATATAGATTATAACGCATTTACTAGCATTTGCTCATATAAAAGGCTACACGTTTTCCGCCCGTAACCGTGTCTATTAATATTTGTGTGGTCTGTGGGTAAAACTTATATAGCCTATGTCACTCTCACAATGACGAAGACGAATTTAATGAAACCTTTCAAGCTTACATCTTAAGAGGTTTCATTGAATTAGGCTACTGAGTGTGCGCATTACATAAAATACACATCTATACAAATAAATAAGATTGGAGTGTCTGTAATATTCAAATAACCGCTTTTTTACTAAATGCATGTGGATGTAATCACGGTACATATACCAAAATAACATTTTTTACAATTTTTGTCTGTCTGTCTTTCTGTCTGTCTGTTCGTTCCGGCTAATCTCAGGAACGGCTGGGCCGATTTTGACGGGACTTTCACTGACAGATAGCTGATGTAATAAGGAATAACTTATTTTCGAAAATTTACGATGCGGGCGAAGTCGCGGGCTCAGTTAGTACATAATAAAAATGTAACTCTTTTTCTAGCGCAATTGGAAAAAAGACAATAATACCCTGATTGGTTTTGTATTATTAAGTACGGTTATATTTTCACGTGTGTAGTGCGCGTACCGGGAGGTCACATGTGCTACGCCATGTTCGTTTTACTACGCCATTGCCCGCTACGCTCGCGCTGTAGCCTAGCAATCAATATTTTTCACAACTTGCATGATAACTGAACGCGTGGTGGTGTTATAACAAAATTATAGCCTAGTTTTCACTTTGATTAGTGTGCGTGCGAGTGTTTAATGCAGGTGCTTAGTATTAAGCAAAAAATACATGAAGACAACCGTTGATTAGTGCGAATGGATTAGTAATCAGCGTCTATTCATTTCACTACGCTGATTCACCCGCTCTAATCAAAGTGTAACCGGGGCCTAACGCGTACATAAATAACATAAACAATCCAGAAACTCACTCAAATGCACATTAAAATAATGAAAAATAGTCATGCAATTTAGGTGGAGTTTAGTAATAATCAGAAGCTGCCGTCTTCAAACTGCCGTTATCAGACAATTCCGCCAATTTAATTTTTTTAAGCCAACTTAATCACAAAAAATAATATTAATATATTATAAAAGAATTTTATTATAAGAAGTTAAAAAGTATCTTCACGCCTGTACCTCCGAAGTAATTCCAAAAAAAAAAATTAAAGTATTTTTTAAATGCGACGTGTTTAACAATTAATCAACTTAATTGGCTATTAATTGAGGTTTATGACTGTGATGCGACTGCGGCAGATAAGGGAAATTTACTTTAAAATACCAGTTTTAAAATACCAATACGTTTTTATTTTAAAATAATTGGAGGGTGCTCAATCTCATTCACATTGAGGAATTTGCGGGCAACACCAGTACCAATAAATAGTTTACCTGTTGAAAATACATTTTTGTACATACTTATAAGTTTTGGAAATTATTTCCATAAATCTATCTAAATATCGGTCTATATTATCTACAGATCTCCGCACAGCCTTCGGTCTTCTGGACCGCGACAGCGACGGTCACGTAACACCACAAGAACTACAATTCATGCTACGTAACCTAGGCATTGAGGTCAGCGACGACCTCATCGCGGGCCTCGTGAAGGACGCCAGTAAAACAGGTAAGTTTATTGTTTCATATAACAACCAAGGACGTTTTGTCGCTTTGTGTGACGCAAGTATATTTTAGTATTTACGTATTTCTGTATAATTATCGTTGACTAATATCACAAGCAAATAATTTGCTTATTTTGGCGTCAGATATCTAGTTTATTGATGTAATTTGTTTAATGATATTATTATTATTTATTAGAATTTTTTGAAAGCGATGCGAAAATATTTTGGTGAATCTTTTGCCCCTTAATGAGGAACAGTGTAGGTAATGTACATACAACAAACTACTGAAATAAGTTAAGGTAACCATTGTTACATTGTTCTATTCTTATATTTTTCCCCCGTGTTGGTCCGGGCTCCTTTGAAGAATAGATCGACTGCCGTTCTACCAGGCAGGTCGTAAAAGGCGACCCATTGGCTATACGTGTCACTACCATTGTGACTACTAGCTGGTAGAGTTCCACAACGACTCGCCCAGGTATTTGGTACCACCGCCTTACCCAATCCTGCAGCAACAGCGTCAATGCTTGTTATTGTCGTATTCCGGTTTGGAAGGCAATCCCGCTATACAGATAGCAATACACAATTAACGTATAATAGTAAATAAATAAATATTCACGGGACAAATTACACTCACTGATCTAACCCCAAATTAAGCAAATTATTTGCTTGTGTTATGGGTGTTAGTCAACGATACTAAATATAGAAACATATATAAATACTAGAATATATTTAATAAACACCCAAACCCAGAAATACAGACATTTATGCTCATCACACAAATGCTTGTCCCCGTCGGGAATCGATCCCGAGCCCCGTCGATTGCATAGTCAGAATCACTAACCACTTGACTAACGGGGCGGTCTGGCTTTGATGTCTATAGGCTTCTCTTTCATCAGGATTTCCTTGTTTGATATCTTATGATATTAAGCCATCTGCTTGTTTGATATCTTATGATATTGTTACGAATAATCTAGAAGCGTGTAGAGTTGGAGCGCGCGCGCGCTAACTATCTAGAAATAAAAGAAAGAGATAGCTACTCCTATTGACAAACAAATAGTTGACCTGGACTATGCCATAATGGACTTTGTGGGATATGGCATAAGGTTCAAAGTAACGTGTACTAGGATTTATGACTCATAACATGTTTACGATAAGAAGTGATTCATTGTTTCCCGATACATTTAGATTTTTCTGGATCCAGCTAGGACTTTACCCTGCCTATAAATACAACGGTGTTGACAAACACAAGGCAGTTTTTATCAAGCGATCGAGAGCGATACATCAAGTGACTATTCCGAAGCGAGAAGTTTTTTAGTGTGTAGTGTTCTAAGTTCAGTGATAGTATAGCGAGTGACTGGGGTGTAAAGTGTATTTTAGTATTACGTTGTGTTGTGTTGTGTAAATACACGGATTTAATATAAGTGGTGTTTTCTTACAAGTACGAACCCGAGTACGTAACAATATTAAAAGAGAAAATCTAGATCTAGCATTTAATTTAATTTTAGAAAAATCTTAGTAAAACCTCGATGCCTAATAAACAAATGTAAAAAATATTTTATCAATAAACATTTAAACCTTTACTTATTTATTGCACTGCATTTGTTTATTATTACCGGTTGAAAGAAAATGTGTGGCTCAACCAACTTCAATCACACTCAGTATTAAATTCATACACTAATTTGATATAAAAAGCATATGATTATAAAGAGAAACCTTAATTCTTTAAATTCTGTATACTTTAAGCCTTTGAAGGGAGTTAATTACTCTAAAAAAACTCGTTGAAAAAAAATGTTGATGGCCGTCAGTTGATTATTCTATGTCTGTAAACACGAAATAAGTTGATTGGCTTTATGAATTCACTTTATTTTATTATCAATATTATCTAATCCATTCAGAATAGATCCCTATTGAAAATCACTTCATTCGGATCTGTCTTTTTTATAATAAACTAGCTGTTGCCAGCAACTTCGTCCGCGCGGACTTCGTTTACTCCGCACAGCACCTCCCCGCTAGGTGATAACGTGATAATATGTAGCCTATATGTTGACCTGACCTGTTAGTAATATACATGCAAATTTTGAAGTAAATCCATGCTTCTTACTTTATGAGTACTTCGTACTTTTTGAGTTTACCCCGGACATACAGACAAACAGACAATCAGATAAACAGACAAACAGACAAAAATTCTAAAAACTATATTTTTGGCTTCGATATCGATTGTAGATCACGCCCCAAGTATTCTTTTAAAAAATATTCAATGTACAGTTTTGACTTTCCTACGATTTTATTATATGTATAGATAATTTAAAGAAAAAAAAACGTTGCGGCATGCACTTTTGGATTATCCAAACTTTTGATAAAATATTTAGCACCTTGACGAAACTCGTAAAGCTTATACCCACGGCCTTTATGTCCATACAACGGCGGCCGAAAATTATCATAATAATTTAAATAAAAAATAATATGAGGTTATTAAAGTTTTAAAAAACTCCGACTTTCATAAGCATCATGCGTTCAGCTCAGTGTGTTAACACAATAAACATTGCAGACGAAGTCGCGGGCATTAACTACATATATTATCATAATGTTAAGATTATACCTACTGATGAACTTTCGTCATTATTGTAGCCCGCATCCATACTAATGTCCTATACTTTAAACGAGCAATTCTTGTATATGTGACAGCTCCGTTGGTCGAGTGGTTAGCGAACCTAACTAAGAATGATGGGGATCGGGTTCGATTTCCGACGGGGACAAACATAGATATTTGTATTTCTGAGTCTGGGTGTTTATTACATATGTATACATATGTAATAAACATATAGTATTACATATACATAAAGTATTTCTATGTATTAGTATCGTTGACTAACACCCATAACACAAGCAAATAATTTGCTGACTTTGGGGTTAGATCGATTTCTGTAATTAGCCCATGGATATTATTATTATTATCTTTATAGTTAGTTCTGCATTGTCTCGCCCGGGTCTGGTACCACCGCCTTACCTATTCCTGCCGCAATAGCGTCAGTGCTTGTCGCTGTCGTGTTCCGGTTTGGAGGGTAAGGTAGCCGGTAAACTTATGCATGTTGCATTAGACCTCGCCACAAGATAGCAACGCACCATTAACATCTTTGGTGTCTATAGGCGATGGTTGACTCTTTCCATCAGGAGACCCATCTGCTTGTTTGCTATCTTATGATATAAAAAAAAAATATTATATTATTTGTATGTAATTGGTTTTCCGAAACGGCTCTAACGATTTTCAACGAAGAAAACTAGTTAATTGTCAAATTTCTGCGAACTTTTACGTGTACCCTTGCGATGCCACTGATAGGGAAAAATAAAAGAGCGGTGTAAAAAATGGAACAATCTCACCGTAGGCCTGAAAAATGAAGACCCCATTGGCACAGTTATCCACCCTCGACCACCACACTTTACACCACGACAGTAGAAAGCACAAAAGCACATACGCACTCAACGAATAATATCAATTTATCACAAATATTGTTTAAAAGTATTAAATGTGTTTATAAAATTGATTTTTCTTTATATATATTAGAATTGATTATTCTTTATATTTGTGTACTTACAATATTGTATTAATGAAAAATTAATACAACGGATACAGTTTAAATAGAAAAAAATGCTTGACCTTGACGTGTTGAGAGTAGAGCACTACTTCGCTTCGCGGATGCGTGCAACACATAGCAACGGACTATTAAAAATAGGTGCCTATATGTAACAATATAAGCTCCTAACATTAAGATAGCTATCCCATGCTATAAAAATAGTTTTGTTAGTAATAACATCTCTCCACGTGTTTCTTTTACGTAAATCACGTATATTACAGAGTAGCGTTACAAAATGTTTCAATTATTAAACTTTAATCAACCGGTTCTTTGCCGTTGTAAGTTGATTGATTCATTTCTCGTTACTTTATCAAGTCGTAAAAACCCATTTCTTAAAACTTGATTATTAAAAACCGTGAAAGCTTACAAGTGTAAATGAAATAGGTAATCGTGAGGTTTAATTGACTGTATCAAAATAAAACTTATGTATATATCCATGTTCCTGTACACACATAAAGCGACTAGCGATACCATAACAAAGCGTTTGTTTATCTTTAGCCTGTCAACCGTCGTTCATCGCATGTCTAGAATAGCTCAATATAAACTATTGGTCAAGGTTATGCTTGCATAGATAGTACATTTATGAATGTACTTTTTTATAGACTTAGGCCCCGATTACACTTTGATAAGTGCGAGTGCGAGTGTTTAATGCAGGTGATTAGTATTAGGCAAAAAATACGTGAAGACAGCCGTTGATTAGTGCGAGTGATTAGTAATCAGCGTAGTAAAGTGAATAGACGCTGATTACTAATCCACTAAGCTTCGAGAATATCTCCCAAATAGGAATACCGAAATGTACCTATTTCAATAAAAGTTGTAGATAATTACATTTAATTACATTTCCTATAAAAATATCTAGTAGTTGAGCTAAGTGTTTTGCTAAGCTAAGCGCTACAGCGCTACAGCTAGTATATATATATATATATATATATATATATATATATATATACTAGCTGTAGCGTGCAGCCCGCTGCATTATAAAAGTTTTTCTTGAATCCCGCGGGATCACCTAATTTTTCAGGGATAAAAAGCCTATGTATGTAGCCTATGTATGTATTCCAGGTCATCATCTACCTGTGTGCTAAATTTCATTCAAATCCGTTTAGTAGTTTTTGCGTGATTGGGTAACAAACATCTATCCAAATATCCAAACTTTTGCATTTATAATATTAATATAGATATACAGCCTGTTAGGTAAGTCGACCTAAACCTTGAAGGGGGTAATAAAGTACCTGATTCTCATTCTAAATAAATAAAAAAATATACCCTTAAATTTTAACCCTCATCATTCAATAAATTCATAATTTATACGCACCAACACTTTTGCCTAGTATCACACATATCAATAGATAGATAAATAGGTAGTTATGTAAATACTGCCTATTTACTGCGTATTTACGTAACAACCTATTTCCATCCATCTATCGATATTGCGTTACTTACGCGAATGTGTTGGTGCGTATGAATTACGGATAATTAGGTTAAAATTTAAGGGTATTTTTGTTATATTTATTTATTTGGATTGAGAATCAGATACCTTATTACACCTTTCAAGGTTTAGGTCGACTTACCTAACAGGCTGTGTATATATATATATATATATATATATATATATATATATATGTATATATATATATATATATATATATATATATATATATATATATACACATAAATATGCTTGTATTCGTCGGAGATCGTACCCGAGCCCCGTCAATTGCGTAGTCAGGGTCGCTAACCACTCGACTAACGGTTTATAGGCTTAAGCTTCTCTTCCATCAGGACAGCCATTTACTTGTTTGCTATACTTTATATTACGAAGCAGGCATGTAACACCAAGTGCTTAATTTTACCTGCTATCTTAACTAGTGAAACCACGGGTGAGACGAAAAACGACAATTACAATCACAAAAGATATTGCGGTAGGAAATACAAGGGCGGTGGCGCCAAATAGTCACGATCCTAATAAAATATTTATGTTTGCCTTTTAGAATAGCCATTAGGAAAACAGGCAGTCTTTTCTTCAAAAGAGGTCTGGATCAATACGACAAAATATAAAAATTACATAATCCTGTACATTTATTCTCGTAATAAATCTTAATATAGTCGGCTATAAAGAAAGCTCCTTATTTGTAACTGAATTACTTTGAGACCTTTTAGCGATGACCGAAGTTTTAGCACCTTCAATTCACTAGCCAAAATGTCATTATAAGCTTTGAAAATATGTGTCCTTGCCAAAGTACTTCGACTGAGCATCGCCCACTTTGCACTTTGATTTGAATTGT